>CM033647.1:153604630-154053651 GCA_019512145.1 Engystomops pustulosus
ACAACCTAACAGTATGTTTTGAAGTGTGGGAGGAAACCGGAGTACCCAGGGGAAACCCACGCAAACACGGAGAGATAGATAGATAGATAGATAGATATGAGATAGATAGATAGATATGAGATAGATATGAGATAGATAGATAGATAGATAGATAGATAGATAGATATGAAATAGATAGATAGATAGATAGATAGATAGATAGATAGATAGATATGAGATAGATAGATAGATATGAGATAGATATGAGATAGATAGATAGATAGATAGATATGAGATAGATAGATAGATAGATAGATAGATTGATAGATAGATAGAAACCTTAGTGGTAAATATCTCCTCTAAAGAACTCACTGATATCGAACTATCTGTTCTAGGCAAGGGCTTATCGTTTAGTCCCTGTGCCCATATGGATTGGTTTGAATTGGAAACTGATGTATTTAATCTTTTACGCAATATTAAATTGAAATATTGGTTTGCTACTCGGCCTCCGACACAGGTTGTGAATAGAGAGGCTTTTGATCCCAGGACCCTGGGTCTATTCACTAAGAGTAATTTTGTTCCCACCATTAATTGTCCTGCTATAGAAACATTCTCCAATGCTGTAAAGAGAGAAATCTCAAAACTCAAAAATGATTACAAGGGTAAACCATTGAGTCATGCCAACCTCACATCTGAGGAAATACGAGCTTTAGAGCACCTGGCCCATGACGACGACCTCACGATCAAACCCGCAGATAAGGGTGGTGCGGTCGTCGTCATGGACACAGTCGCATATTTATCAGAAATCCACCGTCAGTTGGCAGATAATGATGTGTATAGAAAAATACCACAAGATCCGAAATTTGAACTTAAACGTAAGATCACGGGTATCATTGACACGGCTGTTAAGGAGGGCATTGTCAACACCAATATGGCCAAATTCCTTCAGGTTGAACATCCGGTAACACCGGTGTTATATACTCTACCAAAAATACATAAATCCCTTACATCACCGCCGGGACGACCAATCGTCTCTGGCAGTGACTCAATCTTTTCTAAAATGGCCATGGTGCTTGACAAAGCCCTACGAAATTTTGCAACATCCAGTCCGTCATATATAAGAGATACGTCCGATTTTTTAAGCAAACTGTCTGAAATTAAACTTGAGGGTGAAATTACTCTCGTTTCTTTCGATGTGGTATCCCTATATACCTCGATAGACCACGAACGGGGAATTAGAGCTATATCCAAGAGACTTAATGACTCGATGTTCACCGACGGTGAGAGGTGTTTTATTATTTCATTACTTAGGATGATTTTGTACAACAGCTATTTTCTCTTTGGGAATGACTTCTATACACAGCTGCGTGGGGTAGCCATGGGGTCTAATATGGCACCCACGTATGCTAATATTGTAATGTCGGTCCTTGAGGAGGAGGTAGTCTATGTGTCCCACCACTTCGGTAAGGTACTGAGGTGGTGGCGATACATAGACGATATCTTCCTCATTTGGACCGGCACCCTTCAGGAACTGAATGACTTTCATCATTTTCTTAATGAGGCTGACAACGACATCAAATTTACCATGGTGACCTCTAAGACTGACATTCAGTTTTTGGATGTCCGAGTGAATTTGGAATCTGGTAAACTTTCCACTGATTTATACACAAAAGACACGGATAGGAATAATCTCCTTAGATTTGAGAGCAATCACCCTAAGGCGATGATACGATCACTCCCATTGAGCCAATTCCTGAGAGCCAAGAGGGTCACCAGTGACACTACATCTTTAGAAAAAAAATTTTCCATCATGGAGAAAAAGTTTAAGGACCGTGGCTACCCACGTAAAGTTATAGAATTTAACAAACGACAAGCAAACAATAGAGACCGCGATTCCCTTTTGAAACCTAATTTTGATAATGATAATATGAGGAGGTTACCTTTTATTTCAACTTTTAATGATTTAAGCCCACAAGTGGCTAATATAGTGATAGATAGATAGATATCTAGGAAGGAAAGAAAGGAAGAAAGGATGGAAGGGAGGAAGGAAGTAAAAGAAGGAAGAAAGGAAGTAAATCAAGGAAAGGAAAGAAAAATAAGGGAAGGAAGGAAAAGAAGGAATGAAGGAATGGAAGGAAAAGAAGGGTGGGAAGGAAGCAAGGAAGGAAGGAAAGCAAGGAAAGGAACGCAGGAAGGAAAAGAGGGAATGAAGGAAATGAAGTAAGAAAGTAAGGGAATAAAAGGAAGGAAGTTAATGAAAGAAAAACAAGGAAGGAAAGGAATGAAGGAAGGAAAGAAAGAAAGAAAAAAAAAGAAAGAAAGAAAGAAAGAAAGAAAAGAAATGGACGAAGGAAAGGATGGAGGGAAAAATAAAATGGAAATGAAGGAGACAGACCAAGGGTCTCCACTGCTCTCATGTCCTCGCGATCTGTGGTGGTCCCAGTCATGAGACCCCCTGCAGTTATTTCTTATCTCTTATCCTTTATTCTTTCTGGGATAATAAGACTTCCATCTCACTGTCAGGTCATCTATGAGCTCATGTATAGGCAGCCGTGACCCTTAGGATCTCTGGATGCTTCCTACAAGGTCAGGCCTGTGAATAATTGGAGACTATGTGACAAGGATATCGCTATCAGATTATATGAAAATCCCCGAATAGGCAAAACACGACATTGATTGATTTAATTACCTTTTATTTCATGAGCTCATGGGATCAATAGAATGTATAATAATACACCCGCACGGAGCGGAGGGATCTTATATCACTGATGTGTAGGGAAAGGGTCTATTTTTAGGTATTTATCCATCATATAAAGTGTTTGGAGCGATATAATGCGGGTGTATCGGCCCGCATTATATCAAAGGAGATCCATGTGAGCCACCTGTTGCTTTCATGCGATAAGGTGAACCCATATCTCAAAATAAGAAAACATAACTGGCTGTGCGTGTATCATAAATCGCAGTGCACGAAGCAGGGGAAGGATTTGTAATTCCTAAACCGCTGGACATCAAAGGACATCCATGTGAACCGCCTGATGCTTTCATGCGATAAGGTGAACGCATATCTCAAAATAAGAAGACATAACTGGCTGTATGTGTATCATAAATCGCAGTGCACGGAGCAGGGGAAGGATTTGTAATTCCCAAATCGCCAGACATCAAAAGACATGCATGTGAGCCGCCTGTTGCTTTCATGCGATAAGGTGAACCCATATCTCAAAATACTAAGAGACATAACGGCTGTGCGTGTATCCATAAATCGCAGTAGGCAGCGGCAGGGGAGGATTTGTAATTCCTAAACCACCAGAATATCAGGACATCCATGTGAGCCGCTGTTGCTTCATGTGGATAAGTGAACCCAATATCTCTTAAATAAGAAAAACTAACTGGTGTGACGTGTCTCATAAATCGCAAGTGCACGGAGCAGGGTAAGGATTTGTAATCCTAAACCACAAGAATATAAAGGACATCCATGTGAGACCGCTTGTTGCTTTCCTGTGATAAGGTGAAACCCATATCTCAAAGTTAAACAAAAATAAACTGGCTATGCGGGTTATAACATCGGCGTGCACGGAGCAGGGAAGGATTTGTTAATTCCTAAACCCCCAGAATATAAAGGACTCCATGAGCCTTGTTGCTTTATGTGATAAGGTGAAACCCATATCTAAATTAAGAAGAACAACTTGGGCTGTGCGTGTATCATAAATGACACGTGCCGGAGCAGGGAAGATTTGTATAATTCAAACACACCAGACATTCAAAGGACCTCCATGTGAGCCGCCTGTTGCTTTCCATGAAATGGTGAACCATATTCAACATAAGAAAGACATAACTGGCTGATGTGTATCATAAATCGCCAGTGACACGGAGCAGGGAAGGATTTGTAATTCCTAAAGAACACGAACAGAAAATAGGCCTGAGTAACCAGTCCCAAATGGGTGGTCAGTTTAGAGGTGGGAACTGTGTGTGAATCGGTTAGGTGGATCCATGGATTGTCTAGATGTATAGAATGTAAAGGTTCCAATTTCTTACTGTAGTGTTAGGTGTTGAAACCCATGACCGTATTACAGAGTAAGGCTAATTCACACTGAAATGATGCCAGCTCCGACAGTTTAGCAGCAGGGCACAACGGTCAGCGCCCGTGGGAGAGGGTAGGAGGTGGAGAAGCTACACCCAAGCCCCTCTCCATAGAAAAGTAAGGGCGCACGGCGCCGAATACGGGAAAGATATGCAGTCCATTCTTTTCCCAGGCTAACGGAGCGGTATGGTGCAGAATCGGGTGCTGCTGCAACGTATCGCTCACATAGGGCGCCGTGAGCCCATAGAAGTGTTATGCGGGGGCGGTATAGTCCCCATTCCGTAGTGTGAATTTAGCCACGGTTTGTAGAAAGCCCTACGTGGCACCAGTTAGAAGTATGGGACGAAAAATATAGAGTGTTACCAGCCCCAAACTTTCTTACATCTTATGAACGGAAATCCAAAAATGATTCAAAGCTGGCGCTTCGTTGAACCTTTCTAAATTTGATATATCTAGTATCCGATAGTTCATTATTATATAGGACTAGCCATTGGTTTTTTACATCTATGGAACCCAATGACGTACAAATAAACATAAAGTCACAATACCGGGTTACTTTTGAGGGCGATGGTCCATCACACGGGTGGTCTACATCTCCATCTTCTTCTTGGCCATTTGTGAGGAGACGAGCAACTGATGCAGAATTTTTGTGGGTACAAACAAGCCCCTACCCCCCCCCCCTCCACCCGGGTTGAACTTTTAGACTCCAGGGTCATTCATTGACGTTACAGATCAAAGAAAAGTTTCACCCCCCCCCCCCCCGCCAACCAAACCTCCCGAACAACCCCACCCCCGCTAACGCGACCCCCCACAATCAATCTACCGATCCTGGGAGTCCCCCCCAAATCGACAACACACACCACCCAAATCCTAACCCCCCCAGCCGGGGTCCCTCCCCCCCGCACCCCCCCCTCCCCCCCTTACCCAACCGCCAAAATCACCCTCCCTTGTATGGTTATAGTAATGTTCCTATGGAGTTGAATAACATTATGAGCTCGTGAGGCCCCTGATCCTTGAATGAAAACACCCTCTGCACTGCTTTTATTAAGATACCCCCTGAGCTTCCTATGACCATTCCCTATGAGGTTCACTCTTTTATAAAACATACATAATGTAGACAACTCCAAAACTAGTATCTTTATGATGACCTCTTGAGATTTGACCCAAATACTACTACTCTTATATTAGTAACAATCAATTTTCAATTTGTTTTCCCTTCCTTCTTAAGACATAAACTCCATCAGAAAGAAAGACAGGCTGAACCTCTCCAATCCCGACTTCACATCACAGCAGTTCGAAAAGAAACAGGAACAACTCCACCGGACTCGGCCCGTATCAAACAGAAACTCTACAACCAGAGATCGGTGGAGACCGACGATGGCGGAGAAGAGTGGTCGGAGAAACAATAGCAAACTTGCGGGAAACTCAACTTTATCAGTAAAAGACTGCGACTTGGAAAAAACTTATAGTCAAGATCCACACTGCGGTCGGCCTTGCCCGCAAGGTTCTCGGGAAACATCGATCCTTACGTAAAATCTATTGCTTCGGACTCGAAAAAAAACTAAACACCAGATAAGGTACACCGGAAGAGACGCTCAAATCCGGTGTTTGATGAAGTTTTTTATTTCCCGTTCCTATAACGAGTTGGCCCACTAGAAAACTCCCCATTTTTCGGTTTAGGATTTTGACCGTTTTTCAAGGGCATGTGGTCATCGGACAGGTTTCCATAGTGGATAATTTTTTAGATTGGCAGAATTTCCCCCGGGAAAGATAAACATTTGGAGGGGACATCGAACAGTCACCCAATGTATGAGTATTGAAATCTATTATGACTCTTTGTACATTGAAGATTATTAAATCACTGGTCATACAAAAAAGTTTAATTACCTATTTCGTCTGACTTCGTAACTTTAAAAATTAGATATTGATAAAGAAAATTTTAGCATGTACTGTCACCTTAGAAATGCTATTGGTCATGTCCGACCCTAAATAGGCCACGGTGATGTGGCTTGGGGGGTCTAAGGGATGAAATTAATTTCTAGCATTCCATCTTATATGTTAAATCTCAACTCTTTAAGTATATACAAAAAAAACTATAACAAAACATATGGAAATGAGCTGGAAAAGGTCACTTTGCCTGAGATGAGCCATTTTTAGAGACTGGAAGAAGAAAACTTCCGCTTTTCTGATAAATCTCACCTCTTTACCTTATATGTAAAAAAAACGATAACACATATGCAAATGAGTGAGAAGAGGCACTTTTGCTGAGTCATCCATTTTTAGAGGCATGGAAAGAGGAAAACTTCCTCTTTTAGATAAATTCTCACCTCTTACCTATATATGTATATAAAAAAAAAAAACTATAACAAAATATGCAAATGAGCTGAGAGGAGTCACTTTTGCCTGAGATCATCCATTTTTTAGAGGCGGAAGAGGAAAATTCTATCATAGCCTCTATAGGAACCTAGAACTATGAATTTGGGGGCGGTCAGTATATTAGACAATAAGAATCTATAATTCAAATACAGATCTCATTCCGGCATATTTTGAACTGATTGTAATCGCGATTTTGTAGATAAAGAAGCACCTAGTAATCTGTTAAGAAGAGATTTCTTAGCATTTTGATTATACTTAAAAGCATGATTCAAGGTTTATCCAAGGGCATATGAAAGTGAAGCTCCCCCCGCAGACTCTCAGTGTGACTCATCTCAAGCAAAAAGTGGACTCGTCTCAGATCATTTTACATATGACTTTCCATGGGATTTTGTATAGGTAAAGGGGCAAGATTTAAACATGAAAGGGGAATTCATAGAAAGAGCTTTTAAGCCCACTACCGGAGGGGGTGTGACTTCAGGGGGGTAAAAAGCTGTGACATGAGCCCTTTAAGCACTCCACCAGAGGCTCTGTGTTCTATGGTTTGTACATCTGAAGCTTTATGAGTTATGGGTCGGGAGGAAGAAAGAGACTATCCGCTTGTTTTTTTTATTTGTTTTCTTCTGCCAAAGATGACAATTGCCTTAATCATCTGGAATGAGTATTGTCCTACCCAAAGTGAGAGCTTCTGAATGACTCAGCACCATCAATTAAATACATGAACAATGTAGCATTGTGTGTGGCGTCGATGGAAGATGGTGCTCAATTGTGCTTGTTAAAGGAGACCTGTCCGCATGATACAGGTTGTAAGGAATCGCTCGGGGTTGACTGTTAGAATGGTAGCGTTCCCAATACCGATTTTTCCTTAAATTTCCAGGGGAATAAAGAGGGGACAATACATTAGAATTTTCAAAGAAATAGTTTTTACGTTAGTTTATTGGGAAATACAGTATTCACTCTTAAAGCAGAGTCAGGAAATGGGCGCGAGATTGTCTTTAATTTTCTATTTTTCTCCTTCAATTACACATCAGCATGCTAGACCTGAAAAATAATCCACAAACGAACATGCTGGCTATCAAATTCTGACCCCGTATATGTTAATGTAAAGCCTGTTCTAGTGCATGAGTGTATCTGTCTGTGCAGTAGGTTCAGTTACTCACTAGCTCACCCGCAGGGAAATAGGAATTACCAAAATGGGTAGTGAGTAATACTGGGTCTCCATGGGCACCTGTGTGGGGACAAAACTTTGCTCTGGCTGAAAGCTCCAGTCTTGATTGCCGATCGTACATTTAATCTGAGTTTCTTAATCAAGCATTTTTGGACGAAAGTGGACAATCCTTTAGCCCTCAACTTACAGGAGGTTGATGTAAATAACCAAGCCTCAAAGTGTAAACTCAAAATTATGTGCCTTATTGAAAACAATTCGTACTCACAGCAGGGGTGCATCCAATGAGGTGAGTTGAGACTCTTGCCTCAGGCGCAGAACCAGCAGAGGGGAAAGGGGGAGAACGGGGTAGTATCAGCCATAACAAAGGAAAATATGCTTACAATTGCTTACTAAAACAGAGAAAGGATCTATTACCCGGTGCCTTAAACCTACCTCCTATCATCTCTTTACTCTATGTCTGCATAGGCAGGAGGACACTGAGGAATCAAGGCGGGGCCAAGGATTCACCTGTGACCCTAGTAGCAGTACGTTAAAGGGGTAGTTACCACAAGACACGATTCTTAAATATATCAGGATAACAAAAATAACACACATTCCAACATGGTCTCTATCCGTCCTGGTGTTTACCAATTTTGGGTTGCCCTATATACGGAACGTTGTAAATATTCTGAAATGGTGTGGAATTCTCTATGAATAGCTTCTCTTGTCTGCACACTGCAGTGCTCTCTGCATCCTTGTCCCTCCTCCCTGCATTACAAGACCAGCTCAGACACGGCACTTCCTGCCAGCAAGCAGAGTGTGCAGAGTCTTACTCACAAGGTTCAGAATGTAAGGTCCTTTATCCAAGGAGTGAGGCATATAGCAGGGCTGACTCTGTGTGTTATAGCTGAATTAGCAGAGCCAAGAGTGTCTGTGTTAATGCATCTCCAGAATTCATCATCTATCACTTATCGGTCTCATCGCCTCGTCTAGGGTTAAAAACTTAGTATAGTACATGTTTCATAAGCTAAATAAAAGTGTTAGATAAACCATGGACCTGATATCTAAGCCCATTGTCAGCACCCACAGTACAATAGCACAGAGGGATTATGAAGTGGTCTGATTAGCGAGGCCCCCACCACAATTGGAATATACACCAAATTCATTGAGTGCTAGGAGCTAAAAAATGAACAAAACTGAGAGTTAAAATTGTAAAGTAGGGGGTTAAAAAATAAGTTTTATTGTGTTAAACATCATGGGGGGGTTGAAATTGAGAATTTGCTTTAGGTCAAACCCCTTTAAAAGCTTCTGGGGCCACCAATGTAAAAACCCCCCCCACCCCTATTATAATGTACTATTTATATACTGATCTCATGATAGGGGCACACCCCTTTGACAGTTTATCCATGTTCTAGGAGGAATAACAGGGTGGGGAACTGCACAGATACATAAATGGTATATAAAAGCTTTCCCTTCATGTCTTATGTCCTACATGTAATGTTTACATCTCAAGAAGTGAATTATATGGAATAGTACGGTGGGTTGGGAGAGGACAGATGTGGGCCCAGGAATGTGATTGCTGCTCCTATACATTATAGAGAGTAAAGTATCATTACCAGTATTCTGGCGACCATAGAATCTCTGCCGGGGGTCCAATAGCTTCAACCCACCAATCGGGGTCAATCTCACCTCGTTGGTCGAAAAAAAATCCGTAGTTAAGCTCTTAATAGTGTTTGTGCTATCACAAAAGTGTAACAAAGGAAAAGCATGCTGGATTGAAGCGAGGCTGATTAGCTGTCGCCCCCCTCGGCTCATTCCAACCCGGGTCTCCACCACTTTCATTTCTAATGTCGGCTTTCACCCAGATAAATCTGAGAGTGAATTATAATGTTTTATGTGAGGGAGGTATGATACAACATGTAACAAACAGGACGGGAGAGCACATATATGTGATAGATAGATAGATAGATAGATAGAATATGAGATAGATAGTAGATAGATAGAAGGATTTAGATAGCTAGATCCATAGTAGGGATAGTTAGATATGAGAATAGATAGATAGAGAGGAGATAGGGATAGATAGGATAGATAGATAGATCGATAGTATAGAATATGAGATAGATTAGATAGATAGAATAGATAAGATAGATAGATAGGAGTAGATAGCTAGATAGATAGATAGATAGATAGATAGGAGATAGATAGAGAGATAGATAGATTAGAAGGATAGATAGATATAGATAAATATTGAAAAGATTTAGATAGGAGATAGATAGAAGATGATAGATTAGATAGTGAGATTGAGATAGGAGATAGATAGATAGAAGGAGAGATAGAAGGATAGATAGATATGACGATTAGATACCGTATATACTCGATTATAAGCCCGAACCGAGTATAAGCCGAGACGAGAACCTTAATTTCACACAAAAAAAAAATGGGAAAAAACCTATTGAATAGGATGTATAAGCCAGAAAGCGGTGGGAAAGGCCATTGGTTACCAGCCTCCAGATATTATAGTATGCCAGCCCCTGTAGAATACAGCAGGCCCCAACCCCTGTAGCATACAGCATGCCCAGCCATTCTATCAGTAGGAAAAAAAAATAACACTGTACTCATCTTCCGACGTCCCCATAGATACTCTTCTGTCTCAGCCTGTCTCAGACAGAAGAGGACCTATGGGTGACGTCAGACAACGTGAGTTTTTTTGTCTTTATGTTTTTAGTTGACTCGAGTATAAGCCGAGTTAGTTAGGGTTTTTGTGGCACAAATTTGTGTGAAAACTAGGCTTTATAACTCGAGTATATAAGGTAGATAGATAGATAGCTTAGATAGCATATGAGATAGATAGAGAGATAGATAGATTAGATAGCTAGATAGATAGATATGAGATAGTAAGATAGATATGAGATAGATATGAGATAGAAGATAGATAGATAGATAGTAGATAGATAGATAGATAGATAGTAGAAGATAGAATAGATATCGGATTAGATAGATAGATTGAGATAGATAGATAGATATGAATAGAAGATAGATAGATAGATAGATAGATCGAAGATAGTAGATAGATATGGGATAGATATTATAGGAGATAGATAGAGATAGATATGCGAGAGAAGATTAGATAGATAGATAGATAGAGATAGATAGATAGTGATGATAGATATGAGATAGATAGATAGATAGATATGAGATAGATAGATAGAAGATAGATAAGAGATTAGATATTATGAGATAGATGATAGATAGATAAGATAGATAGATGATAGATAGATAGATAGATATGGGATAGCTCTGAGGATAGATAGTAGATATATATTTGATTATAAGATAGATAGATAGATTAGATTAGAGATAGAATAGATAGATATGGAGATCGATATGATGGAACAAAAGGAAGGAAGTTAATGAAGAAAAACAAGGAAGGAAAGGAATGAAGGAAGGAAGGGCAGCGAAAAGAAAGAAAGAAAAAAAAAAGAGAAGAAAAAGAAAGAAAGAAAGAAGGAAATGGACAAAGGAAAGGACGGCGGATAAAAATAAATGGGAAGAAAGGAGACAGACCAGAGGGTCTCTCACTGCTCCATGTCCTCGCGTATCTGTGGGGGTCCCAGTATGAGCCACCCCTGCAGTGTATTTCTTATCTCTTATCCTTTATTTTGTCTTTCTGGGATAATAGACTTCCATTCCACACGGTCAGAGTTCATCTAGAGTATGTATATGCAATCGTGACCCTTAGGATCTCTGGACGATGCTTCCTACAAGGTCAGGCCTGTGAATAATTGGAGGACTATTGACAAGGTACGCTATCAGATTATATTGAAATCCCCGAATAGGTCAAAACACGACATGATTGCTTTAATTCTTTTTCATGAGTCATGGGTCAATAGAATGTAAATATAACCCCCGCAACGGAGTCGGAGGGTACAGTCTATTAATATCACTGATGTTGGGTAAAGGTCTATTTTAGTATTTATCCATCATGATAAAGTTGTTTTGCAGCGATATATGCGGGTGTTATTATTGACTCGGCACCATTATATCAAAGGAGATCCATAGCCACCTGTTCTTTCAAGCGATAAGGATGAAACCATATCTCAAATAGAAGAAAAACATAACTGGTGTGCGGTATCATAAATCGCAGTGCAACGAAGCAGGGAAGGATTTTGTAATTCCTAACCCGCTTGGACATTCAAAGGACATCCATGTGTAACCGCCTGATGGCGTTTCATGCGATAGAAGGTGAACGCATATCTCAAAATAGAAGACATAACTGGCGTATGTGTAATCATAAATCGCAGGCGCCGGAGCATGGGCAAAGGATTTGTAACTTCCTAAACCGCCTAGCAGACATCAAAGGACATCCATGGAGCCACCTGTTGCTTTTCAGCGATGAAAGGTGAAGCAATATCTCAAAAAGAAGACATAACTGGCTGTCGTGTAATCCTAAATCGCTAGTGCACGGCAGGGGAAGGATTTGTAATTCCCTAACCACCAGAATAATCAGGACATCCATGTGAGCCGCTGTTTCTTTCATGTGGATAATTGAACCCATATCTCAAATTAAGAAAAAACTAACTGGCTGTGCGTGTATCATAAATCGCAGTGCACGGAGCAGGGTATGGATTTGTAATTCCTAAACCACAGAATATAGACATCAAAGGACATCCATGTGAGCCACCTGTTGCTTTCATGCGATAAGGTGAAGCCATATCTCAAAATAAGAAGACATAACTGGCTGTGCGTGTATCATAAATCGCAGTGCACGGAGCAGGGGAAGGATTTGTAATTCCTAAACCACCAGAATATAAAGGACATCCATGTGAGCCGCTTGTTGCTTTCATGTGATAAGGTGAACCCATATCTCAAATTAAGAAGACATAACTGGCTGTGCGTGTATCATAAATCGCAGTGCACGGAGCAGGGGAAGGATTTGTAATTCCTAAACCACCAGACATCAAAGGACATCCATGTGAGCCGCCTGTTGCTTTCATGCAATATGGTGAACCCATATCTCAAAATAAGAAGACATAACTGGCTGTATGTGTATCATAAAGCTCGGAGTGGCTGCGACCCAAGCGTCGCCAAGAAAGCCTGTGGATGCCACAACGGTGACAACGGGATTGACAAGGATATCGCATATCAGATTATGAAAAATCCCCCGAATAGTAGGCAAAACACGACATGTTGATTTAATTACCTTATTTCATGAGCTCAGGGATCAATAGAATGTATAATAATACACCCGCAACGGAGCGGAGGGATCTTATATCACTGATGTGTGGGAAAGGGTCTATTTTTAGGTATTTATCCATCATATAAGTGTTTGGAGCGATATAATGCGGGTGTATCGGCCCGCATTATATCAAGGAGATCCATGTGAGCCACCTGTTGCTTTCATGCGATAAGGTGAAACCCATATCTCAAAAAAGAAAACATACTGGCTGGCGTGTATCATAAATCGCAGTGCACGAAGCAGGGGAAGGATTTGTAATTCCTAACCGCTGGACATCAAAGGACATCCATGTGAACCGCCTGATGCTTTCATGCATGATAAGGTTAACGCATATCTCAAAATAAGAAGACATAACTGGCTGTATTGTGTATCATAAATCGCAGTGCACGGAGCAGGGGAGGATTTGTACTTCCTACAACCGCCAGACATCAAAGGACACCATGTGAGCCACCGGTTGCTTTCATGCGATAAGTTGAAGCCATATCTCAAAATAAGAAACATACTGGCTGGGTGTATCATAATCGCAGTGCACGAGCAGGGGAGGATTTGTAATTCCCAAACCACCAAATATAAAGGACATCCATGTGGCACCGCTTGTTGCTTTTCATGTTAAGGCTGAACCCATATCTCAAATTAAGAAAACATAACTGCGTGGGCGTGTATCATAAATCGCAGTGCACGGACAGGGAAAGTTTGTGTAATTCCTAAACCCACAGAATATAAAGGACATCCATGTAGCCGCTGTGTTGCTCTCTCCATGTGATAAGGTGAACCAATCTCAAATTAAAGAAACATAACTGGCTATGCGTGTATATAACATCGCAGTGCCGGAGCAGGGAAGGATTTGTAATTCCTAAACCACCAGCATATAAAGGACAATCCATTAGCCGCTTGTTGCCTTTCATGTATAAGGTGAACCCCATACTTCAAATTAAGAAGACAGAACTGGCTTGCGTGTATCATCAAGCAGTGCACGAGCAGGGGAAGGATTGTATTCTAAACCACCAACTCAAAGGACATCCATGTGAGCCGCCTGTTGCTTTCATGCAATGGTGAACCATATCTTCAAAAGAAAGAGACATAACTGGCTGTATGTGTATCATAAATCGCAGTGACGGAGCAGGGGAAGGATTTGTAATTCCTAAAAACCGCCAGACAATCAAAGGACATCCATGTGAGCCACGTTGCTTCATGCGATAAGGTGAAGCCATACTCAACATAAGAAGAATAACTGGCTGTGCGTTGTCATAACGCAGTGCACGGAAGCAGGGGAGAGGATTTTTAATTCCTAAACCACCAGAATATAAAGGACATCCATGTGAAGCCGCTTGTGCTTTCATGTCATAAGGTGAACCCATATCTCAAATTAAGAAAACATAACTGGCTGTGCGTGTTCATAAATCGCATGTGCACGGAGCAGGGGAAGGATTTGTAATTCCTAAACCACCAGAATATAACGGACATCCATGTAGCCGCTTGTTGCTTTCATGTGATAAGTTAACCCATTCTCAAATTAAGAAGACATAACTGGCTGTGCGTGTATCATAAATCGCAGTGCACGGAGCAGGGGAAGGATTTTGTAATTCCTAAACCCACCATGACATCAAGGACATCCATGTGAGCCGCCTGTTGCTTTCATGCAATATGGTGAACCCATATCCAAAATAAGAAGACATACCGGCTGTATGTGTTATCATAAATCGCAGTGCACGGAGCAGGGGGAAGTTGTATTCCTAAACCACCGACTCACAGGTACATACCCTGTGAGCCCCCTGTTGCTTTCATGCGATCAGATAACCTATATCTCAAAATAAGGAAGGCATGTTTGTTTTAAAGAATTTTTTATGTTATATTAGCTTTTTGTCTTTACTTCTATTCTATTTTACTTCTTCTGAGCCGCTGGTGGATACTCACATGCCGGCAGATGAATATTCCGATCATGTCACTGGTTTTTCTGTCAATCTGTATGAAATGGGGACTAAACTTTTTGACGAGACGTTAGTCCTGGAGATCTTGTTCTTCTCTCTGTATTTTAGGAAGGGAAAGGGATTGTGAGGTTTTTCCATATGGATGCGTCTTGCTTGTACGAAAGGCTAATACAGGTCTGATCTCCTACTGTCTGCTGCACATGCCAACAAATGATCCACATCTCCGAGGTCTGGAGAAGAACAGTAACTGGAGATGAGCCGGACTTCCCGCGGTTCCTGATTGCCTTCATTTTTGCAGCAGATGGAAAAATACATTTTTTTTTCAACTGTTTGGTTCGCCACGGGGTAAAAAACCGTATAAAGGAGACTGCACCGAGGAGAATGACTTGTACATTTTAACTAAGGGAATAGTAATTATTTCCTGCCCATTGCTCCCTCTAGAGGGTAGAAGGTATTGTGTGGACACAAAAACTCCGAGGTATCGACATAAAAACAGACCTAGTTATCTTATTTGGATTGTTCAGGTTTTGTTAAATTTTCAGAGATTTATTAGGACCCCCCATGGGCTCCTCATCTGTCTATGAGATATATGGATACAGATAGGATGTTCCCATGTTTTTCAATCAACGAGAAGAAGCATCGGTTCTCTTGGTCAGTCAGTTGTCCCAAAGGTGAAGATAAAGATAAGTGCTCCAATCCCTCCACTGAATTATCTCTTTCAGTCCTTAGGCGTTGTTCAGACCTGTAGTGTGGGATCCCAATGGGTTTCTCATCAAGTTCTCTAGTATTTTTGAGAATGACAAGGTCTAAATGAGTAGAACAAAGTGGTTATGATGTCAGATGAAGCAGTTGCTTTACATCAATAGTCATGACGTAAGGCAGGTACAGAGTATTTCAACTTTTTGAGCTCCTGTTCTAGAATAGAGTGGTTCTGTGTTGAAGTAGAGGTCTGGTGTATAACTTTACATATCTTGAACAGTTACCCCTCAAAGCAAACCTGTCACCACACTAACTCTCCCAAGCCCACTAATAGTACCTTTTTCTGTAATACGTACATTCACTAGAGGTATTTTTAGCATATTTCTAGGTAACCCCATCTCCTGCAGTCAGGTAACTCCGCCTCCTGTAGTCAGGTACCCCTGCCTGCTGCAGTCAGGTGACCCCCACCTCCTGCAGTCAGGTAACCCTTCCTCCTGCAGTCAGGTGACCCCCACCACCTGAAGTCAGGTAACCCCACCTTCTGCAGTCAGGTAACCCCGCCTCCTGCAGTCAGCTGCTTCGCCTACTCCATGCATCTGGCCGATCCCTGTCTCCTAATTGTGAGGTCATTTTCTATCTATCTGGAAATCTAGGAGGCAGGGCTGGACCAGATGCATGGAGTGGGCAGAGAAGCCTGACTTCAAAAAGTAGGGTTACCTGACTGCAGGTGGTGGGTTACCTGACTGCAAGAGGTGGGGTCGCCTGACTGTCTGACTGCTTCCTACAAAAGAATAAAAGATGATTTTTCATTCAGCTGCAACCTAGAAATATGCTAAAACACCTCCAGGGTATGTACACAGGGCCGGCTCCAGGTTTCAGTGGGCCCCTGGGCGACAGTGCCTCCGGGCCCTTACAGCATGTGAACTCATGTGGTGCGCATAAAACGCAAAACCTTAAGATACGATTAAGTAATATACACCCCCAGTCAGGCGCACATTCTTATATGTCCACACCCTTCCCAGCCAGAAGCAGTATAAATTACCCACAGGCTCCAATATTCACCCCCCTCCCCCCATCTCCATTGTTCATATCACCTCCCCCCCAGGCTCCATCTAATTAAATACCACCACCCCCCCACCGGCTCCATTCCATTTATATACACCCCCACGCTCGATTCATGTAACACCCCCCCCAGAGCTCCATTCATTAATACTACCGTAACACAACCCCCAACCCCCCCCCGACCCACTATCCTTTTACATACACCCACCCCCCCCCCCCCCGGCCTCCTTCATTTACATAAACCCCACACGGCTCCATTATTTATATACACCCCCCCCACCATGCGCTGATAGAAAGGCAACAGTGACTCAAATCGCCACCCGTTACAACCAAGGTAGGCAGAAGAGCATCTCTGAACGCACAGTACGTCGAACTTTGAGGCAGATGGGCTACAGCAGCAGAAGACCACACCGGGTGCCACTCCTTTCAGCTAAGAACAGGAAACAGAGGCTACAATTTGCACAAGGTCATCGAAATTGGACAGTAGAAGATTGGAAAAACGTTGCCTGGTCTGATATATATATATATATATATATATATATATATATATATACAGAACATATATACAAACACATGTACCAGTTGTTTAATGAGGCCTCTTCAACCGGATAGACTGTTTACTCCACAAGTAAATGCAAAAAACACATTCAAGTGCGTAAAGAATAAAAAGTTATTTTTTAGATGGTCCTAACCACTCAATGACTACTTCTTATTTAGGGACTCATCACATAAACTCTTGTCTCATTGAAAGACTAATGGTCACTATCTGTTAATTGTTTATATCTGTCATCTTGAAAGACTAATGGTCACTATCTGTTAATTGTTTATATCTGTCATCGTGGACAGCACTTTAACATGAAAGTTTAAAGATGTTTCCAACAAATATATCTTGCTTCATTGTGCCTCATCAGACTCACATCTAGATAAGTATAAACAACCCATAATGGCATCTCCCGCCGTTTTGCTTTTTGGCGGACAGAAACAGAGCCAATCACAAGCCAGGAGACTCTGCACTCCACCCAGCATGACGTGGTACCCTTACACGTCGATAGCAGTGGTTGGCTGGCCAGATCAGGTGACCCTGGAATAGACTAGCCCCTGCCTGCGCTGCTCGGATCATTCTGTGTCTGGATGCCGCTAGGGAGAGAGCTGCTGCTGGTCAGGGAAAGCGTTAGGCTGTTCTATTAGAATAGTGTTAGGCAGGAGTGATTCAACAAGAACCCTTCTTAGGGCTACAATAACGTTATACATTTTTTTTTTTATTTGCAGCTAGTACCATATTGTGAGGAATTTGCAGGGGGACTTGCTACTGTTGTGTTTAGCTCTTAGTGACAAACATATCCACCTCAAACACCAAAGTGGGACAATTTATTAGGGGTTTGATTTCAATTAGGCACAGTCTGCCAGTTTCTTTTTATTTTACGTTTATTTTTTGATAACTCAGCGTCATCTCATCTGGCATAGCAGTGTGCTTTCATAGTTGGCTAGAAAATAGCCATAGGAGAATCCAAACGGCTTACTTAGGCCTTAAGAAGCATCATCCCCTACCCTATACCCTGGGATCCCGGTATCGCCTTATTATCCCTTGGTCTTGAAGATATACCAATATCACATCTAACAATCATTTCCCACATCCTAAACATAACAAGAAATCTAATTGCTAAAAATTGGAAGTCACCAGTATTACCCACCATCAATGAAATACTACACAACACAAATAATAACTTTAAGATGGAATCTTTATTAGCAAGCAACAGAGGTACAAGGAAATCACTCGAAACAAAATGGACTGATTGGATTACATTCCTCTCAGCCCATCCATTATGATTTTTACATGCAAAGAAGTACATTACTATAATTATAATATATAAAGGAACACAGGGGCACTGTTATTGGTTCTACTTGTTTGAATATATATATATATATTTTTTTTTTTCTAGTATGCCTATACTTATGCAATGAATAATACAATATGTATATAATACCTTAGTCACAACAATATAAGAGGATGATAATATGTAACAATGTAATACAATTGTACAAGTGTGGAATGCATACGTGTTGTTAAATTTTTAAAAACAATAAAAAGAAAGTGACAAAAAAAGAAAGATAAGTTAACTAATGTGTTCACACTTTATAAATCAAACCAAGGCACTAGAAACATAAACAATGTAGATGTAACAAGAGACTGGTCTGATTCTGATACATTAAGAACCAAAGCATATTTGTACTGGAAAAATAAACTAGTAGCGTTAGTTAGCTAATAATGTCATGTGGCTTCTCAAATCTGTCTTTATGATATCCAAATGTAGTTACCACTATGGATGAAGAAAGCAAAGTTATGGCAATAGCTGTAAAATCAATATATTTCATAAAAACCTGCATCTGACAAAAATATTTAGGGAGATTTATCAGTGCTTCTATACCAGTTTTAGACGTAGAAGCATTGATGGGCTTGGAGGGCCGTAACCACCGTAATACCTCTATCCATTCACCAGTGAATGTTCGCTGATTTTTACTGAAAAGATGTCCAACGGAGGTACCTGAGACCCTAACAGACCTCTCATTCTCGTGATTTGTGGGGGAATCAGTGAGATTCCCACCGATCATCAAGTTAGGCCTATGACTGACTTTTTTTTTGCGGGCAGACAAGAACTATAGGGTGACATTGTATCCCGCTAATTCCCCCTCATTAACTACTGTTATTAATCAGAAGCCACACTTTTAGGACTGTGAGAGATATCATATTTCTCTACAGATGCCATTTTTTCCAACCGGACACCATCTTGTCAGTCAGGGGTTATGTTGTCCACTGCCTAGGCATGTCATTATTTAAACATCATTTTGTGTGAACTATTTAGATATTACTTTGTCCTTGCTATTGTTCTCTGCGGTGGATTCGGGTCCGGTCGGGATTCACTAAGGTAGTTCCTCCGACGTCCACCAGGTGGCGCTGTGCTGAAGTTCCTTGAGGCCCGCCGAAATGCACTCAAGTTCACCAGCCTATTCCTAGTGAAGGTAAGTGCAAGTTTAGTGAAACTTTTTTTTTTTTAAATGCAACGGTTTTTCCGAATCTGTCGGGTTTTCGTTCGACCACGCCCCCCGATTTCCGTCACGTGCATGCCAGCGCTGATGCGCCACAATCCGATCGTGTGCTCCAAAATCCTGGGCAATTCAGGGGAAATCGGCGCAAATTGGAAATATTCCGGTAACACGCGAATCGGGCCCTTATTAAATGACCCCCATTGTCTCCACTGTGAGTATTTAATCATCAATGGAATATACCACTCAAAATATCATGTGATCTCTTATATCCTACAATATTTGGTAAAATGTGTCAACCAGTACATCACTGGTGATCCAAGAGATGTCACTTACTATAAATGTCAATATTTGAAGTGAAGAGTTTACATTTTTTTAATAGCTTTTCATTGGCCCCAGTGAGAGTCACAGGAGAGGAAGCAGCACCACAGGAGGGAACACTGAAAATGAAACACACATGAATCAAGATTTCTCTATGGGATAAAAGAATGAAGCCCTGACTCAGTTCCTTGTACTGCACGCTGTGTTATTCAATATCTTTTCACATGCATTCCAACTAAAACAAATTGTGTGCTTCATCTTACAAAGCTTGTGCAAATGTTTACACACTTCTTTCTTTTATTTTTGCAGAAACCTACGATTAAACAGTCATATTCAATATGTGTGTCCTCTCTTACACAAGAGCAAATATTTCTCAATTGTGACTTGATAATCTGGATGTTCATTGCTTTGATATTGGAATAATATTCTCTAACATTTGCCCACCTGTTGCAAGCCAAAATATTTCCACACATGGAATCCCATGTCAGTATAACGATACATGAGTACAGGGTACTTTGGTTATTCAAGCTTCCATTTAGGGTTAGATGAAAGGAAGGATCTAGTAGTTATTTATGTTTTGACAGTGGGATAGAGTTGGGGGAAATCTGTTGATAGGATAAATTACTAAAACTGAGAGGCTGTCAGATTAAAATTAGGTGGTGGGGGTACAAATGGCAAAAAAAGAAAAAAAGAGTTACTGAGGGTCATAGGCAGAAGCTATTCGCACTGTGAGATCTAAAGACCTGTTAGGTAATACATAAAGGGGCCTGTTAGGCAAAGCTTTGTAGATTGAGGTTAGGCTTTTTGTATTGGATTTTATGTAACAGACAGATAGACTAACAGAAAGGGATGGTTTTTGCAATATGAGAGTTGAGATTGTCAAGCTGAAGAGTTTAGGATAGAAGGGAAAGATGCCAGTCTGTTCAGCGGTAAACCGCAAAGTAGAATGTTGTATTCATCTGGCTAGGATTTGATAAGTACCTACACTGGAAAGGGGAGGCGAGATCAGTACTTCTTAATGCTGTAGTCAGCAAGGGAAACAATTTTCTGTGCTGTTTCCAACATCAATGGTTATTTCAGGTGGGTTAACAAAGGCAATGAATAAAGCATACATTCTATTGCTGAAGAAGGCAGAATATTTAAAGATACTAGCAATCTGAGAAAGGATAGGAGATTTGGTGAAAAGATGGTTGTGTGGAGATCATCATTACAAGACTCCTAAAATGAAGTTACTCTCAATATTATAATTGACAGTGGGAAATATTTGTAGGAATAGCCATAGAAATAGTCAACAGGAATTAGTATGAATTTTTCTATTATTAGATTTAGCTAGCCAGGTAATATTTCAAAGAAAAGCTCTCACCACATTTTACCCTATTAAATTAGTTACCCCCATTAGGTAGGGTATGAAATGTCCTTTCTAAACCCTATTACCTATAAAACAAATCTAGTACAAAGTCATGTGAAAATTAACAAAGTCATACTTACCCAAGATGAGTCAAGTTTAGAGACTGTAGGGAGAGTGTCAATTTAGACTCCCCTATCTTTAGTTCACTGCAGTAGAAACATGCTTCTGTCATATAAAAGATAAGAATCTCAATTTTCAGATCGCATCAGGCATGTGGTTCTGAACTGCAGATACAAGTTTCAAGGTTTCATAGTTTATACGTTCGAAAAAAGACACTTGTCCATCAAGTTCAACCAAGGAAGGGTAGGGATTGGATGAGGAAGGAAGTAGTGAAAACATAGTTGGAAATCCGAAATGCAGATAAAACCCCAATACCAATCCTGATGCAATGTGATTCTAATATAATCTGAAACTTGTGTCTAGGTACTATAGAACCGAAGGGAGGGTTGTTGGAAATTATATTACCCTTGCAGCTCATTTTCCCATGACTTTAGAAGAGTTCTTTTTATAGGTAAATGGGTGAAATTTCAAAGAAAAGATAGAATTCTAGAAGAAATATCATACATGATCTGAAGGTGTTAGTAGTTTAATATGGAAAATCTGACTACAGAGTCAATTTAATAGAAAGATAAAGTGAAAAATAAGACTGAAGATGATTATAAAATTAATACTGCATAATATACAGTCATATACAGTCATATACCCACATATGCAGAACGCTGTTATGTACTACCGTATGTGTTGATAGCTTTCTGTCATAGCTAGCATCAATTATCCAGCACTTTGCTACTAAAAATCTTCTGTGGAATAACTACAGTCTTTCATCCCCATGCACACCCATGAGCCTTGAACATCAATAATACGTTGCAAAGCCCAGTAATAGACCTTTTTTGCATGACTTTTGGTAGCCACTTATCATTGCTAGTTCAGGTTAGTACCAAACTATGTCCCCCCCCCAACATTCGTGCTGGCATTTAAATTGATGTGACCACAGTGTGATCAACCTCAACCTCCCCATCTTTAAAGAATTTGTTTCACGAAGTTGTTAGAAAATATAAAATTCAATGTGCCAATACAGGTGGATAGGTCACATTGATATTTCAGGATATGGATATAAACAGTTTGGATCAATAATAAGTTTTAAAGGAATGGTGCAAGAGAGCAGGTGGTAAAGTAGAATTTGTAAATGAAGAAGGAAAGTTTTTTTCATTAAAGGAGAATACCCTCTGAGAGAGGATGTTAGAGGAAAGCTCTAGGCAGACAGCCAGGGATTTAAGTTGGAGCTGTTTTTCATTATGTCAATTCCTTTCTTTAAGATTTGTGGCCAGGTCTTCATAGAAAATACAAAAGACTGGGGGAGGGAATGTGAGGGTATGAGGGAGCTAAAGTAATATTGTTTATCAAATGGGACCATGGTTGAGATCTAATGCAGCCTCTTTTTTCTAAAAGTAAATCAAACAAACTATTGCCTTTTCTTCACAATTGTTTCCCAATTGAATGATTGAATTATTGGATAATAAAAGCTTTAAACCTTATCCTCCGATTAGGATGGAGCATTAATTGCTCAAAATCAGACAGCTAACCCCCTATTATGTTTGTGGAATTATTAAATTTGAGAATAAAATATAAAACTTTTTTCACAGTGCCAGGATTTATTGTGATAACTCTGAGTACCAGCTGTCTGGATTGCTTTACTCCCGTTGTATACTGAACATCAACAAGGACACATGAGGGATTATCACCAAGAGGAGCAGGTGAGCTGTATTGAGCATTAAGATGAACTTTGTGTTTTTGTTTTAAAATGTTTTAAAGTTAAAGGGGTGTTCCGATTTCAGCTAATTAATTTTATTGTTTGTATAATAAAAAGTTATACAATTTTCCAAAATACTTCCTGTATCAATCCTTCACTGTTTTCTAGATCTCTGCTTGCTGTCATTCTATAGAAAGTTTCTATGTTTACTTCCAGTGGACAGAAATCTGTCCATGGTCACACAGGTGCACGGCTCGTTATATCACAGAGAGTAATCAGAGCTGTGTGTTATAATGGGCCGTGCACCTGCGTGGCCGTGGTCAGATTTCTGTCCACTGGAAATAACACTAAAGCTTTCTATAGAAGGACAGCAAGCAGAGATCTAGAAAACTGCAATGAATTGATACAGAATGAATATTGGAAAATTGTATAACTTTTCATTATACAAACAATAACATTTATTTGCTGAAATGCTGAAGTCCCTTTCACACAAATGTTTTTTACACACATGCTCCGCGTCTCTTTCTGATGTGCAGGACTTGTTTGAAAATTGAACCACTGTATTCAATAGTCTTCTTAGATATGCTTTTTTTTATAATGCATGCTTATGTGTTTTTTTTTTGTGTGCAAAACTCACCATTCTCTAGTTTTCCAATTGACTACCTGAAAAACGTCCTAAAGATGTTTCAAAAACACATTGCACTCAGAGATACATGCGAATGCAAATTTACATACTAGACAACTCAAACAAAATTGTCAGTTTTACACTGACCAAACTCTGCTGAAACTCTGCAACACTCGTGTAAAAGGGGCCCTAGTGAGTGGGAAAGAATTAATTTGGGTAGGGTAACTTGAAAGTGTAACGATTGTGTATCAAAATATAAAAAATAATAAAATATGATTCATTTATATAACATTGTTATCACTATGTAAGTTTTATTCAGTATAAATAGACTGCAATCAATTTTATGTAATCGATTTTATAAGCAAATAACTAAATCAAGATTTTGTCACTGAATATAAATGCTCATTATTCAGATTAATATGCCTATTACCCTCACAACCACAAATTAATAGAGAATCTTACATTTGGCACCTGGAAACCAAAGATTCGGCACAGGAGGTAAAGTTAATGAGTTGTAAAGACCAAATGCTGCACCTGATGTATCCCTTGGGATTTGTACATTGGTTGCACAAGAAGAATGGAAGCTTAATAAGATTAATACAAATAGACAGGACTACTAAGGATGATACATTGTTAAGATCACACTTTCTAGACATATTTCTTAGTTTACATAGAGAAATAATCCACATAAGAAGTAGATAGTTTTTGTATACAGTGGATTCAATACAGTATCTGGTACTGATTCTGGTGTTATTCTGTAGCATATGTCATTTTCCAAGATATTAATTATTCCACAGAGCTGTGTAATCTAAGCCTTTACATTAATCATAGACAGTGGTGACAATGTAATTATTAATGTAACTTCAGCTTAACTGAAATTCATAAAAAGACATTTCATTTTTTGCCCTCATATAAATGTTACGAAAGTGAACCTACCTACTGTCAATTGTTGTTTTAAGAAAATAATCTGTCTTGCATTTGTAATCAAATCTAAATGAAACTGTAACTATTACATTGGTTATTGCAGGGATATCAAAGCGTAATTCGACCAGTCTACCCACCTTTCCATGAATGAGGCTTTATTGCTATTATTGTTTGAAAGTACAGATTCCAATTTGTAATTGTTATAGACAACATTCATTATTACATAAACAGATAACAGGGAAGGTGAATCCAGTTTTTGTTGTCGCGTTATGCACATGTGATATAATTGTCAGATGTGGGAGAGGTATAACATCATTAACGTCCTAAAGATAATTAGGCAATGGCTGGATCCCAAAGTATGGGATATGGAATAATTAGTTTAAGTTTTGTGTGGACTCTATTCCAAAGGTTTTGTACTGGGGCCTCATTTCCACCATGTGTGCAATAAGGAACCCATGTCTTTGTTGCATCTCAAACATAGGCTTAATTTCTGTGGATATATGCAGGGTAATCTATATGGTGTAGAATACCATCCATGTATTAACTTTCTTGCAGTTTCTTGGTGGTGGATGCATTTTGAAGTTTTAGTTGTTATGTTTTAATTATTATTCTTTACTAAACAATCAAAAAGTGCAATATAATAATAATACATAATTCCTTATTGATCTAGCGCATACAGATTATGCAGCACTACACAGAGTTTGCCAAATCTACCTACCAGTATGTTTTTTTGGAGTGTGGGAGGAAACCGGAGGACCTGGAGGAAACCCAAGCAAACACGGAGAGAACATACAAACTCTTTGCAAATGTAATGCAATACATGAAAAGCATGTGTAAAACTAGCTTCACACAAAATGATCACCTCACACAAAATACAGAATACAGAAATATCATGCAAGGACTTCCCATTTGCTGGCAAAACTGAAGCTCCAGTACTGTATTAACTGCTACAGTGATGACACTGCAGTCCTGTCGGCCGCTGTGAAGTCCTGGCATTATATTTCTGTAAAATGCAAGGACTCCCATAATGTACAAGGTGTCCACTCCAACATATGGGCCCATTTTCATGCACACTGACCTGAGATTAACAATTTTTGGGGGGAGTTAAATAAAAAAATGGCCATACATGTATCTCTACATATAAGTGCCACTATGTGTGTTTTTTAAATAGGTGATTTTTAACATGAAAACGGAAAGCTTAAAGGAATCTTTAACACCCTGATTTTGGGTGTTGTGGGCAAATGAAAGGTTATATATCATATTTCTTCTCTCATTATTTTATAGCCCAATACCAATATTTCCCTATTCAAGGGCAGTTCCCATTTGAATATCTCTACAACTCCTTTCCAGTATCTCTGAATTATACAACAAGTGATTTTCACACTTTTTGCTTCAATATACAAACCATGACTGTCAGTAACGGGCAGTACCATGGGTGAAAGGGAACACGGAGAGATGTGAGTATGAGAGATTTATAGTTTTTATAGCCCCCCCAGCCATATATAACATATATATTGGTGGTCTGCACACTAAAACTGATACTTACATTTCCACAACATATACCGTACATTTCCTCCTTATTCCTAATTGTAGAATTATCTAGATATCAGCAGTTACATGTATTTCCCTACCATGCCTCCATTTTAAGAATGGTCTGCATTACCTCCTGTTTGTCAGCAGAACTTTTATTCATCGTGATATTGCTTATCCATTTATAACAACAAAACAGAGCTAGCATAAATGGATTTAGCTACAGTAAAAGCGGCAATAGTCTTTTATTTCCCATGAGTACGAGATAATCCAGACATTAAAGCTTTCTGATTATTCAGCTTTTTGTAAGTGACAGGGGACACAATGCTGCACTCGAGTCCAGCAGTACAACCAATGCATTTGGCTTCTTATCTCTCTGCATTAGGAAGAACCAGGATATTCCACATTGTGTAGGCATATTGCTTTGCCAGTTCTACATATCTTCTTAACAATGGGAAGATTCTCTATATTCTTACTGTAGTATTAACCAGCACATTTATTGCAATGTCGAACATTAAAAACATTGGTAACTTTTATTTTCATTATTGTGTAATAAGGCTCATAAAATCATCTAGAATGATACGTTCAATGCAAAGTGTATTGGATGTCTTTATAGGATTGGGATTTACAACATTGCTATATAGTGTGGGCAGTACTATGTGGCGAAAAATTGTAGCAGCTAGTGACTGTTTTTCTCAAAATTATTTCCAGCCATGTGATTTTGCTACTAAATAGTAGGATCATTGGCCAATCTCAACAGCTTCACAGACATTCTTACATGGTCATTGTCTGCGTCTCCTTCAATTGGCTTGTTTCCTAACACTGTTCTTCATCTGTTATCCACACTATGTGACCCAACTTGTTTAGGACCAACTAATTGAGCTGCTTGCCTTCATCCACTACCTCAATTTTAACCTGGAATGAACTCCTCCTGTCCTGACAGCAACTTGTATTTGATATATTGGTGGCTCTTGGTCACTAAAAATTTACATATATAGTTTGCACATGTATAGTACTACAATAGTTAAAGGTGCCAAAATCTAATTGTGTCATCCTTTTCGGCTTCATCTAGGTGCTCCCCTCTGTCTATCCAGGTACTCCCCTCTGTGCTTCCCCTGAGCTTAAATCACTCAGACCACAGTGTCTGAGCAAAGATTTCTTGTTCAACTAGTCCTCCTTTGTAGTACAACTTGTAAATTTTATTTCTTCTGTTGTCTCTTGGCTTGTGTCCTGACTCTGTCCCTGATCAGTTATCCCCAGTGTATGACCCTAGATTGTTTCTGACCTATGATCATGTACTACCTGTTTTGGGGTACTGCCAGATCCCTTGGATTTTTACTAACCTGACCTCAGCCCTTCCTTGACTTTTTTCCCTTGCACTGCCTGATTAACTGTTGTCTGTGCTGTGGCTGTGCACATTGGGGGGTAATGAGTAATTAAGACTTCCCCACCATGCACACCATGCCCACGCCAATTGATAGGGGGTGGGGCACCAAGATCTGTGTCACAAAGCGACAGCTCTTGATAAATTCCCTCAATAAGTATGGATGTTCCCTATCGTTGCTCAGTTATAGCATTGATAAGGAAGCTTTAATGCTGTTGTAGAGAATGGTTGTTGGAGGGTTAGCCTCAGCCGACTTTGGTGGAATTAGAAAATAGTTTTTGTATAAAATTATTTAATAAATTGTTCAGTTTGATAGTTACCATGAAAGTGCTGATTGGAATGGTAATACTGTATGAATATTACTTCACTGTTATACATAAGTTTGCTTAACTGTTAAGGACTAGATATCTTTATCCAGTTTATACAAACAGTGGTAGAATATTCTTAATGAAAAATGACATGTCTTTAAATGACATTAATAGAAGTAGAAGTCTGCACTCTTTTTACCTGTGAGAGGAGTTAGTGTGGTCCCCTTTATATGTCTGACTCATGAGATCTGGTTACTCATGAGGAAAGGTGCAACCACCCCTAGTATACCTACAACTTTCTATCTCTCCTCTTCAATGCTAATCATCTTTTATTTTAAGAAACTGAACAGAGAGTGTCTGCTTCTCTGTCATAAAGGACTGCTACATATTTAATACCATTACAATTCTTGTTAGAAAAGAAACATATTGATGGCCTTTAAAAGTAATTTAACTTGCAGTTTATTCATTTGCCACCTCTTGCCTCTGCCCTTTAGCCCTGGTTTACGATACATTTAATTGGCAGGTTTCTTTTTGCTTTGTTTTCTACTGGAACTGAATGACTACTTTATTACTGACAAAGGAATTTTAGCCACAATAATGCCCATAAACACAAGCAATAAAAGGGACATAAGGAAAGATTGTTGCATTTTCTTTGATCTGTTTAAAAGGATCAGTAGCCTTCATTTATTAGACTTTACTACTAAACTCTTGGTGTTATAATTCACTCCATCTGGTCATTTTTATTTCAAAGAAATGAAATGAAGTTACCGCTTAATCCTAATCAACAAATGTTTATGGTCATTTTTATATCCTCTACAACCCTACAAATTGGGCACCAGGGAAATGAAATATTACATTTGTTTTAACATACACATATTTACTGCATGTGTGTGCCACATACTGTATCTTATGTTTACCTTTAATGAAGAGAAAAAAATTAGCTGATACTATATATTACTACGGTGCTTTTAGGAGAATTTAGCTTTATATATAAGGCATCTAGTGCAACATATATGAAAGAAAAGGTAAACGTAGGAACTGTCAGAGCATGAAGTTGTTACAATTGGGTGAATTCTGGAGAATTTTGCACCTAACACACGTATTAACGGTTTTGGATAATTTTTTGACTTTTTGATCTGTCCTGAATATTCAGTCAGAAAGTAGACCAACTAATAGCTGGTCTAATGTAGAATCCATAATCATAAGCGAAGCAGGATAAAGCGTCCAGCGTGATTTATGTGGCGCAAAATATGACTGTGTAATCTAACTCTGCACTGGTCTATGCACTGACACTTCCATAAATATTGCTATCCTCTTTACACTTATACCATTCTTTGGATAAAACATTGAATTTAGATCCCTATGGCAGCTTATTATAGATATAATGTTATAGGAGTGATTGCATAGAGGTGTATGAGCCATGTGGTATGCTGATTATCTATTTAAGTATACAGGAATTTTGTATCAGTGTGATCCAATAGGAAAATAACCCAGCACAAACCCAACAGAATCTGTATGTACTGAGGTATTCTTTTGAAACAAAACTTCTGTTGGAGAATATCTCTTTATGCATGAATCCAATAAACCATGTATGACTTATGTATGATATACATAAGGGGTATATTTATCAGGGCTTGTACACCCTTAAACATTCACAATTCCTGTCCCAAAGTGGTCTATGCTGTGTTTTTCCTTTCTGTAGATCAACTGGGGATTCTTTATTAAAGTTTCTATTTTTTGGCAAAGCATACACAAAACTGTTACATTAATGACTCCTATAAAATAGAAACACCTTTGTAAACTGCTTTATTTTTATGTTAATGAAGTACATGCAATTTAGGGGGTTTCCTGGTCCACGAGGGCTGTTGTTATTTCACCCCCCAAAGCACTTGTGATCTATCTCCCTGCTTCTATCAGAGGTTTTGCCTTGCCCCACCCCTTCCATCTAGCTTTCTGGTAATCATTGAAATCCATACAGGATGGCCGTCGAAATACCCTTATTGATCTGGCACATAACCTTGTGTGATCTAGCAAACATGTGACTCAAACATGCTGTCTTGATTTATGGGAATGCACTCTGGCTCTGTTCTCAGTGCCTTTAAATGGAACCTACCACCCCAATTCTACCTATAAAGGTAGAAGGGGTGGTAGGTGGATGAATGGGACATGAGAATAGCCCTTTTTTGGGCTAATCCTCACGTCCCGGTGTCTTTTACAAAACTTTATTGGAGGCATATGTAAATTTTTTATGCGGCTACTGGGGTGTGGAGTAGCCGGACATGAGGCTACTAGTCACGGCTACTCCACACCCCAGTAGCCACGTTACTCCGCCTACCATTTAATCTTCAGCGCTGCGCGCCCTCGTCCAGGCCTTCCGCTGCGCGGCCGCGGTTCCGGGGCCGGAGCTACTGCGCATGCGCAGAAGGCCGCAGATGCCGGGGGACCAGGCCGAAGATTAAATGGAATAGCTGAATATGATTTTATAAGCAAGGCTGATAGTTATGAAAGGCTGCATCTCAGGCTAGGAAGAAGCCAGCAACATGATACAGGAGTCATTGGAATTCTTGTCAAAGGCTCTCTCCAGCTATGCTAAGCTATTTTTTGTCCGTAACTTTACAGTTACTCTTTGAATCGTTCATACTTGACAAAAAATATGCTAGATCCAACCCACAGTTCTAACCTGGGTTCTGTGATCCAGCAGCGCTACTGGTTAATAAGCAGGAAATCTGATGGTAGATTTCCTCTATATACGCCTTGACATGAGCAATAGGGGCTTCTAGTCTAATAAGTAAAGTAAAATGCTATATCCCTGAGAAGAAAATTCAGAAATCAGCCTGAAAGAATTTGAAAAATGAAGTATCAGGTTTCTCAATAAAAACTGATTTATGTGTTTTTCTTCATTATACTATGTATAGCAATATATACTATATACCTACCTTTTTAAAGATCTTATGTTTTTGGTAAATTAGAATTCAACTCATTTCAGATTATTTTCATTGGCTCATAACAATGCATTGAAGCTCTTTTTTATCTGGAGTTAACAAATACCATCTGTGTTCCATTTACTGTTATAAAAAAACCTTCTTATATACAAATATCTTTTGCTGTAACTAGGAAACCAATCCTTGTAGTTCAAAAGGTTCTGCAGATCATTTCTACATATGTTTTAAACAACAGAGCTCCACAGTTTGCTGTTTCTGTGTACATTCCTTCTGTCAAAACATACACAGTTGAGAATTGTATATATATTTTGCATAACAAAACTGTTGTATACAGATATTCTTTTACTCCTAAGGTTCCTGCAAAATGAAGTGCAGGGAGTAAAATGTTAATTATACACTTATATGTGCGGTAAAGACTAAATGCAAAATTACAAGCTTGAAGGGAAGTGTCACTAATTATGAAATTATACTTTTTGTGGTGCACCGCAGCCTGCATTAAACCTTTAAACCTTTCCTTAAAATTTTAACATTTGCATGCCAGATGTCTAAACGATTATAATTCCAGAACAATGAATGATGTTGATGCTCATAGTAACCAATCAAGTACTTGTTTTATGTACCATAAAATTATTACTTTCCTTATTAAATGTTTAGGTTTACTCTATATGTTGTTATATCCTCCAGTTGAGTTATATATCTATTTATATTCTGGGAAAAACCTTTGCACTATAATGCATGCTCTGATGACTCAGACAGTGGGTCCTGATGCTAAACCCACTTCCCACCTGACCCTACCTGATAGCCTTGCAAGCCCTAATGGCAAAGTACTACTGGTCAATGTTCTCTGCCTGAACGCAGAAATAATACAAACCAGTAAAAACATGAGTAGAATGGTCATCAGAGCTGGGTCTCGGCAGAGTAAAGGAAATTCTAAATCATAAAAGCAGGTGAGTAGTCTGAACAATAACCAAGGCTCAGGAAAACAATTTTCATGGTAATGAGAAAGACAAGTAGCTAACAAGAGGAACTATAGTCAGCAACCTAAGAGGGGTGGCCAGGACTCTTTTAGCTCTGGCCTCAATAGTGATTTGACCGGAAATCGGAGAGCAGAAGACTAGTTAACTAGCTATGGACCCGACCTAATATTGCAGGAAAGAGACATGTGTGGTGCAAAACAATCAAAACAGCAAAGCCAGCTAAACCAGTGTTCACATTGCAGAAGCACAGAAAGGCACAAGACGCATACCAAGAGCAAAGGATGATGCCGACAGATGTTACTTATACTTTTATAAGATGAAGTTTAACAGTTTTAGCTTGCATACACATCATGTTTTGGGCCTACGTTGTAAGGATAGGCTAGGAGGATTTCTCATGTATGCTTATAGTACAGTTGAATCACTGTATGGATACACAATGAGAAATGTCAGCCTTCTTTCTCTCCAGAAAGTGGGAGGAGTGAATATTGGCATTGCCCAGTTCATGGCTGCTGCTGATGTTCACGGTGCCGTAACTATCCTTATATGAGAAGTTACGTCTCAGACATGCATAAGGGTATGCTAATACATTGCATCCATCCCCTATTGCCTCTCCAATGGCGCTTGCTGATCATATATGTCACTCAGAAGAATGGAGCAGGATGGAAAAATGCAGTTTGAAGGCTCTTTCCTTCCTATGTTGTCCAGTAGTGCAGACAGAGGCAAAAAGGATATGTAACTCCTCCAGTATATATCTGCGTATACGCTCAGTATATATGCCCAGAGCTTTCCTGGAGTATGGGCTGAGTATATCCAAAAAAGGAGATGTGTATGTAACTTTAGACATAATATATTGTGGATTATGATGGCATATAATTGAATATCAGTAAGAATTGGGTCCCCAAAGTAATATATACAATTTAAGCCATGAATCTGCTTTGCAATCCTTGCTTAGTTCCTAAAATGTAGCAAAAAAATGCAGTCTTAAAATGATGGATTTGAGTTCTCGAATAAAAGATTCAAAGATAATGCCAACAGTTCATGAGAAAATGAAAGTTCATCCTTTTAAAATTCTATGCATATCAGGAAATAATAAAAGCTGGTTCGTAGAAGATCTTAAAATCAGAAAAAAACAACCTCAGATGAATCACACTGCAGATTCCACTGTGCTTCTATTTACTAAAATGTAGCCGAAATGGAAAGCCAAATGTGAAAAACTAAGTATACTATATACATCAATAGCTTGTAGAACTGCTTTTACCAATAATATCTTGTAGTAAGGTTTGTGGGCAACTTTTGGGCAAAGGTTTTTTAAAGGTCACACCATTGCAAATGGGTTGAGGGCTGGGTTTTACTAGGTGATTGCAACAAATTGATTCTTTTCTATTTTTTAGCCATACTGTTATAGATTTCCTTATATGCTAGGGATCATTGTCCTGTTCCATGCCCAACTTCAGCTGTTCAAAAGTAGCATCACATTTGAACCATACTGTCTGCTTCAGCCCATTTGGCAGTGGAGAGTCTGATGTACATGTTGGCTTCTGAAACTAAACTAGTATGTCTCTCTTTTCTCAGATGTGTGATCCTGGGCTGGAGAAGACAGACTGGCTTCACCCATCTCACAGGAGGGACCTAAAAAGTACAGTATTATATGAATTACTTGGGAGCACTGAATTATACACAAACTGCTTCTGCGTCTTGACCCAGTGTATGTTGTTGTTTCATTAAGATTCATTTGTCTACATTTAACACTTTCTAAGAACCATATGTTTTTTGTTATTGTGCCGTGATATATAAAGGTAATAGAATATGAGATTTTTCTATGACGGTAAATAACAAACAATTCATCACTATAATATATGGTAAATCCTGATTAGTACTGCTATAAACAAAGAAAAAACATAGAATAATGAAAAATCATCATCATAGGTGAATACAATTATTAATCTGGTATTTTAATAGTTTGGCATACAAGGTATGAAAAAGTTAAAATTCCTGCCCCACATGTGCCACTTCACCATTCAGGATGGGGAACAAATTGGGCAAGAGTGGAAATACCGTGGCCAGCCATATTTGCAATAACCTGTGTCAAAAAACTGGTTGGACCTGGTGTCGTTTTCAATGCTGGCACTTGAGTGTCAGAACCTCTTGGCAATTCTGGCATGCTGTGCACCTGGTGGACTGATGAATAAGGCTGGCAAACAATGTGCCAGTCTTAATACATTGGCCCCAATGTTTCATAATTTTTGTAAGAGTCAAAAACATTTCACCTGGTTATCCTCTTCCACAAGGTTATATTGTTTGAAATCTTAGCTGTCAGCATTATAGTACACTAAGCTACATTAAACTAGTATGGGTAGGAGCTCTCATTTCACTAGCTAAATGCTATTACTAAAGGAGTTAAGATGGCCGCCATTTTCACCGTGTTCTCAGCAGACATACACATGCTTAAACTATCAGGTAGAAAAGCTAGAGTAGCAGCACTGCACCACACTCTTAGCAGAAGAGTTGCCCTGCCTCCAGATGCTACATGACAGCTTGCTACCTGTCAGCAAAAAACGTCACTGCGTTTCATCCTTGACACACGTGTCACTGGTTAGCCATCATTGCTGTAGGAGATTTGTTTTGCATAAAGCTTATCAGACAGATGTACAGTGTTATTAGCCAGGAGTTATGCATTGCTACGGAAAACATGGGCACTGTGTTTCAATATACCTGTATACTCCTCTGCTGTCATTTGGAAATGTTTTTATTCCAGATTTAATTATTAATTTAAAAAAACAAATCATAAAAAATAAATCATAAACTTTTTTTACACATTATAGAAAGAAAATGTAAATTGTAAAAAGAATAGCCTTTTGCAGTTTTGACCTACATACACAAGCTCGGACTGGCCCACAGGTAAACAGTTCCCCAGGCCCTGCATAAGTAGTGCTGGACAAGATACAATCTCTGAAATTTATACATATATTTAGCATAGAGCATCTCAACTATCCTATGTATTTATTTGATTATATTAATAGATTGTGTAACAAACTTATAGCTGTAGTGGGCCCCAAGATCAGATTTTACTGGTGGGCCCAAGGTATCCCAGTCCGACACTGTATTTAAATATCTAAGTGGGTTATCAAATGTCTGGATGAATAAAATAAAAGTAATTTGCTTTTTAGGATAATTTTATCATGAAATTATGTGTGTATATAATAGATAGATATATGCCAATGTCTTATTGGAAAATGTTGTGGGTCAACTAATCTTGAAAGGAGGCAGAAGAATCCTAATTACTGTGTATATGAATGTCCACATATTCTTAGGCATATGCATGTATCATAGTATCATTGTTTATACGGTTGAAAAAAGACACATGTCCATCAAGGAGGAGGAAGGGATTTAGGGGAAACAATTCTATATAACATAACCATCAATGTTATTTAGGTATAAAAAGGCATCCAGACCCTTCTTGAAGCTGTCAGCTGTCCCTGCTGTGACCAGCGCCTGAGGCAGGCTATTCCACAGATTGACAGTTCTCAAGCCCTCTGGTGATTATAACTTGATTTCTCCAGATGGAGACAGTGCCCCCTTGTCTTTCGATTTGATTTAATATGAGACAACTTACCACCATAATTTTTGTATGGACCATTCATATATTTATATAAATTAATCATGTCCCCTCGTAGTTGTCTCTTTTCCAGACTAAATAAATCTAGTTGTTTTAATCTTTCCTAATAACTTAGACCATCCATACCCCTTATCATTTTTGTGGCTCTACGTTGAACCCTCCCCGGCTCCAGGGCATCCTTTTTATGGACCGGTGCCCAGAACAGGACAGCATATTCCAGGTGAGGCCGAACCAATGCCTTGTACAGTGGTAATATTACATCCCTATCCCGAGAGTCCATACCACTTTTGATACAGTACAAGATCCTACTGGCTTTAGAGGCAGCTAATTGACATTGCATGCTGTTATTCAATTTATGATCTACCAGTACCCCCAGGTCCTTCTCAACAAGGGACTCTCACAGATTTACTTCCTTCAAGGACAATCAGTCATTTTGCTTTGGATTATTAGGCCCCTAGGTGCATACCTTACATTTATCCCATTGAACCTCATTTGCCAGTGGGAGGCCAAACCTCAGTTTTGTCCAAGTCAACCCTGCAGCCCTATGAACATACCTCCTATACTGTTTACACACAAAGCTTGGTGTCATCTGCCAACTGATACAGTGCTATTAATTCCTACCTCGATATCCTTAACACTGGAATAAATTGTAATGGTTATCAAATGTCTGGTGATGAATAAAAATAAAAGTATTTGCTTTTTAGTATAATGTTATCATGAAATTATGTGTGTAAATATGATAGATATATGCCAATGTCTTATTGAAATGTTGTGGATCAACTAAGCTTGAAAGGAGGCAGAAAGAATCCTAATTACTGGTGTATAGAATGTCCCACATATTCTTAGGCATATGCATGTGATCATAGTATCATTGTTTATACGTTGAAAAAAGACACATGTCCATCAGGACGAGGAAGGGATTTTAGTGAAATCAATTCTATATACCTACCCATCAATGTTATTTGGTATAAAAATTCATCCAACCTACCCTCTTTAAGCTCTCAACTGTCCTGCTGTGACCACGCATGAGGGCAGGCTATTCCACAGATGAAGTTCTCAAGACCTCTGGTGATTATAAACTTGATTTCTCCAATGGAGACGTGGCCCCCTCGTCTTCGATTTGATATTTAATTGAGACAAACTGTACCAACATATTTTTTGTATGGACCATTTCATATATTATATAAATTAATCTCGTCCACTCTCGTAGTGTCTACTTTTCCAGACTAAATAAATCTATTTGTTTTAAGCTTTCCCTAATAACTTAGAACCATCCTACCCCTATCATTTGTTTGTGGCTCTACTTTAACCCTACCAGCTCAGGGCTTCTTATGCTCCAGAACGGACATCGGACCATACCACTTTTGATACATGACAAGATCCTACTGGCTTTAGAGGCTGATTCATTGCATGCTGTTATTTATTTATATCGCCAGTACCCCCAGGTCCTTCTCAACAAGGGACTCTCCAGATTTACTCCTCCAAGGACATATTTGCCTTTGGATTATTAGCCCCAGGTGCATACCTTACATTATCCACATTGAACCATCATTTGCCAAGTGATGACCAAACACTCAGTTTGTTCAAGTCACCCTGCAGCCTATGAACATCCTCCATAGACGTAGTACACTACAGCAGCTTGGTGTCATCTGCAAAAATAGATACAGTGCTTTAATTCCTACCTCGATATCATTAATAAATATCTTAAATAGTAGTGGGCAAGCACAGAACCCTGGGGTACACCACTCATAACTGGTGACCATTCTGATGGAATCATTGACCAAAACTTCTATGGATACGATCCTCAGAAAGTTTTCAATCCAATTGCAATATTCATGCAAACCACTAGACCTTATTTCACCATCAGGCATCTATGAGGGACAGTGTCATATGCCTTTGCAAGTCCAAGAACACAATATCCACAGCAGCTCCTCATCCAGGAATCGATCACCTTTCATAGAAGCAGATCAGGTTAGTGGTTGAACACTTCTATCCTTAGAAAACCCGTGCGGGCTGTCCACTTCTTATATTTGATGCACATACTCCGTATATATGTCTTTTTACTATACTTCAACAGAAGCTAAGCTTACAGACCTGTAATTGCCTGGCGAAGTTCTAGAGCCCTTTTTACATATTGGGACCACATTTGCCTTGCGTCAGTCACTTGGCACCACACCAGACATAACGGAATCCCAGAAGATTTTAGACAGCGGTACAGCAATAACAGAACTGAGTTCTTTAAGAACATTAATTTTATTGAGCTTAGATTGGATCATGGCTACATTCAGCCAGTCTAGTATATTAGAGGATGCATGACCCGCACTGGCATGACCCACGTCAGAAGTTCTTTTTTCTATTGTATAAACTGAGCTAAAAAACCCATTAAGTATCTCCGCCTTCTCTTGGTCTCCAGTCAGTCACCAATGCCCCATTTTTAGAATAAAGGGGTCCAATCTTTAGCCACCTGTCTTTCATTTTGTATTTGTCTGTTTGATTTCCTTTTTGCAGAAGTTTTTTGTAAGTATTGAAAGCCTCAGGTGACCCGTCAGATTTATATATTTTTAATGCCCTCTTTTTATCATTAATTGCCCTTTTAACTGTAGCTTTAAGCCACTGTGGGGTGTGATCTAGCCCTCTATACTTGTTACCTATTGGAATAAATTTAGAAGTATAATGACCCATTTAACATTAGTATCATCACATGACCGTATTTGATCCCAGTCTATATCCTGTAGTACAGCCCTGAATTTCTGGAAATTAGCCCTCTTAAAATTAAAAGTTTTCAATTTTCCCACCTGTTTTCCCTTTTTAGAGTTTAAGAGGAAAATAATTATGTTATGATCGCTGTTCCCAAGGGTTTCCCGGACAGTGGCATTTTGGACAATCTCCGCATTGTTAGAAATCACAAGGTCCAACAAAGCATCACCTCTTGTGGGATCTTCTACAAGATGCACCATAGAATTATCCTGCAGAAAGTTGATAAAATGAAGAAGGGCCTAGACTCCAAATTTATATTTGGAAAGTTAAAGTCTCCCATTATTACTACAATCCCCTACTGTGCAGCCCGATCCATCTGTTTATATAGGTGACCCTCTATTTCCTCAGAGATGTTAGGAGGTCTATAAATTACACCAAAAATAATTTTCTCAACACTCTCCTGGTTTTGAATTTTAACCCACAAAGTTTCAGCCTCCTTACACTCTTCTGAGACCACTGTCTCATTCACAATCGCTTTTAAGTCTCTTCTGACATACAGACATGCACCACCTCCTCTGCTATTTGCCCTGTCTTTCCGAAAGAGTTTAAAACCTTGAATTTTAACACCCCAGTCATGTGATGCATCAAGCCATGTCTCTGCTACACCAACAACATCTAACTGTTCCTCTAATACCAGAGCCTCAAGCTCTCGCCCTTTTTGCCTATAATTTTACCGGCACATATATCCTCACTATTGTTTTGTAACTTGTGGATCTCCTTATCCACTGCCTTAGCCCATACTCCACCCTCTTCACCACCCACCAACATAACCTGTACCCTCTCTGACCTGTCTACCACTTTTGTGTCTTCCTTTTCCTCCTCCCCCGATCCTAGTTTAAATAATCCGCCACCCCTGCTAGGATCTTCTCCCCCAGCACAGCAGCCGCCCCTTCCACTTAGGTGCAAGTTATCTGCAGAAAACAGCTTGTACCCCAATGAAAAGTCAGCCCAGTGCTCTAGGAACCCAAAACCCTCTGCTCTACACCAGGATCTAAGCCATGCATTCAACTCCCTGAGCTACCGCTGTCTCTGTGTAGCGCATGACACAGTTAGAATTCTGGAAAATACTACCTTGGAGGTCCTTCCCTTAAGCTTTGTGATAAAGAAAAGAAGGTAATTAGGATTCTGCTGTTGCCATGAGTTGCTCAAGCCTCTGTTACAACAATGAAATCACCACATCAGAAGCGAAAAGGAAGGTGACTTTTAATGGAAACACAAAGAGAATCCCAAACACAATCCACACCAAGCTCCTCCTGCGTTTCTGAGACAAAACCAGCTTGCGGGATGTGAAAAGGAAACTAAGTAGAAAAAAGCCCAAGTAATTCAATAAAGTAAGCTCCTTATTCCTATATACTCTCAAAATGAGCCTTAAAACTGTACATATGAAAATAACTTAAAAGTAGACACCAAAGCACAATGCATGACATAGGTTGTACTGCTCCAGGTTCTTCCGGGTATTTTCACACCGCACATTACAAAATGAAAGCTGAGCTCTGATTGGTTGCCATGAGAAACTAGAACAGTTTTGCCCTCAGACACTTCTAATAAATCTGTTTGTTTTATCTCCATGTGCACTTCTCAAATGGGCCCAACCTGCTATTTTTTAGTATGTTGATTGTGTACCTTTGTCTCCATTGTACTGACTACCCTTTTTTTATATCAACAAGCTCATGGTATACAGTTTTCTGCCTTGCGTTAATGTACCCTAACTATTTTATAATTCAAAGCTTTTGGTAGTTTTCCTTTCATTTTTAATTTCATGTCAGGTCAAAAAAGATCAAATACTTATGTAACAACACATTGTGAATAATACAGAGCTGTATTCTACAAATTCTATCTGTAATATTTACCTTTCTCATATTAATTTTAACATCAGTTGGAATTATGCAGTGCATATGTGTATATAGTATGTATAGGTTGTTTTTAGAATATAGCAGACAGATCTTTTGCCAGGAAAGCTGGAGATTGTTGACATATGGAGACAGATTGAATCAAACGCTGACTATGGAAAGGTTGTGGGAACATCTGAGATGAATAATAAAAAAAATGAACATATGTAGGTGGATCTGGCACATTCCACACTTGGAAGAAGACTGTAAAATATTTTGGAAGAAAGCAGAAAAGGTGGAATAAGATATCTCTGAAAAATAATCCGCTTACCTAAAGGAAAGGAATACATATGCAGTACAATGTGAAACTGTAACGAGAAAACAAGTGAATCTTAATGCACTCAGACTTCTCAGTCCATTCTGTATATTCTCAAATCATTGTGGAGGGCATATTAGCTAAGTTACAGCAGACTGTTTACAGTGTATGTCTGCATAGGAATGGTTTGACAAATACATTGCCTGCCAAGAATGAAAATCCAAAGCACATTTTCTAAACACACAGACAAATCTTGGTGCTATTATTTTCAATGGACAAGTGTTCACATTGTTCTGGGGCATTTCCTGTTAAAGAGAACTGAGGCCAGAGACAAGTAAATTATCACTGTATGGAAATACTGCTATAATTCTAGTCATAATTTAGGTGCCTGTATATCCAGTATAAAAACAAATAATAATTACATTGATTCGATAATATGCATAGACGTATACAACCCTCCCAAGATGGCAGTTTTCAACATGCCCTCGCTGCCCACTGACAACTTTTTCTACTCCTCATGTTGAGTAAGCATGAATGTGTATTTGGGGGTCAGGAAGAATATCCTTCTATTAAGGGTGTATGGGCACCTCTCATATTTTTGCAGTGTTCACAGTGAGGTGATGCCATGTGCCATGAAGGTACCCAATAGAAACCAAAGGGGCCAAGATTTAGCAGCTGATTGTGCAGCTAGCTTATGACCAAAACACACGGTCACGTATATGAAACCTTAAAAAGTGACATGTCTCTACCACTTTGCAAGCTAAATATATTGTTTTACTCAATGGAGGAAAATGTTATTTTGGCAGTGAGTTCAAATACAATCTTATGTTAAAGTTACCCTCTACCTTTATAGCAAATGTAATGAATTGCATGAAATAACTGTTGCAATAACTACTACTATTATTGTGAAGATGTAACTGCTGCATAAATAGGACCCACAACAGTTATCCAAGTGCCCATAACTACTTCAAACTATCATTTAAGATCATTTGAGATTTAAGATCATTTAAGATCATCCCTTCAAGACCAAGCCATTTTAGGGCTTCAGGACCAAGCCCCATTTTTATATTTGGTCTGTGTCATTATACGTGGATAAAACTTTGGAACACTTTAACATATCCAGAGGATTTAGAGATTGTTTTTTCGTCACACATTGTACTTAAAAATAGTTGACAAATTTGGATGATATCTTTTGTGTTTAGTCATGAGAAAAAACTGTAATTTGGCAAGAATGCAATAACATTCTCAATTTTCAAAGTCTCAGTGCCACACGCCACTGGGATTTGAATGGCTCCTGCAAAGCCATCACCCACCGCAGGTGTTACAGGTGGGTGTTTGTTGCAATATGCAGCCCATGAGCGCTCTCCATACACCCGCAGCCGGCATGTGATGTAATACTACCTCACATGTCAGTAAGGGGTTAAGAGGTTTGTTAACCATTCAGGTGTTTCATAGGGATTAAAACTAAATGGAGGTGCAATTTACAAACTAATTTTGTTTAGACAATACATTCATTTTGGCCAAGAATTAAAATTTCACAACGGATTAAATGACGACACGTTCCACAAAGGCAGCACTGTGGTCCCTTATTGGACCCCAGGGCCTCCTGGTAAATGATCAGGACCTCTGTGCCTGGCATGGATCGTACTGGTCAGCCAGGTAAGTACCCACTACTACCCTATAGACACCGCAGTCACCATGACCGTGGTCTCTATAAGGTTAAACAGTCAGGATCATGACTATCGTAATCCCAGCTGTTACTGCGGGAGCCCGGCTTTCACACACAGCTGAGCTCCTGCAGGGATCACACATGACATACCTGTTCATCATGGTACGGTAACTACCTGCATCTTATGATGTATAGTTATGTCAAGGTGAGGGAAGGGGTTAATATTATGTATGGGGTGATGAATCATTGTTTTTGGTTTGTGTTTTCTGTCTTGTTGACACAGTTGTGGCACAAATGCAACTTTCCATTGCAACAAATGAACATAGGACAAATATCTGCTTGCACCATTCATTATTTGAGTAGGAACATTTTCACAAAAGGACTGAATTCATGATTTGCTACTTTTAGTTTAACTGCAAGTTTTGGCGCAAATTGACACCAGTCCCCACCCCGGTTTATGTTCTGCGACTTTTGATGTTTTCTTGTGACTTTTTATCCAAGTGGCACAAACAACCCACATAGCATAAGACACTACCTGCAAGTCGGTGTAGTGATAAATGTACCCCCTGTATGTCAATAAAGGCTGCATAAGATCACATCTAATCTCCCTGAGTGTGTTTAAACAGCTCTAGCAGTGAGGGTTAACTCCTTCACTTTCAGCTGGATGTTTGAATATAGTGCTCATAGCCTACTACAGTCAGGGAGAGAGCAGGAAGGGTTAACTCTCACTAACCGCAGTGTGAGGAAGAGAGGATTGAGAGACCCATCTTCAAGCCTGTAGACAGAAATAGCTGGATTTCTTAAGGCATTTTTAATACTTTTTGCAAATTCAAAAGTTTACATACATAGTATTGCCATTGCCCTTAACTGTATGACATCAAACATTTTGAATATCCTTGGCAAGCTTCTCACAATATTTGGTAAGCAATTGGGCCTATTTCTCCAGGCAAAACAGGTGTAACTGACCATGTTTTACCCATAAATTTTACAACATGATTGAGATCCCTGCTTTGTGATGGCCACTCCAAAACTTTGACATTGACTGAAATCCTCGTCCATTTGAAAGACCCATTTGTGTGCAAGCTTTGGCTGATGTCTTGAGATGTTGCTTCAGTAATGCCACATAATTATTCTTTCCTCATAATGCCATCTATATTGTGAAGTGCACCAGTCCCTCCTGCAGCAAAACAACACCAGAATGTGATGCTGTCACCCCTGTGTTTCACAGTTGGGATGGTGTTCTCAGGCTTGCAATCTTCTCTCTTTTTCCTTCAAACTTAACAAGTCAATATCACCAAACAGTTACATTTTATTTGCATCAAACCACAGGGTATGTCTCCAACAATAAAAGTCTTTGTTCCTGGGTGCATTTGCAAACATTAATGTGCAGAGTATCATAAAATAAGTAAAAATTGTTATGATATGTGAAGTTGCAAAAAAGTACAAAAATTGAGCTGTACATTCAGGTGCCTATGATGCTTGGTCATGTAAGGGTTAAGCTTACCATACACAGTGAGAATTCTAAAAAGGTTGCATTTTTTCTGGAACTTCATGTCACAAATCATTCTCTGTCTCACTTAAAATACAAGCAAAAATTGCATTTTTTGTCCTTCTTAAATTTTTAAATATGTTAAGTCGTACACAGAGATATTTTAACTGCATTTGATGTCTCTTTGATCATAAATGTCTGCTCTAATATTCCCTTTCTGAGATTTTAAACACAATCTCATGGGATAGCAGAAATGGTTTTCCTTTGATTCATATTACAGAGCCAGTGTGCGTATCCCTCGTCTTTTCCTACAGCACCACACCCTTTGAACATTTCTGGCTTCCACACTAACAATCTCTATGGCCTTGGTAAAAATTCTAATGTGAAGATGTGTGATCCCAATTCATTCTGAGCTTAAAGATGTTCCTACTTAAGAACCCTATATTGTTTTAAGTATTTGAAAAAGTGCCATGCATGTGAATCTGCGACATAAGCAAATACATTTAGGCAGATTTATCATAGTGTCTCAATGGTAGACTAGACAGTGTTATGTTGCAACAAAGTTACCAAAGTGTCTGCGGCGGACATGTGAGACAGGCGTCCCGTTTTGTACTTTGATATGCGCATTTTTACTATACAATTTGAGTATATTTTATTAAATAAATTTTAAATATAAAAAACATGCTACGCTATCCATACACGTATTTCTTATAGGGATTTGGTATGAGGAATAATGGCAATGAATGAGGATTAAACACTATGGTGTTGGTCTGAATGGTGGTCAATTTTTATCTGAGGTTCATTGCGCTTATCCTCTGGAGAGAAAGAATAACCATCAAACAACTGACTTGATGAACATTTGATTGGAAAGAACGAATAAGGAATTTGTGGAGCTCCGATCAGAGTAACTTTCTTTGTTTTTATTTGTAGGACTTTTGTCGATCGGTCCTGGGCTGTGATTAGCTCCTAAGCACCAAGTGGGGAACACGTTAAGAAATAAAGTAATAAAAGAACTTATTCAAACAATTTTTCAGCAAATCTTCAGAAACAATCAATGGACACATTTAACCCATATTTCCACCACCATTTCTTCATGTAATACCATTTGTCTATTCAAAATGCAATCTTTTGCAAATGTTTTTTAGTTTTCTTCATTGCACCTCCAATTAGGGGCGTAACTAGGAGTGGCAGGGCCCCTTAGCAGATGTTTTAATGGCGCCCTGTACACCCTTAGAAAATATACACATATGTATACTCAAACATTTATATATGCTCTTACACACATTTATGCACTGATAAATACAGGCAGTCCCCGGGTTACATACAAGATAGGGTCTGTAGGTTTGTTCTTAAGTTGAATTTGTATGTAAGTCGGAACTGTATATTTTATCATTGTAATCCCAGCCAGAACTTTTTTGGTCTCTGTGACAATTGGATTTTAAAAATGTTGGGTTGTCATAAGAATCAATATTAACACTAAAGCTTCATTACAGACACCTCTGATAACTGTTACAGCTGATCATTGTAGCCTAGGACTAAAGTACAATAAATTACCAATATCCAGAGGTCCGTTTGTAACTATGGGTCGTATGTAAGTCGAGTGTTCTTAAGTAGGGGACCGCCTGTATGCTGTACAATGTGCAGCATAAAATTTATTTAATGGTGCACATCTTCCATTCTTTAATGTGTCAGATCCGATGCCGGGGCCCCTTGACACTGTGGGCCCATGGCGGCTGCTATGGCTGCTACCGCTGTAGTTACGCCCCTGCCTCCAATAGAAGATAACTTGACCATTTTTCACCTTCCTGAAACTACCTACTTTTTCAAATGTGATGTAACTATAAGTGGTTAGAACTTTGGAAAGCTATCACATATCCAGGGATTTAGAGATTGTTTTATCGTGACACATTGTACTCAATGTTAGTTGAAAATTTGGAGTGATAAGTTTTGTGTTTCATTCTGAAAAAAAACTGAAGAAATTCTCTATTTTCAAAATTAGAAATTTTCTGCTTTCCAGCCAGATAGTCAGAGAACCCAAATTCCTTGACAGCTAACATTTCTCTAATGTCTGCTTTATTTTGGCATGTTTTTTTATGCATCCTCTCATTTTAGCAGGATGTTAGGAGGTTTACAACTTTAGGTGCCAGTTTTCATGTTTTCATATTTTGAGGGACCCACCGGGGTTACAAGTGACTTTTAGAGGCCTAAATAATAGTTATAACCCATTAATTAACCCACCATAGAAACTAAAGCCCTCAACCAGCGTAAAAAAACTTGTTAACCCTTTAAGTGTTTCACATGCACAAAACAAAATTGTGGTGCGTTTTTTTTTGTCTAAAGGAATGTATTTTTCAAAAAATGTATACATTCACAGCATAAAATGGCAAAATGCACTGCAAAGTTTGTCACACAATTTGTCCTGTGTGTGCCAGTGGTGGCAAATCTAAGATTGTGTCGCGACGCCCAATTGTGTAGCGTACATATCTTCTGAAGATGTATGTGCTTCAAAAAAATAGCCATGGCAATACAACCATTTTCTGTCTAGTTCCCCGCTTGTTTGAGATTAGGGAAAGTCTTAGGAATAAGTGATTGCTGCCTACTACTATTTGTATGTTTTGAACAGTTGTTTTACTGGAAATTCAATGGCTGTGCACCACAGATGTCCTACTTGTTGCAGATGTCTCTTCATCCTATAGTCTGTAATCTGTGAGTACAAAAAGACAAAAATTCTCATAAAATACACATAAAAGTTTAATTGAAGTGGTACACTGACCTACACGTTTCATCCCAGTGACAAAATGTCTAGGTCATTATGCCGCTTCCATTATCCTTGTAGATTTTTTTTTATACTACTGTTTTGCAAGGCAACCAAAGTCTTTTCCATGTAATATGGAGTGGTGAGGTGCTGTAAGGACCCGATCCCCTTTCACTGACCATGTGGGGACATATATCCAGCTGCAAAGTTACATCCCCATAGATGAGTATGGTACGCCAGCCGTGGTATGGTGCCGCATAAATGTGGCACTGTACCGTACCGTCCACGGGGAAAAGATAGACCACGCACTATCTTTCTTCATAGGTATGACACTATGGAGCTGTGAAAGTAGCCTTAATCTGTTTTTCTATGTAGCCTGTAAGTAGTTCAGACAATTTTTGTCCCCAACCTACTTTAAGATATAAATTTTAAATTCCCCTTATAAATAAGTCATATATTTTGTTAGGAATGTGGCTCATAAAGGGATAGTATTTGACCCAGTGAGGGGGTACATTTGGGACCACACAAGATCTTGATTAAGTACAGCTTGAGAAGCAACAATTTTATAAAGTAAAGGTCAAATGTTCTTAGAGAGTAATTTTTTGATCATAATTAATAATATATGCATTATTAAACCTTATTTAAGGGGAGTTGAGAATGGAAATCTGAGATGGAACTGACATGATAAATCTTTGGACGGGGGATAACCTATATCCTTAAACCTTGATTGAATAATCGGACATTTCTGCTGATATTTGAGCAGGAACCTTATGAAAACCTTAAGATTTTTATGGTTTGGGATGGGTGTCAGCTTTTGTATGGCCCCGGAAATTTTCAACAAAATTTTCTACAAAATTCTGCATCAAAAGATTAGTGTTCAAGTAAATGTCTAGGATAGGATAATGTTAACAACAAATTAGAGCAAAATAAAAAATTGTGTGGACAATAAAGTAGTCAATAAAGTTAGGGATAATACTAGGCAAACATTCCTAAATTCATAAGCAATCATCTACAGTATATAACAACCAACCAAATTATTTCCACAATAACACCTAGGGTAGGCTGGTGGATGGGCTCCCCTTTTAAGAGGTGGGGCTTTTTCCAGGTATGGGGACACTAGGGAATATTTGTGTAACCATATTTTTTCCCCATTTTGTGTGATTACAGCTTTAAAGAGTAAAGTTCTAAAGAGCATCTGTTTCAGCAAAGTAAAATATATATAACGTGCAAATTATATGGATGTCTAGGCCCTTTCAAAAATGTTTGCTACTGTGAAAGTACAGTAGGAGATTGGCAGAGACTATTCTATTGCCAAACACAATTACACAATTATAAAGGCATGCAATCTAAATAGAATACTAACCTGGAATTCATTGATCAGAAAATGTTAGTAGTATTACCTTATCTGTTGAAAATAATACAATGTATCTAATATTCCATTACAACTACTACATATATGAACAACATTTTAAAGTATGAACAATATAAAATGCTCCTCTTTTCAGCTTGGTCAATGTACCACAACTGTAAGACTGGATAGACAAGCATTGTGGTTGAATGTCTAAAGTGGTCCAAAACAGAGAGCAATAAACAGTGGAAAAGGAGAGTCATAGAAAATTATGAACAGCTACTTCACTAGTTTTCTAAACTTTAAGTAGAAAACACTATCATGTAGCTTGAGATGCTATATTATGCATTAGTAATCGCATCTTATTGATGTGAAGTTCTTAAAATTCTGAACAAGTATCAGTTGTTATTGGTACAATACTATTCACTCAAAAAAAAAAAAAACTGACACATTAGACCTCTTCATTTTGCCAAAGTAGTTTCAACAATATTTTTTACAACCTCAGCTGTATATATATTTAATCTAACTTCAGTTTGTTTTTTGTAATTTACAGTAGCACTCAAACCCTAATCTCTACCCAAAAACATTTTTGGTGGCAAGTAAGCCAGTTAGTAGCTCTTATAAGGTTGAACTGGAAAATTTGACACATTGGGGCTCATTTACTAAGGGTCCGCGGACCACATTTTTGTCGGGTTTCCTGACGATTTCCGATTTGCACCGCATTTAGAAGGGTTTTTTGGCGCACGCGATCAGATTTTGGTGCAATCACTCCACAATGCAAATCGGGGGCATAGCCGTCGGACAACCCGACATATTCGGACTATGAGCAGGATTTAAAATTCAAATTGTGTCGCAAGACACGCAGTTACAAGCACCTGGAAGAAGAAGGTTAACTCCGGCGGACTTCAGTGGGGAAGCGACATATGCAGGAAATCGGGCGCACAAGCTACGTGAATCGTGCTAGACCTCATCTTCGTCGGACCGTCCGGATTGGGGATCGTGACAGGACCAGGTCCTTCTTGGTTTTCACTACTCGTCTCTTGCCTACGTAGCCTAATGTGCCACAAATTCCCCAAAATGATAAATTGCTGTATAATACAGTAGCAGCATAATAAATGGGATTCCATCAAATCTCATACACATGCGTGCTAAAAAATCTACAGCTGAAATTGTTTATGATTTACCTGAATAGTTTATCTTTACAATCAGAGGATAAGCCCCCCCTGCTACCGCAAACTTGAAGGAAAAAAATGCAACATAAACCAGACAATTTAAGTGATTTTTCTTGATGGAACAGCGACTCTGAATTATCTCATCTGGAGTTTATGGTTGACTCAGTGGGGAACGTGTATCATAGTTTTGTCTCTCTTGAGGTGAATTTTAGAGAGCATTTGGTGGCTAGTTTTTGTACCTTGTGTATGATCATGTCTTTTACTTGTGATACCGTATTTTTTGGACCATAAGACGCACTTTTTTCCCAGAAAATGGAAGGAAAAAAAACTGTGGTGTGTCTTATAGTCCAGATGTAGCCTACTGCAGGAGGAAATGGAGGGCGCTGGCTGCGCTCTGGCAGCTAATGCTGGCAGAGCGCAGACCTCACAGTAAATGAACAGCAGCGTGCCAGTGCTGCGTCTTCTCTTCTCCTTGTATGTGCGCAGCCAGCGGTCCCATATAGTGGGCGTGCAGTGAGCAGAATGGTTGCACAGCGCTGCCTGGTCTCGTACAGCCAGCTCTGAGCAGAGTGTCTCTGGCTGGAGCAATGCTCTGCAGCATGCATAAACACAAGGGCAGAGGGAGACATCCCCAGATCCTGGTTGGTGGATTCACCTGACCCCGTGATGTCACGGAAAGGGACGGGGCCTCCGAAAAAGCAGGAAAGTAAGTGAGCTGACATGTTGATGCAAGTGAGAGAAACAGAAACCTCACAGGAGCAGTTTATTCATGTTAGTAATAAAGAATTGCTTAGTATCAGGAGGGAGCTCAACGGAACAAGATATGGTATGAGGGACTGCAGGGTGGTGTGGCTGAGGTGTATGTTACATGGGACTGCATGGTGGTATGGCTGAGGTGTATGTACATTGGACGATGGTTGGTATGGCTGAGTGTATGTTACATGGACTGCGTGTCTGGTGGGGACTGAAGTGGTATAGATGTATTACTGAGGGCTTGGTGGCTGTATATACATGTATATGTATTATTGGTGGGAGGTCGACTGTATGCGGATGTATTATGGGGGGTTCGCAGTTGTATGCGGATGTTTACTGGGGTTGGAGGTTGTAGAGGGATGTGTTATGGGGGTTGGAACCGTGTAGTGGATGTATTACTGGGGGGTGGGGCGATGTGGATGTATTACTGGGGGGGTTGGCAGTTGTATGCGGATGTATTACTGGGGCTTGGCGGCTGTATGTGGTTATGTTACTGTCGGTTGGCGGCTGTATGTGGATGAATTACTGGGGGGTTGGCGGCTGTATGCGTATGTATTACTGGTGGTGCGGCGGCTGTATACGGATGTATTACTGGGTGGTTGGCGAGTGTATGAAGATGTAGTACTGGTCAGAAAGTAGATAGTGAGCAGGAGGATGTGTATGTATGCTACATTCAGTAGGGCCTCCACAAGATTTTGTGCCCAGGGGCCCTCACCAACCTTAATCTGGCTCTACCAGTGAAAGCTATTGGCAGTAAGTGCAGCCCGTGAAAACCGAAGGCAGCGGCAGCATGCAGTGCATGCTGACTGGACTATTCTGCCCCCAACACTGGTTGGCTGAGCTTGCTGCTAACCAAGCCCTAGCCACCAAGTGTTCTGTATAGAGCTATATATAACAGAACACTTGTAGTGTCGGCACGGGAGTCATCCTTCAGCACCAGATAACAGTGTCCCATAAAATGTTACCTAAAAAAGTCTCCCCATTAATTCTCCCCACACAAAGTACACTATTAAAACTTCACCAAATGTCACACAATGACTCCTAATAAAAGTAGCCCCTTAGGCTTCATTCACAGCAGGCACACGTCGATGCCCGGGAGAAGAGGTGGTGAGAGCTGCTCGCCCCTGCCCCTTTCCAAAGAGAAACATGGCTGCACAGCTCTGTATGGTGCCGTTACTTTACTGTTACTTTATTAAATATTTTAGCACACTATTTGGGGAAAAAAACATTTTTTTCTTATTTTTCCTCCTCTAAAACCTAGGTGCGTCTTATGGTCCAGTGCGTCTTATAGTCCGAAAAATACGGACTATACATGTAAAAATACATTTTCAGTTTTGCTAATTTTGGCTTCTTTTTGAGACTTTTTGTTACAAATGTTTAAATCCACATTGACACTAGCCATTTGAGGGGGTTATATTTGGGATTTGAGGCTGTGTGCTGCATTTTTAAACACTCCAGTCACACCCCAGTGAGATGATGACATATGAGGCTGCGGTCACACTTTAAAATTTGCTGGCATAGAACGAGTCCCGATTCTACGAGGAGGTGCCAACAGGCAGCGTCTCCTACTGCAAAAAGAAGGCAGATGGATTCTACAGACGGGGGCCCTTGGACCACTAGGGCTTAATGATAGAATAGACATGAGTGTCTTCCTCTAATTCATCCCGCAACATCAATAGTCCACTTCCTATTTAGCTACAATATCTTAGAAATATATACAGTTCCTTCTAACAATATCATCTCTAAGAAACTTACAATAGATATGTAGTTGCTATATGCATGTGTTCCTGTAGTGGGAGCGTTTACTGAAGGTCAATTGTTTACACTTCAGGTATGCTACTACCACTTTTTATTGTCACTAAGTATATGTGACATTTTAAATTCTTCACAAATGGCTAAACCATCCCACAGGTCTCGCCCCACACCTGCCTTCACCCTGTTGCTCAGCATCCATATGATGAGCACTAAAGTGGTCCAACCCTGCTGCACAAACCCATATGCTGTAGCAACCCTAACCTTTCTGAGTAGCTTTGCAGCTGTCTGTTGCCATGTACGATATGACCCTTCCCCTAGAAAGGGGTGCCAACATACTGGGCATCCACTTGGGATCTTCTGGCCATATGGTAGACCGCCCAGGGGTGGTCGTTTGCCTTTAAGGACATCCTTTAGCTCCTAGAAGTCCTCTTTCTACTGGTGACTTCTGTGGTCAGTGTCTACAAATGGGGCCTTCCCGAGTATTAAACCTTCATTAGTAACCTACCAGAGATCTTCTGTGATGCTTGTCTGAAGAACGTCTTAGGCGGGGTGACTCACTCGTTTTCTTTGAGCTGGCTCTCAGGCACTCTAGTTTCAGTAGTTGATCATTCAGGTCAGTTTATAGATCAGGAGTGGGTGCAGATTCCTTCAGGCAGTGACAGTTTTTGCTAGATGTACTGTACACAATGTTTATTATTTCAGAGCGTTCAAGAGATAATACAGCAGATTTACCAGATGTCTGTTAACTTAGATCCCACTATCTGATTCTTTAGCCGATTCTTAAAGTCAGGAAAATGCTACCAGGATGATAGTGTTAGGATTTTTATCCGGAACTCAAACATCCTTCATGTTGTCAGGTGACTTTCAAATTATTTTCATGGCTCCCGGTGCCAGGAGGAGAGAACCAAACCCAAGACACGTCAGTCTCTATGTGGTTTAAAGATCTTCTCCCCATTTATTCTCTCAAATGCATAATATCACAGACAGAAAAAAACAGCATTGGTGGGACGTGACAAGGAGATGAATACTGTAATGCTATTGGCCATAATGAATTTACCATTAGATTCACATAATGTACGAGAATGTCTCCAGAAACTTCTTGATAACCAAAACAATAAAAAAGACAACATAGAGGCCAGGGACAGCAAAATGCCAAGATAATATAAAAGGCATGAAAAAGATAGCTGATTAAAACTTTAAACTCTATAGCTGCTGAGCAGGCGACGTGGCTCTCACCCCCCCCCCCAGGCCAGACCTGTAATGGCGTCTATTTAGTTCTCTTGCTTCAAGAGGCCACCTTAAGAGGATATAAAGACCAACAATAGGTCGACAGCATCCCAATTGGCTTCTTAGGATTAATTGGCAGCTCCTTCATAAACTGCTTACTGTTTAAAGACCTCTGTAAGGATAGCAAGTCAAAGGTATAAGGGATCACCGGTTGTTTTGAGTTTTGCTAAAAAAATGCATCTTTACTTTTGAAGCTGGGTTTCACAGATATCAATAGTTTGTCCAGAATCTATTCCAGCAGTCCTGTTTTTGGGATAATGTCCATAACTTCATCTTTGAGAGCACACTTTAAAATGACTAGTCAAAGACCACCTTCTGTTTGTGCAGAAACTGGATATAATCTAACATAGAAAGCATTTTTCTTTAAATTCTCTTCATGTGTGCACCTCTCCACATATAGCGTGGCAACCAGGTGCTCCTACATAGTATGTTAAGGCATAAATGGTGTCAGCATTCTGGGAGATACTTGGCGTTGTTAGGTGGAAACCCACACATTATTTCTAACATGGCTGCTGCTATTTTTCAATTAAATTCAAGTACATTTTCACCACAAATCGTACTCTAACTTTTACAGTCTGTTGATGAGACAAATACCTCACATGATGGATTCCAGTGACATTTTCTCCCTTTTTAAAATGCTCCTACGTTTACACCGACTGACAGTAGTCTGCAGTGACTTCAACTGGCTGTAACTGGTTCTCAATCTTTGCTCTGCTTATCTACAGCAAAAGTTTTTGACAGAAGAATATACTCAAAATGTCTTTTCACTTCAAATCAATAAAACACAGTGGCCCACTTCACTAATGGCCCTGCATCAGTTTTGGCGGACTTACACGTTTTTTTCAGTGCAAACTGTGCACAGGAATTAGAAGTACCTGCACCACATTTGTGTTGCATGTGACTGTTTTGTGGCACAGCTCGCGTATTCTTCCTGAGACATAAATTTCTGCAATCCGAGGGCTCAGACAGACCGTTTGCACTATTTTTAGTAAATGTGGATCAGTCTCTTTCATTTATAAATCCACGTAAAATAACAATTTTCTGTTTTCAGGACAACAGGCAACCCTTACTTCGCTGTGTTCTCACACAATCTTGTATAGAAATTTTTAAAGTCCATTCATAAGGACACATAAGAAATCCGTTTGTGACGCCATTCTTTGCAGTAGCAATGCCTCAAGCAGCCCAGAGATGGTAGGCGGTATATGCAGATGAGTGATGATGATGATGATTGTGGTTAACTGGTGACAGGGAGGCTGGTGGCTTGTGAATCCTCCACTGTTCCTAGCTGAACATTTTATCAGCGTGGCTAGCTGGGTCTCTCTCCTCTAAAGCAGTCAGCGATGAGGGGCCACCTGGTGGTAGATGTTGGTTGTAGACGTTCTACCAGGGGGTCTCTCTGTATATAGTATCCTTGCCTGATAATATTGAGAGGGCCCTTGATGTGCTGATCGGTGGATACAACTGGGACACAGATAAAGAAGGATGGATGGAGGCAGTGTGATGAACCAGATACTTACTCTAGTGCCATAAGAGGCACAATACTTGGTTACAAGCTGGTAAATGGCTGTCTGAGACCTGGAGGGGATGGTGGTGATTATATTTTTAAGTTGTCCTTCTCTCAGCAGTGGCTTTGTGAGTCCTCTCCTGCACTACTTCTTATTGTGGTTACCTCTTTTTATATCTGAAGCGCTTAACCCATTACTTACTCACAGAACTAAATGTGGGTCTTCTCAGGCAGTCCCTCAGGCAATAACCTTGCAACTCTTCCTACATTTCTCCTCTCACTCATAGCTTCACTAGCCCCCTCACAGGACAAATCTTCACTGCTCATCACAATCAATCTGTACCAACTCCAAACTCTAGAAGACTGCCCTACCCCTTTATCTAACAATTGGTTTGTCCACTTCTGGACTGAACCAATAAGGATGTGGTACCCACCATCCAGATAACATCAGCCCGTAGTAACAATAAACAGCAACTAAATATCATTAAATGTGTAATGCCATTTGCATTACACTCAAATCATAACCATCACATTAATTAGAACTAAATTAATTAAAAAACTCTTATTGGCCAATAGAACTGGCAACATTTCATAAATACTAATGTTAAGGCTTTTTTTTAACAATAACTGCACTACAAAGTATGCACACCTTGACGAAGAACAATATTCTTCTTTTTAGAGACCATAAACTGCATCATTCACTGTATGTAATTGCAGATTCTCCCTTCTTTGTGATCTATTACTCTACAAAGGGAAGAAGAATTACTTCCCAGTTTATTTTTCCACCTACTGTGACACAGCTGTGGCGTAGCAGGGAGGTACAGAGGGGTTCTGCCTGATTTCTATGATACCTCTGCTGCTGGTCATTGTGTCAAGGCTACCCTTTGTGACACATCAATATAGCAATTTTAACCAAACAATGCACCATTTTTCATTGAATTAACAAACAGCAGTGAATAATAATACGTGGCTATTAAAATACATACACAAAGTTTTAATTGGTACGTGCCAATTTAATTATATTCTGTTCACTTTGGAACAGCCTAGAATAATTTAAGGTTATAATATATGCTTATAAAAATGTATCAAAAAAAATTTATTGGAACTCTTACTGAATTGAAGCCATGCACTTGTTAAATGCCAGATCTAATGGGTAGTATTCATTGTTTCCTATGCAACAATATGTTCATAAATGTGTTTTTTTTTCATTTTTCAACCTGGCAAAAATGTACGAAGTATGTACATGAGAAAGCTAGTTTGCCTTATACAGTATTTAAAACGTGTATTAAAGCAAAATGCTTTGCAGGGGGTGCAAAAAGCTGTAAATACTGAAAAATAATAAAACTCAAATCAAGGTAAGTACATGTTCAAAAATAGTGTAAAAGTTAAATGTTCAAGTTCATGACAAACCTTTTGAACATTGTCTTGTGAATAGATGAGCTCAAAGGGGAAATATTGGCCATAATTGACAAAAAATAAGCATATCAACATAAAACACTTGCCAAAAACATTAGACGGAGGTTTAAATATATCTGGCCATTTTTGCAGCCACAGAACTCGAACCTGGGGGACATGTATCATTATTTCTGCTAGTCAAATTGTCTCATTTTGGGAACTTTTGGCGGTTTTCAACTTTTTTGCAACTTTTACTCTGTCGTTTTTCAGTACCTTGGTCTGCACCTTGTGCGTTATCATTGTTTCCCAGATGTTTCATTGCGACTTTTCCTTATGTATCACTTTTTTGGCTTATTTTGCGACTTTTGGGGCGCAAATCTGCACCTGGTCCAGGGCAGGTGCATGAAGGATTTTTTCATGGACCCTATTTTAACATGTAAATTGGAATTATTTCACACACTTAATGTTTTAAATTTTGCACAGTAACCTGTTTTTTTAATTCAGAAATTTTAGCATTTACATTTTTTTTAATTTATTGGTTACTACTAAGGGTGAGGTGACACGTAGCGTTTTATTGAGCTTTAATTGCATTTTGAAACCAATCACAACAGCTGAGGAAGGTGATTTGCCCATTACATTACTGTTAACATTTGCATTTACAAAACGCAATAATGCGATGTTAACGCATGTGTTTCCATTGCATTTACTATGCTTTTTGTAATGCAATGTTACAGTTATGTATTGGCAAATCACCTCTCCTCAGCTCTTGTAATAGGTTTCAAAATACAATCAAAATCGCAACGTGTGAGAGAAATCAGTAGAATGCACTCACCCACGAATCTTCCTTTTCAATCTGGTTTATTTAATGATACTTACAAAAAACATGATGTTTCAATACATTCGGAGGGAAGGATGACAGGGACTCATGGTAAAACACGGTACATGACAGCTGGCTTCGCGCCGCAGTGCTTCGTCTGACTTGCCTGTTCAAACACATTAACCTTGGCTTTTTAAACCTCCGCGCAGACCCGCCCCCACTCGTTGTGACCTTCTATTGGTGTTCACGGAACTTATACTATCCTGTTTAATAACATAGAAGCTGCATTATCCTGCCCTTTAAAGCTGTAATGCTCATTGTTGTTAGTACTTACCGTGGACGATCGCACTCTGGAGTCTCCTCGCTGCAACGCTTCGCCTACATGGTGGTGCCGGGGCGGTGCCAACCCCAAGATGGCCTGACCCCGCTGCACCCGCCGGCGGCTGAACTTTGGGGGCGTGGCTTGCACTCGAACCATTCCCCAATGGCTTAGGGCTGCGGAGGGGTGACGTCGGTATTGCATAGTCGCCGTCGAAGTACTGAATTAGGCTTTGTTGCAAAGTGGTCCAACCCTGCTGCACAAACCCATATGCTGTAGCAACCCTGCAACAAAGCCTAATTCAGTACTTCGACGGCGAACTATCGCAATACCGACGTCACCCCTCCGCAGCCCAAGCCAATTGGGGAATGGTTCGAGTGCAAGCCACGCCCCCAGAAGTTCAGCCTGCCGGCGGGTGCAGCGGGGTCAGCGCCATCTTGGGGTTGGCACCGCCCCGGCCATCCACCCATGTAGGCGAACGCTTGCAGCGAGGAGACTTCCAGAGTGCGATTCGTCCACGGTAAGTACTAACAACAATGAGCATTACAGCTTTAAAGGGCAGGATAATGCAGCTTCTATGTTATTAAACAGGATAGCTATTAAGTTCCGTGAACACCAATAGGAAGTTCACAACGAGTGGGGGCGGGTCTGCCGGGAGGTTTAAAAAGCCATATGGTTATATGTGTTTGAACAGGCAAGTCAGACGAAGCACTGCGGCGCGAAGCAGCTGTCATGTACCGTGTTTTACCATGAGTCCCTTTGTCTATCCTTCCCTCCGAATGTATTGAAACATCATGTTTTTTGTAAGTATCATTAAATAAACCAGATTGAAAAGGAAGATTCGTGGTGAGTGCCATTCTACTGATTTCTCTCACACGTTGCGTTTTGATTGTATTTTGAAACCTATTACAAGAGCTGAGGAGAGGTGATTTGCCTAATTACATAACTGTTAACATTTGCAAAGTGGTCCAACCCTGCTGCACAAACCCATATGCTGTAGCAACCCTACAACAAAGCCTAATTCAGTACTTCGACGGCGAACTATCGCGATACCGACGTCACCCCTCCGCAGCCCAAGCCAATTGGGGAATGGTTCGAGTGCAAGCCACGCCCCCAGAAGTGCAGCCTGCCGGCGGGTGCAGCGGGGTCAGCGCCATATTGGGGTTGGCACCGCCCCGGCCATCCACCCATGTAGGCGAACGCCAAACAGCTGATAAAAATAAATAATAATAAAAAAAAAAAATGAAAAGGAAGATTCGTGGTGAGTGCCATTCTACTGTTTTCTCTCACACGTTGCGTTTTGATTGTATTTTGAAACCTATTACAAGAGCTGAGGAGAGGTGATTTGCCTAATTACATAACTGTTAACATTTGCATTTACAAAACGCATAGTAAATGCAATGTAAACACATGCGTTAACATCACATTTATATTGCGTTTTGTAAATGCAAATGTTAGCAGTAATGTAATTGGGCAAATCACCTCTCCTCAGCTGTTGTGATTTGTTTCAAAATGCAATTAAAGCTCAATTAAAACGCTACGTGTCACCTCACCCTTAGTAGTAACCAATAAATTAAAAAAAAATGTAAATGCTAAAAATTTCTGAATTAAAAAAAAACAGGTTACTGTGCAAAATTTAAAACATTTAAGTGTGTGAAATAATTCCAATTTACATGTTAAAATAGGGTCCATGAAAAAATCCTTCATTTGCACCTGCCCTGGACCAGGTGCAGATTTGCGCCCAAAAAGTCGCAAAAATAAGCCAAAAAAGTGATACATAAGTGAAAAGTCGCAATGAACATCTGGGAAACAATGATAAACTGCACAAGGTGCAGACCAAGGCGTACTTGAAAAACGACAGAGTAAAAAGTTGCAAAAAAGTTGTAAAAACGCCAAAAGTTCCAAAAATTAGACAATTTGACTAGCAGAAATAATGATACATGTCCCCCAGGTCCAATTCTGTGGCTGCAAAACATGGCCAGACATATTAACCTCCTTCTAATGTTTTTGGCAAGTGTTTTATGTTGATATGCTGTTACTTTTTTGTCAATTATGGCCAATTATTTCCCCTTTGAGCTCATCTATTCAAAAGACAATGTTCAAAAGGTTTGTCATGAACTTGAACGTTTAACTTTTTTTACACTATTTCTTTGAACATGTACTTACCTTGATTTGAGTATTTTAGTATTTTCAGTATTTTATCAGCTTTTTGCACCCCCTGCAAAGCATTTCTGCTTCTATATACACTGTTTTAACTACTGTATAAGGAAAACTAGCTTTTCTCGTGTAACATACTTACGTACACTTTTTGCCAGGTTGAAAAATGAAAAAAAAGCAGTTTCTGAAATACTCAGACCAGCCCTTCTGGCACCAACAACCATGCCACGTTCAAAGGCACTCAAATCCCCTTTCTTCCCCATACTGATGCTCGGTTTGAACTGCAGGAGATTGTCTTGACCATGTCTACATGCCTAAATGCACTGAGTTGCCGCCATGTGATTGGCTGATTAGAAATTAAGTGTTAACGAGCAGTTGGACAGGTTTACCTAATAAAGTGGCCGGTGAGTGTACCTTAACAGATTACATGTAGAAAAGGGTTACTCTGATACAACAGATGGGTTACCAAGTTATACAAAGAAAGGTGCCTCTCTGCACATCTCTTAGCTCTGCTTTATAGAAGAGGTTCCCAAGAAAAGGATGTCCTCAAATGATGCCACACTGTGATGTCCACATGTCCTGCTAGGCCATGTAGAAGTATATTGCACCAATTAGGCAAAAATTGGGGCTAAGGGATACCTGCCATTTTTGAAGTTCCCCACTCTTTCCCACTGCCTCGTTGATGAGGGTCCCAAGTGGAGAATACCTTCCTATCATGTCAATATCCCCTAAAAGAGTGTATGGAAGAAGGTCGACCCACTGGGTGGCCATGTTACACAAAGAGAGCTCTGCCAATGTGCAGTTCCGAGCTTTGACTCCTGGAAAAGGGTCTCAGGTGGATGACACCCCTTTTTTTAAGGATCTTAAAAGAGTTGGAAGGTGGAAAGTGGTCTTGCCTAAAAAAATAGATAACATTTGAACTTTGAGCTAAACAGAAGAAAAACCTCTGACTTTTTTTTTTTATTATTTAGTGAAACTTTTTATTCTATATTTTTATTTTTTTACGCTTTTGAATATTTTGATATTTTGCAGAAGACATTAAGTTCCAATTAAAATTATAATCCTGAATGAGGTGGTCTGGTTAAAAAATCATAGTAAAAAAATAAAATTTTAAAAATCCATCCGTGGAGCCAGTGTGTGCTTAGCACGGCAATGAGATTGACCATGATCATCTTCTCACACAAATTAGTGCCGTGACACGTGAAACCATTCACACGTCAAGGTTTTATGTTATCCCTGTGGTGTCTTGTAATGTTTATTTTATTACTTGCTAAGTGGTTTTTTTTTTTTTTGGCTCTTCGGGAGGATACCGCTCTGTTTATTTTGTCCATCTGGAAATATCCTGATATTAGAAACAGATGTAAATCTGTTTATGAACATTGTGCATTTATACGGGGTCAGCTGAGCCCCAAAGCCCAAACATAACTAGTGCGGGAGCCAGCGCTGGGCAAAGGAGAGGTGAGAAGGCGCAGACACGTGGGAGGGAAAAGACAAGGAACAAGGTTGACGCATCGAGCTTCTGTTTCACTCGGGGAACAGAAAAAGATGACCTACAGGGGAGGACTGGGATTGTGGGGGACCAGCGGTTGGGAGAAAGGGGTAGAGTAGTCACTAAAATTTAGAGATGAGAAATAAGATAATAAATCTGGAAAAAACTTAGCTGTAACGCATATGAATCTCTTTTTGGGGCTTATTTCTAAGGAGTATTTGCCGGCCAAGAGCATGGCATATAAGGAACCTAAAATAATTGCAAATTGTTAATGGATTCGAGCCTTTTATTTTTATTAATTTGATGATATTTACCTTCACGCAAGCTCACACGCCAATAGGAAGGGAGGGGTGGAAAGGGGGTGCAGTTAGGCATTGGCGGTGGGGTGGCCTTCCTTGTTCCCCGCGTTGGTTTGCCACTTATGCATCCGTGATACTTTTACATGTGAGACTATACACTATAATCTAGCCAAGATTCTGCCAAAATCAAATGCTGGCACAGCCACCAAAACTGGATACATGAAGAAGCAGACGCGAAGGTACGATGATGCCCCGTGCTTACCTCCCTCGGTGTCCTTTGGTTTTTTCGTGCTGTTATTATGTATGCTCAGCATACCACCCAGGAGGAATTGTGGTTTGGATCATGATTGATATATTTATTAAAATTTGGGTCCGCCTTTGGTCGTCCGCTACTTTTGTCGTGATTAATTTCCAACATGTCCGGGTTGGGCATGGCTCATTGGGCATGACTATTTACAGACGGGATGGTGTTGCCACTCAATCCGATGTTGGCACAGCTCCGCTGGATTTTCTGAAAACAGAAATCTTTCTTGAGTGAAGTGTTACCCGAGTCGTGCTTACATGTAGAAAGGTTACTCTGAGATCAGACAGATGGGTTAGCCAAGTTAGCAAGAAAGGTGGCCTCTCTGCACATCTCTTAGCTCTGCTTTATAGAGAGGTTCCTAAAAAAAGGATGTCCCCTCAATGTATGCCACATGATGATTCACCATGTCCTGCTAGGCGCCATGTAGAAATAATATTGCCAACAATTCGCAAAATGGGTGCTAAGGGTCCTGCCCTTTTTGAAGTTCCCCTCTTTCCCCTGCCCTCTTGATGAGGGTCCAAGTGGAGAATACTTCCTATCATGTCATATCCCCTAAAAGAGTGTATGGAAGAAGGTGACCACTGGTGGCCATGTTACACAAAGAGAGCTCTGCCAATGTTGCGCAGTTCCGAGCTTTGACTCTGGAAAAGGGTCTCAGGTGGATGACAACCCTTTTTTTTAAGGACTTAAAGAGGTGGAAGGAGAAAGTGGTCTTGCCTAAAAAAATAGATAAACATTTGAACTTTGAGCGAACAGAATAAAACCTCCGAACTTTTTTTATTATTTAGTGAAACTTTTTCTATACTTTTATTTATACTATTTATATTTGGTATTTGCAAACGACATATGTCTAATTAAATATTCCTGAAGGAAGTCTTGGTTAAAAAAATTCATAGTAAAAAAATCAATTTTAAAAATCCATCCCGTGGAGCCAGGTGTGCTTGCACGGCAATGAGATTGACCATGATCATCCTCTCACACAAATTAGTGCCGTGACACGTGAAACCATTCACATCGTCCAAGGTTTATGTTATCCCTTGTGTGTCTTGTAATGTTTATTTTATACTTGCTTAGGGGTTTTTTTTTCTGGCTCTTCGGAGAGATACCGCTCTGTTTATTTTGTCATCTGGGAAAATCTCTGATATTAGAAACAGCTGTAATCTGTTCTGAAATGCATTACGGGCAGCGCGCCAAAGCAACATACTTCGTGTTAGATATTTAGACTGATACCTTGGCTTAACATCCGTATGGTAAAGAAAATATTACATTGTATATGGGATTGTTGTACATTTTGGAGCAATTTAGAGGAGTCTAAATTTAAAGGAGAAAAAGATTAAAAATCAGAAAAACTTGCTAACGCAATGAAACTCTTTGGGGCTTATTTATCAGGGATTCTGCACCAGAATACTGCCAGAAAATACCTGAAATAATTGCAAATGCTAGTGTATCGCTAGCATTTGTGATTATTTTCCCCTTCCGCCAGCTCCACGCCAGGGGTGTGTAAAGGGGGTGTGGCCAGTGGGGGAGTTGGCCGGTGAGGGGTGGTCCTGTCCTCGCATTGGAGCACTTGCTGCGTCTCGTGAGGTTTCACACGTGGCTCTACCTATCTACAAATAAAATATTGCACAGGAACCAATCGGATACGTCAAGAGGACTAAGCCTTAGGGGCGGCGGGGCTATTATATTGCATGCAAGCAAACGAGCGCCGGTGTGTGATAAATAACCCTATTAAGTTGGTAGGAAATTAACTATCCATATACTCCACATAATCTAGTTGTGAGGTAAGGCTACATTCACATCTTGGTTTGTACATATGTTATGAGGACACGTCGGAAGGATTCTCGATATGTCCTTACTACATACGCCACAGATGTATCCAAGAACATACTTATACAGTGGGATACATCACCCAATGCCTCCTCCACCTGAATGCCACCTATGTTTGGGGTATTTCCCTTATATGGACAGTGACATCACTGTGTTCTGCCCTGAGCATATGTTCAGCGTAGGCCGGGGGAGATGTTTGTTCTTTGGATGGCAGTGGGATGGAAAGAAGTAGCTTGCAAAATCAATCCCTCCATCTACCCATATAAGTCTATGTATATGCTGAGCCTATATCTTGGGAGCTTTCTGGGTGTATACGCTCAGCATGTATATAAAACTTGGTGTGAACTTCGCCTAAACGACACTTGGCTCACAGCTGGCCATCTCGTTTGACCCCCTTATGCACAGGCATGCTCAACACTGGGTTACATTTTTGTATGCTAGAGAATTGGGGAGCTGGGATCTTCTATGGGGGAAGGGAGAAGGTTTCAATTTTATGGGTTGGGAAGTTTTAAAAATTGTTACACTATCTAATGGGAAAGGGCAGCCTTAGATTCAGTATAGGCTGATTATCGAGAAAGGGGCTTTAAAGGGAACCTACCACCACAAATCTACCTATAAAGGTAGATCGAGTGGTAGGTGGATCAATGGGACGTGAGAATAGCCCTTTTAAGGGCTAATCCTCACGTCCCCACACTTTTTTAGTAACTTTTATCAGACTTTTATGCTAATTTTATTATGCGGCTACTGGGGCATGGAGTAGCCGCATCTGAGGTTACACGAGGCGGCTACTCCACGCCCCGGTAGCCTCTTTTCTCCTCCTACTCACCATCTTTGGCGCGCAGCTGCTCGTATAATCCTCACGTCCCCGCACTTTTTTAGTAACTTTTATTTGATTTTTTGCTAATTTTCTTATGCGGCTACTGGGGCGTGGAGTAGCCGCATTTGAGGTTACACGAGGCGGCTACTCCACGCCCCGGTAGCCTCTTTTCTCCTCCTACTCACCATCTTTGGCGCGCAGCTGCTCGTAGCTGCGCGCCCTCGTCCGACGATCCTGCAGTCTGCGCCTAACCTATGGTCTGCACAGGCCCCCCATGCAGGAGAGAGCAGTGAGATATTTAGACTGATACCTTGGCTTAACATCCGTATGGTAAAGAAAATATTACATTGTATATGGGATTGTTGTACATTTTGGAGCAATTTAGAGGAGTCTAAATTTAGAGGAGAAAAAGATTAAAAATCTGAAAAACTTAGCTAACGCAATGAATCTCTTTGGGGCTTATTTCTCAGGGATTTTGCGCCAGAGCACTGGCATATAAGACCTAAAATAATTGCAAATTGTTAATGGATCGCTATAATTTGTGATTATTTTCCCCTTCACGCCAGCTCCACGCCAATAGGAAGGGGGTGTGGCCAGTGGGGGAGTCGGCCGGTGGGGGGCCTTCCTGTCCCCGCGTTGGTGCACTTACTGCATCCAGTGACTTTTCACATGTGGCTCTACCTATATCTACGCCAGATCCTGCCAAATAAAATGCGGCACAGCCACCAACTGGATACATGAAGAAGCCTAAGCCGGAGGAGCGGTGGCGTTATTATATGCCAGCATATGAGCGCCGGTGTATGATATATATTTATTTACTAAGGGTCCGCGGCCGCACTTTCGTCGGACTTTCCAACATTTCCGGGTTTGGCATGGCTGTGGCAGATATTTAACAGGGGATTGTGTTGCACTCAATCAGATTTTGGCACAGCTCCGCTGGCTTTCATGCAACAGAAATCGGGGGCGGGCGACTGATTCGGACCGAGCGCGGAATTCAACTTTAGAATTGGGTTGTAAGACAATGCACTTACATGCACCGGGAAGAAGAAGGTGAACTCTGTCGGACCTCAGCGGGGAAGCAACACATGCAGGATATCGGGCGCACGATCTTAGTTAATCGCGGCACAGGGCATTATCGTCAGACAATGCACTTTTGGTAAACTTAGGTAGACAGGTAAGTAAATGTGCCCCAATGCAAAGTTATTCTGCAGTACGACACAGAGAATGGACATGTCTGCTAAAACATATTCTCCGACTAATAGCGTTAATATTTGTCAAAGTTAAAAAAAAAATCTTGTTGGATCGGGTTTAAAAATAAATCCAAATAATAGTAAATAAGTTGAAAATCGAATAAAATAGACTGCAAAATATAATAAAAAAAAATTATTTGTTCATTTAGACGACAAAAAAAGACAAGAAAAAGAACCATTACATCATAAACATTAAGTCTAGGGGGTCATCGGGGCCCAAATCTTGCAGGTGTTGGAATGTGCAACTGTCAGCAAAAGTAGAAATTCAAGGATTAATTATCTGAATGCAAGATGATCATTTACCCCACGTTATGTAAGTGCAATAGAGTGAGACTAACAGACGTCAGGAATGTTTAGAAAAGTTGTTGGTTTTGGATGGACGGAGCCTCTGATGTACTTTCCCATGGCTTATCCTTAATGTGACTCCTTCCTCAGGTCACTTTGGCAGGAGAGGAGTTAAATATGATGGAATCACAGCTTATCCTAAAATGTATTAAATTGGTGAATTTAAGGAGTTTCTTCAGTTCTTATGTATCAAATATTATCCTGGGTGCTCATGGCTACAATGGAAAGTTCTTATCTAATTCATGTGGTTCTTTATCTTCAATTTCCCGTCCGCTAATGTATCTCCCCCGTTACTTCCTATGCACTTTCCATTTCCTTTCACTTCCTCTTTTTTCTCTATATTTTCTTCTAATGCCCTTTACATATTTTCTTACTCTCCACTTTATCCCTTCCTTTTCTTCTGCTATTTTTTCTTCCTATTTTATCTGTTACGTCATAGTCATCCTCCCTTCTTCACCTTCCTCTATTCTTCTTACCTCAATGATCTCATTATCCGTTTTCCACCCTTTTAATCTTCATCTCCTTTTCCACTGTTCTTTTGCATTTTTTCCTTCACATTTTCCTTCTTCTTCCCTCTCCTTCCTCTTCTTTTCTTCCTTCCTTCCTTTCTTTCATCCTTCGGTCTACCTAATCATTCCTCTTCTCCTCTCTTATTTACTTCATGTGAGACTTCTTCTTTCATCCTTCCTTTTTTCCCAATTCCTTCCTCTTCTCCTTCTTTGTCGTCTTCTCCCTTTTCTTCCTGTTATTTTCTTCCTTAATTCTTACATCTATCTACCTACCTTATCTTATTTTATCTTTCTTGCTTTTTTCTTTTCCTCTTCTCCTTCCTCTTCTCTTTTGCCCTATTTCTTTCTTTCTTTCTTTCTTTCTTTTGCTTTCTTTCTTTCTTTCTTTCTCCCTTCCTTTCTTTTTCTTTTTTTCTTTCTTTCTTTCTTTCTTTCTTTCTTCCTTCCTTCCTCTTCTTTTCTCGTCTTCCCTTCTTTCCTTCCATCCTTCCTCTTCTCTTCTTCCCTACACCCCCTCTTCTCTTTTACCTTCATCTTTACTGTCTTCCTCCATTTCTCTTCTTTACTCTTTCCTAGTGCCTTCTACTACTTCTTTTCTTCCTTCCTATTCATCTCTTCCCCACTCCTTCCTCATCTCTTCTTCCCAATACTTCCTCTTGTCTTTAATCCTTACTCTTCTCTTTGTCTTTGATACTTACTCTTCTCTTTTCTTTCCTTCTTGCTCTTCTTCGCTACTCTTTCATCTTCTCATTTCCTCTAAGCCTTGATGTGTTCTCTTTATTCTCTTCTTTGCTCTTCTTCTCGGCACCTTCTTCTTCTCTTCCTCCCCACTCCTTCCTCTTCTCATCTTCCCTTCCCTCCCCTTTCTTTTTCTCTTTTCACCTGTGCTCTTCTCTTTTCCTTCCACTTCTCTGGTTTTATCTTCTTCCCTTCTCCTCCTTCTTCTCTTCTTCCCTCCCTTATTAGACTATGCTCCTTTCTCTTCTCTTCTTCCCTACTCCATTTTATTTTCTCTTTTTCCCTACTTCCTCTTCTTCTCCTCCTTTTCTCATTTTCTTCTCTCTCTTTGTCTTCCTCTCCTGCTCTTCCATTTTCTTTTGCCGGCTCCATTGTCCTCTTTCTCTCTACTTTATCTTCATTTTTCTTTTACAGGAAAATTGCAAGACAGAATATTCTTTAACATTTACTAAACAATTTCCATGCCTTTGGCTCATGAATTCCGGAGTTTGTTTTTTGTACTTTGTTTGCATAAGAAAATCACTGACAAAAAAACAACATAAAAAGAGAGAAATGAATTTGAGGTGTGGAATAAGAAGCTGCTCCTCTAATGTTGATAACCAGAGTAATTAGCTGATAATGAGCTGCTGTGAAATTCTGATTTATCTGAAGGCGGAATAAGAATATTCTTTTATGCACAAAATATTTGGATGTACAAAAAGAATTTTCACTTAAGGGAACATAACATTGTTTTAGCCACATTAAAGGTGTTTTCTAGCTATAACATATCAATGACGCATTCAACCCAACTTATAAGCTCAGTCCATTCTGTATCGACTGTACAGTGTTACTGAAAGTTCAGCTTCCGAAAAAAAAATCTATTTTTATCCCAGGATGTCCCTACCTGCCCTACATTACCATTACGGACTCTTTGGGTCTCTACTACTTGCTGTAACAAGGGCATCCCAGCCAAGAGACTGACAACTACTATAGTTCAACTTTGACTGTAGCCGGTCATAACTTTGATCAGAAATTGGCTACTGTGTTCACATGTCCCTAGGTTGGAGTGTAGTTATTGCAGCAGGAAGTTGAGATGCGCTTTGGAATCAGTCATCATCAAACAGGAAGTTGTGGTGATTGGTGATTTAAAGGAAGTAGAATAATGAGAAAATATTGAAATATGCAGAATGTTCATTTTCTTCTGCTATTTTCTTTCCTTCCTATTTTGTCTGTTACATCTTCACCTTCCTCTATTCTTCTTACCTTAATTATCTGATTCTCCTTTTTCCACCCTTTTCATCTTCATCTCCTTTTCCACTGTTCTTTTGCACTTTTCCATCATGTTTTCCTTCTTCTTCCCTCTCCTTCCTCTTCTCTTCTTCCTTCCTTCCTTCCTTCCTTCCTTCCTTCCTTTCTTTCATCCTTCCGCCTACCTCAATCCTTCCTCTTCTCCTCTCTTCTTTTCTTCATGTGACACTTCTGCTTCTCTACTTCCCTGCGGAATCGGTCATCATCAAACAGGAAGTGGTGGTAATTGGTGATTTGAAGGAAGTAGAAGAATAAGAAAATATTGAAATATGCAGAGTGTTTTTTGTGTATTGCACACATAGTCCTTAAGGTCCTTATCCGTTCACCGCACGGACCAGCTCACATCCACCAGGGCTTCATGCACCATAAAAAAACTTTCTTTATTTAAGCATTTTTAAAACTTGGACATGATATTATTCCAACGAGTTTCGGACGCATGTAGCATCCTTAGTCATTCTTGAGCTGGTCCATATGATGAATGAGTTTGGCTCATCTCAGATGGAGTGAGGGTCCATGCTCTCAAAACCGGGCGATCCACGTGGTGGAGCTGGATAACTTCTCCACGTGGTGGAGCTGGATATCTTCTAGTTCTAGTATACTCATCAATATTGGTTTCTCCTCCAGCTCCAAGGGCCTTAAAATGGTTTATGTTGGAGACGTGACCTTGGGTAAATAAGAAGTATGGCATTTTTGGCTGGAGGTGTACAATATTACAAAGCATAAAGCATGACAAAAAGTCAAATACCTTCGAAACGAGCACTCGAACATCTGGAAATGTTCGGCTCGAGTAACGAACACCCGAGCATTTTAGTGCTCGCTCATCTCTAGTATTCAGATATTAACTGTTTGTCAAGAAGAGGCACGAAGTAGTGACTAGTAAAACAACTTGGGAAGGAAGTAGGAATATAATTTTGGGGTTTCTTGCATTCTCATTTTTTCAAGCATTCTAAGACATAACATCTATAATAAGGTATTTCTAGTGACAGACTGTGGTTACTGGACCAGTAGATAAAATTATCGGGGTGCCAAACTTTCATTAACCTCTCAAGAAATAGACCCTTATAGCCTTCAATATGGGTTGCCTTCTGCTTGACCTATGCGGTCCAAGATTTGGTTAGTGCTTGGGCCCACTGGGTTATTGTCTGGCTTCCCAGTGGGCCAGTCTTACAATGGCATTTGTATTAAGAATCCAAACTACACAAAGTAAGGCCTCATGTGCACGACCGTGCACCACGATGGGAATGTTTGCAACCAGTTTCGGCTGTGTTGAGATGGGAGGAGTGAGATCACAGTGAGGCCTCATCCACACTGTGACCTTGCTTAACAGAAGTCAATGGCAACTATATAAGGTCCTGTGCGTGATACCTAATGGGGGAATAGGCCAGAATACAACCTGACTATATTACCACCCTTTAGTTTAAATATGCAATGAGAAACATATAGTACTTTGCAAAGTTATTGGCAGATGTGAAAAAGATGCAACACTGTGAGAATTTTTACAAAAATAAAAGTATTAATAGTATTTTTTTTAATCAATTAACAAAATGAAAAGTGACCGAGCAGAAATTAAATCTAATAAATATTTGATCTACCGTCCATTGCCTTCAAAATATCAATTCTTCTAAAAATGCATGCATGCTATTTTGTAACAGCTCAGCATTGTATTCCGAACATCTTTGAGAACTAAGCACATGTCTTCTGTGAATGTAGGCCTAATCAAATCCTTCTGAATATGTAACATGTTTGCCCAATTGGGCTTCAGCGTCATCCCTTGCCTGTAAAACAGAATATGTGCTGCTGACTGTGATTTTGTACTTAGTTTGCATTCTATTCTGCATTAGTCTGAATACTGCCTTATTCCACACCTGTCTTTCTTAATTGATTTGCACCACATCCATTTCTGTCCTGTTGACTTTGTTCTGGGCTACAGACAGTTAAGCTAGCTGTGATGGAAACATATCTCCAGCAGTCAGTTTCTGGATTAGGATTGCTATAAGTGCTTGCTATAAGTCTTCCTTGGAGCTTGCTAGTGTTTTCTTGCCTTCTGTATTTTGGATTCTTTGAGCTATTGACCATCCCTTTGTCTCTTGATTCTGTACCACATTGCCCTCTGGGTTTTGACTTGTATCTGTATGGCTATTCTTCTGCGTTTGCTTTGTCCTGTTTGTGTCTTTGTGTTTTCACTTTGGTGCAGGAAGAGAACTTCGACCAGTTGTCACCTACTGCTTAGGATAGGATGGTCAATAAGGTAGGGACAGCTAAGGGAATGAAGTATTAGCGCTCACTGTCCATCTGTGTCTGTTCTCTTACAGCAGTATTACAGTCTATTCATGTAATCCCAGGATGATGCTGAGATCAGGGATTTGTAGGGGTATCATTCTATCTAGTAGGGGGCTCACTTACTCTTTAATTAGATCTTAACTGTGTTAGAACAGAAATGATCCTGCTATACGACTATTAAACATCATCACCCCACGTACGTGACATACACCGCTGCCGAGTGAATCCGCAGAGATGGCGCTAAAAGACATTAACGATTTTATGGTGAGGAAACATCTGTTAGAAAATGATAAGCAATAACATTTTATGTGTTGCAGAAAGTAACGATTTTCGTTCCAGACAAAATAAAGTGTGAGACCTTTAATGTAGGCGAAAAGACAATTAATTAAAACATTTTGTAGTTTTCAATTAATAGATACGGGTTATTAATTACCTTTCGCCCGCTAAAGAAGGGCCATTTATTACTATTGTAAGAAAGTAGAAGCCATTTTCACTTTTTTTTTCTTTTAATCCCGTTTTTTTAAATTTTCTAAAAAAAATAAAATAAAAATATATGTTAAATGAGCTGGATATGTTCTATGCAAATTTTTTCCTGCTGGTTTTGATACCCCTTTGCGCATCATGCTTCTAATTAATATTAGGCACACGTCATCGGAAGGCCTTGCTAGAATTGACTTTTTACGCAGATAGAGGTAAAAAGACACAAACCAACTACAAAAATGATCACAGTGGGGCACATTTACTTACCTGTCCAACAGAGTTCACCCAAAGTGCATTGTCTGGCAATAATGCACTGTGCCGCGATTCACTAAGATCATGTGCCCGATATCCTGCATGTGTCGCTCAGGTCCGCCGGAGTTCACCTTCTTCTTCCCGGGTATGTAAGCGTTTTGTCTTGCGACACAAATTGAAAGTTAAATCCCGCGTTCAGTCCGAATCAGTCGGATCGTCCGACGCCTCCCCCCCCCATTTCTGACGCATTAAGCTAGAACAGCTGCACCAAAATCCGATTGCGTGCAACAAAATCCCCAGTTAAATAACTGTCACAGCGGTGCAAATCACGAAAACGTCAGAAAATCTGTTGAAAGTGCGGCTGCTGACCCTCAGTAAATAAGCCCCAATATATCCCTCCTAACCAGGGCAGATCAAGACTGGGGTTCTGGGCTGTATGAATATTATAGCCCCTACAAGTCTGGAATCACTTCCTACATCTGGTACTAGAACCAGCTTCTTGGGGAATGGAGGACATGTCCCTTCTGCTGCTTTCAATCTGTGGTTTCAGGACCTATGGAGGACCTTAGGTCCTGAAATGGCTCTTGTGTACATGTGTATTGAGAGCAGGAAGAGGTGTATGACGATTTCATGGGTGAAAGCCCTTCTCTTTATAAAATTTGGTGGGTGATTTGGGTGGTCATGGGCCCCCTAGAATACTTGGGCCCTGGGCTACCGCCCAAACCCCCTATATTATAATTATATACTGCTCCCCAACCAATCCATTGTTTTGATAATACTGTGTGGAAGGCCATGGGAGAGTCATAGAGATGTCTTTGCTTCTTGATAAGCTACAGTAAGATTAAAGAATACAACGTTATATTAAATGTTGACTTCACTTTGGATTTGTTGTAGTCGGTTACAATTAGAGATGAGAGAATCCTCCATGATTCGATTTACGAAAGCTTCCCCAAATCGCTCAGAAGATCCCGTTTGCAACCGAATGGAATCGGTCCGAATCAATTTGGCTACGACTGTCCTTGGAATAGGTATAAAGCCCCCTCTAGTCCTCATAGATAATTTTTTTTTCATGAAAAGCCTCCAATCTTGTTTTATTAATTTTATTACGTAATTTTTCACTTTCTCTCCCCCCATCCCCCATTCCTAAATTCTGGGATGGCGGACAGCAGTAGGGAGCTGCTATTTTAAAAGATTCATCCAAAGTAAATTAGAAAAGTATTGGATTCAGTGCCAGGAAAATGACAGATTAGAACCTACGAAGCGCTGAATAAATGTTCTCATCTCTAGTTACCGTAAAGAGTTGCCATAAAGTTGCACCGGTCTGCACAGGAGCTGTATATGCATATACAATTTTTTTGCTTCAGTTTCTTAGGGGCAGTTTGTTCATTTATGATCTAGATAATTTGTACAGGGTATGCCGTACACCTTCCCACTAAAGCTGCAAAATAAATGTTTAAATATGGCATGAAAAAGATTTGTCTCAATTCGGCTGAATTTCAGGTCACGCAGGATGAAAAATTGTATGCAAACACAATCCTCGTAAAATCCTGGCTGTAAAGAACCTGGTATTAGACTTTAATTGCTTCAGAAGTAAAGCAGCAATTAGCTTGCTGGAGGACTATCTGTTTACACAAGGTCACGGACCGCGGGACAAGGACGTGCGTAAATCCGGTACAATACAATGAAGTATACCCAGGTCATCATTGGCCAACACAAGGCAAAAACCCAATACAATTTTATTTGTGGGCGTTAATTGAAAAATTGCAGAAAAAAAAGATATTGCCCAAAATTACCCTAAAACAAGTCACAGTGGACATGGAAGATTCTTGAGATAGGCCATCGATGTGTGTTTAGTGGGGGTCTATCTATGGGGAACCCTATAGAAGAGAAGAGAGCTACTGTCCCTAGGGTTCATCAAGACAAATTTTTGCCACCAGACAATAAATGTGCCAGTGCCTACTACCATACCTATCCCAGGTCCATAAGTCAGCACTTAAGAGATTGTCTTACAATAAAAAAAATATCCAAATTAATGCTTTATGTAATAAAAAATATATTTAAATTTCAACATCCCTTGAACATCCATTATGAGTTTTTTTGCCTTTCTTTCTTGGCAGGAAGCTCCTCACAATATAGAAGGAACTAACTACCCTCCACCCTCTAATGTCACAAGGTATAATAACCACCCAGGTGTTTGCTGGGTCTTGAACAAATGGGCATTGGTAACACCCACGATCGGTGCTGGCTTAAATCCTTTTCCAGAGGCTCATTGCTCCCTGTCCGAGGAGTCCGCCATTACCTAAAATCGTGCGCCTGATATCCCGCTTGTGTTGCTTCCCCGCTCAGGTCCGCCGGAGTTCCCCATCTTCTGCCTGGTGCATGTAAGTGCAATGTCTTGCGACACAATTTGAAAGTTAAATCCTGCGCTCAGTCCGAATCAGTCGGATCGTCGATGGCACGATTTCTGTCGCATGAAAGCCAGCGCAGCCGCGCCACAATCCGATCATGTGCGACGCAATCCACAGTTAGATACCCGCCCCAGTGGCGCAAATCCCGAAAAACTAGGAAAACCTGACGAAAGCGCGGCTGTGGGATCTTAGTAAATAAGCCCCATTGAGATCCTGAGGATTATTTACTAAGGGTCTGCGGCCGCACTTTTGTCGGTTTTTCCGACGTTTTCTGGATTTGTGCCTCTGTGACAGGTATTTGGCAGGGGCTTGTGTTGCACGCGATCGGATTGTGGCGCAGCTGTGCTGGCTTTCATGTGACAGAAATCGGGGGCGGGCCTAGACGATCCAACTGATTCGGACTGAGCGCGGGATTTAACTTTCAAATTGTGTCGCAAGACCAAGCACTTACATGCACCAGGAAGAAGAAGGTGAACTCTGTCGGACCTGAGCGGGGAAGCAACACATGCAGGATATCAGGCGCACGATCTTAGTGAATCGCGGCACAGTGCATGATCGTTGGACAATGCACTTTCTGTGAACTCTGCAGGACCGGGTAAGTAAATGTGCCCCACTATATTACATAGAACCAACACAGCCAATATCTTTATGTATAATTTACGGCAATCCTCAATAATGAATTTCATTGATTCAAGATTAAAGGAATTTGAGTGAAAAAAAGTGAGAGAGAATTCTTAATTTTACAGACCTTTACGAGCCATGTCCAAGTTATAAAGGTAAACAACATACTTTAGTAACTGCTGTAACTTTCAGCCTCTGTTGACTGGGATAAAAAAATTACAAACTTCCTTCGCACTATCTTATCATTTTTCACGTCTATTATCACCTTCCCTCTGAGGTCAGTCGGAAACTTCTGCCGATTTCTGACTTCAAACTTCCCTCCAGGTCCACATCTTTTTTTTTTTTCTCCAGCATCTCGAAAAGCTTTGTTGATTACTGTTAATGGTGGCTGTCAAAAGCAAGGCGAGAAGTAGCAATGCACTTCTTATTAAATTGTCGCCCTAGGCAAGGTCTTCACCTCTCCACACATTCGGTATAACTCATAACGTGATGCTATGTGGTTATACGATGAGGGGGGAAGCGTCTCATGTTCTCACTGCCAGCCAATTTTTTTTTTTATTAATACAGAAGCAGATAACTTTTGGATAGAACTTTTTGCTGAAAGGAAAGTAGTCAGCGGTAGCTCAAAAAGTTTGTATTAGTTTCTTAGATCCAGGAAATCAGTGTCTTAGGGAGATTCCTTTGATGCAAAGGAAGAAGTTATTCTGAGCTGATACTGGAAGACCCTTAAAGGGAACCTGTCACCACGGACCTCATTTTCACTAAAGACAGGTTGCAGAAGCTTATTACACCTGCAGTGCAAATATGTTTTTTTTTGCCTTTTCTAAGCATTTGCATTACAATATAATTGTGTTATAACTTACTCTTGCTCCTTGACAAAATCCTGGGGTAATCCCAGGGGCTGGACCTTGGTTTGGATGCATTTCAAAAAACAACATGTGACTTGTCTGTTACTCACTCCTCAGAGCTTAGCCCTAACCTTTGTGCTCCTGTACAGCTCCACCTCCTGCTCCTTCTCAGAGGTCACAGCCTGGTAAGCTGACATCAGTGGGGGAGGGAGGAGCTGTACAGTAGCACAAAGATGGAGGCAGCCTGCAGCTCAGACAAGTCACATGTTATTTTTTGAAATGCATCCAAACCAAGGTCCAATCCCTGTGACTACCCCAGGATTTTGTCAGGAGGCAAGAGTAAGTTATAACACACAATTATATAGTAATGCAAATGCTTAGAAAAGGCAGAGAGGCATTTTTGCACTGCAGGTGTCATGGGCTTTTACAATCTGTCGTTAGTGAAAATGAGGTCCCTGGTGACAGGTTCCCTTTAAATTCATCATCTCAATTACATAGAAAGATAAAGTATGGGGTCTAATTATCCTTCCAGGGAATCCTCAGGTGATGGTTTCTGGAGCAGTTTCCTTCAAGTCCTCCCTAAAGTGGAAGAAAGTAGACCAAGAGGAGGAGTAGAGAACAGTAACACATCATGGAGTAATTACCAATAAAGCGGGGCCTTAAGACAGAACTTTACAAGGGACGATAAAAAGGGGGTACTATTAAAAAAAAGCCATAGGTCCATCAGGCTCAACCAAGGATAGAAAAGGAAGGAATGTGAAGGAACACAATTCTATAAATTGACATAATCATCAACGTTAGTGTCGTGTAAGAATGTGTCTAGGCCTTTTTGAAGCTTTCAGCTATTCCAGCTGTGACCAGTTAATGAGTTAATCAATTCCACAAATTCACAGGTCTTATGGTACAGAAGCCTTTTTTTACCTCCTGAGATTAAATTTGTGCTAATTTAGGATATTTTAAGACACTACGCCAAGGAAATGTTATTTTGGTTTTGCTAAAATATGTCTTACAATTATGTCTTACATTACCCAGAATGTGGCACATACAATTTAGGGAGACATCCAGGTAGACCTCCCACGTCTGTTTCAGCTGATCCAAATGTGTGCGTTTGGAAGGGAGGACGGTGACCCAATTACCTTTAGCCTTTCCTGGGCGCTTTGGAATTAGGTGCTTGGGCCACCAAAGCTCATGAGAAGAACAAGAAGAGTACCACTACTTCTAGTAAAACTTTTTTCCATTTTGTGAAGAATTGGTAGCAGGACTCAGGTCTTAGCCAGGATCTTTCAACAGTCTACTATCTACAAAGGCTTCCAAATAGTCTTCTCATATCATCCACTGGTTGGAATTTTCTCACAGTTATGACCTTCATGTAACAATCTTAGACTTTTGAATGATGACGTACAGTGACCAATCAACCAAATATCTCATTGTGTGGAACAGCATAGTCTACTTTGTTACTACATGTTACTACATTGTTACTACGTGTAACAATGTTAGACTTTTGAATGATGACATACAGTGACCCACCAACCAAATATCTAAACATCATTGTGTAGAACAGCACGGTCTACTTTGCAATCGCATACCTGAAAGCCAAACCAATTGGTCTTCGACATTCAGAATGCTCCCAGAAGTTAGGGTAAAAACCCCTCAGCATAAGATTTTTTTCTGGCACAAGTTGGGATTATGTTACCTTGAAATTGCTAATCTTCAACTCCTTTTATGGAAATAGCTGTGAACGCTAATGTAGTCAACCAAAAATGTTTTCGTTCATGTCTATTGGCAACATGTCGGAAGATGTTATTGCACTCTAAGTCACGTTTCTGGAGTGTTGAGTTGATCTGTTACTATTGGTTATAACAATGTTCCTTGTTCCTCAACGTGCTCCTTTACGTAATCTATGACTGTACCATCATTGGGGGCTAATAGTGAGGTATTTGACGTCTATTCTTTTCCCTTGCAGGGCGATGAAGTGTTAACAGTCATCAAAGCCAAAGCGCAGTGGCCGGCCTGGCAACCCTTGAATGTGTAAGTGTGAAAAGACAGATGTTTCTCCTGAACTCTAAGCTCTTCCTAATTTCAATCCTGACAAGTGTTATACCTGCTACATCCCAGAGGTAAAGTGATAAACCGAGTAACACGGAGGCAGCTCGCTCTGACAAATCTACTGCTAACATTCACATCAGGGTTTTTTTTTTTGTCCTGGAAATTGCCCTATCTATATTGTAGTTTAGACAATGAATTACTCTCTCTGTGGGACATAGAAGAAGTCTTGACTATTTGTCACATGTAACACACATATATACACAAAATGAAATAACGGAGCAGTAGTCACTAGAATGAGAGAATAAATATAAGCAATTTTTTTATTGATCATGGAAAACCTAAAAATGCAGGGGCTGGGCCAAGAATTTTAGGGTTAGGGTAGGCCAATCGGTGAACTAAGCAACCCCCTCCATCGTGATGTCACCGTGGCCCATTTGGAATCACTGCTGTGTTACGCTATTTTTACCCCTCAGTAATTCCCATTTTCTTAATTTCTTGAAGCTTTCTATTTTTGTTTGTAGTGGGATGGTTGAGGGTCAAACAAACCAAACCCGCAATAATCCTCTGATAATCGGGTTTGCTTTCAGTTACAAAAAGGGAGTCGTATTCAAGGGCTCAGATAGTTATTAGAATAAGGGCAGTTGTTCCCCAATGATGTTGGGGAATAATTGGTTTTATCATGATTTATCCTTTGTTCATACATATGTTACCCTTCCACTTGTGTTTTTCCCACAAAACAAGTTAGGCCCCAGCCACAGATAACCTGCTGATGGGTTAGGGCCTCAGCGATGGGACCCCCATAGATCTCTAAGGTCTGTACCCCTGTCGGAGTCCTTGTCACTCACCAAGATGACCAGAGCAGCCATTCGTGGATGGTCGGACTGCCCCGTTCATCTCTATGGAGCTGACTGAGATTGCCGAGTGACAATGAAACCGACTATGCATGACCGGCTGCTCCAGTTATCTTGGAGAACAACGAGGGGTCTGACTGGGTACATCCCATCGGACCCTCATTCTCATGATCTGTTTGAATCCCATCACTGAGACCCCCACCAGTCAGCACCTTAGACCCTTTATGGGAAAACCCCTTTAATTGCCCATTCTCAAGATAGATGAAGATCTAAGAGGTGGTATCGGCATCGATCAGACATTTATAACATATCTTTTGGGAACATTGCTTTAGAATATTTAGAAGTCATCTTGCACTGTATGATCTGGTCTGGGGCTTTTGATTTTCATTGAGCTTCAAGTTTCCTAATATACATTAAGCAATGAAGTTAGGGAACGACATGGATGGAATGGAAGGAAAGACAAAGAAAGTAAGCCCTTCTCACCAGCCAATCTTAGTGGTAGGTGACAACTGGTAAACATTCCCCAGTGTGGTTAAATTCAATTCAGTCAGACAGGAATGGAATAAAGATGTGGTCAGACTAGTAAGAACAGAATTTATTCTAAGAACCAAATCAAACTCAGCTGCTGTACATAAAGGACAGGGAATAGCGCTGAAGCCCGAACACATTACTTATATGTCTAATCTATGACACAAAACTACAAAACAATATACTCCAATGTTCATTTTCTTCCTGAATCCCCTTCTTTATCACTTTCTACTCTGACATTTGGAAACACTTTGCTACACTACATTGCTCATCACCTTTAAGACATCGACAATGATGACTCCCAACCCAGTCACAACGAGTATTTGACATTTAATTTCCTTCATACCATCATCTTTCCTTGTGGCTCAAATGCAACATTCTCTACATCTCTGGGTACTAATTTACAAAATATCCTCAGGAAATCCACCACTAGCTTCCGAATCCTGCAGTCTTCCCCCGTGTCTGTGGTCTTCTTGGCCCTCTTCCTAATCTTCTAGTTAGGATGTGGTCTCCTAAGGAAACTTTTCTCTTCAATGTTCCTCCTGAAACAGTTGAGCCGAGCTCCGGAGTTCTTTGTAAGAACCTTTCCCTTTCATTTCTGACCTCCAGTTGGAAAGCATTGAAAAAAAAACAAGTAAAAAACTGCTGAAATTTTTTGTTATGTTCTTCCAAAACTTAAAGTTTAAACAGAAATAGCCATTAAATTCCCATTAGTTGGTCCAGGCCGATTTTGTTTTCACAAAATCCCATTATTAATAAGTGCAAAGGTCGTTAATTTAGGTTAATAACATTTCACTCATACGATTCATTAAGAAGCCAAAGTGACCTAGTTAGAATCAGCGCCGCCTCGCTTCTCAATGAATGTTTTTCTATCCGCAGAACCAATTGATAAAAGCGTTAATCATGAAAGGACAAATTAGATGGCAAATTGTTGTTTTGCTCGATTAATTAGGCCTCGGCTATTCATCTAAGAACTGGAAGGCAAATAAAAAGAAGCATAGAAGGTATTTTCAGATCTCCTTTTCTATAGATCAAACCATCCGAGGAAAAAAGGACCCTCAAAAACAAGAAGATGTAATGCCGCGGGTGTTGTTTGGAGATATAGTCTGATCTAGGCAATGCCGGTGCTGCGGGTGGTGTTTGGAGATTGGGAGAGAAAGACTTTCTTCCGACTTCAACCTTTCTTTATCGGCTCAGTGGTGATTCACAGAGTATTGAGATTTAATTAAATCCATCTGAAATGTGAAGATGTGAACGCGGCAGGAGAGGAGCCATTTTGGCTTTCAAAAAGTCACTTAGAGAAAAGGAAATTAACATTTCTGTATGTTAGGAAGCAAGGATGTAAACAATAAGACAATAAGACTCTGTTCACATCACGATTACGACGCCTATTTATTCATCTGACTTTTTCTCATTAAATGAAATAGCGTAGGCTCTATCCACTTCCAAGCCTACACCACTTTCAAAACTACGACAGAAGTTGTCAACCTTCTCTGACCGGAATCCCGGCCACCTCTGCCCCTCCCCCCATGGGTCTTCCCAACTCAGCCCTTACAGCAGCTTATAGACATTGCACCACAAATAAACTTATCCCAAATGTACACCATAGTTAATCATGGTCTAATCTATGTGTGTTAGGTTTCTGAGACCCCAACTAGTTCCAAAAGAGGGAGTCTCGATAACTGTCATCTAGGAGAGCAGCCCATTGAGTTGGGGTAGTGCTAATTTTAAATTTGTTTTCACCCTCCACATTACTTTTCAAAATCACAGAGGGGAACTTCTGCATTCAGGTATACCACCTGCGGTTCCACCCCCTGCAACATGATGTTTTTTTAGGAGATTTAGGGTGTGTAAATTGATGCTGAGCTAGTCCACCGATTGGAAAGTTGTGAGGAAAGGGGAACAGTGGGACAGGAACATTGTCATCGAAGCATGGAAGGGAGTGGACAGAACTGACTTATGAAAGGGAATCCAGGGAAATGGGGCAGATCTTCCAATAAGGACAGTATGGGACTGAGGAACCATGGACCCACCAAATGCTCCTGCAGAACACCCTGCCCTCTATAATAGACCAGTGCCTCCCAATGTATAATCAGCAATAGGAAGTAATAATATATGATATGAAATTGTAATATGTAAATATGTAATTTATCCAAATACTTTTAAATTAGTTGGCCTTGTGTTGGACCTTGTTAGGACAATTTGTATGAGTCATAGAATGAGTTGGACATAAGCAGTATCATAATGGGGTTCTTTGGGCATGACAACTAAAAATCAACCCCTAAGAAATAGACCCGAGTAACAGTGGCGTAACTAGAAGCTGATGGGCCCCAGTGCAAAGTCTGTGCCGGGCCCCTACCATAATGTATGGTTTATAGTAAAAGTCTTCTTATATGGAAAAGTGACGCCCTCTTGGGCCCGGGTGTGACCGCAACCTCTGCACCCCCACAAGTTACACCCCTGCTGAGTAATCTCCAAACTTTCTGTCCTGCTAAACATATTGGGGCACATTTACTTACCCGGTCCTGTCGCGATCCCACGGTGCGTTGTCTGACGAGGATTCGGGTCTGCCGCAATTCACTAAGGTCGTGCGCCCGAGTTCCTGCATCCGTTGATTCCGCGCTGAGGTCCGCCAGAGTTCACCTTCTTCTTCTCGGTGCATGTGAGTGCTGATCTTGCGATACAATTCCTTTTTTAAATTCCTCCGAATCCATCACCGTGCAAGCCGCTGCCGATGCACCAAAATCCGTTCACATGCACCAAAATCCCGGGGCATTTCGGCGCAAAATGGAAATCGTCGGGAAACCCGATGAAAATGCGTCCGACGGGCCCTTAGTAAATGAGCCCCATAGAGTCCTATTTTAGGATGAAGCCTGGGCCCGCGGAAGATTCCTTTATTGCTCAGAAAGGAACAGTCTAACAAGAATTTCTTCTGGGTTTGGGGACAGAACAAAGAATTTCTTGGTGTTGGGGGAATGGTCAGGACTGACTAAGATGGAGAATGTGGTGAGTTCAGTACAGGACTGTTACTGAAAATGAAATATCTGTGGGGGGGATGCTCTCTAAAAGCATATGAGAAGTTGGTTGGAGTTGAGGGGCAACCAACAGAACGTGGACTTTACCAACGTTCTGCACCTGATGGGTGGTCAAGGGGATGTTCAGAACTTGGACTAACTTCTGGGTGGTGGATAGGATGCTGTCTAAGTAATATCTATGAAGTAGGTTGAGGGCATACACCAGGGCTTGGACTGGACCAAAAATCATCTAAGGAGGTGGTTGAGGGGTTGTTCAGGACTTGTACTTGTTAAGCAACACCTGGGGGTGGGGACAGGACTAGGACTGACAAAGAAGTATCGTAACAGAGTATACTGGTACAAAGCCCACCCACAAATATGACACCACCCACAGATCTTCATGCATGTATATGACCATGGTGCCATTTCAAAGATGTCTCGACAGCTTCTGTTGGCACCTCATAATTGTGCTTTGACTGGATGCTCATTTTAATGACAAGTTCCCTTTAATACAATTTAGAATCCCATAATGTAATTTGTCTACATTCCCGGGTAAATCTAACCAAATCAGTAATAACATTGGTAATTATCAGAGACAAAATAAAACTGAATTTACATTGGCATCAAAACAAATCCCTGTCCAGTATCCAATGCCGGCTGCCAACCATAACTGGCAGCTGTGGCCTCCGTCTGATCGTCTCGCCCTCTGCATCACTATTTAACTCGTCGTCAGTGATTTTATTAATTTATTTTGATTTGATTTATATTGTTTTATCTCATATTACGCTCATTTTCATCACTTTATACAAGTTATAACACTCAACCACCCAAGAGAGTCTATGTGCTTTTTTTTTTTTTTATGTTTATTTCGTTTTATAAAATGATAGGTAGACATTTTTTTGTTTCCACGGCAACGGATCTGCGTTCCAAGGTTTTTCCGCTACTGCCCTTATCAGGTAACAGACAGCTGAGATGGATCCAGAGCTGAAACTGTCTTTTGATGTTGTCGAAAATTGAACATTTTTACCCCCTGGATCAGCAAAAAAAAAAAAAGAAGGCGGCGGAATGTAACATCTGAGACGAGAGAAGTTAGAAATATGTTCTGGGAACTTGTCAGCAATTTGATGTCTTCATCGCTTGCTTTATTCATTACTTTAGATCTGGAAATCCATATCTGGCATATGTTAAAATGGAGTTTTTTAATAAAAGTTACTAAAAGATAAAACAGAACCGTGCAAGTGAAATCTCAGGATCGGTTTAAAGAGATTTTTTTAACTGAACACATTAAAGATCTATCTATAGCAGTGGTGGCGAACCTCTGGCACGGGTGCCAGAGGTGGCACTCAGAGCCCTTTTTGTGGGCACTCAAGCCATCGCCCCAGGTGTTGACAGAAGTGCACTATCTAGGGAAGTCATCCTGCTGGACCCACCATTCTTCCTGCAGAGAGAGACCCTGGAGAGAAGCTACAATGAGATTCTGAATTTGTCCTCCTTCCTTCGACTGTATTGGTGGCCTCAGGGGGCCGATACGATTGAATGATGTGGAAGAACAGGTAGCAATAAGTTGCAGCTTAAAATGCCATGTTGGCACTTAACGGTAATTAAGTGGATTTTGGTTTGCAGTTTGGGCACTCGGTCTCTAAAAGGTTCGCCATCACTGATCTATAGGATAAGTTATTAAGATGTGGTAGGTTAGGATCACTAAAAGAACTTCATATGTGCAGCTTGGACAACTGTCCAAGGAATCCCTGGCTCCGGGGAATCCGGTAGGCAGCCATCTCCAATCAGGTCTTCGATTAGGAAGTCATTAATGGGCACTATTTTCTAAGTCGCTCCAAGTTGTAGGAGGTACTATGAAGGTTCTCTAAGGCCAACTCAATTGCCTAAAATAGAGGTCCATCGGTTGTATAGTAGACATGCAAGCCAATCCAATGGAAAACCTATCCATGATATTTTTGTAACTTTTGTGTAAGATAACAAAAATGAATAATACCCAACTTACCCGGAATCTTCCATACTGATGTTTCCCATGACCTCTGGTGGTCTCTTTTTTTCCAACTTTATTTATGATTGGTCAAATGGTGTCATCATGGAGATAACATAATAGCTTAACAAGAAATCAGACCGGTGTTCGGCAGGGTTCATCATGGAGATAACAGGCACAGCAAGTGGTGGACTGCGGTGGTTGGTCCAATGTGAGGCCATATCTTCAATGTGGCAGGAAGAACAAAGACAGAAGAAAAGCCACCAGGGGAGTGGTAGGATGACCATTCTGGTCTTTTACGCCATTGTTACCCTGTTACAGTGTTGGACAGTCCCTTTAAATAGGGCTTTTCATTTTAGCAAACCTTACTTGTCTCCACAGGTGCATTAGTTGTGTTTACCCCATATGAAGTGTTATTTGGAAGACCTAGTACAGATTTTGTATTGAAGTCCAGCAGTTTCAAGTTACACCTCTGGAGATCAGTGATTGTCCGAACCTGTATGCATGGGGTGGTGGTTGAGGAGGTAACTCTTTATAAAACTGTTGTAGAGAGGCAGAGTAAATCACTAACCTCCTGCAAATTAGTAGTGATTGGACCCATAGCAATCAGTTTAAAGAGAAATGTATAATAGTGGGAAGTGCAACATTCCCCAATGGGGACCAATAGTGTATAGGAGACAATGGTAGACCAAAAGTTCAGTGGTTGGCTGGTTCCTGCCTAGATGTGGGATCACAGTAGGACACTCCCAGTGAAGACCTCTTCTATACCTATCAGGGCCTCCTCTACTTCTCAGTCTAGAGGCAACCCAGAACCTCAGGACAGAGCCTCTTTTATCACATTTACAACTCTGCTTCTGGAATGTTCTGGGGAATCAGCCAATTGGACAGCCTGCATCTCACCAGGTGACTTAACATTGCAACACATAACTAAATAAACTAAATAACTACATTATATTATGTTACATATTTTAACGAACAAATACAGGCAAAATATAAAGCAATACCCTCTAAGGACAGGAGGAACCAGCATTAAACCAGATAATACAAAGATAGCCCCAGGGCATTAACTCCTTAGGTGATCCCAGAATTACAGCAGGCTTGTGGTTTGCATGTGAGAACTGGCCAACTTCTCTCAAGCTAAGTGGAGTAGAATTAGTAATGACCCACAAACCGAGTCATTACGGAAGTCGAACTGTGAATACCCCTCTTAATCCGCAGAACAGGGGACCACATGACCTACTCAATATTAGTTGAATTTTACATTTTTGGAAGTCTCATTGGAGTCAGCTCACTATTGTCCTCAATGGAACTTAAGGATCTACTTACAGCTTGTCAAAAGCCCCCAAACTTCTACTGCTGATACGTTTGGATAGGGGCTTAATATAAAACTTCATACAACCCCTTTAAATCTAGGACAAGTCAATCCTGAACACAACACGACACCCTTTCTCATGCTGCTAGTTAGCAGAAAATAATGAGGTAACATTAGAAAATTTGTAAAAAATTTAATGAGACTCAAACCATTCAATGCTGTTAATGTTTTGCCCAAAATTCCTGATTTTAATTGGGCACTTCAAGGGAAGCCTCTGGCGCACTCACTGCTGTAATATACTCCCTGACTTTCGGAGATATCAAGTGTCTGACAGATGGAGCAGCACTTATAACAAAGATGAATATCTTCTAATTAATTCTGATGAAGCCACAGACATGTTTTCATTGCTGGAACATATGCAGATGACATCTCCTGTGGTGGTGCGGCAGCTAATAACGAGTCCTGACAACTACGCCCTCACTTAATACATCAGCCCTGACAACACATCTGCTGACCACTAGAGGCCTGGCTTTCACATTACATGGATTTACAAAGATGCTAGTTTAGAGTTACATCTTATTTCGCAACTTTCTGCAGCCCTTGCTGGTTCAGTGTCTTCAGACAGCATCAAATTATTCATTATATGTCTGGAACTACGGATGTGTCCACTCATAGCTTTTTTCAAATTGTATTGATAAATTCAGTCTCCAAGAATATAGGGGTATATTATAATATTGAAACATATAAGATGTAATGCTGGTGTTCACCCGATATCTGTATCTGTCCTCTGCTAGCTTTGTACAATCTGTTCAGCTCCTCCTGCTCTATAACATACTGTCTGCAGATAGGAATCTATGTACAATCTGCTCAGCTCCTCCTGCTGTATAACTTGCTGCCTGCAGATAGGACACTATGTAAGATCTGCTCAGCTCTTCCTGCTCTATAACATGCTGCTTGCCGATAGGACTCTATGTACAATCTGCTCAGCTCCTCCTGCTTTATAACTTGCTGCCTGCAGATAGGACACTGTACAATCTGCTCAGCTCCTCCTGCTCTATAACATGCTGCCTCGCAGATAGGTACACTAACAGTGACAATCTGCCAGCCCTCCTGCTCTATAACATGCTTCTGAATGCAGAAGAGACATCTGTGTAAATCCACTCGAGCTCCGAATCAACAAGGAGTCCTCCCCTGCATCTATAACTTGACTAGCTGCTGTTCATGCTTGGACCTAATGATACATCTGCTCAGCTCCTTCTGCTCTAAACATGCTCGGCCATGCAGATAGGACACTAAATAAAATCTGCTCAGCTCCTCCTGCTCTATAGCATGCTGCATGCAAGTAGGACACTATATACAATCTACTAAAATCCTCCTGCTCTATATTATGCTGTCTGCAAATAGGACACTATGTACAATCTGTTCAGCTCCTTCTGCTCTATAACATGCTGCATGCAGATAGGACACTATGTACAATCCGCTCAGCTCCTCCTGCTCTATAACATGCTGCCTGCAGATAGGACACTATGTACAATCTGCTCAGCTCCTCCTGCTCTATAACAATGGTGCCTCCTGCAGATAGGACACTATAGTTACATCTCTTCACCTCCTCCCTCTATCCCTACGATGACCCAGAGTGAACACGGTATTTTTGATGTAAATGAAATGAATTTATTTGAAAGAGCCTATTCCAAATGTTTAAGCCACCACTGACCCAAAAATTTGCATTAAAATATAAGTGGAGCACTAAGACTTCCCCTTTAATTCTCTGAAGGATTGTATCACTTTGTCTGGTAACGTGCAGCACAGCCCGGGGGATAGATGTGAACTGAAACAAACCTCAGAAAATGAAGACCTATTCCGGAATAAATAGTTTATAAGCGAGTGGTGCCGTCCGGCCGCTCAGACCATGGCGCATGCATATGTAATACGTTACCTCGGGGCGAGGTTTATGGTCTCTGTGGTTTAGGAGTCAGAAGATTAGAGTCAGGATTAATTGCCCCGGCACGGAAGAATCGGGTACGTTTTGTAAAAGGTAATTATTTGTTACGAGGGACTCTTGTCTTTATCGGCTCCAGATATTCTCATCACCGAGGCCGAGCACAATCGTATCGATCCGGCGCTGCGGATGATGAGGCGAGGTCCTGCCGCCTACAGTAACAGCCGCATGAATTCTCCTCAGGATTCATTGGGAAGATTTTTAACACTTAATTCCAGTTAAAAATTTATAATTTGATGAATTTTTCTATCCAGACAAAATTTAATTTTCGGAGGGGTATAATTCGCATAAAAGGGATTTTTTAGCCAAGGTGATGATACAAAGGATAAGTTATTAGTATCTGCTGGGGGGGTGGTCCCTCATCGATCACCTGTACAGATGGTCCCCAACTTACAGATAACCCCTCGTTACAGACGGACCCCTCTGCCCCCTGTGACCTCTGGTGACGCTCTCTGGATGTTACTATAGTCCCAGACTGCAATGATCAGCTGTGAGGTGTCTGTGATGAAGCTTTATTGATAATCCTTGGTCCAATTACAGCGAAAAAATTTTGAAAATCTAATTGTCACTGGGACAATTTTTTTTTTTTTTAAATTAATATTATAAAATAAACCAGTTCCGACTTACATACAAATTCACCTAAAGAACAAACCTAAAGAACTCATCTTGTACGTAACTCCAGGGAACTACCTATATAGGGATCTATCCAATGGAGACCCGGCTGTCATAGTTTCCGTAGATCACCGATTCCTGCCAGAACTGGGAAATCGCAGCATGTGTCCTGTATATGTGAGGCTAAATTCACATCTCCGTCTGATTTTCAATTGTGTCGCACGACAGCACTTACATGCACCACTAAGATAGACTGTGAACTCTTGTCGGACCTGAGCGGGAGTCGACACATGCAGGATCTCCTGACGCACGATCTTAGTGAATCGCGCCGGACTTCATCCTCGTCGGACAACGCACCTTGGGGATCGCGACAGAACCGGGTAAGTAAATGTGCCCCCATGTCTTTCCATCCTGCTTACTCATGCTGAGCGACATATATACTCAGCAGAGGCCATAGGAGCCTATGGGGGGCGGATGCAACGTATTGTATCCACCCCCAGGCTCCACTGAATATGCTTAGTCTTTGTCCTTGTCCATGTTTTCCAGTCTCATTAAGACTGCCATGGGCACCGGACTTTATGAACAAGTCTGGAATAATTTCCTAAATATGGTGCTAGAATCGGCTTCTTGGGGAATGGAGGATGCGTCCCTTCTGCTCCTTTCAACCTGTGGTTTCAGGACCTTTGGAGGACCTGAAATGACTCTTGTGTAAATGTTTATTGAGAGCAGGAACAGATGTACAAGGCTCCCTCCCAAACCACCCGTATTATAATCCACTACTGACAGTCGAGGAAATACCCTGAACATCGGTAGTAGCCAGTGATTGGCTGTGCTCGCTTTTAAGGGAGAGGATCAAGACAACTTATCCTAATTTTTGTGTATACAGTGGGATATGTCTTAGTCCCCCGTTGCATGGCTAGAGCGGGAGTCCTCCTTATGTATTCTTACAACATAGAGCCAAAACGTTATGTGAAGTAGTTTCCTGTTGCTGACATTATACAGGGACGATAGTGGGGTCTCCTGTGCATGTATATACAAGTACTGGTGATCGATAAGTATCTGAAGTGTGTGATCACCATAATCAATCAAAATGACACATCAGCATAGGCAGGGCCGGCTCCAGGTTTCAGTAGGCCCCTGGGCGACAGAACCCCAGTGGGCCCCTTTGCAGTGAACTCACATGGCAGCATTTAAAATTCAGAAACTAAAACAGTCTCCTGTTACCTAAAATATTCCCTAATTTATCATCCCAAACAGCCGTATCACGGTCAGGGCAGTTTTGAGGTCATTTAACCAACAGGACGAGCCTAAAACTGTGCGCCCCTCTGCCAAAAAACTGAAGCTTCAACTCAGCTGCTGCGGAACCTCATAACACACCCCTCAGCTGCTGCAGAACCTCATAACACACACACACACTTCAGCTGCTGCAGAACCTCATAACACACACACACTTCAGCCAGGAAAAAAATTCTTCCGAGCGAAGCCAGGACTCAGAACCGGCATACCTGGGCAGTTACGCCGGGGCCCAGAGGGGCGGCGGGGGAGCCCACACACGCTGTGCACATCTTCACTTCCGGTTTTGACTGAGGAAGTTGTCTGTTTGGTGCCCTTGCACTGCCTTCTGCAGCAGCTGAAGTGTGTGTGATATGAGGTCTGAGAAGATGAATAAGGGGGGGGGGAGGACGGTTCTGCAGACAGCATGATAGGTGGTGTTTGATGGTGTTATGAAGAGTCTGCAGTGCTATGGTTCTGCTAGCAGCGTATGAGTGTGTGTTTATGAGGTTCTGCAGCAGTGAAGGAGTGTGGTAGTCTATGAGGGTTTCTGCAGCGCAGTCGAAGTGTGTGTGTGTTATGAGGTTCTGCGCAGCTGCAAGGTGTGTGTGTGCATTATGAGGTCTGCAGCAGTCTGTTTATAGTCTGCACAGCTAGTGTGTGTGTTATGAGGTTCTGCGAGCAGCTTAAGTGTGGGGTGTTACTGACGTGTTCTGGCAGCAGCCGGAAGTGTGATGTGTGTTATGACGGTTATGCAGCAGCTGAAGTGTGTGTGTGTTATGAGGTTCGCAGAGCAGCGACGTGTGTGGTGTTATGAGGTTTTCGCAGCAGCTGCTCTCGATACTCTGTGTCTACGGAATACTCAATGAGGAAAACTCAATCGTAACTTTGTTTGAAAAATGAGCAAATACCTCCAGGTCCAATCATATCGAGATGCCGACATAGGGAATTACAGGGGTTAATTGTCTTCTTCTGTAAAGTATTACTAGTATTCATATCTACATTTGCTGAGTTTATAATCTATGAAGTACAGGAAAACACCGGTTAAAGTGGTTCTCCAGTAATAGCAAATTAGGCCCGATCCATAGGTCCGATCAGTAATAAGACCCCCACAAATCTCAAAAATGGGGGTCCGTTGCACCCCTGTTGCACATGAGATGCAGAGAGCAGCCGGTCATGCACGCGGCAGTTGCTCCGTTCATCTCTATGGTACTGAAGTAGATAGCCCAGAGCCATACTTGGCAATCTTCGTCAGCACCGTAGAGAAGAACAGCGCAGCCAGTGCATGCAGGATACAATGGACCTCCTGTTCTCAAGATGCATGGAGGTCCACAGGCTGAGACCCCCCCACCAGGGTCGGCTCCAGATTTCAGCAGGCCCCTGGGCGGCAGAGCCTCAGTGGGCCCCATTGCAGTGGACCCACGTGGCAGCACTAAAAATTCATAAACTAAAACAGTCTCCTGTTACCTAAAATATTCCCTAGTTTATCATCCCAAACAGTCCCCTCTTAGTTATTATATATAAAGCCCCCTCACCCTCTATGGATTCATTACATACAGCCCCCTCATGTTTTTTTTTTATATAATGCCCCCTCACCCCCTATGCATTCATTAGATACAGCGCTTCTCATCCCATGCATTCCTTATATAAATCCTTATGCGGGCCCCACCAGCAGCCCTGGGCCCCGGCACTTGCCCAGGTACACCCAGATCTAGTGCCGGCCATGCCCCCCACCGATCACCAAGTTTTCCCCTATCCTGTGGATATGACCTAATTTGCTATGACTGGGTTGGCCATTTTCAGCAAATAATTTGTGTAATGAAAAGTTTACATTTATGTGACAGAACCAACCCCAAAAAGTAAAGGGGAGGTGTCATCCGGGCCTGATCAGTGATAGCTATAAAAACAAATGTGAAAATTGAGCAACTGCGTTTTTTGTGATTTCTGTTGCATTTAGAATTTTTTTCCAGCTTCCCCGTACGTTCTGTTGAATATTATTTGGTGCTGGTAGAGAGAATAAACTGTCCTGCAGATAACAAGTGGATGAGCAGGAGGAAGCATGTGCGACCCGCTTCTCTGTCAATTTGCTATACAACAGACTCCCATTATTATCTGTGTGCAACGTCGTTCCCACCAGGGACTGTACTAAGGGCTTGGGGGTAGTTGGATTCCCCTGGTACCAGCGCGGCCTAGCGCTAGCTTGGTTCAGATGGAAAAGGCCCTGTCCACGCTGGGGAGGTCGAGCAGGAGGGTTGCAAGAAGAGGGAAAAGCTGCAGCAAGGTGGAAGAAGTTCTCCCTGGGGCACTCCTGGTGTATACATGTGTTAAGAATCCTCAGATAGATGGTAGAAGTGAGGCCCTTGATCTTAGTGGCAGCCAGGGATCACACGTAGACAAGAGATGTAGAACATCAACTCTCACTTAATTTATTCCAGAACTTGAACATGGTAATGGAGACTGGACAAGGTAGATGCCTCTCTCCTTACAGGCAGATATAGTGACATGTCATTACCCACTACAGCCAGTAGGAGGCATCCTTAAAGACAATGGATATGTTATTAGAGCCAACTTAAAGAAGTATCCACTGAGAATGCAGGGTTAGATCGGCCATACCTCACCTACATCTTAGGGATGTTAGCAAGGTTCGTAAGGGACCCGTCCAGCGAGCCATTACATGTGAGTACCCCAATTCATTATTTGCATAAAGCATATTATATAACTATTTTACCAAGCAGTTCTATGATTCAGGCAGCAGAGAGGCTCGGTTCAATCCTGTCAGTGCCCCCACTCCATGAGGGAAGGAATTGTCCTTTCTGTCCACGAATGGGTGTGACACGGCAATGCCCAGCACCGTTGTCCTCTAATTCTTGGCCGGAGAATAAGAAGACGATAAATCCAAGGGATGGAGTTCTGCAATGGGAGAATCCTTGGACATAACTTAGCTTTGGGCTACCCAAAATCCACCCCTGAATATAGAGAACAAATATTTATCATGCTTCCGATGCCTTTTGATACATATTCAGCATTTTGCATTATGTTCACAAGTGGGAAGAGGTGATTACTGTGACACATGACGTCAGCGCTGTACATCCCGGCACACATACATTTCCTACACTCCGATCATTGCATTTTAATGGAAGTAAAATCCAGTTAAAGCGCAAGAATCCTCTGCAGTAGTAAACAGTGATGGGGCATCCAAGGCTACGCTAATGGAGGCGCAATACGAAATTAAGCCTCTAAGCCTTCACATCTGCTCTCCAATCTAATTTTAAATGTACAAAGGAAAAGATAATTCATAGACGCGCAGCATCGGGATATGATAATTCACAGATGTATCCCGGGCAGGAGGCTTCCACTTTGTATTATTGCTTTGTTACAATTATTTTTATTTGATATCGGTGAAAAATGATCATTACGTGGAGAGATATTTCTGTTTCTGCTTAACAGATATGTCTTGTTTTATGAAGGAACTTGCGCTCTTTGTCCAATGCTTCATATAAAACGCCAGATGTGTCGGAGTTTAAAGGGGTCGTCAGGGATTTATAATCAATGGTCAGGATATTTGATTGGTGGTCTGACACCTGGTCCTGCCACAAACGTGAGAAATGAAGCTCGATGTACATGGACTCTGTGTAGTGGCTGGAAGATGTAACTACATGGGATGTGTTCTGGGTTTATGATGGAGCAAGCAGCTGCTGGATTTTCCTGACTATAATAAGCACCTTACTATAAGATGCACCACAGATTTATTCATCCAGAAAGCAGAAAAATAAATTTGAAACCAATTAAAAATGTCCTGTTGGTCAAACACAAGCTGTGCTACATCCATTCATTCACACACACACACAAACACACCCACAGAGCTCTGCTACATCCATTCATCCACACAGAGCTCTGCTACATCCATTCATCCACACAGAGCTCTGCTACATCCATCCATTCACACAGAGCTCTGCTACATCCATTCACGCACACAGAGCCCTGCTACATCCATTCACACACACAGAGCCCTGCTACATCCATTCATTCACACAGAGATTTGCTACATCCACTTATTCACACACAGCTTTGCTACATCTATTAATTCACACAGAGCTCTGCTACAACCATTCATTCACACAGAGCTCTGCTACATCCACTCATTCACACACAGTGCTGCTACATCCATTCATTCACACACAGCACTGCAGGGCCCATTAATTCACACCCAGTTCTGCTACATCCTTTCACTCACACACAGCTTCACTGCACCCATTTACTCATACACACAGCTCTGTTACACCCATTTACTCACACACAGCTCTGCTACATACATTTACTTACACACACAGCTCTGCTGCAATATTCACTCACACTCAGGCCTGCTACATACATTCACTCACATGAACACACTCAGCCCTGCTACATCCATTCATACACACAGCTTTTCTTCTTACCCAGTCCCAGTTGCTACTTCATCCCCTTGCAGCGTGAAAGAGTTTAAAGGAAATCAACCATTTATATTTTGCATTTGTGAGCTAACAAAACACCCATCCAAGGGTCTGGGTTATGTCTTAAGTTGTCAATGGGGTCCCAGCAATTATGTGACATTAAAGTGACCCAACCAGACCTCAAAATTTTGCCATATGTAGGCATGAATAGTCCACCTACCTAGTGCTCTCTTCAATCGGCCACATTGGGCGTCTCCTAAAAATGGCCACTGACCATTGTTTCAGTTCAAAGGGCATGTCCACCCCATCTGTGAACCTCTAGAGATGAACAAATCATTAAAAATTTGATTTCTTTGAAGCGTCATTTAATTTTTCAAACAATTCAGTTTGGGTCTGAATTTATGTTGCTTTAATTGTCCCAGAATTTGGTATATAGACCCCTCTAGTCCTCGAAACACAGATTTGCCATAAAAGCTCTAATCTTGTTTTGTACATTTTTGTGAATTTCAAAAAATTTTCCCTCCCCTTCCCAAATCTCTGGGATGAACGATGAAAAGACTCAGATTTGATTTGAGACCTTAAAAAAATAGCATATTCCCACTCAATCTACAAACCAACAAATAGATGCGCTTATAACGCTCGTAAGTCTCTGCATTGAGCTGCTCCACAGCCCTGACCTTACGTGACTTGTGTAATATTCAACCATAGCAGGGTGAAGACACATCCCCAAATACAACTGGAGAAGCTACAATTCTGGAATGTAAATTCCCACTTCTACTAACACCTGGGTAGCCCAGGCCAGCACATGCCTCTAGTATATACACTCACCGGCCAATTTATTAGGTACACCTGTCCAACTGCTCGTTAACACTTAATTTCTAATCAGCCAATCACATGGTGGCAACTCAGTGCATTTAGGCATGTAGACATGGTCAAGACAATCTCCTGCAGTTCAAACCGAGCATCAGTATGGGGAAGAAAGGTGATTTGAGGCCTTTGAACGTGGCATGGTTGTTGGTGCCAGAAGGGCTGGTCTGAGTATTTCAGAAACTGCTGATCTACTGGGATTTTCACGCACAACCATCTCTAGGGTTTACAGAGAATGGTCCGAAAAAGAAAAAACATCCAGTGAGCGGCAGTTCTGTGGGCGGAAATGCCTTGTTGATGCCAGAGGTCAGAGGAGAATGGGCAGACTGGTTCGAGCTGATAGAAAGGCAACAGTGACTCAAATCGCCACCCGTTACAACCAAGGTAGGCAGAAGAGCATCTCTGAACGCACAGTACATCGAACTTTGAGGCAGATGGGCTACAGCAGCAGAAGACCACACCGGGTGCCACTCCTTTCAGCTAAGAACAGGAAACTGAGGCTACAATTTGCACAAGCTCATCGAAATTGGACAGTAGAAGATTGGAAAAACGTTGCCTGGTCTGATGAGTCTCGATTTCTGCTGCGACATTCGGATGGTAGGGTCAGAATTTGGCGTCAACAACATGAAAGCATGGATCCATCCTGCCTTGTATCAACGGTTCAGGCTGGTGGTGGTGGTGTCATGGTGTGGGGAATATTTTCTTGGCACTCTTTGGGCCCCTTGGTACCAATTGAGCAGCGTTGCAACGCCACAGCCTACCTGAGTATTGTTGCTGACCATGTCCATCCCTTTATGACCACAATGTACCCAACATCTGATGGCTACTTTCAGCAGGATAATGCGCCATGTCATAAAGCTGGAATCATCTCAGACTGGTTTCTTGAACATGACAATGAGGTCACTGGACACAAATGGCCTCCACAGTCACCAGATCTCAATCCAATAGAGCATCTTTGGGATGTGGTGGAACGGGAGATTCGCATCATGGATGTGCAGCCGAAAAATCTGCGGCAACTGTGTGATGCCATCATGTCAATATGTACCAAAATCTCTGAGGAGCTTCCAGCACCTTGTTGAATCTATGCCACGAAGAATTGAGGCAGTTCTGAAGGCAAAAGGGGGTCCAACCCGTTACTAGCATGGTGTACCTAATAAAGTGGCCGGTGAGTGTATGTGTGCCATTGTATATGTAACTGTAAACGGCCCATGTGATGCTGTGCTGAGGTACACTTCAGGGGGCTGTATCTCTGGCTTTGTGACACATAGAACCTCACTTTTTTTTCTATGAAAGAAGAGAATCTCCTCTTTTATATGAATCTAAAGTTGTGTTTCTAAGTGTCAGGAAAATGGAGATATTGGCGGTCATTTACTAAGGGCCCGAAACACTTTTTTCGTCGGGTTTCCCAAATTTTACCGATTTGCACCGAATTGCCCTGGGTTTTTGGTGCTCGCAATCGGATTATGGCGCATCGCCGCCGGCATGTACGTGACGGAAATCGGGGCCGTGGTTGTCGAAAAACCTGACGTATTCCGAAAAACCATGGAATTTAAGAAAAAAAAAGTTGCTTGACACGCGTTTACTTGCACCCAGGATAGTATGGTGAACTCTAGTGCACTCCGACGGATTTCAGCGCAGCAGTAACACCTGGTGGACATCGGGCGCACTACCTTAGTGCGAATGCTCCACAGAGAACGCACCGCTGGATCGCGACAGGACTAGGTCGCGACAGGACAGGATTTTTTATATAAAAATTGCACCTGAAGTTCTCACTTTGCACCTGAATATCTCTGGTTCCTTGATACCTAGAAACACAATTTTAGATTTATTTTAAAAAAGAGATTCTCCTCTTTTGGGGGGCCCTGGGCAAATGCCCACTTTGCCTACCCATAGCGCCAGCCCTGCCATCACCCATGAAATCTGTGTACATGTGTTCTCATTCTCAATACACATGTACACAAGATCCATTTCAGGGCCTTTGAAGGTCCTCCAAATGTCCTGAAACTGCAGATTGAAAGCAGCAATAAGGGACAAATGCTCCATTCCCCAAGAAGCTGATCCTAGTACCAGATGTAGAAAGTGACTTCAGACTTGTAGTAGGGGCCATATTATCCATACAGCCCAGGACCCATGGCAGTTTTAATCCACCCCTGACAGTAAGTATACAGGTTGAGGACGCAACCCTAGTGCAAGAAGCTACAATCCTGGACTGTGCACTTTTCACAGTCCTGCTGCTACTAACAACACTAAGAAATGACTGACTAAGGGCCAATAAAATTGCAAGATTTGCATAGTCAAAACTGCTGACACATTCCATTTAAAGGGAAGGGAGTAGAGGAAACATTTCCCAATTTTACTCCGGTGCCCCCCAATTGGCCATAGTGGTGAGCGGACCTCTTCCATTTCAAAGAATGAGGCCAAACACCTGGAACAGGAGTATATGTACATTTTTTAAGGTTTTTAATTGAACCTGGAAACCCCCTTTAAACTCACTAATGTAGGATATAGTTTTATCAGCATGAAATGTGTACACTTGTTATAGTCTCACACTATTTTCTTCAGTATTATTCTTTTTTTTATTCCTGAAACGTTTAAGAAGCCAGCAAAGGTGGACGGGCAAGATGTCATCATTACGGCTGAGCCGCTGTGACAGGCCGTGCCACTCTTGTTTAATATCTGAACTGTCACAGGGAGTCACACAACCCCGCGCCATCACGCTCAATTAAATGATGCTTCAATTCGCCCTGATTAATATGGAGGTGACACTTCTTCAGGCTCCACCACTGCAATTTTCACAGCGAGGAGACCCTGTAATGGGAAATGCGCAAGGGGAGATGAGATGTCAAAGAGCGAGGATGAAATAGCAAAAATGGATGAATTTACGGAGGATTGTACGGTATATGGAGGCTACAATTATAGAGACACAAGTACCTCTAAAAAGGGAAAGATAGTAGTAAGTAGAGGTAAAAAATTCAATGAGCTTGTGCAAATTGTAGCCTCAGTTTCCTGTTCTAGCTGAAAGGAGGGTGCACCGGTGTGGTTTCTTTCTGCTGTTAGCCCATCTGCCTCAAAGTTCGAATTGGACAGTAGAAGATTGGAAAAACGTTGCCTGGTCTGATGAGTCTTGATTTCTGCTGCGACATTCGGATGGTAGGGTCAGAATTTGGCTTCGACAACATGAAAGCATGGATCCATCCTGCCTTGTATCAACGGTTCAGGCTGGTGGTGGTGGTGTCATGGTGTGGGGAATATTTTCTTGGCACTCTCTGGGCCCCTTGGTACCAATTGAGCATCGTTGCAATGCCACAGCCTACCTGAGTATTGTTGCTGACCATGTCCGTCCCTTTATGACCACAATGTACCCTGTAACATCTGATGGATACTTTCAGCAGGATAATGCACCATGTCATAAAGCTGGAGTCATCTCAGACTGGTTTATTGAACATGACAATGAGGTCACTGTACTCAAATGTCCTCCACAGTCACCAGATCCCAATCCAATAGAGCATCTTTGGGATGTGGTGGAACGGGAGATTCGCATCATGGATGTGCAGCCGACAAATCTGCAGCAACTGTGTGATGCCATCATGTCAATATGGACCAAAATCTCGGAGGAGCTTCCAGCACCTTGTTGAATCTATGCCACAAAGAATTGAAGCAGTTCTGAAGGCAAAAGGGGGTCCAACCCGTTACTAGCATGGTGTACCTAATAAAGTGGCCGGTGAGTGTATATAAAGATAACCCAGCACATTCCCCATAGATATAGTTAGCCCAGCACATTCCCCCTGGATATAGGTAGCCCAGCGCATGCCTCTGGATATAGGTAGCCCAGCACATGCCCCCTGGATATAGGTCATCCAGCACATTCCCTTGGATATAAGTAGCCCAGCACATGCCTCCAGTATATAGGTAGCCTAGCACATGCCCCCTGGATATAGAAGGCCCAGCATATGCCCCATGGATATAAGTAGCGCAACATTTGTCCCCTGGATATAAGTAGCTTAGCACATTCCCCCTGAATATAGGAAGCCCAACACACGCCCCTTGATATAGGAAGCCCAGCACATGCCCCTGGATATAGGAAGCCCAGCACATGCCCACTGGATATAGCTAGTTCAGAACATTCCCCATGGATATAAGTAGACCAGCACATGCCTCCAGCATATAGGTAGCCCAGCATATGCCTCCAGCATATAGGTAGCCCAGCATATGCCCCCTGGATACAGAAGACCCAGCATATGCCCCATGGATATAAGTAGCCCAACATTTGCCCCCTGGATATAGCTAGAACAGCACATTTCTCCTGGATATAGATAGAACAACATATGCCCCCTGGATATAGCTAGCCCTACACATGTCACCTGGATATAGGTAACCCAGCACATGCACCCATTAAATACTCACCCAATAAATACTCACATACCTGGCCTCCTTGCAGGTGCCTCTTTCTGGAGCCACTGTCGCCTAAGCCACTACGCCATAGGCACTGCCTTGGTCACACAGAAGGTACAGGCAGCTATGATATCGCTGCTTACATCCAGCAATCAGCAGTACAGTATGGCCTAGATGGCACATCCCAGGGTAGAAGGCAGGGATGGCGTCCTAGGTGATCGTCTACCCCTTGTCCTGGCCCTGATTGAAATCTATTGTCTATGGATCATATTTATCATTCTATTGGTTTAATATTATCAAGTTCCACTGAAGATACAAATAAATGGAAGATCCCATTAAAAATAAATGGACCTCACGCATGTTGACTTTTGCCGAGTACCTGACTCCGTCAATACGACGTAAATAATTCTTCCTTCAATAAATTTTGATAATGAATTATGTTATAGATTTCTTCCTCCTCCATAATGAATAACATATGAAGATTTATAAGACACAGTCATTGTCGCTGGCAAATTGAATTGTCCTATATATTTTAATCATTTCGAAAAAAGCTATTTCCCCCCTTGGGGTGTTAATATTTACATAATTGTAATTTATTGCTTAAAGTACTCGCCCATGCACAAGACAAACATCAAAGTATTTCACTTCATTAAATCACTGGTTTATCCGGGTTTCTGTCTAGCTGTGAGAATGTTAAATGTGCCGTACTTTTGGCAGGAATAAATTAGAGGAGATTTGTAAAAAAACAAGTTGGTTTTTGTGTAGGATCAGGATTAGGAATAGGCAGATCAGGCAGCTGCCATGGGAGACGTCTGAAAGCCCAGGGCATCAATGGGAAAAAATATAAAAATTTAGCATCACAATATCTGTCGGGAACACAGCGTCGGTCTTATTGGCACTCATCAGTGATATCCATATTGAGATGTATATGGTGAAGAGGCAAAAGAGGCACTTCCACAAGAATACTGGAGAGATAGGGCACAGTCTATGTTTGCTGTAAAGCTTTTATTTTAAGATGTCTTCCTGGACTTTAATAATGACCTTGACTGAGGAGAGGTTATCAATTTCAGGTTTGTGAGGGTCTGACATCCAGCACTTCTATAAATGATTGGCTCGAAGATACTACAGGTGTCATGGAGGGTATCTGATAGCTCATGGGCGTCAATGGACAAAAAAATGTAAAAATTTAGCATCACAATATCTGTAGGGAACACAACGTCGGTCTTATTGGCACTCATCAGTGATATCTATATTGGGATGTATGTGGTAGAGAGGCAAAACAGACAGTTCCACAAGAATCTTAGAAAGATAGGGAACAGTCTATGTTTGTTGTAAAACTTTTATTTTAAAAAGGTTATACTGGACTTTAATAGATGGTGACTAGAGATGAGCGAACATACTCGTCCGAGCTTGATGCTCGTTCGAGCATTAGGGTACTCGAAACTGCTCGTTGCTCGGATGAATACTTCGCCCGCTCGAGAAAATGGCATCTCCCGCCGTTTTGCTTTTTGGTGGCCAGAAACAGAGCCAATCACAAGCCAGGAGACTCTGCACTCCACCCAGCATGACGTGGTACCCTTACACGTCGATAGCAGTGGTTGGCTGGCCAGATCAGGTGACCCTGGGATAGACTAGCCGCTGCCCGCGCTGCTCGGATCATTCTGTGTCTGGATGCCGTTAGGGAGAGAGCTGCTGCTGGTCAGGGAAAGCGTTAGGGTGTTCTATTAGCTTACTGTTAGGCAGGAGTGATTCTCAAAGAACCCAACAGCCCTTCTTAGGGCTACAATAACGTTATACATTTTTTTTTTTATTTGCAGCTAGTACCATATTGTGAGGAATTTGCAATGAGACTTGCTACCGTTGTGTTTAGCTCTTAGTGACGCACATATCCACCTCAAACACCAAAGTGGGACAATTTATTAGGGGTTTGATTTCAATTAGGCACAGTCTGCCAGTTTCTTTTTATTTTACGTTTATTTTTTGATAACTCAGCGTCATCTCATCAGTGTGCTTTCATACTTGGCTAGAAAATAGCCATAGGAGAATCCAAACGGCTTACTTACGCCTACAGTAGCGTTATATATATTTGCATTTCTGGTTGATCTGCTGGTGGCTGTCCTTGCTGTAGTGCATCTACTACCATATTGTGAGGAATTTGCAGTGAGACTTGCGACCGTTGTGTTTAGCGCTTAGTGACGCACATATCCACGCAAGACCAAAGGGGACAATTTATTAGGGGTTTGATTGAAATTAGGCACAGTCTGCCATTTACTTTTTTTTTACGTTTATTTTTTCATAACTCGTGTCATCTCATCTGGCATAGCAGTGTGCTTTCATATTGGCTAGAAAATAGCCATAGCAATAGATAGCTCGTTTGGTTTTAAAAACTAAAAAACACAAAAAAAAACCAAAAAAAAACACAAAAAAAAAATTAAAAGTTACTTGCAGGGGCAGTAGGCCGTGGTCCTGGCGGGGTGACACCACCTGCTATGAGGGAGCAGGGGAACGCCGCAGAGCTACACTCCCTAGGTTCATGTCTGAAGTTACTGGGACTCGTGGTAGAGCACTGTTGAGGCCAGAACAGTGCGACAGGTGATGTCGTGGATTGCCGACAATGCTTCGAGCAATTTGTCCACCAGTCAGTCTTCCACGCAGTCCACCCATGTCACCGAAATCGGCACTCCTCCAGCTCCTGCACCTCAGCCTCCTCCCCCCCAGTCTGCTCCCCTCCCAGGATAATTTGGCATTTGAACCGGCATACTCTGAGGAACTGTTTTCTGGACCCTTCCCCAGTCACAAACCACTTGTCCGGTTGCTGCTGAGCAATTTTCCGATGCCCAGGTTTTCCACCAGTCGCAGTCTGTGGGTGATGATGACCTTCTTGACGTAGTGGAAGAAGTGTGTAAAGAGGTGTCCGACGATGAGGAGACACGGTTGTCAGACAGTGGTGAAGTTGTTGTCAGGGCAGGAAGTCCGAGGGGGGAGCAGACTGAGGGATCGGAGGATGATGAGGTGACAGACCCAAGCTGGGTTGAGAGGCCGGGTGAACACAGTGCTTCTGAGACGGAGGAGAGTCCTCGACCAGAACAGGTTGGAAGAGGCAGTGGTGGGGCCAGACGGAGAGGCAGGGCCAGAGCTGGTGCATCAGCGCCAAATGTGTCACGTAGTGAAGCTCCCGTGGCGAGGGCTAGATTTTCAGAAGTCTGGAGGTTCTTTAAGGAAACACCGGATGACCGACGGACTGTGGTGTGCAACCTTTGCCAAACCAGGATCAGCAGGGGTTCCACCACTACTAGCTTAACTACCACCAGTATGCGCAGGCATATGAATGCTAAACACCCCACTCAGTGGCACCAAGCCCGTTCACCTCCGGCCGTGCACACCACTGCTCCTTCCCCTGTGTCAGCTGATAGTCAGCCCCCTGCCCAGGACCCTGCCACAAAAACCCCATCGTCGCCTCCACGATCCTCCACAGCATCCACCAGCGTTCAGCTCTCCATACCCCAGACGCTGGAGCGGAAAAGGAAATATAGTGCAACCCACCCGCACGCCCAAACCCTCAATGTCCACATCTCCAGATTGCTTAGCCTGGAGATGCTGCCCTATAGGCTAGTAGAGACCGAGGCCTTTCGCAACCTCATGGCGGCGGCTGCCCCTCGGTATTCGGTCCCCAGCCGCCACTACTTTTCCCGATGTGCCGTCCCAGCCCTGCACCAGCACGTGTCAGACAACATCATCCGTGCCCTGACCAACGCCGTTTCTGACATGGTCCCCTTATCAAACGAGCTGTGTCAGGCAGAATTTTCAGGTGTTTCAACCAGATACATAGTGGAACTCGGCGCGTCTGTCGCCGCCATGCTGGAGACCTGCAGTTGCAATCATAGAAGCGCAATATGGATGCCCCATACTGTCGCTCTTAATCATGGAAGTCCTCTCCATGGCTGCCTCCAAATGTCGTCCCCTTATCAAACGAGCTGTGTCAGGCTCATTTTTCGGGTGTTTCACCAGATACGTTATGGAACTTGGTCACTATGTCGCCACCATGCTGTGTTATCGACTAAATATACCGTCAACCTTTTGTTCACAGAGGAAATAATTTCAGCGCTTCTTGCTCACCTCCTTTGGTTCCTCTCTGCCACCCATTGGTTTGAAGCCTGAGTCCATTTAGGGCAGTGATGGCTAACCTATGGCACTGGTGCCAGAGGTGGCACTCAGAGCCCTTTCTGTGGGCACTCAGGCCATCACCAGAGATAACTCCAGGTATCTTCCTGCAGTCCCAGACAGCCCAGGACTTGCTGTGCACTGAGGTATTTTAAAGTGACAGCTCTACCTGGGACTATTTTCTGCTTTATTGGTGTCCTCGGGGTGCTGGTATCAATGAAAACTGTGACAGAGAAGAGAGTATAAATCACAAATTATATATCTGTGATGGCACTGTGCGATAGATAAGCGGGTCTTTGTTGTAGTTTGGGCACTCGGTCTCTAAAAGGTTTGCCATCACTGATTTAGGGTATGTCGCCATGCCACTCTCTAGCCTGCCGCTGCTGCCGCTGCCTCTGCATGCCGTCCCCTATAGTGTCAGGGTCAATTATTGGATGTTTTAGATGCTATCTAGCCTCATTCTGTCACTCTGTCATGGCCATGCTGTTGCCCATACTTTTGGCATAATGGTGCGTTTAAGCAGCCTCAGAGGCATCCATGCATGGAGCACAAATACGGTCTTGTTGTAACTCATCAGTGTTTTCCAAAGTCGAGAGAGTGGAGAGAGTAGACGTAGATCGGGTTGGTTGTAGAATATTTTTTTGGAAGGGAAGGTCATAGGTCTTAGGAAAGGTCATAAACGTCAATAGGGTAGGAGTTACCAGATACTTCTCTTACAACCCCCATCTTCATGTATAGAAGAACTTTGATTGTCATGTTAAGTGTCCCTTCACTTCAGCAGGACGTGTGAAGGGTCCCCCTCTTGCCAGCTCTTAGTTAAATACAGAGCTTAGGCATTACCTGACTGACCATAGTATTAAAAGCCACCAAACATACGAGAAGGTGCCGAGCATTGTGATCCGTAGCTTACTCTTTAGTCAGAGGCATCCATGCATGCTGCCCCTGCTGTTTCCTGTCCATTTCCGTGGTGTTTCCATCCTTTTCTGAGGTTCCCAGGTGTTTGGCCAAGCTTCCCTGTGCAGAGCCTTGGTCCCCTTGAAAAATGCTCGAGTCTCCCATTGACTTCAATGGGGCTCGTTATTCGAGACGAGCACTCGAGCATCGGGAAAAGTTCGTCTCGAATAACGAGTACCCGAGCATTTTAGTGCTCGCTCATCTCTAATGGTGACCTTGGCTGAGGAGAGGTCATCAATTTCAGATCTGTGAGGGTCTGATATCCAGCACTTCTATAAATGATTGGCTCTAAAATACTACAGATGGCATACAGGGTATCTGATAGCTTGGGGCTTCAATAGACAAAAAAAATGTAAAAAAATTGCATCACAATATCTGCCAGGAACACAACGCCAGTCTTTTTGGCACTCATCAGTGATTTCCATTTTTCACAATCTTGGTACTTTTGTGGTGTAGAGGCAGAACAGAAAATTCCTCAATAATCCTGGAGAGATAGGGCACAGTCTCTGTTTGTTGTAAAACTTTTGTTTTAAGATGTTATCCTGGACTTGAATAGATGATGACCTTGGGTTATGAGAGGTCATCAATTTCAGGTTTGTGATAGTCTGACATCCAGCACTTCTGTAAATGATTGGCTAGAAGATACTACAGGTGTCATGGAGGGTATCTGATAACTCATTTGCTTCAATGGACAAAAAAATGTAAACATTTGGATCACAATGGGGGTCATTTACTAAGGGCCCGATTCGCGTTTTCCCGACGTGTTACCCGAATATTTCCGATTTGCGCCGATTGTCCCGGGATTTTGGCGCACGCGATCGGATTGTGGCGCATCGGCGCTGGCATGCACACGACGGAAATTGGGGGGCGTGGCCGAACAAAAACCCGACGGATTCGGAAAAATCGCCGCATTTAAGAAAAAAAATGTGTTGCGAAAATTACACTTACCTTCACCAGGTATAGGCCGGTGAATTTCAGGGCATTCCAGCGTGCCTCCGGGGAACTTCAGCGCAGCAGCGCCACCTGGTGGACAGCGGAGGAACTACCTTAGTGAATCCCGGCTGGACCCGAATCCACCGCAGAGAATGCGACGCTGGATCGCGAACGGACTGGGTAAGTAAATCTGCCCCAATATCTGTCAGGCACACAACGCCAGTCTTATTGGCACTCATCAGTGATTTCCATTTATCACAACCTTGGTACTTTTATGACATAGAGGCAGATCAGGAAATTCCTTAAGAATCCTGTAGAGATAGGGCACAGTCCGGGTTTCTTATAATTCTTTTCTTTTAGCTGTATTCTAGGACTGTAGTATATGATGACCCTAGCTTAGGAGAGGTCATCAATTTCAGATCTGTGAAGGTCTAACATCTGGCAAGTCTCTAAATGAGCAGCAGTATCAGAGATATTGCAGATGCCGTGAGACATATCTGATAACTCAGTCCATCAGAGTAAAAAAAAATTAAATTTGCATCACAATATCTGTTAGGAACACAATGCCAGTCTTATTGGCACTCATCAGTGATTTGTATTTAGCACAATCTTAAAGTGTGTGTGGTTTAGAGATAGGGTGTAGATCAAGTTTGTTTTAAAAATATTTTGTAACTAGTCTTCTGGGAATTTAAAATATGATGTGAGGACCGGACGTTTGTGTTTGGGATTTGGCCACACAACCCCGACATATTGCCAGATTGGCGGCCGAACAACCGGTCTGGCAAATTGACCCTAGAGACTAGCCATGCCCATCGGACCAATCATAGCCATGGCTAGTTGCTTGGGGTGTCCATGGTCTGGCTATATGTCTGGGTCACACGACTGAACCGGAACCTGAACGTCGAGTCCACTCATCTCTAGTCATCACTGTCAGATCAATAGGGGTTTACCTTCCAGAACTTCCATGAATCAGCAACATGAAGATACTTCAGATGACATGGAAACTTTCTGATAACGCAGGGCATCGATGGAATACATTTTTTAGCTTTACAAAATCTCACTTCCAGTCTTAATGGTACTCATCAGTGATTTCAATGGAGCACAGTCTAGGACAGTGATGGCGAACCTATGGCATGAGTGCCAGAGGTGGCACTCAGAGCCCTTTTGGTGGGTACCCAGACCTTCACCCTAGCACAGAGTTTGCCAGGGAGGACTTCCTCCTGTTTTCCAAGACAGCGAGGACGTGCCATGCTCGGTGCTATTTTAAAGAGACACCTCTTTGGCTGCCAGGAGGACAGGAGGAGTGAGAAGGTTTGATCAGGGATGGATTATCGTTGGAGTTCCTGCTCTGGGTCCCCTGATTCTTCCTCTTCAGGGGACCCTGGAGGGAATATACAATCCAAATTTCTCCATACTCTTTCTACTGTATTGACATCTTCAGGACAGCAATACGATTATAACCCGTGATACAGTAGGGATCAATAAGTTACTGCTTAAATTGTCATGTTGGCACTTTTAGATATGTGGGGGTCTGACATCCAATACCTTTAAAGTTTAACTATTTGAAGATGCTGGAGATATTAATGGCATCTAGAAGCTTAGGGATTCATGGACAATTACATTTCAATAGTTCTCATGAACACACTTCCAGTCTTACTGACACTCATCAGTGATTCCCATAGAGCACAATCTTGGGACATATGCATTATAAAGGCCGATCATTTCATTCTTACAGGGAATGAGAAATGGCCTAAACAAGGTTAGTTGTAAAACAGATTTTAAAGGGGTCTCCTAGGATTTTAATATCTGACCTTTGGCTTGGAAAGGTCATCAATTTCAGATCTGTAGGGGTTTGACATCCATAACCTCTGCCGATCAACTGAAGGGATGCAGATACTATGGCAGACTTTTAAAATCTCCATCAATGTGAAAAAACTGCATTGTAATAGTTCTCATTAACAGCATGCCGGACTTATTAGCACTCATCAGTGATTTCCACCCAGCAAAATTTTGTTATTCTTATTATACCGACAGAACATGCAATTCCTGTGAGGCCATGAAAAAATGAGCTAAACAAGGTTAGTTGTACAAAAGAATTTAAAGGGGTCTGTTGGGATCTTGATATATGATGACCTATACCTTGAATAGGTCATTATTCGGGGTGGTCTGACATCCAGCACCCCCTCCGATCAGACTGCAGATGTCATGGGAGAGACCTGAATGTTCAGGGCATCAATGAAAAAAACGTATTAAAGTAACTCAGGAGCACAAATACGGTCTTGTTGTAACTCATCAGTGTTTTCCAAAGTAGAGAGAGTGGAGAGAGTAGAAGTACATCGGGTTGGTTGTAGAATATTTTTTTGGAAGGGGAGGTCATAGGTCTTAGGAAAGGTCATAAAAGTCAATAGGGTGGGAGTTACCAGTTACTCCTCTTACAACCCCCATCTTCATGTGTAGAAGAACTTCCATTGTCATTTACGAAGGGCCCGATTCGCGTTTTTCCGACGTGTTACCCGAATATTTCCGATTTGCGCCGATTTTCCTTGTATTGCCCCGGGATTTTGGCGCACGCGATCGTATTGTGCCGCATCGGCGCTGGCATGCATGCAACGGAAATCGGGGGGCGTGGCCGAACGAAAACCCGACAAATTCGGAAAAACCGCCGCATTTAAAACAAAAAATCTGTTGCGGAGCTTGCACTTACCTTCACTCAGCCGGGCTCGGTGTATTCCAGTGCGTTTCGGGGAAATTCAGTGGAACTACCTTAATAAATCCCGGCTGGACCCGAATCCAGCGCAGAGAACGCGCCGCTGGATCGCGAATGGACCGGGTATCCAGCGCCCCTATGCCCCTATGTGTCCCTTTACTTCAGCAGGACGTGTGAAGGGGCCACCTCTTACCAGCTCTTAGTTAATTACAGAGCTTAAGCATTACCTGACTGACCATAGTAGTAAAAGCCACCAAACATACGAGAAGGTGCCTGAGCATTGTGATCCTTAGCTTACTTTTTAGTCAGTTGATTCCTAAATCTGGCTTTGTCCGATGACTCCGATCTGCAATTCAGTTATTATCTCACTATAGCTGACTTTTGGCTTCTACCCGGTATCTACCAGACTTTTATTTGACCCATCTTTGATTTTTTTCTACCAGACCAGCACCAGCCCTGACCTCTGCCTGTCCATGACTATTCTCTTCCGAACCCTCTATTGTTCATGTCCCACTTGGGCCAGCTACCACCAGTAGTGGTCCTTGTGATGCTGTCACATCAAAGTCCAGATCCCCACACGGGTGATAAAGTGAGAAAATGGCGAGGGTCACTTGGATAACGTCCTAGGGTTGAGTGGTTTCCAACTACAACATTCGGGTCTATGCCGAACACATTGGGCTCATTCTAACTTAAGCAAGAAATTTGAGTTCAGTGTTTGGGCTCATCCCAACCAGTAACTACTATTAGCCTTCATCACAGCTGTTAAATGCTGTCAGAAGATGTGCCACAACGCCACCAGAAGTGACAATCCTAGGGAAAATGGTGGTGCACATTTAAAGGTTTAACACAATCGGTGACAACATTGATCGCGGGTGTTTTTGGTGGGTATTCATGTTTGAGCTTGTTTATCCAAACCCAACTTTTGTGCAAAGATCGATCCCAACCCGAATGGGTTCGCCCATCACTAGTAGTGATCTTAAACGTTCTGGTGGCACAATAGGTCCACCACTCAGTCTCTGCTACAAAGCCGGTTCGGTTAGGCGATTCGTAAAATGATGAATGGCAACACTTCTCCAGCAGAAGATTTAATAAGGAAGGCAAACAAGTTGATAGAACCGGCCAAACTCTTCTTCTCGGAGATAGAAGCTCCTTTCGTTCTTTCCGTCGGCCTATTGCGAGGATCCTGTTGCCATGGACACAGCGAGCCGAAGCTGTGAGGCAAATTGAATGATCCTGGATTTAAGTAACAGAATAATAGATGAAGACTGTATTTAGGAGGAACACCGGGTTTAATGTTAATGATTATGTACAGCATGTAGATGGCAGAGATTCATTTCCGAGGAGCTCTCCGACTGATGGTCGGCATGTGCGCTTTCTAGGAAGATGTCGCAGGAATGCAAATGATTCCATAATTATTTTAATATGTCGGATTCGGGAATGTCTCCGCTTCTTAACCAGGTTATTACGGATACAGATATGTGCAAGCGGAAGACTCCTAAAGCAGTGAGCATTAGACATGTGTTATTGAAATGCATACGGCTTAGGAGGACGCGTGCGGCGTGTAGGTGGATGTGATAATTGCATTTCTTTATCTTTTCATTATGTATAGAGATGGCTGGATGATACACCGGGGCTTACACACACAATTAGCTTCTGCTGTGCCACCTTAAACCTTAAAGGGGAGGTTTCTTTTTAATATGAATATAATGGGTTGAAGAATTTAAATTTTAAAAGCACGGTAGTCAAATTTACCCAGCATGCCTCACCACAATGAGACCAAAATAGTTAAAGGGGGGCAACTTTCCTCCATGGACATAACTAGAAATGATTTGGCCCCAAAGCACACCTTTGGCTTTCCTATTGTCCCCCCTTTCCTGTTGTCCCCTTACCTAAAATGTTCCCCTTTTTGTAGTTTCAAAATGTATACCCCAATTTCTGGAGCTATCCCATGTCATTCCTCCCTTTATGTAACCCCCCATCTTATACCACTTTCTTGTTGCCTTGCACATTATGCCTCCTTTTCTGTAGCCCCCTACCTTCCACCTCTTTCTGTAGCCCCCAATTTTCAACTTTTTCTGTAGCCCCCTACCTTATACCCCTTTGCTACATTCCCTACTTTATACATCCTTTCTGTAGCCTCCCACCTTATGTCCTTTTTTAGGCCCCCCTATCTTACACCTTGCTTTCTGTAGCCCCCTACCACATAGCCGTTTCTGCAGCAACCCACAATATGCCGAATTATTTGAAGTCCCCTACCTTATAGCCCCTTTCTGTAGCCCACCACCTTACGGCCTCTCTCTCTATATTCCTAGTCACCTTACGCCTCTCTTTCCTCTCAGTGAGGAGATGCTTGCAAATGTCTGAACCCACGCGGATAGGGGAGCTGGACTTTTATTATTACATAGCCCCCTACCTTTATCCCTGTTCTGTATTCTCCTACCTTCCACCCCTTTTTGTAGACCCCAACCTTCACCCCCTTTCTGCAGCCCCCTACCATCCCCCTTTTTTATCCCCCTACTTTATACCCCTTTCTGTAGCCCCCTACATTATACTTCTTTGTGTAGCCCCTACCTTATACCCCTTTTCTGTACCCCACACTTTTGCCACCCTTTCTATATTCCATAATAATAATAATTCCTTTATTTATATAGCACACACAGATTACGCAGCGCTGCACAGAGTTTGCCAAATCAGTCCCTGTCCCCAATGGGGCTCACAATCTAATCAACCTACCAGTATGTTTTGGAGTGTGGGAGGTAACCGGTGGACCTGAAGGAAACCCACACAAACACGGAGAGAACATACAAACTCTTTGTAGATGTTGACCCTGGGACTTGAACCCAGGTCCCCAGCACTGCAAGGCTGTAATGCTGACCACTGAGCCACCGTGCCACCCACACTACTTTATACTTCCTTTCGCGATACCACGGCGCGTTGTCCGACGAGGATTCGGGTCTATCGTGATTCACTAAGATCGTGCACCAAGGTCCGTCAGAGTTCACTTTCTTCTTCCTGGTGCATGTGAGTGCCTGATCTTGCGACACAAATCGCTTTTTAAATTCCGTGGTTTTTCCGAATCCGTCGGGTTGTCCGATGGCCAATCCCCGATTTCTGTTGCATGAAAGCCGGCGCCGATGCGGCACACTCCGATCGCGTGTGCCAAAATCCCGGGGCAATTCGGCACAAATCGGAAATATTCGGGAAACCCGACAAAAGTGTGCCGTTCAGACCCTTAGTAAATGAGCCCCTATGTCTCCCTTCCCACCCTTTTGCAGTCAAATAATAAAAAAAATCTGCCACTTACCTTTCCCTGTGTTCATGCAGCGGTTCTCCTCCCTGTGCTGCTGTGTGCACAGGCTCCCAGTCTGTTCTTTATACAGAGCTGGAGAGAGGTAAGTCCTTTTTTGTAACGCCCCCTACTCTGTCTGTCCAAGAGGTTTTACTAATAACCAAATGATTAAAATTTACCCATTGCCTACTTACCAAAAACAACCAATTCCTTTCTAGACATCGGATGCTTCTTACTTGGGATCCTTATTTCATGTCCAGAGAGTCATTAAGGACTTCATCTTAGTCGCTTTATGCTGAAAATCCATTGTAATACTTCATTTCTCCTGCGGGGGCACTGTGGAGAAATGGATCACTTACTTCCTGTGTCCCCATGGATAATTCTAGAGATCCCAATGGCGAGAAAGTTTGTGATTAGGTCTGTTTTAAGGCCCTGGACGAAACTGAGAGCCTCTTTAATCACCACAACCAATTTGTGAATAATTAAAGGGATAGTTCAAACTTACAATGTTATGTTTTGTAATTAGGATATACAATTACTTAACGGACTGCGGTCAATGGATATTAGAGGAATGATTGATTCGGTATAGACATATACTATACTAGTAGCCTCCAGATATATACAATGTAATGAGAAGAAGGGTTTGGCGCATAGGGTCCGGTCTAATGATCATTCCCATAAGAGCGGCCATTGTCTGCTCTCTATCCTCACTGGTTCTTCTGTTGCGTGTCCAGGGACAACGTGCAAAAAGATGGAGAATACAAAAATTCTGCTGTATCCAGGCAACCATCCGCATATTCCAATACCTGATACTATTATTCTGTTTGATTTTTGACCGGGCTCCAGAGATATATACGGTATTTTAGAATTTTATATCATGTCTTTTGCATTGAAAGAGGATTTGACAGACCCACAGGCCACATCCCCCCTCTTCCCTAAGAGCGGAAAGGGACCTATGAGGATTTGGTTCCCGGCATTTGTGAGATGAATCCAGGCTGGGATGGATTTCCAGGGTGAATATAGATAGGAATTATTTCACATTCTTTGGAATGATAAGGATTTCAGGTTAGGTTCTAGGTTTAGAATTGTTGAGAAAATGAGACTGAGCTGCAATACCAGACTTCACCCATGGACAAGAGTGGCGCTGTTTCCAAAAAAAGAAATCAGCTTTGTCATGTAATTACATGCATTGTCTAAAAGGTTTTTATCATCAATGACATGTATCATGTCTGATTAAGGGGAGAGTCCATCTGTCGGATCTTTTCCCCATGTATGGAGCGGTACCGTGCCACTTGTGTGCTCCACCCTTTTCCCCATGTATGGAGCGGTACCGTGCCACTTGTGTGCTCCACCATATCGTTCAGTGCTCCCATAGCAGTCTAGGGGCGAGTGAGTAGGAGGGGAAAAGAGGCTACCGGGGCGTGGAGTAGCCGCGCCATGTAACCTCAGATGCGGCTACTCCACGCCCCAGTAGCCGCATAAAAAAATTAGCATGCAAAGCTAATAAAAGTTACTAAAAAAGTGCGGAGACGTGAGGATTAGCCCTTAAAAGGACTATCCTCTCGTCCCATTGATCCACCTACCACCCAATCTACCTTTATAGGTAGATTTGTGGTGGTAGGTTCCCTTTAAGTCCCTATATTATATTACCTACATTGCTGATCCACAAGGCCCCCATTATAGGGGGCTTAGTTGGACTGCGTATGGAGCCCCCCATTTTGCAAAGGAAGTAACCCCACAGCGCCGTCCCAGCCCTGCATAGTGGTCAGCCCTATGTGCAAGTTTTATGCGATGCCACCGTTGCTTACACAATGGCGTCTGGGTCATAGAGAGGAGGACGCCGCCTTCCATCAGCGCTTTGGAAAAGAAGATGATCGCAGCAGCGGCTGCAGGGAGGGCAGGAAGTTGCGTATAGATTTTTTTTGTTTTTTGCTATGTGCTGGGGCTATCTATATACTGAGGGCGCCTGTGCTGGGGCTTTACTTAGGGGGCCTGTGCTGGGGCTATCTATATACTGAGGGGGCCTGTGCTGGGGCTTTACTTAGGGGGCCTGTGCTGGGGCTATCTATATACTGAGGGGGCCTGTGCTGGGGCTATCTATATACTGAGGGGGCATGTGCTGGGACTATATATATACTGAGGGGGCATGTGCTGGGGCTATCTATATACTGAGGGGGCATGTTTCGGGCTATCTATATACTGAGGGGGCATGTGCTGGGGCTATCTATATAATGAGGGGGCATGTGCTGGGGCTATATATATATACTGAGGGGGCATGTGCTGGGGCTGTATATATACTGAGGGGCATGTGCTGGGGCTATCTATATACTGAGGGGGCATGTGCTGGGCTATCTATAACTGAGGGGTCATGTGCTGGGACTGATATTATATACTGAGGGGGCATGTGCTGGGGCTGTATATATACTGAGGGGGCATGTGCTGGGGCTATATATATACTGAGGGGGCATGTGCTGGGGCTATATATATACTGAGGGGGCATGTGCTGGGGCTATTCTGAGGGAGCATGTGCTTGGGTTACCTATATACTGACCTGTCATTTGTTGGGTCTATCTATATATGGAGGGGGGCATGTGCAGTGCTGGGTCTATCTATATACTGAGGGGGGCATGTGCTTGGGCCATCTATATAATGAGAGGGCATGTGCTTTGGCTTTCTATATAATGAGGGGCATGTGCTTGGGCTGTCTATATAATGAGGGGGCATGTGCTGGTGCTATCTACTGTATATACTGATGGGTCATGTGCGGGGGCTATCTACATACTGAAGGGCATGTGCAGTGCTGGGGGCTTACATACTGTACATACAGTATTAGAACCAAGCTTAGACGGGCCAACGGACCCTGATATATTGCCGGATTGGCGTCACCAAGCCAATCCGGCAAATGGACACAGCTAACAACTAGTCATGGTGTTGACCAAGTGCATCCCCCTGGCCAATCATTGCCATAGCCAGTAGCTAGGGGCGTCGTTGTTTGACCGACAATTCAGCAATATGTCTGGGTCAGGAGGCCAAACACCAAACCCAGAGTAAACTCTTTGAATGGAGAACACAAACCTCATGGACCTCTTTGGCTCTTTGAACTACAGCTTCTGTACCCCTTACTGGACGGGTCTGGTAGCACCCAATTTAGCTCCATTCTTTCCATGCCACCCTACGTTTTTCTTGTACTTTTTTTAAAGTTACGTTCACAGTTATTCTTCTACGTGCCCCTAAATCGATTTCATCCAAACAACAATTCGAGAGCGTGAGACCTCATAACACTCCCAACATGTATACAATCACACACGAACCCTCTTATCACAGATTCAAGAACCACATATTAATTGGGTTGAAATGATCAAGGACCTCAAGTATTGGAACACCTGATCCCGGCTGCCGATGATAATTTTCATTTTCTGTTCGGGCAGAACATCATATTTTCCTTTCAACCTCTTTCAAGGTTAACAACACGGAAGTATAATGTTTGTCTCTCTCTATTTTTGCGATGACAATAATGCACAATGCTCGATCCATCTGAATCCCTAGAAGAGCCGAGCTTCTATGCCGATGGTGAACGTGGGGAGCAGGTGAGAATTTTCGATCAGATTTTCCTCGAGTGTCTTCAGAATTCCTTTGTTCCGTCTTCAATGTGTAGAGTTGGTTCTTTTCGTTGGCTTGAAACGCGTCGGAGAAATATTGTGGCAAAGAATCTTCTTTGGAGCAGAAATATTTACAAAGGAATGTAGGACATGTTTCAATGTAAAATTCACAACACCTAATGGCTTCAAAATGTAGATATAAGCGAGAGAAAGCTGTGACCATGTTTACCACCAACCATTTTGGCTTGAGGCTATTTTAATGATGGCATCCAAGTAACCCTAACAGTTGTATAGGACACAAGGCTGCTCTATCTTGGAATAGCTGCAGGTCAGAGCAACCAGAGGGTTAGCATAGGAAGAGTCCACAGACAGCAGAGGTCAGGACAGACAAAAGACAGAATTTAGGTAGAAACCAATAATCAGGGGTGACATCTACGATAAGATGAAGCCAAGTTCATCACCAATAATCAGAATATAAGGATCACTGGAAGATTCAGAGTCCATATAACCAAAACCCTCCTACAGGGGGTCAGACCACTTTAAACATAGATACCCTGGTTCTTTTCCACTTCAGCAATGTGGTGCACATACCTCCTTAAGGAGGAAAGAGGTATGCGCGCCAGATTGCAGAGCATAAATGGTTTAAAGGGCACCGATCATGGGTGTTAGCTATGTGTTCTGGTTCCACCACATTCTGAGTCTGTTAAAGGTTCTGCTTGAACTCGATGGTTCCACTCATCCCTACTATCAATATCAATAACTTTTGATTGGTGTGCTAAATGTTTTATCTTACTCTATATTATTTGAATGAGCTAATCTATACCTTTCCTGATGAGGCACAAGTAACAGGGATCATCTAATACTGTTGTAGCCAATCATAAGGTGAGTGATCTATACAGCCCCCTGTGGTACCCAGGGCCACCATCATGGGGGTCTAGTGGAACTGTGTTCAAGGGCACCCCTTGTTTTCCTATCAAAATGTGGGGCTCACAGTACCCACATAACCCCCCATTCCTGTGCCCTATAGTGAAAAAAAAAATGTGTACTAACCTTCTGGCTTCTTCTCCCCCCCCCCCCCGCATCGTTCATCTGCTCTTTCCGGCTCGAGCGCATCAGTATGATGCGGCGTGTTTGCGGGCGCTTGACATCTTATGTGTATGCACCGTGCAGGTCCTTACACTATGACGTCCTGGTGCCGCAACACTGCCGTGTCTCTAGTGATGCGCCTGGCACGAAGACGACCGCGAGGAGAACGGAACCACGGGGCCGCGGACAAGAAGCCGAAAGGTCAGATAACATAGGTAACACAGACCTGTCCTATACCAACCCCTGTAGTAGTCCCAGTAGTAGCAGTGGTACTAAGTATCAAATATTTCCTTAGGAAAGTACATTACTTACCATCCATAGGACACGGTGCGTCCTCCCCAGTAGGTGGTTGCCGTAGCCAGACAGAAGTAAGCAACAACTTTACACAAATTTTTCTTCTCGGTGAATTACATAAGAATTCGAGCGAGCCGGTGAATCAACAACGCCGAGATGAAAATATTTCAAAGACATCCCGATCCCCGTCGTGAATATCACTCACAAGATAAAATATCTATTCAAAATAGAAAAAGCCCCATTTTTTAGTAGCAGGGGTGAGCCGGTTGACCAGCTTGATTTCATTATAGATCATAATCCCACTGTATTGTAGGATCAAGAAAATTTATCATGATGGCAGTCACCCGAGAAGATGAATAATGAATGCTAAAAATAGAGAGAAGTCCAACAAAGAAATGCGAAAAACAGGGGAAAAAAAGTCACTTACAGAAGGAATTGCGCTTCTGCTCTTCTTAAATGAAGTTTGATCTGCAAGAGGCTGGCGATGTGCTGCAACATGAAATATTAACAGAGAGAAGGCTACAAAGAAAATCGTGAGTCACAAAGTGACTCATTTCGGGACCGAGCACTCGTCTTAGGTTCAGGCAGAGAGAAGGCACGAAATCTCCCCACGATCATTGGGAGTCTCAATAGATCAATGATCTTAAAGGAAACCTTTTATCATCAAGTATTGGAGTTCCAAAAATTTTTTTGTTTTTTTTCTGTTAAAGGGCACTTTTTTTCCAATTTACCTACCTAATGACGTAAAGTTGTAACGATGGCTGTTTTCCCCCTTGTGCGGTGAGATCGGTGATGAAGCAGCCTGACATATCAGTGTTGTGATCTCTAGGTGAAAGAAACACTCACTTTTGCTCATTTATAGTTTGATAACAATTCGGCTTAAATGAGTGTTTCTAACCAACTTAAAAACTCCACCCTGCACAGTTTTTTTGATTTCTGCTTGTATTGATCAGGCAAATCATACTAAACCGATCCAGGAAATGATTCTACACCCCGCACACGAACTGGATGGACATGTTCAGCCCCCTGCAAGCCTAGGTAGGTACATTTTGTAAGAGGGGGATTTTGTGGAGATGATGATAGCATTTATGAGAGATATTGATTTGAAGAGAAGATTAGGAGCCATGGGTAGCAGTCTAGGGGAGACGTAGTCATGGGAGGAAGGGGATGGAGCAGTGAGAGTGAGCATGAGGAACTCTGTGTGACATGTGTGACCATATGGAGCCGCTATGTTGAAGTAGGTAATGGCGAGCTGTCAGTGAGATGGGGAGCGGTTTAGGACTTGGTTTTTTAGTAGAGATTGCGTAGTTTAGACATTAAAATTTACAGTCAGATACTAGTAATAATAGAGTCCTGTATGGAGTGCAAACTCTGCCTCCCGACTGTATACTTATGTACTTGTGCATATTAATCATTATATAGAGAGAAGACATTCACAGTGCTCCCAGCTAGCGGAGATGTAACTGTCTGTGACTGGTAATATAATCCGGTTGCTAGGAGGGAAAGTGTTGTTTAGACTAGACCTCTTATGGTCCCTCAGCTCAATGGTCAGTCTCCGCTGATGTAAAGTCTTACCCCGCCCATTACTTACCCCGCCCATTTGCGATCCAGCGGCGCATTCTCTGCGTGGATTCGGGTCCGCCGGGATTCATTAGGCAGTTCCTCCACGTCCACCGAGTGGCTCTGCTGCGCTGAAGAGCATCGGAACGCACTCAAGTTCACCGGCCTATTCCTAGTGAAGGTAAGTGCAAGCTCCGCGACACTTTTTTTTTTTAAATGCGAGGTTTTTCCGAATCCATTGGGTTTTCGTTCGGCGTGCATGCCAGCGCCGATGCCAAAATCCGATTGCGTGCGCCAAAATCCCGGGCATTAGGGGAAATCGCGAAAACTGAAATTTCGGGTAACACGTCGGGAAAACGCAAATCAGGCCCTTAGTAATGACCCCCAATGTTTTTGTAGTTCTATCACCCAATTATCCCTATACCCCCGGCCTTCGCCCGCATCTTGTTTACCTGTCTGGGGATAATTGGATGGACCTGATAATGTGCGCTATAAGCAGAACTGTCCTGTATATTGGAATCTTTAAGCAGATTCCCCGACGCTCCTGGTCTCCTCTTTATAATGAATAATAGAGCTGACAAGAAGTTCTCCATCGGATGAGTATACATATGGCGATGCCAAAGGGATTTACTTCTGTGTCCCCCGCCCCAATACATTTTATGTCCTAATTTCCATTGTAGGAGCACAAGAAGAGGGAAGCAGAGCCCCAGCACTTACACTAATCTAATACAGCCATGTTTGTGTAGCCATCGCCAAGAAAACGCTCTCCAACAAGAGCCTTGAATATGACTGCATTCTGTCCACTTAAGGGTTAGAGACTTGAAAAAAATCACTCTCTTGTCGGAAGGACAATAGCAGATCACAACATGCTGAGACGCAACTCAAGAGTTTAAAGGGACTCTGTCTCACATATTTATCCCAATAAACTAACTAGCCGTTCTCAGGAATGTCAACAGTTTCCTATACATATCAGTCCAAGTCATAAGAATGAGCAGAGAAGATCATGTTTTTTAAGGTGATCACATTGAGAAGCTGCAGGGAGAGTCCGTTTCAGACCCCTATCTTAACAGATTCTATAGTACCTAGAATGCGTGCTGCTGTGCCATGTTAAGAGAGGATTCAACCTTTTAGTTTGCAATCAGCTTCGATAAATCTACCTATAAAACCTATTAAATTGGGCTTGACAATGAGATCTGTAAATCCAGCACTTAGTAAAATGCTTTTATTGTCATTTGACAACTTATGGATTTTTTTGGCCCGCTTCCCAGTACAAGGTATTGAATATTAAAACAACCGTTCATAAGCCCCATTGACACAAAATAAAAAAAAAGGGGACCAAAAAATGAAACGGCTGATCACAAAAGGACAGACGCCTTTGCTTACTGCTCCTCTAGTGGTTATTGTTTAGGAACCTTCAGCAGGGAAGTCTTTTTAGCTTGGTTCCAATGCGATCTCTGTAATGATGAGTTGATAAATTTGTCACGCATTCTGAATCATTCGTACTTTATAAAAGTATACAGAACATACTGCATCCTGCATGTGGGGGTTCATCTCCACGGGACGGCACCGTCACCCCTTGGTTAATCCATTCCTCCCCGCTTCACTTATCCCCTACCTTTTTATCATTTTGGTCCATTATGGGACTTGAACACTAGGGTCGCCCAATACACTATTGTATTGAATATGGGGGTCTTTACTAAGGTGGTCGCGAATTTTCGTCCGTGTTTCTTTCTCAACGCTTTCCATTTGCCCGGATTTTTGGCGCACGAGTATCGGATTTTGGCGATCGGCGCCAGTTTTCACGGAAGCACAGAAATCAGGGGGCGTTGGCCGATGGACAACCTGCGATTCGCAAAAAACCTCAAATGTAAAACATAATTTGTGTGCGCAAGATCAGCACTTACTAGCACCTAGGGAAGCAGGTGAACTCCCCGGCGTACCTACAGTGCTCAGCGACACCTGGTGTGACATCAGGCGCACGGACTTTAGTGAACCCCGGTCGAACGCGAATCCTTGTTCGGAGAACGCGCGGATTGCGATTAGCCTGCTAAGTAAATGACCCCCATTGTAATGAGATATACTCTCCGGCTGGTTGCTGTATACCCTATCCTAGACCCACTCTGCATGCAACAATGGGATCATCACAAACTCCAAGAACCCCTTTAGAAGTCACAGATGACCGAGGCAATCTAAGGGGTTTTAGCACTATCAATTGGTTTTGTTTGATGTTGCCAGATGCAATAGGGGGGGGGGGGGGGGGGGGGGGGTTTTGGGGTCCGGAGAGAAGGATCCCTGTTTACTGAAGGCTCTCATCTGAAACCTACAGGGAGAAGTCCGGAAAGCAGCGCTTGTGTTTTAACCAGGAGGCAATAACCGCAATGAATCTCAAATAGGAAATCGATCTATCTCCACTTCTCCTGTGTGTTCAGAACACAGATTGCTTCATAAAATGTCCATCTGTTCTCACTTATGGAAGACCTGACGTTACAGATGAGATTTCATCAATATCCTTCATGCTTCGTGTTTATCCTCCAAATATGTTTTTTATTAGCTTCAGTCACTTCCCCCATTCAGACAAATCTGTTCAATAAAACCTATTATTTATCCACAACAAATTGCCACATCTTCTGCTCACGAGTCCGGATACTTGGCTGCAGCAAAGGGACACTTGGGTCTAGGTACAGTCCATACTCAGTAGTGTATTATTACATATGGCTTTGGCCGGTAGCCCGGCGCCCAGCGACTAGGGGGCCCTGTTCACACGAATTTAACATTGAAAGGACCTTAACGACCCATGAATCCTCCTATATTTTATTACTGCTCTCAATGCACTTTAAATGTGGTATATTTTAGGACCTTTGAGGTCCTGAAACCACGATTTGAAGCAGCAGATGACGCCATCCTCCTGTTCCCAAGACGCTGAATTCTAGTACTCAGATGTAGAATTGATTCCAGACTTGTAGGGCTATAATCAGGTCGCTTCCCTGGTTCAATTGGCCCGCTGGGTTACAGAGCCTAGTAGTGCCTGTTCTATACTGCTTATAGCCCTGTTCTATGACTCGTGGGGGTCATTAATGTTTGGCAACATTTTGAATGGGTTAGTCTGAGTTGCGGACTTGTTTGATTATCTCAGAGGTTGATAATATCCCGGCAGATAGACTGTGGGGCTTTTGCTACTTTTTGTTAAAGTTCTCAAACTCTTCTGCATCTTCTTCCAACACTGATTGGACTGGGTTGTAACTGGCGACGTTTTAACTAGATTTGTCCACGTCTGGATTTTAAGGTTGATTGACCCAACACTGAAAAATAACTTGCAACGGCAAGTGGAAAATTTAGCATAATTAGGCAAAAATTTACAAATGGCACAAAAGTCACAAACATAAGAAAAAAAATGCCACCCCCTATGAATCGTGTCCCTTTTTGCTGTTGATTCCTGTTCTCGACTTCTCTCCTATGTGAACCCGATGGCTCCATTCACATTTCTACCAATCTTGTGTAGGGCCCTGGATGCAGAGGACATTGAGCTTTTTGGTACACTTGATATATTCCCCCGTACAAAGTCTGCACTTCTTTCGTTATTGTACTCAAGGGTTAACTGTGGCCATTTATCTATAGTGGTTATTCTGTTATATCTAATAATTGCACTGGGTTTTTGCCCATTTTTTGTGACTAAACGCCAAACTATCCTCGCAGCAAAATAAGCAGCTTTCCCTCATCTTATCTGTTCAATTCAGATTTTTTGCTGCAATCTAATGTATTCATGTACTTGCACGTTTTTCATTTAGGCGGCAAAAACGTGCGCAAAAACCTCCAGCCCGAAGGTGGCGTTATCTGGAAGAAAGCACTGAGCCCTTTGCAAGAAGAGCTCATTTCTAGCAGCAAAAGCTCATCCAGACCTGGAACATCTAATAGAACATATGATACACTGCAACATGAACATTAAAGATACCTAGATACACTGCAGACACTGGAACATATATAATACATTACATTACACTGCGACCACTGGTACATATAATAGATTACATTACATACACTGCGACACTGGTACATATAATAATACATTAGATACCATTAAGACAGGAGCTGCAGACTCTATTTACAGTCATCACCTTCTAATTTACAAATAGTCTGCAAACCTGGGAGCCTCAGAGCAAAGAGAAGAGAACTTTGCAGAATGTTGCAGATACTACAGACAAGTGTCCCCCATGTAATTCTGCCCGTGTCTGAGGGGGATATTGGTGCCGATTACAGGGGGCAGCAGGAGAACCGAAAGTACTGGGGATCACCTCCAAGGAGAAGCCCTGCTGAGGGATGTTCACTGGGTGCAGGGTCAGTCACACACCTGGGTGCGTTGTGAGTGTTATCTTCATGTCTGGATGTGGGAGAGCAAGATAGAGCTTGTAGCAGATCCATGTACTGCCTGAATCTAACATTGCCCTAAACTGCGCCAAAACTGCGCCTACCCTGTGTTAAGTAAAGTGATTAATAAGAGGCAGAGAAATTACCTTATCACAGTTTGTGATAATTCTGGCAAAACAGTGCGCCAGAATTTTAGGCGTACTACTCTCTTAGCCACAAAAGTGATACATGTGGCCCTAATCTATATATATAATATATATTCTACTATATCGTAAATAGACTGGTAAAAGGGGGTTAATGAACAACTGAGAAACAGTTGCTCTGTTTGATCTTTACCAGTAATTTTTCACAGCTGTAGAAGAAATTGGAGAATAACAGCGTTGTTTACCAGAAAAGCAGACAGTTTGACCTTTGGAATGACAAGTGCTGCCTGGAAAGTTGTTTACCACTTTAAAAACTTTCTGCCATAGAATATTATGGGAATTTAACTTAAGTCTATAAGAGAATGCCTTGTCATTGTTCAGAAATAGAAGCTATATAAAGAGAATAGTCCCAGTACTTAGTGTTTTGCAGTTAGGGAGCAGTAGTGGAGAGAAACTCCATCTACTGAGCCACCAAAAAGAACTCGAAGACTGGATACTCTGCATCAACTCTAGCCTCCTACCCGTGACTCAGGTACCAGCCTTCGGAGAAAGAGAGAGACAGTCTACCCCCCCAACCTTTACTCAACATAGACCCTTCTTCTACCAGTCAGGAGATTGGAGAAGTCAGCATATGAACTTGCTTGCAATGCTTTGTACCATAATTTCTTCAGTAAAGAAGGAAACTTTTCCCACTAGTAGGAACCCTGAACTTTCTGAGACTGTGTTTCCATTTGGGGTGCATCACCCATTACCTTCCCTTCTCTAGAGCAGCAACAGGTGGTGACACCTCAATGGTGTCTGGTGGGACCACCATAGCGTTGGGGCCACCCCTGACCCGGGGACTGCACTTGGTCTCCATCACTGTGAGCATTTAGAGAAGAGTTTAGATGGTGCATAAGCTCCACTACCAGTTGCTCCATAATTAGTTTTAACATATGTGCCTGGACTATGCTTTAAAAGGATATTCCAGTGAATCTGGGATAATTTACTGATTGTTGAGGGCTCCAGTGATGGGACCCGTACTGTTTGTACTGATTTGATGTGATAATGTCATGGCTTCTGCCGGCTTCATAGCCACATACAGACGCAGCAGAGGAGGCCAGACGGGATAAAGGGTAACAGGGAAGTTGAATGTTGTTGCACACACCAACATTGGAAACGTTCCCTGTGTAGTCACGCTATGTGATGGTTGTTTCCATCGGTGCTGACAAGAGCTGATGGTCTATCATTATTGAATGCACATTAGGATCTATGGAGAATCTCTGCAGTGATAACTTTTGAAGCACAAGAGATATTAGAGATCTTACTGTGGCAATCGATTCCTGAGATACTATGGAGGTAAATGTATCATATGCCGGCACTGAGGGCGTCAGCATATTCTGGTGCTCTCACCACCAGCCAGATGTATTAGGAGGATCCGGGTACAGGCTATGGCTTAATTCTATGTAGACACAGCGCTACCCGACCGGATTTACCAAAAGGCCTCCTGATAGATCGCTGGTGGCTAGGTTTGGGTCCATCATCATTGCGTATTTGCGAGACATATGGTTAATGTCACTTGAAAACAGGAACAGTTTCCGGTGTAGAGCCAGGAGCTGCGCTTATTTTCTCCCTTATGCCACCTCCACACCAGCTGGAGGGATGTGAAGGGCACGTGGCTAGTGGCTCAGTGGGCAGTGTGAAACTCCTGCTCCACATTTGTGCATTACCTATAGCAGCACAGACCTTGCTTAGATATGGTGGCCATGCTACTCTATCTCATCTATTCTATCTCATCTATCACTATCTATCTCCATTCTATCATCTATCTATTCTATCTACGATATCTATCTATCTTATCTATCATACTGCTTCTATCTCATTCTACTCCTATCGTTATCTATCTATCTATTTCTATCTAGCTACTCATACTATTATCTCTTATATCGCTACTACTATATCTATCTTACTCTATCTCGCTATCTCTATCTATCTATCTAGTATCTATCTTCATATTTCTTCATTATCGTTATCTTACATACATAATTGCCCACCACCCAGTGCGGCCCAACACACGGGCCCAAAGATCGCATTTTTCCATAAGGTTTCAGACAATTTTCGTTTACGCTGCATTTACAGTGTTTTTGGCTGCATCGATTGTCGCATCGCTCCAACTTATCTTCATGCTGGCCGACAAATCGGGAGTGTGGCCCATTGGCACACGGATTCGGACTACGTGGCGGTATTTAAAATTTCAAACTGTGCGAAAGGAACCAAGCACTACATGCCCGGGAGAAGAAGGTGAACTCCGGGGACCTCAGACGGGGACACAAACATGCAGGATCCACGGCGCTGAGCCTACATGAATGGCCGGACTTCACTTTTTGAACCCGCCGGATCGGGATACGCGACAGACCGGGTAAGTAAATATGCACCCAGTTGAGTGACTGTGAGAGTCCTGATTCGTACCTACCCGCCCCACAACAGTGATGAACAGTGAGAGTCTGATTACCCCGGTCCACACACAGTGATTGACAAGTGAGAGTCCTGATTACCCACCTAAACAGTGTACGAGAACATGGTTAGGTCCATGTATTACGTCAACAAACAGTGAACAGTGGAAGGGTCAGGTAATACCGAGGCCAATAAGTGATTGGACATGAGAGCCGATTTACTCTCCCAAGAAGGGTCAAGAGTCGCTTTATCACAATTTCAAATTAATTTGTCGATGTTACGTCCCTGTTACTTGGGCTACATGGTGGGGGGTAAATAGTTGGATATAACACACAACCATCAGGTGACTCCAGACGTTTTCCCATCAACATCAAAAAAACGTGTGTTACGTCATGTTCCAGTAGATATAAGTCATTACTCGAAACCTATGAATTCGGTCTAACTTTTTTACAACTTGTCATAGCAAATGTTTTTCAAATAACTCTGTATAGTCCGGGAAGAGAACTTTCACGGCTCCGGGACTAAAGTTGAAAAACTCTACTAACCAATGGAAGTAAATTGGAGCCCAGTGATTGGAAGTCTCTGTAAAAGTGTGATTAAAAGGGTGTGTTACGCGCACAACAATCATTGCAACGGCACCCAGAGACAATGACCTGAAAGAAGAGAACGGAATTATATAAAGGGAGCCCAGTAATGGCGCCGGCCATTGATTACATGTATATTTCATGTCTGCTGGAAAGTGAAGAAGAGAAACAATGATAAAGGAGTACGGGGTCGGCTCTCGATATCTGTGTTACGGAATACTCAATGAGGAAAACTCAATCGTAACTTTGTTGAAAATGGCACATACCCCAGGCCATCTACGCGATGCGAATGGGAATTGCAAGGGGTTAATTGTCTTGCTAACTGTAACTATTACTAGTATTCATATCTACATTTAACGTATGGTTACATTTATAATCTGAAAGTACAGGAAAAACGGTAAATGGTTTCCACTAATAGCAAATTGGCCCGATCCATAGTCCGATCAGTAATAAGACCCCACAATGCATCAAATGGGTCGGACCCTGCACGACGAGATGGCAGAGAGCAAGCCGGTTCCATTGCACGCGGCAGTGCTCCGTTCATCTCATGGTAAGAAGTAGAAGCTCAGAGCCCCCATATTTGGCAATATCGTCTTCACCGCGAGAGAAGAACGCGCAGCGAGTTTGCATGCAGGATACAAGTGGACCTCTTCTCAAGAATGCATGAGGTCCTAAGGCATGAGACCCACCACCACGCACCGGTCGGCTCCAGATTTATAGGCTCCCATGGGTGGCCAGAGCCTCAGTTGGGCCCCATTCAGTGGACCACGCAGCATAAAAGTATAAACTAAAACAGCATCTCCTGTTACCTACAAATATTCCTAGTTATCATCCCAAAAGTCCCCTCGTAGTATTATATATAAAGCCCCTCACCCTATGGTTCATTACATACAGCCCCCTATGTTTTTTTTTTATATATATAATCCCGCACCCCTCAACTCCTAATGCATTCCATTAGATACAAGCCATTGCTCATCATGCTATCCTTTTATCGAGCGGGCCCCACCAGCAGCCCGGTGGCCCCGCACGTTGCCGGTAGCAACCCAGATCTGTGCCGCCATGCCGCCCCCCGTTAGCAGTATACCATTGGATTCACACCAATTTGTATGACTACCTGCTTTGCAGAACCTGGGGTTGGCCATTGTTCAAGCAAAAACTAATTTGTGTAATGAATAATGTTTACACTTTATGTGACCAGAACACAACCCAAAAAGTAAAGGGGAGGTGTCATCTTCCGGGACCTGATCAGGTGATAGCTATAAAAACAAATGTGAAAATTGAGCAACTGCGTTTTTGTGATTTCTGTGCATTAGAATTGTTTTTCTCACGCTCTCCCGTACGTTACTGTGGTGAATATATTTGGTTGCTGGTAGAGAGAATAAACTGTCCTGCAAGATGCAGCATGATGAGCAGGAGGAAGCATGTGCGACCAACTCTACTGGCAATGTGCTATACAACAGGACTCCATTATATCTGTGTGCAACGTCGTTTCCCACCCAGGGCTGTACTAAGGCCTGGTAGTTGATTCCCCGTTGTACGGCGCCCTAGGCAGTGGTAGAAGGAAAAGGCCATGTCCTACTCCGTTTGTTCCCAGTCGCGGTTGCTCTTTGAGTGAGGCCATCTGGGAGGGTTGCAAGAAGGGATGAAAAGCTGCAGCAAGTGATAGAAGTTACTTCCTGGGTACCCCTGTGTTATACATGTGTTAAGTAATCCTCAGTAAGATGGTAGAATGAGAGCCGTGACTCCTAGTGGCGCCAGGGAATCACACGTATACAGACAAAAAAACACAAAAAAAAAAACCAAAAAAAAAAAAAAAAAAAAGGGAGATGTGAACATCAACTCTCACTATATTTATTCCAGACTGAACATGGTAATGAGGAATCCAACCACCGAACCCCCCCTCGGACAATGTAGATATCCTCTATCCTTACCAGGCAGATATAGTGACATGTCATTCCCCTCACAGCCAGTAGGAGGCAACATATTAAGAGAGCATGGATATAGTATTAGAGCCAACTAAAGAAGTCTCGCCTGGAATGCAGGGTTAGATCGGCCATGACCCCTCACCTAATCTAGGGCCATTTAGCATGGTTCGTAGGGACCCGTCCACAGCCTTTACATGTGAGTACCCCAATGTAATTATGTCCATAAAGCATAGATCTAATATATTTACCAAGAATTGGGGCCGTTCTTATCTGATTCAGCAGCAGAGAGGGCTCGGTTCAACTCCTGTCAGTGCCCCCACTCCAAGGAGGAAGGAATTGTCCTTTCTGTCCACAGATGGGTGTGACAACGGCAATGCCCAGCCCGTTGTCCTCTAATTCTGCTTGCCGTATATAGAAGAAACGATAAATCCTAAGGGATGGCAGTTCGCAATGGGAGAATCCTTGGACATAACTTAGCTTGGGCCTCACCAAAATCCACCCCTGAATATAGTAGAACAAATATTATCATGTCTTCGATGCCTTTTGATAATATTCAGCAGTTTGCATTTATGATTCACAAGTGGGAAAGGTGATTACTGTGACACATGACGTCAGCTTACATCCCCGGCACCCATACATTCCTACACTCCGATCATTGGCATGTTTTAATGAAGTAAAATCCATTAAAGCCGCAAGAATCCTCTGCAGGTGTAAACAGGTGGGGCATCCAAGGCACGCTAATGAGGCGCAATAGAAATTAAGCTCTAAGCCTTCACATCTGTCTCCAATCTAATTTTCATATGTACAAAGGGAAAAGTAAATTCATAGAGCCGGGCTCGGGATCATGATAATTTCACAGAGAGTTATCCCGGGCAGAGGCTTCCACTTGTAATTAATTGCTTGTTACAATTCTTGTTATTTGATATCGGTGAAAGAATGATCATACATGGATAGAATGCTCTGTTTCTGCTTAGCAGCCTATGTCTTGTTTACTTCGAGTCGTATCGGATTTATCTGCCCTTTCTTCATCTCCCGATCAACCTGCTATCTTTTTACTAAATACCTCGATGTTCGAGTGTTTATAATCGCGATTAAATCATGGTCAGGATATTTGATTGTGTTTTTACACCTGGGTCCTGCCACAAACGTAGAACCTGAAGCTCGAGATTACATGGACTCTGTGTAGTGGCTGGAATGATGTAACGACATGGGATGTGTTATCTGGGTTATGATGGAGAGCAGCTGCTGGATTTTCCGACTACTAATAAGCACCTTACTATAAGCAGCACCACAGATTTATTCATGCATAAAAGGAAAATAAATTTAAACCAATTAAAAATGTCCCTGCGGCAAACACAGCTTGCTACATCCATTCATTTACACACCATCACACCAACCCACAGAGCATCTGCTACAGCCATCATCACGAAGCCATATTCTCCACACAGAGCTTGCTACAATCCACCATTCACACCGAGCTATGCTACAATCCATTCCACTGCCACACAGAGCCCTGCTACATCCATTCCACACACAGAGCCTGCTAACCATTCATTCCCAAACAGAGATTTTGCTCATCCACTTATCACACAACAGCTTGTACAATTTTAATTCAAACAGAGCTCTGCTACCATCCATCTCATTTCACACCCCCAGAGCTCTGCTACTACACCACTCATTCACACACATCTGCTACTTCTTCACATTCAAACACAGCACTGCAGGGCCATTAATTCACAACCCCCCGTTCTGCTACAAATCCTTCTCACTCACACACAGCTTCTACTGCACCCATTTACTTTCCAGACCAACAGCTCTGTTAAACCCAGTTTACTGCACACAAGCTCTGCTAATTCAATTTAACACACAACAGTCTCTGGCATATTCACTCACACTGGCCGCTACAATACATTCACTCACAGAACACACTACAGCCCCTGACTACTCCATTCATACACACAGCTTTTCTTCTTATTACCAGTCCCAGTTGCTACTATTGCTCTGGTCCATCCCCTTGCAGCGTGAAGAGTTTAAGGAAATCAACATGTTTATTTAGCATTTGTGAGCTAACAAACACCCATCCAAGGGTCTGGGTTATGTCTTAAGTTGTCACATGGGGTCCCAGCAATTATGTGACATTAAGTGACCCAACCAGACCCAAATTTTGCCATAGTAGGCATGATAGTCCACCTCCTAGTGCTCTCTTCATCGGCCACATGGGCGTCCTAAAAATGGCCACTGACCATTGTTTCAGTTCAAAGGGCATGTCCACTCCATCGTGACCTCTAGAGATGAACAATCATAAAAGATTTGATTTCTTGAAGCGTCATTTAATTTTTCAAACAATTCTGTTTGAGTCTAATATTTAGTTGCTTAATGCCAGAATTTGGATATAGACCCCTCTTAGTCCTAAAACAGATTGCCATAAAAGCTCTAATCTTGTTTTGTACATTTTGGTGAATTCAAAAATTTCCCTCCCCTTCCCAAATCTCGGGATGAACGATGAAAGATACAGATTTGATTGAGACCTTAAAAAAATAGCATAGTCCCACTCAATCTACAAACCACAAATAGATCGCTATAACGCTCGTAAGTCTCTGCATTGAGCTGCTCCACAGCCCTGACCTTACGTGACTGTGTATATTCACCATAGCAGGGTGAAGACAATCCCAAATACAACTGGAGAAGCTACAATTCTGGAATGTAAATTCCCACTTCTACTAACACATGGGTATGCCAGCCAGCACATGCCTTAGTATATACACTCACCGGCCAATTTAAGGTACACCTGTCAACCTGCTCGTAACATAATTCTAATCACCAATCACATGGCGGCAACTCGTGCATTTAGGCATGTAGACATGGTCAGACAATCTCCTGCAGTTCAAACCGAGCATCAGTATGGGGAGAAAGGTGATTTGAGGCCTTTGAACGTGGCATGGTTGTGTGTGCCAGAAGGGCTGTCTAAGTATTTTCAGAAACTGCTGATCTACTGGGATTTTCACGCACAACCTCTCTAGGGTTTACAGAGAATGGTCCAAAAAAGAAAAAACATCCAGTGAGCGGCAGTTCTGTGGGCGGAAATGCCTTGTTGATGCCGAGGTCAGGGAGAATGGGCGATGGGTCGAGCTGATAGAAAGGCAACAGTGACTCAAATCGCCACCCGTTACAACCAAGGTGCAGAAGAGCATCTCTGAACGCAAGTACGTCGAACTTTGAGGCAGATGGGCTCACAGCAGAAAGACAACAACCGGTGCCCCTCCTTTCAGCTAAGAACAGGAAACTGAGGCTACAATTTTGCACAAGCTCATTGAATTGGACAGTAGAAGATTGGAAAAACGTTGCCTGGTCTGAGGAGTCTCGATTTTCTGCTGGACATTCGGAGGTAGGTCAGAATTGGCGTCACAAACATGAAAGCATGGATCCATCCGCCTTGTATCAACGGTTCAGGCTGGTGGTGTGGTGTCATGGTGGGGAATATTTCTTGGCACTCTCTTGGCCCCTTGGTACCATTGAGCATCGTTGCAATCCACAGCCACCTGAGTATTGTGCTGACCATGTCCATCTCTTTATGAACACAATGTACCCTGTAACATCTGATGGCTACCTTTCAGCAGGATAATGCCCATGTCATAAAAGCTGGATCATCTCAGACTGGTTTCTTGAACATGACAATGAGGTCACTGGACAAATGTGCCTCACAGCAGACCGACGACTCAAGTCCAATAGAGCACTTTGGGATTGGTGGAAGGAGATTGCATCATGGATGTGCAGCCGACAATCTGCGCAACTGTGGATGCCTCATGTCACTATGACCAAAATATCGAGGAGTTCAGCAACTGTTGAATCTATGCCCAAAGAATTGAAGCAGTTGGGAAGGCAAAAGGGGTCCAACCCGTACTAGATGGTGTACCTAATAAAGTGGGCCGGTGAGTGTATATAAAGATAACCCAGCACATTCCCATAGATATAGTTAGCACAGCACATTCCCCCTGGATATAGGTAGCCACGCATGCCTCTGGATATAGGTAGCCAGCACATGCCCCCTGGATATAGGTCATCCAGCACATTCCTTGGAAATAGTAGCCCAGCAAATGCCCTCCAGTATATAGGTAGCCAGCACATGCCCCCTGGATATAGAAGGCCCAGCATATGCCCATGGATATAAGTGCGCAACATTGGTAGCACGGATATAATAGCTAGCCATTCCCCCTGATATAGGAGCCCAACACACGACCCTTGATAAGGAAGCCCAGCACATGCCCTGGATATAGGAAGGCCCAGCACAGACCACTGGATATAGCTAGTTCAGAACATTCCCCATGGATATAAGTAGACCAGCACAGCCTCCAGCATATAGGTAGCACAGCATATGCTTCCACATATAGGTACACACATATGCCCCCTGGATACGAAGACCCGCATATGCCCCGGATATAAGTAGCCCAACAGTTTGCCCCCTGGATAAGCTAGAACAGCACATTTCTCCTGGATATAGATAGAACAACATGCCCCCTGGATTAGCTAGCCACACCATGTCACCTGGATATAGGTAACCCAGCACATGCACCCATTAAATACTCACCCAATAATACTCACAGTACCTGGCCTCCTTGCAGGTGCCTCTTTCTGGAGCCACTGTCGCCTAGCCACTACGCATAGGCACTGCCTTGGTCACACAGAAGGTACAGGCAGCTATGATAATAGACTGCTTACATCCAGCATCAGACAGTACAGTATGGTGGATGGCACACCCAGGTAGAAGCAGGGATGGCGTCCTAGGTGATCAATCTACCCCTTGTCCTGCCCTGATTGAAATCTATTGTCTATGGATATATTATCATTCTATTGGTTTAATATTATCAAGTTCACTGAAGAATACAATAAATGGAAGATCCCATTAAAAATAATGGACCTCACGCATGTTGACTTTGCCGAGTACCTGACTCCGTCAATACGACGTAAAAATTCTTCCTTCAATAAATTTTGAAATGATATGTTATAGATTTCTTCCTCCTCCCTAATGAATAACATATGAAGATTATAAGACACAGTCATGGTCGCTGGCAAATTGATTGTCCTATTATTTTAATCATTTCGAAAAAAGCCATTTCCCCCCCTTGGGTGTTAATATTTACATAATTGTAATTTATTGCTTAAAGTACCTCGCCATGCAAAGACAACATCAAAGTATTCACTTCATTAAATCACTGTTTCCGGTTTCTGCTAGCTGAGAATGTTAAATGTGCCGTACTTGGCAGGATAAATTCTGAGGAGAGTTGGTAAAAAAACAAGTTGGTTTTTGTGTAGGATCAGGATTAGGAATGGCAGATCAGGCAGCTGCCATGGAGACGTCTGAAAGCCAGGGCATCAATGGGAAAAATATAAAAAATTTTGCATCACAATATCTGTCGGGAAACAGCGTCGGTCTTATTGGCACTCATCAGTGATATCCTATTGAGAGTATATGTGAAGAGGCCAAAGAGGCACTTCCACAAGAATACTGGAGAGATAGGGCACAGTCTATGTTTGCTGTAAAACTTTTATTTTAAGATGTCTTCCTGGACTTTACTAATGACCTTGCTGAGGAGAGGTTATCAATTTCAGGTTTGTGAGGTCTGACATCCCGCACTTTATAAATGATTGGCTCGAGATAACTACAGATGTCATGGAGGGTATCTGATAGCTCATGGCGTCAATGGAAAAAAAATGTAAAAATTTAGCATCACAATATCTGTAGGGACAACACACGTCGGTCTTATTGGCACTCATACAGTGATATCTATTTGGGATGTCTGTGGTAGAGAGGCAAAACAGACAGTTCCACAGATCTAGAAAGAATAGGACAGTCTATGTTTGTTGTAAAACTTATTTTAAAAAGGTTATACTGGACTTAATAGATGGTGATAGAGATGAGCGAACATACTCGTCCGAGCTTGATGCCGTTCGAGCATTAGCGTACTCGAAAACTGCCGTTGCTCGGACGAATACTTCGCCCGCTCGAGAAAATGGCATCTCCGCCCGTTTTGCTTTTTGGTGGCCAGAAACAGAGCCAATCACAAGCCAGGAGACTCTGCACTCCACCCAGCATGACGTACCCTTACACGTCGATAGGCAGTGGTTGGGGCCAGATCAGGTGACCCTGGGATAGACTAGCCGCTGCCCGCGCTGCTCGATATTATGTGTTGGATGCCGCTAGGGAGAGAGCTGCTGCTGGTCAGGGGAAAGCGTTAGGCTGTTCTATTAGAATAGTGTTAGGCAGGAGTGATTCTCAAGAACCCACAGCCCTTCTTAGGGCTACAATAACGTTATACATTTTTTTTTTATTTGCAGCTAGTACCATATGTGAGGAATTAGCATGGGGGACTTGCTACCGTTGTGTTTAGTCTTAGTGACCAACATCCACCTCAAACACCAAAGTGGGACAATTTATTAGGGGTTTGATTAGATTAGGCACAGTCTGCCAGTTCTTTTTATTTTACGTTTATTTTTTGATAAACTCAGCGTCTCTCATGCAGTGTGCTTTCATACTTGGCTATAAAATAGCCATAGGAGAATCCAAACGGCTTACTTACGCCACAGTAGCGTTATATATATTTTATTTCTGGTTGATCTGCTGGGGCTGTACTGATGCTCAGTGCATCTACTACCATATTGTGAGGAATTTGTAGTGAGACTGCGACCGCTGTGTTTAGCGCTTAGTGACGCACATCCATCGCAAGACCAAAGGGGACATTTATTAGGGGTTGATTGAATTAGCACAGTCTGCCATTTACTTTTATTTTAACGTTTATTTTTTCATAACTCGTGTCATCTCATCTGGCTAGCAGTGTGTTTCATAGTTGGCAGAAAATAGCCATAGCATAGGATAGCATCGTTTGGTTTTAAAACTAAAAAACAACAAAAAAAAACACAACAAAAAAATAACTTAAAAAAAACAGGGTACAGGGGGACTGGCGCATACTGCAGGGGTCAGAGGCCGGGTCCTGGGCGGGGGGGAGAAACCACCTGCTGTATGAGGGAGCAGGGAACGCCGCAGAGCTACACTCCCTAGGTTCATGTCTGAAGTACTGGGACTCGTGGTAGAGCACTGTTGAGGCCAGAACAGTGCGACCAGGTGATGCGTGGATTGCCGACAATGCTTCGAGCAATTTGTCCACCAGTCAGTCTGTCCACGCAGTCCACCCATGTCACCGAAATCGGCACTCCTCCACTCCTGCACACTCAGCCTCCTCCCCCCAGTCTGCTCCCCTCCCAGGAAAATTTGGCATTTGAACCGGCATACTCTGAGGAACTGTTTTCTGGACCCTTCCCAGTCACAAAACCACTTGTCGGTTGCTGCTGAGCAATTTTCCGATGCCCAGTTTTCCACAGTCGCAGTTTGGGTGATGATGACCTTCTTGACGTAGTGAGAAGTGTGTAACAGAGGTGTCCGACGATGAGGAGACACGGTTGTTCAGACAGTGGTGAAGTTGTTGTCAGGCAGGAAGTCGAGGGGGGAGGCAGACTGAGGATCGAGGATGATGAGGTGACAGACCCAAGCTGGGTTGAGTAGGCCGGGTGAACACAGTGCTTCTGAAGACGGAGGGAGTCCTCGACCAGAACAGGTTGAAGAGGCAGTGGTGGGGCCAGACGGAGAGGAGGCCAGAGCTGGTGCATCAGCGCCAATGTGTCACGTAGTGAAGCTCCCGTGGCGAGGGCTAGATTTTCAGAAGTCTGAGGTTCTTAAGGAACACCGATGACCGACGGACTGTGGTGTGCAACCTGTGCCAAACCAGGATCAGCAGGGGTTCCACCATACTAGACTTACTACCACACGTAATGCGCAGTGCTACTGAATGCTAAAACACCCCACTCAGTGGACACCAAGCCCGTTTCACCTCGGCCGTGCACACCACTGCTCCTTCCCCTGTGTAGCTAATAGTCAGCCCCCTGCCCAGGACCCTGCCCAAAAACCCCTCGTCGCCTCCACGTCCTCCACAGCATCCACCACGCAGACTCTCCATACCCCGAACGCTGGAGCGAAAAGGAAATATAGGCAACACCCGCACCCCAAACCCTCAATGTCCCACATCTCAGATTGCTTAGCCTGTAGATGCTGCCCTATGGCTGGTAGAGAACGAGGCCTTTCGCAACCTCATGGCGGCGCTGCCCCTCGGTATTCGGTCCCCAGCCGCCACTACTTTTCCCGATGCCGTCCCAGCCCTGCACCAGCACGTGTCAGACAACATCATCCGTGCCCTGACAACGCCGTTTCTGACATGGTCCCTTATCAAACGAGCTGTGTCAGGCAGAATTTAAGGTGTTGTTTACAGATACATAGGGAACTGGCGCGTCTGTCGCCGCCATGCTGGAGACCTGCAGTTGCAATCATAGCAGGCACCTGGATTGCCCCATATGTCGCTCTTAATCATGGAAGTCTCTCCATGGCTGCCTCCAAATGTCGTCCCCTTATCAAACGAGCTTGTCAGGCTCATTTTTCGGGTGTTTACCAATAAGTTATGGACTTGGTCACCTTTGTTGTTTTTGTCGCCACCATGCTTGTTATCGTAAATATACCGGTCAACCTTTGTACAGAGGAAATAATTAGCGCTTCTTGTCCACTCTCCTTTGGTTTCTCTCTGCACCATTGGTTTGAAGCCTGAGTCCATTTAGGCAGTGAAGGCTAACCTAGGCACTGGTGCCAGAGGTGGCACTCAGAGCCCTTTCTGTGGGCACTCAGGCCATCACCAGAGATAACTCCAGGTTCTTCCTGCGTCCCAGACAGCCCAGGACTTGCTGTGTCACTGAGGTATTTTAAGTGACAGCTCTACCTGGGACTATTTTCTGCTTTATTGGTGTCCTCGGGGTGCTGGTATCAATGCAAAACTGTGACAGAGAAGAGAGTATAAAATCACCAATTATATATCTGTGATGGACTGCGATAGATAAGCGGGTCTTTGTTGTAGTTTGGGCACTCGCGTCTCAAAGGTTTTGCCATCACTGATTAGGGATGTTGCCATGCCATCTCTAGCCTGCCGCTGCGCCGCTGCCTCTGCATGCCGTCCCCTATATGTCAGGGTCAATTATTGGAGTTTTAGATGCTATCAGCTTCATTCTGTCACTCTGTCATGGCCATGCTGTTGCCATAGTTTTTGGCAATGGTGCGATTAAGCAGCCTCAGAGGCATCCATGCATGCTGCCCCTGCTGTTTCCTGTCCATTTTCCGTGGTGTTTCCATCCTTTTCTGAGGTTCCCAGGTGTTTGCCAAGCTTCCCCTGTGAGAGCCTTGGTCCCCTTGAAAAATGCTCGAGTCTCCCATGACTTCAATGGGGCTCGTTATTCGAGAACGAGCACTCGAGCATCGGGAAAGTTTCGTCTCGAATAACGAGTACCCGAGCATTTAGTGCTCGCTCATCTCTAATGGTGACTTGGCGAGGAGAGGTCATCAATTTCAGATCTGTGAGGGTCTGATATCCAGCCACTTCCATAATGATTGGTCTCTAAAATACTACAGATGGCATACAGGGTATCTGATAGCTTGGGGCTTCAATAGACAAAAAAAATGTAAAAAAATTGCATCACAATATCTGCCAGAACACAACGCCAGTCTTTGCACTCATCAGTGATTTCCATTTTCACAATCTTGGTACTTTTGTGGTGTAGAGGCAGAACAAAAATCTCAATAATCCGGAGAGATAGGGCACAGTCTCTGTTTGTTGTAAAACTTTTGTTTAAGATGTTTATCCTGGACTTGAATATGATGACCTTGGTATGGAGGTCATCAATTTCAGGTTTGTGATAGTCTGACATCCAGCACTTCTGTAAATGATTGGCTAGAAGATATACAGGTGTCATGGAGGGTATCTGATAACTCATTTGTTCAATGGACAAAAAATGTAAACCTTTGATCACAATGGGGGTCATTTACTAAGGCCCCGACTTCGCGTTTTCCCGACTGTTACCCGAATATTTCCGATTTGCGCCGATTGTCCCGGGATTTTGGCGCACGCGATCGGATTGTGGCGCATCGGCGCTGGCATGCACGCGACGAAAATTGGGGGGCGTGGCCGAACGAAAACCCGACAGGATTCGGAAAAATCGCCGCATTTAAGAAAAAAAATGTGTGCGAAAATTACACTTACCTTCCAGGTATAGGCGGTGAATTTCAGGCATTCCAGCGTGCCTCGGGGAACTTCAGCGCAGCAGCGCCACCTGTGGACAGCGGAGACTACCTTAGTGAATCCCTCCGACCCGAATCCACCAGAGAAGCGACGCTGGTTCGTCGAACGAACTGGGTAGTAAATCTGCCCCAATATCTGTCAGGACACAACGCCAGTCTTATTGGCACTCATCAGGATTTCCATTTATCTACAAACCTTGGTACTTATGACTAGAGGCAGATCAAGAAATTCCTTAAGAATCATGTAGAGATAGGGCACAGTCCGGGTTTCTTATAATCTTTTCTTTTAGCTGTATTCTAGGACTGTAGTATATGTGACCCTAGCTTAGGAGAGGTCATCAATTTCAGATCTGTGAAGGTCTAACATCTGGCAAGTCTCTAATGAGCAGCGTATCAGAGATATTGCAGATGCGTGAGACATACTGATAACTCAGTCCATCAGAGTAAAAAAAAATTAAATTTGCTCAACAATATCTGTTAGGAACACAATGCGTCTTATTGGCACTATCAGTGATTGTATTTAGCACAACTTAAAGTGTGTGTGGTTTAGAGATAGGGTAGAATCAAGTTTGTTTTAAAATATTTGTAACTAGTCTTCTGGGATTTAAATATGTGGAGGACCGGACTTTGTGTTTGGGATTTGGCACCACACCCCGACTATTGCCAGATTGGCGGACCGAACAACAGGTCTGGCAAATTGACCCTAGAGACTAGCCATGCCCATCGGACCAATCATAGCCATGGCTAGTTGCTTGGGGTGTCCAGTGTTGGCATATGTCTGGGTCACACACTGAACCGGAACCTGAACGTCGAGTCCATCATCTCTAGTCTCACTGTCAATCAAAGGGGTTTACCTTCCAGAACTTCCATGAATCAGCAACATGAGATACTTCAGATGACATGGAAACTTCTGATAACTCAGGGCATCGATGAATACATTTTTTAGCTTTACAAAACTCACTCCAGTCTATTGTACTCATCAGTGATTTCAATGGAGCACAGTCTAGGACATTGTGATGGCGAACCTATGGCATGAGTGCGCAGGTGGCACTCAGAGCCCTTTTGGTGGTACCCAGACCTTCACCCTAGCACAGAGTTTGCCAGGGAGGACTTCCTTCTGTTTTCCAAGATAGCGAGGACGTGCCTGCTCGGTGCTATTTAAAGTGACACCTCTTGCTGCCAGGACGACAGGAGAGTGAACAAGGTGTTGATCAGGATGATTATCGTTGGAGTTCCTGCTCTGGGTCCCCTGATCTTCCTCTTCAGGGGACCCTGGAGGGAAATACAATCCAAATTTCTGCATCCTCTTTCAACTATTGGACGTCTTCAGGACAGCAAATGATTTAACCTTGATACAGTAGGGATCAATAAGTTACTGCTTACATTGTCATGTGGCACTTTGACATATAAGTGGTGGGTTGACATCATACCTTTAAAGGTTTCAACCTTTAGAGCTGACAGGCCATATTAAGAGCGAATCAAGGCAATATAAGGAGTTAGGACTATTTACAGATTCAATAGTTTCAATAACACACTCATAGGTTTATGACACTCATCAGGTGTGTCCTAAGCACATCTTGTAGATCCAGCATGGGCATCTGAGTTGCACGCAATCAATTTCATTCTTAGGAATTGGAATGGCCAACATAGTTAGTTGTAAAACAGATTTAAAGGGATCTTCCATAGGCATTAATATGAACTATAGATTAAAGGTCAAGCAACTTAAGCATCGTAGGGTCTGGACATCCAAAATTTAACCTCGCCAGATCATACTTGAATGGGATCTAGATACTATGGTCTATGACTTTAAAAACTCCATCATTGAAAAAACGATGCTGAGATTAGTGATGCTCATGAACAATTCCGACTTACTTACTGACACTATCAGTGATTGTCCCCAGCAACACACTCTGGCATCTATTATCCAAGGCCGACAGAAAGCATTCTGAGGGACCATGAAAATGAGCAAACAAGGTGTAGTTGTAAACAGAATTAAAGGGGTTCTATGGATCTTGATTATGATTGACCTATACCTTGATAGGTCATCTATCGAGGGTGGTCTGATCATCCAGCACCCCTGCCGATCAGGACTGGCAGATGTCATGGAGAGACCTGCAATGTTCAGGCATCAATGAAAAAACTTGTTAAAGTAACTCAGGAGCACAAATACGGTTGTTGAACTCATCAGTGTTTTCCAAAGTTGAAGAGTGGAGAGAGGAGACTAATCGGTTGGTTGTAGAATATTTTTTTGGAAGGGAGGTCAGAGGTCTTAGGAAAGGTATAAAATCCAATAGGGTAGGAGTTACCAGTATCTTCTCTAACACCCATCTTCATGTGCTAGAAGAACTTCATGGTCATGTTACGAAGGCCGACTTCGACGTTTCCGACGTGTCCGATTGTTTTGCGCCGTTTAATCCTGATGCGGGATTTTGCGACCAAGTATTGCGCATCGCAGCAGAACGATAGGGGAGTGCCGATCTTTGATCGTCTTCTTTTTTACAACGATTGGAAAAGCGCTTCCAATCTGTTGCGGACTGCATACTCACTACGGGCTCAGGTGTTATTCCACGTTCGGATTGGCTCTTATAACCCGGCTACATCCAGCGCAGAGAACGCTGACCATGGACATATCCAGCGCCCCATGCCCCCCCCCCCCAACAGTGTCCTCTTCACTTCTTTTTAGCATGACGTTGAAGGGCCACTATTACCAAGTCTTATGTTAATATACAGAGGCGTAAGCATTCCTACTGACCATAGTAGTAAAAGCCACCAACATACGAAAGTGCCTGAGCTTGTGATCCTAGCTATTGTTTAGCGTGATTCCTAATCGCTTGTCCAGACTCCGATCTGCAAGCAGATTATCACTATAGCTGACTTTGGCTTCACCCGGTATCTACCAGACTTGTTTTGACCCATCTTGATTTTTTTATACCGACCAGCACCAGCCTGACCTCTGCTGTCCATCACTATTCTTTCCGAACCCTATTGTTCATGTCATTGGCCACTACAAGTAGTGGTCTTGTGATGCTGCACACAAGTCCAGTCCCCACACGGGTGATAAAGTGAGAAAATGGCAGGTCTGGTAAGTAGAGGTGAGTGGTTTCAACTACAACTGCGGGTCTATGCCAACACATTGGTCTCTCACTAAGCAAAATTGAGTTCAGTGTTTGGGCTCATCCCAACGTAACTACTATAGCCTCATCACAGCGTTAATTGCAGAGAGTGCACAAGCCACAAAGGACAATCCTAGGGAAAGGTGGTGCACATTTAAAGGTTTAACACAATCGGTGACAACATGATCGCGGGTGTTTTTTGGTGGGTATTCATGTTTGAGCTGTTTACCAAACCCACTTTTGTGCAAAGATCGACCCAACCCGAATGGGTTCGCCCATCACTAGTAGTGATCTTAAACGTTTCTGGTGGCACAATAGGTCCACCCTCAGTCTCTGCTACAAAGCGTGGTTAGGCGATTCGTAAAATGATGAATGGCACACTTCTCCAGCAGAAGATTTAATAAGGAAGCAAACAAGTTGATAGAACCGGCCAAACTCTTCTTCTCGGAGATAGAGCTCCTTTCGTTCTTCCGTCGGCCTATTGCGAGGATCCTGTTGCCATGGACACAGCGAGCCGAAGCTGTGAGGCAAATTGAATGATCTGGCTGTAAGTACGAATAATAGATGAAGACTGTATTTAGGAGGAACACCGGGTTACTGTTATGATTATGTACAGCATGTAGTGGCAGAAGATTAATTTCCGAGGAGCTCTCCGACTGATGGTCGGCATGTGCGCTTTCTAGGAAGATGTCGCAGGAATGCAAATGCTTCATAATTATTTTAATATGTCGGATTCGGGAATGTCTCCGCTTCTTAACCAGGTATTACGGATACAGATAGTGCAAGCGGAAGACTCTAAAGCAGTGAGCATTAGACATGTGTTATTGAAATGCATACGGCTTAGGAGGACGCGTGCGGCGTGTAGGGGATGTGATATTGCATTTCTTTATCTTTTCATTTATGTATAGAGATGGCTGGTGATACACCGGGGCTGTCACACACACAATTAGCTTCTGCTGTGCCACCTTAAACCTTAAAGGGGAGGTTTCTTTTAATATGAATATAATGGGTTGAGAATTTAAATTTTAAAAGCACGGGTCAAATTTACCCAGCATGCCTCACCACAATGAGACCAAAATAGTTAAAGGGGGCAACTTTCCTCCATGGACATAACTAGAAATGATTTGGCCCACAAGCACACCTTTGGCTTCCATTGTCCCCACGCTTTCCTGTTGTCCCCCTTACCTAAAATGTTCCCCTTTTTGTAGTTTCAAAATGTATACCCCAATTTTGGAGCTATCCCATGTCAGTCATTCCCTCCCTTATGTAACCCCCCATCTATACCACTTTCTTGTTGCCTGCTTACACTTATGCGCCTTTTCTGTAGACCCCCTACCTTCCACCTCTTCTGTTAGCCCCCCAATTTTCAACTTTTCTGTAGCCCCCTACTTTACCCCTTTGCTCATTTCCCTACTTTATAATCCTTCTGTAGCACTCCCACCTATGTCCTTTTTTAGGCCACCTATCTTACACCTTGCTTTTGTAGCCCCCTACCACATAGCCGTTTCTGCAGCAACCCACAATATGCGAATTATTTGAAGTCCCCTACCTTATAGCCCTTTCTGTAGCCCCCACCTTACGGCCTCTCTCTATATTCCTAGTCACCTTACGCCTCTCTTTCCTCTCAGTGAGGAGATGCTTGCAAATGTCTGAACCCACGCGGATAGGGGAGCTGGACTTTTATTATTACATAGCCCCCTACCTTTATCCTGTGTCTGTATTCTCCTACCTTCCACCCTTTTGTAGACCCCAACCTTCACCCCCTTCTGCAGCCCCTACCATCCCCCTTTTTTTATCCCCCTACTTTTACCACCTTTCTGTAGACCCCTACATTATACTTCTTTCTGTTTAGCCCCTACCTTATACCTTTTCTGTACCCCACACTTTTGCCACCCTTCTCATATTCCATAATAATATAATTCCTTATTTTATATAGCGCACACACGATTACGCAGCGCTGCACAGAGTTTGCAAATCGTCCCTGTCCAATGGGGCTCACAATCTAATCAACCTACCAGTATGTTTGGAGTGTGGGAGGTAACCGGTGGACCTGAAGGAAACCCCCACAAACACGGAGAGAACATCAAACTTTTGTAGAGTTGACCCTGGGACTTGAACCCAGGTCCCCAGCACTGCAAGGCTGTAATGCTGACCCACAGTGAGCACCGTGACTCCCACACTACAAACCCTGTACCTCTAATATCCCCCTTTTTTTTATTTGACATATCCTCTCCAGCCCAGCCACATATAGCTCTTACCAGCCTCATCTGTCGTCCCTTTTTAGACACCCATTCTTTCCCAGCTACCTGACAGTCGCGATTGTCCGACGAGGTTCTGTTCGTCGGGATTCACTAAGATCGTAACCAGGTCCGTAGAGTTCACTTCTCTTCCTGGTGCATGTGAGTGCCTGATCTTGCGACACAAATCGCTTTTTAAATTCCGGTTTTTCGACCGTCGGGTTGTCGATGGCCAACGCCCGATTTTGTTGCATGAAAGCCGGCGCCGATCGAGCGCACACTCCGATTGCGTGTGCCAAAATCCCGGGCATTCGGCACAAATCGGAATATTTGGGAAACCCGACGACGTTAAGAACCCTTAGTAAAGAGCCCCTATGTCTCCCTTCCCACCCTTTGCAGTAACAATAAAAAAAAAATCTGCCACTTACCTTTCCCTGTGTTCATGCAGCGGTTCTCTCCCTGTGCTGCTTGTGTGCACAGGCTCCCAGTCTGTTCTTTATACAGAGCTGGAGAGGGTAAGTCCTTTTTTGTAACGCCCATACTCTGTCTGTCCAAGAGGTTTTACTAACTAACCAAATGATTAAAATTTACCCATTGCCTACTTACCAAAAACAACCAATTCCTTTCTAGACATCGGATGCTTTTGCTTGGGATCCTTATTTCATTCCAGAGAGGCATAAGGACTTCATCTTAGTCGCTTTATGCTGAAAATCCTTGTATATTCATTTCTCCTGCGGTGGCACTGTGGAGAAAGGGATCGCTTACTTCCTGGGCCCCATGGATAATCTAGAGATCCCAATGGCGAGAAAGTTTGTGATTAGGTCTTGTTTAAGCCCTGGACGAAAATGAGAGCCTCTTAATAACCACAACCATTTGTGAATAATTAAAGGGATAGTTCAAATTTACAATTGTTAGTGTAATTAGGATAACATACTTAACGGACTGCGGTCAATGGATATTAGGGAATGATTGATTCGGTATAGACATATACTATACTAGTAGCCTCCAGATATATACAATGTAAGAGAAGAAGTTTGGCGCATAGGGTCCGGTCTAATGATCATTCCCATAGAGCGGCCATTGTTCTGCCTCTTATCCTCACTGGTTTTCTGTTGCGTGTCCAGGGACAACGTGCAAAAAGATGGAGAATACAAAATTGTGTATCCGGCACATCCACATATTCCAATACCTGATACTATTATTCTGTTTGATTTTTGACCGGGCCCAGAGATATATACGGTATTTAGAATTTTATATTATGTCTTTTGCATTGAAAGAGGATTTGAACGACCCACAGGCAATCCCCCTCTTCCCTAAGAGGGAAAGGGACGTATGAGGATTTGGTTCCCGGCATTTGTGAGATGAATCCGGCTGGGATGGATTTCCAGGGTGAATATAGTAGGAATTATTTCATTCTTTGAGAATGATAAGGATTCCAGGTTAGGTTCTAGGTTAGAATGTTGAGAAAATGAGACTGAGGCGCAATACCAGACTTCACCATGGACAAGAGTGGCGCTGTTTCCAAAAAAAGAAATACAGCTTGTCTTGTATACATGCATTGTCTAAAGGTTTTTTATCATCAATGCATGTATCATGTCTGATTAAGGGAGAGTCCATCTGTCGGATTTTTCCCCCATGGTAGGAGCGGGTACCGTGCCACTTGTGTGCTCCACTATCTTCAGTGCTTCCCATCGCAGTTTCTAGGGGCGAATGGGCCCCGCAGGTGGTGTGAATGCAGCCAAAGTGTTGAGTTTTGGTAATAGGGGCAGCTGTCGCCGTGTGCAGCCACCAATAACCTATCTTAATAATTTCTCTTTAATATAAGAAGAATTATCAACTTGGAAATAGCAAAAATCATTTCATTTAAAGGAACCTATCACCACAAATCTACCTATAAAGGTAGATCGGGTGGTAGGTGATCAATGGACGAGAGGATAGTCCTTTTACGGGCTAATCCGCACGGCCACGACTCTTTTAGTAACTTTTAGTAGCCTTGCATGAATTTTTATGCGGATACTGGGGAGTGGAGTAGCGCATTGAGGTTACATGGCGCAGCTAATCTACGCCCCGGTAGACCTCTTTCACCTCACTACTACCATCTTCGGCGCGCAGCCCTCTCCGATGAATCTGCGTATGCGCATGCGCAGAACAGCAGACCCGCGCTGCGCGGTCACTGCTCCGAAGCCGGGGCCTGCACAGGCTCGGGCCTGCGTTATGCCACGATGCGGAAGGAACGGCAGATTCATCGGACGAGGGGCGCAGCTACGAGCCGCTGTGGCCGAAGATGGTTGAGTAGGGGGGGAAAAGAGGCTACCGGGGATGGTAGCCGCCGCAATGTAACTCAGATGCGGTACTCACGCCCCAGTAGCAACATAAAAAAAATTGAGCATGCAAAGCTAATAAAAGTACTAAAAAGTGCGGAGGACGTGAGGATAGCCCTTAAAAGGGGAACTATCCTATGTCCCATTGATCCCCTACCACCAGATCTACCTTTATAGTAGATTGGGTGGGGTATAGGTTCCCTTTAAGTTCCCTATATTATATTACCTGCATTTGCTGATCCACAAGGCCCCCATGTATAGGGGGCTTAGTGGATGCGTATGGAGCCCACCATTTTGAAAAGAAAGTAACCAGCCCTGCATTAGTGCGTAAGACCTATGTGCAAGTTTTATGCGATTGCCACAGTGCGTACGCAGAGGGTCGGAGTCATAGAGAGGAGGACGCGTCTTCCGTCAGCGCTTGGAAAAAAGATGAGCGCCAGAGGCAGAGGCAGGGAGGGCAGGAAGTTGCGTATAGATTGTTTGTTTTGTGCTATGTGAGGGGCCTTAATTTTTATATATACTGAGGGGGCTGTGCTGGGCGTACTTAGGGGGCCTGTGCTGGGTGCATCTATATCTTGAGGGGGCATATGTTGGCTATCTTTATACTGGGGGGCATATATGGGGTATTCTATATAAGAGGAGGCAGTGCTGGGGCTTATCTATATAATGAGGGGGCATTTTGATGGGATATATTATATACTGGAGGGGGCCTGTGCTGGGCTAATTATATACTGAGGGGGCATGTGTTGGGCTATCTATATTACTGAGGGGGCTATGTTTCGGGGCTGGATATATACTGAGGGGGGAGGTGCTGTGGCTATTATCTATTACTGGGGGGCATGTGCTGGGGCTTATATATCTATGAGGGGGGATGAGGGGGCATGTCGGCGGGCTATTCTGAAGGGGGAATGTGCTGGGTTACTAATATGACCTTCAGTGTTGGGTTATCTATATATTGGAGGGGGGCATGTGCAGTGCTGGGGCTATCTATATACTGAGGGGGCATGTGCTGGGGCTATTCTGAGGGAGCATGTGCTTGGGTTACCTATATACTGACCTGTCATGTGTTGGTCTATCTATATATGGAGGGGGGCATGTGCAGTGCTGGGGCTATCTATATACTGAGGGTGGCATGTGCAACATCCCCCACCGGGGCCTAGCCCTTGAGGTGAGGCCTGGAGACAGCCGGGGCCCGCGGTACCGGAGTGGCTGGCGGTTGCGGCCTAAGCACGCTATTGTCACGGTGCTTGGTATGGGGAACCGGAGGGCTGTCCTACAGCCTGGCAGGTCTCCAGCAGGGTGGTGTTGGCAAGAAATGATGAGGGAGAGGCTGCTATAGCGGATCTCCCTGGGGCAACCCCTTAATGTCCCGAGTGTGAGTCTCTGGGTGATGGACAGGGTGCCGGTGATGAAGGCAGCCGTATTAGCAGGGACCAGACGGAGACAGAAGTTGAAGAAAACAACTTACAGTTCTTTATTTGAACCGGCAGGAACCGCAGCAACGTGCCTTTAACAGGTAGATGGAGTGCTGAGATGTGAGTTGGAGGGAGCCTCAGGAGATAGTTCACCAGCCTGGATGTAGAGGGCAGGCTGGGAGGCAGCTGTGTCCTGGTAGGAAGCTTCAGCTTGTCCTGTAGGGCTTCAGGTATCACCTTTAAAGGTAAGATGATACCCCTTTTCCTCACTACACTAACTCTAGTCTGATGCTCCACTCTTCAGAGGCAGGGGCTAGGCTCTTCCTGCTCTGGTATGGGCTAGACAGAGATTACTCACTCACTCACTCACTAGGATTCTCCTACACTGGAATCTCTCTGAGTGTTCTCTCAGAGTCCTTTCTCTTAGATCTCTCTACTAGAATAATCTCCAGAACATTCCTGGCCAGGGGGTTTTATTACCTCCCTTTGGTCAGGTGGTGGCTGCTCCTCCAATCACATCTCAGCTTACAGAGCACAGGATGTAACACATATCATTGGACAATAGCATCTTGCATCATACAAAATACTTAACTCCTGCCGTGCCAGGCAGGATTCACCACTGCAATATCCCCTATGTCCTATCAGGACCATGTAGTGTGATGTGGGTATATGCAGGTGGGACGTATTCGCAAACACTACCTCGCCATTGCATCGGCGAGGGTGTTGCACATGTGCTTGGGCTATCTATATAATGAGAGGGCATGTGCTTTGGCTATCTATAAAATAAGGGGCATGTTCTTGGGCTATCTATCTAATGAGGGGGCATGTGCTTGGGCTATCTATATACTGATGGGTCATGTGCGGGGGCTATCTACATACTGAGGGGCATGTGCAGTGCTGGGGGCTTACATACATACAGTATTTGAACCAAGCTTAGAAGACTGATACAAGACCTCCACCCATGGAGGAAAGTCCTATCATTACATACAAACCCATATTCAGTAAGGGTAAAGCAAGTGTCCACCTAATCTGTAACAGATACTCAAACTATAAGGTACAATTATAGTAACTAGAGAAGAGAGGACCCAATGTTCAAGTTTGGGTTTGGCTTTCAGGTTTGGCCACCGGACCCTGATATATTGCCGGATTGGCGGGAGAAAGCCAATCCGGCAAATGGACATTCCTAACAACTAGTCATGGTGTTGATTGACCAATTGCCTCCCCCTGGCCAATCATTGCCATAGCCAGTAGCTAGGGGCGTCAATGTTTGACCGACATGGACCTCATGGACCTCTTTGGCTCTTTGAGACTACAGCTTCTGTACCCCTTACTGACGGGTCTGGTAAGCACCCAATTTTAGCTCCATTCTTTCCATGCCACCCTACGTTTTCTCTTTGTTTTTGTACTTTTTTTTAAAGTTACGTTCGCAGTTATATCTTCTACGTGCCCTAAATCGATTTCATCCAAACAACAAATTCGAGAGCGTGAGACCTACATAACACTCACAACAATGTATACAATACACACACGACCCTCTTATCACAGAGTTCAAGGAACCACATATTAAATTGGGTTGAAATGATCAAGGAAACTCAGTATTGGAACACCTGATCCCCGGCTGCCGATGATAATTTTCATTTTCTGTTCGGGCAGAACATCATATTTTCCTTTCAGCCTCTTTCAAGGTTAACAACACGGAATGTATAATGCTTTGTCTCTCTCTATTTTGTCGATGACAATAATGCACAATGCTAGATCCATCTGAAATCCCTAGAAGCCGAGCTTTCTATGCCGATGGTGAACGTGGGGGAGGCAGGTGAGAATTTTCGATCAGATTTTCTCGAGTGTCTTCAGAATTCCTTTGTTCCGTCTTCAATGTGTAGAGTTGGTTCTTTCGTTGGCTTGAAACGCGTCGGAGAAATTTGTGGCAAAGAATCTGCATTTGGAGCAGAAATATTTACAAAGGAATGTGAGGACATAGTTTCAATGTAAAATTCACACAACTAATGGCTTCAAAATGTAGATATAAGCGAGAGAAAGCTGTGGACCATGTTTACCACCAGACCAGTTTGGCTTGAGGCTACTTTTAATGATGGCATCCAAGTAACCCTAACAGTTGTATAGGACACAAGGCTGCTCTATCTTGGAATAGCTGGCAGGTCAGAAGCACCAGAGGGTTAGCATAGGAAGAGTCACAGACAGGCAGAGGTCAGGACAGACAAAAGACAGAATTTAGGTAGAAACCAATAATCAGGGTGGACATCTACGATAAGATGAAGCCAAGTTCATCACCAATAATCAGAATAGAAGCATCACTGGGAAGATTCAGAGTCATATAACCAAACCCTCCTACAAGGGGGTCAGACACTTTAAACATAGATACACTGGTTCTTTTCCACTTCAGCAATGTGGTGCACATACCTCCTTAAGGAGGGAAAAGAGGTATGCGCCAGATTGCAGAGCATCAAGATGGGTTTAAAGGGCACCGATCATGGGTGTTAGCTATGTGTTCTGGTTCCAACATCTGAGCTTGTTAAAGGTTCTGCTGAACTCGATGGGTCCACTCATCCCTAATTATCAATATCAATAACTTTTGAATTGTGTGCTAAGTGTTGTATCTTACTCTATATTATTTGAATGAGCTAATCTATACCTTCCTGATGAGGCACAAGTAACAGGGATCATCTAATACTGTGGTAGCCAATCAGTAAGAGTGAGTGATCTTATACAGCCCCCTGTGGTACCCAGGGCCACCATCATGGGGGTCTAGTGGAACTGTGTTCAAGGGCACCCCTTGTTTTCCTATCAAAAGTGGGGCTCACAGTACCCACATAACCCCCCATTCCTGTGCCCTATATGAGAAAAAAAAATGTGTACTAACCTTCTGGCTTCTTCTCCCCACCCCCGCAGCTCGTTCATCTGCTCTTCCGGCTCGAGCGCATCAGTATGATGCGGCGGTGTTGCGGGCGCTTGACATCTTATTGTATGCACCGTGCAGGTCCTTACACTATGACGTCCTGGTGCCGCAACACTGCCGTGTCATAGTGATGCGCCTGGGCACGAAGACGGAGCCGCGAGGAGAAGACGGAACCACGGGGCCGCGGACAAGAAGCCGAAAGGTCAGTATAAACATAGGTAACACAGACCTGTCCTATACCAACCCCTGTAGTATCCCAGTAGTAGCAGTGTAACTAAGTATAAATATTTCCTTAGGAAAGTACATTACTTACCATCCATAGGACACGGTGCCTCCTCCCCAGTAGGGTGTTTGCCGTAGCCAGACAGAGCAGTAGGCAACAACTTTACACAAATATTTTCTTCTCTGTGAATTACATAAGAATTCGAGCCGAGCCGGTGAATCAACAACACAGAGATAAAAATATTCAAAGATAACATCCCCGATCCCCGTCGTGAAATATCCTCCAACATATAAATATTTTAAAAAGCCCCATTTTTTAGTAGCAGGGGTGAGCCGGTTGACTCAGCTTGATTTCATTATAGATCATAATCCCACTGTTATTGTAGGATCAAGAAAAATGTATCATGATGGCAGTCACCCGAGAAGATGAATAATGAATGCTAAAAAATAGAGAGAAGTCCAACAAAGAAATGCGAAAAACAGGGGAAAAAAAGTCACTTACAGAGAGGAAAATGGCAGCTTTCTGCTCTTCTTAAATGAAGTTTGATCTGCAAGAGGCTGGCGATGTGCTGCACATGAAATATTAACAGAGAGAAGGCTACAAAGAAAATCGTGAGTCACAAAGTGACTCATTTTCGGGACCCAGCACTCGTCTTAGGTTCAAGGCAGAGAGAAGGCACGAAATCTCCCCACGATCATTGGGAGTCTTCAATAGATCAATGATTCTTAAAGGAAACCTTTTATCATCAAGTAATTGGAGTTCCAAAAATTTTTTTGTTTTTTTCTGTTAAAGGGTACTTTTTACCAATTTACCTACACTGACGTAAAGTTTGTAACGATGGCTGTTTTCCCCTTGTGCGGTGAGATCGGTGAGAGAAGCAGTCTGACATCTCAGTGTGTGATCTCCTAGGTGGAAAGAAACACTCATTTTTGCTCATTTATGGTTTTATAACAATTCTGCTTAAATGAGTGTTTTTAACCACTTAGGAGAAGACAATTTAAAAACTACACCCTGCACAGTTTTCTTGATTTCTGCTTGTATTGATTAAGCAAAGCAATGCTAAACCGAACCAGGAAATGATTCTACACCCGCACACAGAACTGGATGGACAGTGTTCAGCCTCCTGTAGCCTAGGTAGGTACATTTTGTAAGAGGGGGGATTTTGTGGAGATGATGGATAGCAGTTTATGAGAGATATTGATTTGAAGAGAAGATTAGGAGCCATGGGTAGCAGTCTATGGGAGACGTAGTCATGGGAGGAAGGGGATGGAGCAGTGAGAGGTGAGCATGAGGAACATCTGTGTGACATGTGTGACCATATGGAGCCATCTATGATTGAAGTAGGTATGGCGAGCTGTCAGTGAGATGGGGAGCGGTTTAAGGAACTCGGTTTCAGTAGAGATTGCAGTAGTTAGACATTAAAATTTACAGTCAGATACTAGTAATAATTAGAGTCCTGTATGGAGTGCACAACTCTGCCTCCCTGACTGTATACTTATGTTACTTGTGCATATTAATGATTATATAGAGGAGTAGGACAGTCACAGTGCATCCCCAGCTAGCAGAGCTGTGACTGGTAATATAATCCGGTTGCTAGCAGGGAAAGTTGTGTTTAGACTAGACCTCTTATGGTCCCTCAGGCTCAATGGTCAGTCTCCGCTGATGTAAAGTCAATGGGGCAGATCTACTTACCCCGCCCATTTGCGATCCAGCGGCGCATTCTCTGCGGTGGATTCGGGTCCGGCCGGGATTCATTAAGGCAGTTCCTCCGACGTCCACCAGGTGGCGCTGCTGCGCTGAAGAGCATCGGAACGCACTCAAGTTCACCGGCCTATTCCTAGTGAAGGTAAGTGCAAGCTCCGCGACACTTTTTTTTTTTAAATGCGGAGGTTTTTCCGAATCCATTGGGTTTTCGTTCGGCGTGCATGCCAGCGCCGATGCGCCAAAATCCGATTGCGTGCGCCAAAATCCCGGGGCAATTCAGGGGAAATCGGCGAAAAACTGAAATATTCGGGTAACACGTCGGGAAAACGCAAATCAGGCCCTTAGTAAATGACCCCCAATGTTTTGTAGTTCTATCACCCGAATTATCCCTATGACCCCGGCCTCGCCCGCATCTTGTTTACCTGTCTGGGGGATAAGTGGATGGACCTGATAAATGTGCGCTATAAGCAGAACTGTCCTGTCTATTAGGAATCTTTAAGCAGATTCCCCGACGCTCCTGGTCTCCTCTTTATAATGAATAATAGAGCTGACAAGAAGTTCTCCATCGGATGAGTATTACATATGCAGCGATGCCAAAGGGATTTACTTCTGTGTCCCCCGCCCCAAATACAATTTATGTCCTAATTTCCATTGTAGGAGACAAGAAGAAGAGAAGCAGAGCCCCAGCACTTACACTAATCTAATACAGCCATGTTTGTGTAGCCATCGCCAAGACAAACGCTCCACAAGAGCCTTGAATATGACTGCATTCTGTCCAGCTTAAAGGGGTTAGAGACTTGAAAAAAATCACTCTCTTGTCGGAAGGACAATAAGCAGATCACAACATGCTGAGACGCAACGCAAAGAGTTTAAAGGGACTCTGTCTCCAGATTTTATCCCAATAAACTACTAGCCGTCTCAGGAAATGTCACCAGTTTACCTATAGACATATCTCCAAAGTCATAAAGAAATGAGCAGAGAAGAGTCATGTTTTATCAAAGAGGAGTCACATTGAGAAGCTGCAGGGGAGAGTCAGTTCAGATGCCCCTATCTTCAGTTCTATAGTACCTAGAATCGTGCTGCTGGTGCCATGTTAAAGATGAGGATCTCACCTTTTAGGTTGCATCAGACTTCGATTAAATCTACCTAATAAAACCTATATAAATTTGGGCTTGACAATGAGATCTGTAAATACAGCACTTAAGTAAAATGCGTTTTATTGTCAATTTTACAACTTATGGATTTTTTGGCCCGCTTCCCAGTACAAGGTATTGAATATTAAAAACAAACCGTTCATAAAGCTCCATTGACAAAAATAAAAAAAAAAGGGGACCAAAAAAATGAAAAGGCTGATCACAAAAAAGGACAGACGCTCTTTGTTACTGCTCCTCTTAGTGGTTATTGTTTAAGGGAACCTGTCAGCAGGGAAGTCATTTTTAGCTGGTTCCAATAGGATCTCTGTAATGATGAGTTGATAAATTTGTCAGCATTCTGAATCATTTCAGTACTTTATAAAAGTATACAAGACATTACCTGGCTCCCTGACATGTGGGGGTCATCTCCAACGGGCCGGGCACCCGTCACCTTGGTTATCCTTCTCCCCGCTTCACTTATCCCCCTACCTTTTTATCATTTTGGTCCCATTATGGGAATTGAACACTAGGTCGCCCAATACCTATTGTAGTTGACATATTGGGGGTCATTTACTAAGGGTCCGAATTTCGTCCGGTTTCCCAACGCTTTCCAATTTGCCCCGGGATTTTGGCGCACGGTATCGGATTTTGGCGCATCGGCGCCAGTTTTCACGAAGCAGAAATCAGGGGGCGTGGCCGATGGACAACCTGGCGGATTCGCAAAAACTCAGAAATGTAAAAAATAATTTGTGTCGCAAGATCAGCACTTACATGCACCGAGGAGAAGCAGGTGAACTCCGGCGGACCTCAGTGCTGCAGCGACACCTGGTGGACATCAGGCGCACGGACTTTAGTGAATCCCGGCAGAACCCGAATCCTTGTCGGAGAACGCGCGGATTGCGATTAGACCTGCTAAGTAAATGACCCCCATTGGAATGAGATATACTCTCCAGCTGGTTGACTGTATACCCTATCTAGACCCGACCTCTGGCATCAACAATGGGATCACAAACTCCAACAAACCCCTTTAGAAGTCACAGATGACCGCGGCATCTAAGGGGTTTTAGCAGCTACAATTGGTTTTAGTTTGATGTTGCCGATGCAATGTTTTGGGGTCCCGGAGAGAAGGATCCCTGTTTATCTGAAGGCTCTCATCTGAAACCCAGAGGAGAAGTCCGGAAAGACAGCGACTTGTGTTTTACAGGAGGCAATAACCGCTAATGAATTCTCACATAGGAAAGTCGATCTTATCTCCAGCTTCTCCTGTGTGTTCAGAACACAGATTGCTTCATAAATATGTCCATCTGTTCTCACTTATGAAGGACCTGACGTTACAGAGGAGAATTTCATCAGATCCTTCAAGTGCTTCGGTGTTTATCCTCCCAAATATGTGTATTTTATGTTCAGCTTCAAGTCGACTCCCCCGATTCAGACTAAATCTGTTCAATAAAACCATATTATTCACACAACAGAAGTGCCACAGTCATTCTGCTCACGTAGTCCGGATACTTGCTGCAGCAATAGGGACACTGGGTCCTATGGTAGTCCTAATCAGTAGTGTATTATTACATAGGCGGTTTGGGCGGTAGCCCGGGGCCCAAGCCTACTAGGGGGCCCATGTTCACCGAATTTTACATTGAGAAGGACCTTTACCCATGAAATCCTCCTATATTTATTACTGCTCTCAATGCACATTTAAATGGGATATATTTTAGGACCTTTGAAGGTCCTGAAACCACAGATTGAAAGCAGCAGAAGGGACACATCCTCCATTCCCCAAGAATCTGATTCTAGTAGCAGATGTAGGAAGTGATTCCAGAATTGTAGGGGCTATAATCAGGGTCGGCTCCAGGTTTCAATTGGCCCCTGGGTGACAGAGCCTTAGTAGGCCTGTTCTATGACTCTTAGTAGCCTGTTCTATGACTCTGTGGGGGTCATTTATGTTTAGGCAGGACATTTGTGAATGGGTTATCCTGAGTTTCGGACTTGTTTGATTTATCTCAGAGGTTGATATATCCGGCAGATGAGACTGTGGGGCTTTTGCGACTTTTTGTTAAAAAGTCTCAAACTCTTCTGCATCTTCTTCCAACACCTGAATGGGACTGGAGTTCACTGGCGACTTTTTAACTAGGATTTGTGCCAACGTCTGGATTTTAAGGTTAGATTGAACCCAACACTGAAAAATACTTGCACGGCAAGTGGAAAATTTGCAAATTTAGGCAAAAATTTACAAATGGGCCACAAAAGTCACAAACATAAGAGAAAAAAAATGCCACCCCCTATGAATCTTGTCCCTTTTTGCTGTTGATCCTGTTTCTCGACTTCTCTCTATGTGAACCCCGATGCTCCACATTCACATCTCTACACCAATCTTGTGTAGGGCCCTGGATCAGAGGAGCATTGAGCTTTGTGGACACTTGAATATTTCCCCCGTACAAAGTCTGCACTTCTTTCGTTATTGTACATCAAGGGTTAACTTGCATTTATCTATAGTGTTTATTCTGTTATATCTAAATATAATGCACCGTTTTTGCACCATTTTTGTGACTAAACGCCAAACTAGCCGCGCAGCAAAAATAAGCAGCTTTCCCTCATCTATCGTTCAATTCCAGATGTTTTGCTGCATCTAATGATATTCATTACTTGCAACGTTTTCATTTAGGCGCAAAAACGGGCGCAAAAACACTCCAGCCCGAAGGTGGCGTTATCTGAGAAGAAAGCACTGAGCCCCTTTGCAGAAGAGCTCATTTCTAGCAGCAAAGCTCAGCCAGACACTGGAACATATAATAGATACATTAGATACACTGCAGACACTGGAACATATAATAGATACATTAGATACATTACAGACACTAGTACATATAATAGATACATTAGATACACTGCAGACACTAGAACATATAATAGATACATTAGATACATTACAGACAGGAGCTGCAGACTCTATTTACAGTTCATCACCTTCTATTTACAAAATATTCTGCAAAACCTGAGCTCAGAGCAAGAGAGAAGAGAAGTTTGCACAAGTTTGCAGATACTACAGACAAGTGTCCCCCATGTAATTCTGCACAGTGTCTGAGGGGGATATTGTGCAGAATTACAGGGGTGCAGCAGGAGACCAGCACTAGGGGATCCCCTCCAGGAGAAGCCCCTGCTGAGGAGGTCACTGGGTGCAGGGTGTCACACACCTGGGTGCTGCTGTGAGTGGTATCTTCATTCTGGGATGTGGGAGAAGCAGAGAGGAGCTTGTAGCAGGATCACATGTAAGTGCCTGAATCTAACATTGTGCCTAAACTGTGTTAAAGTAAAGTGATTAATAAGAGGCAGAAAATATACTTATCACAGATGGTTGTAGCTTGTGATAATTCTGGCAAAACAGTGCGCCCGAATTTAGGCGCAACTACTACACTTAGGCGCACAAAAGTGATAAATGTGGCCCTTTGTGTTTTTCTCACTTTATAGCATGTGTATATGGAATATTTGTGTTTTGGGGACTTTAACTTTATTTAATTAATTCTTTTTATTAAAAAATGTTTTTATTTAATGTTTTTAACTTTTTTTATTTACTTTTACAGGTAAGCTTGAACAAGCGATCCACTGACATTTATTAGTGACTGCATCACATTTATTACTGACTGCACCACATTTATTACTGACTGCTCCACATTTATTACTGACTACATCACATTTATTACTGACTGCACCACATTTATTAGCGACTGCATCACATTTATTACTGACTGCACCACATTTATTACTGACTGCTCCACATTTATTACTGACTGCACCACATTTATTACTGACTGCACCACATTTATTACTGACAGCTTCACATTTATTACTGACCGCACCACATTTTTTACTGACTACATTACATTTATTACTGACTGTATGAGATTTATTACTGACTGCATCACATTTATTACTGACTGCTCCATATTTATTACTGACCACGTCACATTTATTACTGACTGCATCACATGTATTACTGACTGCTCCACATTTATTACTGACTGCATCACATTTATTACTGACTGCATTACATTTATTACCGACTGCATCACAGTTATTACTGACTGCTCCACATTTATTACTGACCGCACCACATTTGTTACTGACCGCGTCACATTTATTACTGACTGCACCACATTTATCACTGACTGCTCCACATTTATTACTGACCGCGTCACATTTATTACTGACTGCACCACATTTATTACTGACTGCTCCATATTTATTACTGACTGCACCACATTTATCACTGACTGTTCCACATTTATTACTGACCACACCACATTTATTACTGACTGCTTCATATTTATTACTGACTGCATCACATTTATTACTGATTGCATCAGATTTATTACTGACTGCTCCACATTTATTACTGACTGTATCAGATTTATCTATGAGTCAGAGATTTATGCCCCCCATCATGGCTCCTCTGTCCCCGTATACCAAGTACTGATGTCCCATTTGTCACCGGGCCGGGGTGGCAGGTTTATAGAGCCGGATGAGGGGGGTGGATGCCTTAAAGGACTTCTTTTTTGTTTCTTATGATGCGTCAGAAATGGGAACTGGATGGCAAGATGTGCTGCAGCAGCACACAAATACATCTAATAAGAGTGATTGCTTCTAGAGAAGCAATCACTCCAAATATGAGGGGACAGATTATGATTATTATTTTACTGCAGACCGTCATAAGATTTATTTATGATTGGGTGCAGTGGTGTAACTAGGAGAGGCAGGGCCCTATAGATAACTTCTGAATGGGGCCCCACTAAATGCTTAAAAAATATACATACAGTGCATACATACCATATATACAGACATACAGCATATACACATAACAAATACAGCATAATCACATAAAAAACCCCTGATGCTGTGGGCCCCATAGCAGCTGCTATGGATGCTACCCCTGTAGTTACGCCCCTGGGTTCAATGATAAGATTGAATGGTGTAGTTGTGCTGCCTAATGATATTCATCACGTGCGACTTTTGCATTTAGGCGCAAAAACGGGCGCAAAAACACTCCAGCCCGAAGGTGGCGTTATCTGAGAAGAAAGCACTTAGCCCCTGTGCAGAAGAGCTCATTTCTAGCAGCAGAGCTCAGCCAGACACTGGTACATATAATAGATACATTAGATACATTACAGACAGGAGCTGCAGACTCTATTTACAGTTCATCACCTTCTATTTACAAAACAATCTGCAAAACGCTGAGCTCACAGCAAGAGCAAGAGAACTTTGCACAAGTTTGCAGAATGTTGCAGATACTACAAACAAGTGTCCCCCATGTAATTCTGCACAGTGTCTGAGGGGGATACTGTGCAGAATTACAGGGGTGCAGCAGGAGACCAGCACTGGGGGATCCCCTCCAGGAGAAGCCCCTGCTGAGGAGGTCACTGGGTGTCACACACCTGGGTGCTGCTGTGAGTGTTATCTTCATTCTGGGCTGTGGGAGAAGCAGAGAGGAGCTTGTAGCAGGATCACATGTAACTGCCCGAATCTAACATTGTGCCTAAACTGCGCCTAAACTGCGCCTAAACTGTGTTAAAGTAAAGTGATTAATAAGAGGCAGAAAATATACTTATCACAGATGGTTGTAGCTTGTGATAATTCTGGCAAAACAGTGCGCCCGAATTTAGGCGCAACTACTACACTTAGGCGCACAAAAGTGATAAATGTGGCCCTATATATACCAGGTCTGATATTACTGCCAGTTCCTATATGGGTACTCCATACACCACGGCAGTGAAGGGGTGTCCACTATATACTATATATACCAGGTCTGATATTACTGCCAGTTCCTATATGGGTACTCCATACACCACGGCAGTGAAGGGGTGTCCACTATATACTTTATATACCAGGTTTTATATCACTGCCAGTTCCTATATGGGTACTCCATACACCACGGCAGTGAAGGGGTGTCCACTATATACTATATATACCAGGTTTTATATCACTGCCAGTTCCTATATGGGTACTCCATACGTCACGGCAGTGAAGGGGTGTCCACTATATACTATATATATACCAGGTCTGATATTACTGCCAGTTCCTATATGGGTACGCCATACACCACGGCAGTGAAGGGGTGTCCACTATATACTATATATACTAGGTCTGATATTATTGCCAGTTCCTATATGGGTACTCCATACGTCACGGCAGTGAAGGGGTGTCTCTCAGACCTAAGTAATCCATCAAATCTAATTTGTCGGCATGTTGAGTGGATGGACACAGGTCCGGTTTCTTCTCGTCGGTGCCCATTTGTCAGGTTACATACATCACTCATTATTATTAAACCATCCTGACTGCGTTAAGTTACTAAATATTGATTGGACGCTCTGACTTTTAAGAAGGGCACTCAGAGGTGGTGCCAGGGTCTTGTCTCTTTAACCCCTTCAATCCCACCTGCCTAATGTGAAAGGAACATCATATATACAGGGCATCAAGTGATTACTGGGCAGCACAATGAGCCATAGGGCACCATAAGTCTTAGGTCACCTATCGATCAGAGGTGGGCACAGCTCATGATAATGAATAAGGAACCATGGTTGGAGATCCTAAATATCCTTTGATGGTCCCAGGTTTTGCTTCAAAAATGGACCTCAAAAATCTGGCAGAAAGAAGTCCCATTTTATCGTCTTGTCGATATCATTGTAGGGAGCAATGATCTTATTACTTGGTGGCACAATAGAAATTCTTCTAGGCCTCCACATGTCAATCATCCCGATGCCAGCCAGGAGCTGTCCTAATGTAATGGCGGCCATCAGATCCTGGGTCACCATTCACCCTGTGACCGCACCTGCTGAGACATATAATGCTAGGTGCACCCTTATGGCACCAACATGTCGTGCATCGTAATGGACGACAGGGGCAGAAATTTGTTAAATTTTAGCTTCTTAGAAAGTTGGGATCTTTGTAGGTTGGATGATCAAATAACCAACCGTCTCCTTTTGGAACATCTACATCTTTGTATCAGCAGATTTATCTTTCCCATTTCTTAAAGTTCTTTATGTGAACAGACAATCCATCCTAGAATTAGCCTGAAAACACACTGGGAGCTTTCCTAGAGGTAAAAAGTTGCAAACAAAAATTTCCGAAACCTTCTGCGGCTGTGACTGAAGGACTGTGACCGGCTGTTGGTTAAATGCTGCCATCTAGTGACCAATAACCTGATTCTCCCGGAATGAGGCTGTGGATCAAATGTATCATGTAACCGTAAGGATGAAACAAAAAAGAGAACGTGTCCCAATGTAAAGAGAACCTCCCAACCTAATTCATTCCCTACTGATCACCGACAGACAGTAAACATGTCCCTGTATCACCATATTCTGACACCTATAACTTTTTAATACTTCTGTGTACATTCCTGGGTAAGGCTACAAGCACACTGCTGTTGCCAGCCGTACCGTAGCACGGCGGGCACACGACGGCGCAGGGAGATGAGGGGGAGATGAGCGCTGCTCATCCCAGCCCCTCTCCATAGGGATGTATGGCGCACAGCGCCGTAATAAGGGAAAAGATAGTACGTAGCGGTACGGTACCGCCCATTGCCGTCTATGGGGGACGTATACCGGCCGTATATACATCCCCCATGTGAAAGTGTGAATGTAGCCTAAGGGTGATGCCACACAAGGAGTTTTTTGGTCCGCTTTTAAGCATGCGTTTTCAGTCCGTTTAAAAACACATCAGTTTTTGTCCGTTTTTCCCAATTATATTAATAGATAAACCGGTTGTAAGCAGCCAAACACATAGTAAACGCATGTGTTTTTAACTGGACCAAAAATGCATACTTAAAAAGGGCCCAAAAAACGCCACGTGTGGCATCACCCTGAGGCGTCATTTTTTGCAGGACAGACTGACATTTTCATAGATATAGATATATTTTGGGATTTATAGAACCTTTTAATCACTTTTATTCAAATTTATTTTTTTTAGGCATCCTAAGGTATTTTAGCCTTAGGGGATCTGATCATGTACATGTAAACTGCACTGCAGTGCACTGGAAAGCAAAATTAGATAACTCACAGGGGGTCATTTACTAAGGGCCCGAATCGCATTTTACCGGCGGGTTACGCGAATTTTTGCGATTTGCACCGATTTTCCCTGTATTGCCCCAGGTTTTTGACACACACGATCGGATTGTGGCGCATCGGCGCTGGCATGCACGCGGCGGAAATTGGGGGGCGTGGCCGAATGAAAACCCGACGGATTCGGAAAAACCGCCGCATTTTTTAAAAAAAAGTGTCGCTGGACACACGCTTATCTTCACCAAGTATAGGATCGTGCACTCCGGCCAGCCTCGGCGGTCTTCAGCGCAGCAGCGACACCTGGTGGAAGATCCGAATCCACCGCAGAGAACGTGCCGCTGGATCGCGAAGGGACCGGTTAAGTAAATCTGCCCCACAATTTCTTAAATGTCCAGGTTATTGTGTGTCCTATGTGACTATATCCTAACATGAATAATATATCAGTATTTTAAGCTTATTTCATAAATTGTACATATTCTAAAGAACAGAATAAAAATGTAAATGAGATCATTGTAAAAGACACTGATCAGAATAAGAGAAGACTCTCAGATACCTGCAAGTTATTGGTGTTAATCCTGTACCTGGAGCTAATTTCCTTAATTATCTGCCAAACCCTATATAACTTGCAACTAACTTACCAGTCTACATTGACAACATTTTGTGCCGTTCCAAAGTGAATGAAACCTTCTGGTAGCAGTTTGTCCAAATGAAGGCCATAGGGTTGACCCAATCAGCCATAGCAAGAGAAGTTGGTCACTTAAAATTTCAAGAAAAAGAATGAAAGGAAAGAAAAATTCAAGAAAGGACAGGATAATGCGCATAATCTCCATGGGTAATTGTTTCATCACTACAGCTGGAATTGTTCATCAGTTCAGCACTGAACAGGGTAAGGATCTGTCTACTCATTCAGAGTCTCAACGTATAAGAGCATTTGGATTGTAATCCCACTTTGCACTGACCAAACCTCTCATCAGCAGAAAGAATCAAAAAAATAGGCTCACCTTTGCTGAGGATCATGTGTGGACTGAGGAGAAGTGTCCACAGTTCATTTAAGTGATGAAAGCAAGTTTAATTTATTTGTATCTGATGGGAAACATTATGCTCATCAACAAACTGTGGAAAGACTGAAACCAAAGTGTGTAAAGTAGTCAGTGAAAAGTGGAGGAGGAAGTGTCATGATTTGGGGAATGTTTGACTTCTCATACAGCTACGGAGCAGTGCAGTGAGGGCAACTTTCATGAACTGGTGCCAGAAATCTTGAATCTGGCTCCCTTTGCAGTTTGCACTAGTCTTAGAAAATGTGTCCCATGGTTCCTTCCTTTCATTTATCACTCAATCAGCCAGCAATATTCATGCAAGACAATGTCCCCTGTCACACGGCAAAACTTGCAAAGCAGCTGTCCACAGCTCACAGCAATCCTGATCTAAACCCAATAGGAAACTTCTGGGAAGTCCTTGGTGACAAAGTTCTGGCCAAGAAACCCACAACAGTCACAAAACTGTGGAAGAGACTAGAAGAAGAGCAGAATCTCAGCAGAGCCGTGTGACAGACTAGTGATGCCCTGTGGCCGGTGCTGAGGTCCTGTGCACTCCCTACTGATTGGTGACTGGCGGGACCTTCAGAAAATGTCATTATAATAGTTCTCTGTGATCGTAATTGCTCGTTTTTTGTAAAATAAAGGTTTTTTACAAATACTTTGGTAATTTTGTAGCACACTGTTCTAGTGGCAGACTGGAGGGCTTGCGACATGTAAACCACCTGTTAGGGAACTTCAATAAATTACCCATAACACAAATATCAGTAAACTTTAAGTCATTTCCTAAATATGACAGAGGCTTCTTGCTGGGTAGAAAATTAGATCACAGCTTTATTTTTTATTTATTAAACCGTAATATCCAAGCATTAGGCACTTGGAATAGAATTACACATTTTTGAGCCATGGAAGCCGTATGCCCAGCTGGCAAGCCAGACAGCCGAGCAACCACCATCTCAATCTTCCACCATTCCGCCTGCTGTGACTTGAAATTAACTATGAAATACAAAAGAAAAACATTACAAAAAAATATAACATCTTCATTACATAGGGAGGGAGGGATGGCTTGAGTGTCGCCTCAAAGAAGAAGATAACATTGAGTGATCAGCCATATAAACCCCCACGTCCTGTAGGTGGGGAGGTAAGAAACAGGGGAGGGGTGAGAACACATGTTAAAGGCACAGATCACCCATTTTAACCAGTAAAGGGGTACCTTTCTTAATCAGTCAGGTGTACACAAATGCTGCATCCCTTTTAAAAAATACATCAAATGATGATCAATGGAGATTACATTATTTCTGACAAAAAAGTGATCATAAAATGGCCCAGATGTATGAAAACTGGTGCAATCTGCCTTTCGCAGTTTGCCTCAGTAATGTGCACTTTGCGCCACATTATTTAATAGTGTCGCACGGTAATCTACCGTAGTCTTTTCAGGATGTGCTCACAGTTGCACTTTTTTTCAATCTACTTTTTTTTTCTACTCCGTGTGACACAATTGGATCAGATTCTAGACATAAATGTGTCTCAAACAGCAAATAAACACTACCACGCCCCTTTAGGTGTATAGTTTTCAAAAGTGACAAACATAAGGCAACCGTGAAACACATAATAAATACATGTGCAAGCTCCAACAACACTTTTTTATGAAAACTGACTCAGATACTAAAACATCTGGTCCATTCTACTGTATATTGTGACTATATTGGTGATCTGTACATGTCTGCCTCTGGCACACTGTTACAGATTAGACTGAATGAGAATTTTAAAGGAAATCAACCACTAAAAAAAACAAAAAAATGCTACGAATACTCACCTCCGCTCCTCTTCCCCTTGATCCCTGTGCTGTCCATCGATAAGCTTGACACTCCAGGATCACCTAGAAAAGAAACTTATAATTAACAGCACGGAGTGCAGGGAAAGATGTCCAGTGCTTTGGGCAGCTGATTATGCACGGCCCCGCACCTCCCTCTCCCATGCTGAGAAAGGGGACATGAAGCAAGAGGCGTGAATTCACACCTCTCATGTGGCATTACCTAGCTCTTCCATGCTCCAAGCATGGGAGAGGGAGGTGGGGATGGTGTGCATGATTAGCAGCCCTAAGAGACGAACATCTTGACCCCAGTCAATAACGCTGGAGGTGACCTGGCATTGGTGGAACTGATGTTGATGTGAATAGTAATATCGACTCCAGCAGTATGTAGATGTACACTACCGATCAAAACTTTGGGGTCACTTAGAAATTCCCTTATTTTTTGAAAGAAAAGCCCATTTTTTTCAATGAAGCTAACATTAAATGAATCATAAATACACTCTATACATTGTTAATGTGGTAAATTAGTATTTTAATTGCAAACATCTGGTTTTTAATGCAATATCTACATAAGTGTACATAGGCAAATTGCAAACAACCACCACTCCAGTGGTTTAATGGTACATTGTGTTTGCTAACTGTGTAATAAGGCTAATGGATGTTTAGAAAACCCTTAAAAACACTTGTTCAAGTTTGCTAGCACATCTGAAAACAGTTTGGCTGATTATAGAAGCTATAAAACTGACCCTCCCTTGAGCTGCTTGAGAATCTGGAGCATCACATTTATTTGTTCTATGAAACTCTTACAATGGCCACAGAAAAAGAACTTTCATGTGGAACTCGACAGTCTATTCTTGTTTTTAGAAATAAAGGTCATTCCATGTGACAAATTGTACATGCGAAAAACGGTGTGTACTTCTCCCTTCAGAGGAAAGCACAAACAGGCTCTAACCAGAGCAAAGAGAAGAGTGGGAGGCCCCGAAGCACAACTAAGCAACAAGACAAGTACATTAGAGCCTCAAGTTTGAGAGACCGACCCCTCACAGGTCCTCAAGTGGCAACTTTATTAGATAGCAACCCCAAAACACCAGTGTCAACCCCTACAATGAAGAGGCGACCCCAGGATGCTGTATTCAGGGCAGAGTGGCAAAGAAAAAGCCATATTTGAGAAAGAAAACAAGAAAAAAGTGTTATCTAAGTTTGAGGTGTTTGGATTACACAGAAGAACTTTTGTGAGACGCAGAACAACAGAAAAGATGCCATCTGTCAAGCATGGCGAGGTCATGTGATGGTGGAGGTCATGTGATGGTCTGGAGTGGATTTGGTACTGTTAAAGTGTAAGATTTGAACAAGGTCAAAGGGATTTTAATAAGGAAGGCTATCACTCCATTTTGCACGCCATGCCATACCCTGTGGACAGGGCTTGATTGGACCCAATTTCATCCTACAACAGGACAATGACCCCTCCAAATTATGCAGGAACTATTTAGGGAAGCAGCAGCTGGTATCTATCTTTAATGGAGCGGCCCAGTCACCAAATCTCATCAGCATTGAGCTGTTGTAGGTGCAACTTGACCGTATGGTATGCAAAAAGTGCCCACCAAGTAAATCCAACTTGTGGGAGGAGCTACTGGAAGCACGGGGTGAAATTATTCCAGATTACCTTTAGCAAATTACCAGCTAGAGGCCAAAGGACTGCAATGTTATCACTGCAGTAAAGGAGAATTCTCTGATGAAAACAAAGTTTGAAGGAAAAAATTATTTCAAATGAAAACATTTTTAAACCTTATCAATCACTGGACTATATTTTCTATTCATTTTGCAACTCATTTGAAATATAAAAAATTTAGTTTGCATGGAAAACACAAAATTGTCTGGGTCAAACTTTTGAGTGGTAGTGTATAGTTACCAAACTTCTTACCAGTTTCCTTTCACTTCTGGTGAATGGATGAAGTATTGGGTTGCTCCACCAGAATACCATTGGATCCATCGTTGGGTTCAGGCTTCAGAAATATAATAGTTGCCCTCAAAGTTCCATGAATCATTTAGGGGTGATTATGGAAGAGTCATCTATTTTTTATTGGACAATTCACAAATATGTATTATCAGACTTTATTGATGAAACATCGTACATGGAGATGCACAGGTCCATTATTGATGGAGGGTGGAAACACAGCATTATTATATTTGATGGACCCATGGTTCTCCAGACCAAAATTGGATGGATCTTAACTTCCAGACATGTATGCCAACTCCATGTGGTAAAGAAATGTAAATGAAGATAAGTCTACAATTATTGGGTCAATAGGATAAAACAATAAACCCTTCAGACCAGTTATTGGTGGGATTTTAGGTCATCGAATAACCACCGGTCAGAAGATAAAGGCCCAAGTCAACCTGTAGATACAAACCCGACTATTTTTGGTTTATTGAGTCTGATAATTAACGGAACAAAAAACATGAAGAGGAACATACAGTCCCATCGGCACAGCCAAGACGGAAGTAGAGCCAAATGGCAGAATGTCTGATCCCTGCAGGGCCATCTAATTCCAATCTGAATTGACTGAATGACTATTTGATCGCTTGGATATCCAGACCTATTTTTAGACAATATAATTTATTTCTTTTTATTTGACCAATAAGGTGGTTATAAATAGTTGCTATTGATCTGAGGTACCAGGAAACCAATATTGAGCACAGAGGTTTTTGTGTTCCTTGGGCAGGTTGCTAGGGGCCAGATAATGGCTTCTGTAACGTACGGCAGGATGAGGTCTAATGAGCGCTGAGTGCTGGGTAAACATGGCGCCCTTTTATCTTGGACAGATCCTTTCTTCTCCTCTTCCTATAGAGAGGAGGGAGATAGATGAGCACATATGTGCTGTTCTATAGGATGAATACAGCTACGTCAGTGGAAAAAAACTCTACTATGGACACTGGCAAAGTGACTATTAGGGTCTACCGAGAAGAACAAGCCGTTACTTAACACTAAATATTAGACCAGGACACATTGGAAACGAGACAACAATGATGTAATGAGGGTTCATGGGAGGGTTTGTTTGACCATCACTTCCTGGAACAGGCAAAAACAAGAGTTGGATCGAGTAACTTATTACCAGATGGACCTGGAAGAAGTTCCGCCTCTATGGCTGATTTAGGACATAGTGATTATCTGATTCTTTAAAGTTATAGCTAAAAGTTTCCTTTGTAACTGATATCAAGGCTAGTCTTATGAAGGTGTTACTACAGATACAGGGATGAACCTAAACTTTCTGCTGCCTGAGTTGAGTTATATTGATATACCTGTATTGATATGGGTTCTCCAAGATGTCAAGATGTTCTTCTGGTGCTACATTTTGGTATTGTATAGCTAGGGGCCACCACCTACAGGGGCAGATTTGGCATGTAGTGGACCCTAAGCAAAGTCTTGGGGCCCCCAATGCTAACCTCCTCCTCTTGGTGTAATATGGCACTGCATGGACAAAAATATGGCCAAGAGGACCAAGAGGAAAATGGCTGGATGGGGTGGAAGCCAGTCTTCATCCCCTCTTCTCAGGTTCCCTAACAAGACTATTATTTTAACAGCCAGCCTGGGGGACTTGCATCCTACCAATGTGCGGGGCTCCACGCTGTTGGGTAGGATACATTAAAGGAACATCCACCATGGGTCCATGATCAACACAGAGTATGGCGTTGGATGTCAAAATTCATTTTGTGTGGTATCTGGCCACTACGGGAACTCGGCCAGGGGGAGTAGGAAACAAAAGATGGAGGCATTTGCTCGCTGACGTGGAGAGAGGAAGGCCGTGGATTCAAGCCGAGGTGACCCACCCAACTTGACTCGCTGGGTTCTCTGCCTAGTTACCAGGTAGAGAATAAAACTTAATTTTCTGCTTTTCTGACTGGTATAAGTTGAAAAAAGGGGAGCCCTTAGGACTTAACCTGTCTCAGATTAATTTTTTTTGAAACAGCGGTGACAGGTTCCCATTAAAATCTAAGTTTAAAGATTTGTCACACATTTTTTTCTATATGTAAAGTTTATTTCCTTAGTCTCAGACTTTTTCTAGGATGTGCCGTATAGGAGTGTAAGCCGACCCTAATATAAGCCGAGGTACCTAATTATACCACAAAAAACTGGGAAACCCTATTGATTTGTGTATAAGCCTAGGGTGGGAAATGTATTTGTCTTGGCTCTCCCCATTGTTTAGCTATTTAGCCTCCTCCCCCCAGTATACAGCCATGCAGCCCCCAGTATGCCCATCACAAAAAAACCCAAATGCTCACCTTTGTGATGCCCCCCACAGGTCCTTTTTTTCTTGCTTCCAGCAGCAACAGGTCCAATGTAGCTGCACAGGTGCCACAAGTTCCTGTTATTCACATCGGTGTCTCTTATCCTCATAAGCATCAAAAGGGTCATGTAGGACAGAGTTGAGATACTCAGCCCCAGTCAGACTGCTGTAGCTTTTAGTAATTTTCTATCTCACCCCAAGTGCTTAAACCCCTTCTGGACTCGACCTGTTTTGGCCTTAAGGACAAAGCCCCATTTTTCAAATCTTCCCTGTGTCACGGACTTTCCCAGGGGATTTTGAGATTTTACTTCAAATTAGTTTAGAAATTTGGATGATATTGTTTGTTCCTATTTACAGAGACTTGCTCAGCTTTCAATTGATTGTGAGAGGACTAAATATTAGCAAGACTCGTAAATTATCCTACTGTGGAAACTTCACCCTGAAAAAGCCTTTTGGTGTTTTATAAGGGTTAAAACAAAATGGAGGTGCGATCTACAAATTGTCCTATTTTTGGGCAATATATTCATTTTGGGCGGAAAATTTTAAAATTTGATAAAGTTTGATACCCAATTTCTCCCGAGTGGTGGTGGTAACCACTGTATGGGCACACGCCGGGCATAGAATTTAAGCCGGCGCGGATTTGCATTGTCAAACTGTACAGGCTATAATTTTTTTTCGTCAATGTTGATAAATAGGGGCTTATTTTTTTATTAAAAGGGCATCTACCACCAAGATGAAGGATTGTATGAAAATGAGCCGTGTTAATTTTGGCATCTCCATCTTTTCAGAGTTAGAACTTTATTATTTTTCAGATGACAAATCTGGTTAAGGGCTTATTTTTGGGGGGGGGGGGGGAACAGTTATTTTTAGTGGTCTTATTTTGAAAGCTTAACATTGCATATTTTATTAGGGGTATTAAAGAAAAAAAAAAATCTGAACTTTTTCAGGTGTTCACCGTGCGGATCCAATAAGAATTCTGTTTATACAGATTGTTTTACGAAAGCAACAATACCAAATATGTGGAGGTTTTTTTTATGTATTGTATACTTTATTAAGTGTTTGCGTGGTAATGCCTTATTTTAGGGGCTTTATTTTAAAGGTTTTAAAAACTTTTTTTTATTTTTTTATTTTACTTTATACAAACTTGTACCAGCAATCAGAGCATCGCTGGTTTAAGTCCAAGACACCTCACTACAATACTAATGCATTTAGTTTACAGTCAGACTAGGAAGGGGTCTGACTGCCGGGGACATCAGGCCATCCCGGGGCACTTAACAGACATCTGGCTGCCCCAAAGAGGATTGGATCCCCAGGTAAGTTGCACAGGGGTGTAGACCCTTACAAGGGGTTAACACTTGCAATTGTAGATGGCTCCAGTCATAGGTGTTGGTGTTCAGTGTCAGCTGTGATGTACAGCAGACACCCACTGCTGCTGGCTCCGTTTGTGAGGCGGTGTCGGAAGCTGGGCGTAATAACCCCTTCCTGCCGGGGACGTGCTAATGACATCACTACATGTCAATATCTATCTATGTATGGAGCAGTTTCCTCTACTTTGTGAGAGTGTATGGGAGACATCGTAGAGTCTAGTCTTCAGCAACCAGCTCTGGGAGGAAAAAAAAAAAAGGATGCAGACAGAGCCTGCAGATGGGAAAACTGCTAAAATCATGGGCAATACAAATATTATTGTAATGAAATATAACATATCACGTAAACATGTAACGATTTATTTTGAAATATCAAAAATTGCATTGGACAAGTGATGCAGACAGTTATCCATAAATCATTTTAATAAAACAATAACCGCAATGGAGAGGAAATTTCCTGAAATCTCACATGACACAAAACGTGATAGGGATAGGTTTTCAGAATATCAAAGAGACAAGTGGGTGGAGCATTCACAAGCACAGCCAGTGCTAGACTGTTACATTCCTTAAAAGGGACATCTACCACCAGGATGAAAGACTGTATGCAAATGAGCCGGATGGGCTCCAGGCTCCATAGATGTTAATGGAGCCCCTCAAGCCAATTTGCTAGCCTGGTGGCAAATGTCCTTTAAAATTGTCACATTTTCATGCTGAAAATAATGATAATATAACATAAACAATCAATCATGTTCAAGAATATAGGAAATGATTAAAGAAACTTCTACGTAAAACGGATATACTAAAAGTGAGGGAATGGCTCTATGGTTCTCCTGGAATTCTTGTTCCATGTTCCTCCACTTGGCAGAACACGGCGTATGATATCGACCCTCCCAAAGCAGATGGGAATCAGTCAAGGGATTTCCATTTTTTTTTTTTTTATGGTAGAGCCAGGTGATCAGTATCAGATTGGTATTGCTTATTTGAGTGCCTCTTGGCCCAGTTGCAGCTCAGGCGCATTCAAGCAAGTGGGAAAGAGCTGCGATACCAGGCACGGACACCGTATAATGGATCCCCAACAAGCTGATATTCACCACCTACACTACGGATATATTAGAATATAGATGAGAAACCATTTACGTTTGGGGTAGGAATGGCCAGCATTTGAATATACTACTAGTTGTGGAACCCAATGAGTTCCTTAAATAGAAGCTGCCTAGTATGAGAACAAAGATTATTTTAATAAAAACTTTTAAAAAATAAAAATGTAAGCACCATACAAGATAAGGAACGATCCACATCCATCTTGAACATGGTCTACAAGGCGCCCCCATGGGTGTATTGCTACTTCACTGGCCTGGAGTGTCATTAAAGTGCACTAGAATAGTTTACAAATGATCCAAGGGGTGAGGATGACACTGCAGGTTAATATGTGAGGGGTGAAAAACCCAACTTCTTATTCAATAAAAATCATGTACAAAGCCAACCCTCTAATCATGAGCTGCCCCAGTCAATTAAAGGAGTGCAAACGTTAAATCATAAATAAGACATGGGACATCCCTGAGAGACAATCAGAACTTCAGAGGGACAAAAAAAAAAAAAACACTGAAGTTTGGAGATCAGACTCAGTGGCCAAAGTCATTCAGTGGCACCATCAAGCAACTATACTCAGAAGGAGCTTAAGTTCAGGACAACTATGTGGAGGGCACTGTTATGGGGAGATAATGTGGAGGGCACTGTTATAGGGAGATAATGTGGAGGGCACTGTTATAGAGAGATAATGTGGAGGGCACTGTTATAGAGAGATAATGTGGAGGGCACTGTTATAGGGAGATAATGTGGAGGGCTATGTTATAGGGAGATAATGTGGAGTGCACTGTTATGGAGATAATGTTGGTCCTTTATCAGCCTTTTCAAGCATTTTTTCACCCCCCGTTTCCATATTTTTATGATATCCAGTCAGTTTTGGGTTGAAGAAGACTTTTCACCACCTCCACATGCACCAGCTCTTTGTATCCTTTGATAGTTGCCGCTCCACTCCTTTCGCTCATTTCTAATTCTCTCTATAGCCTGCACCTTCTCCCATAATTTTTTTCCTGTTAGGCCCTGCCTTCTGTATGGTAGTCTCTATTCTGTCAGGTGGGTGGTGTCACGCGGTCTCTTCTACCCCCAGACCGCTCACGCCAGTTGAGATAATGTGGAGGGCAGTGTTATAGAGAGATAATGTGGAGGGCACTGTTATAGAGAGATGATGTGGAGGGCACTGTTATGGAGATAATGTGGAGGGCACTGTTATGGAGATAATGTGGAGGGCAGTGTTATAGGGAGTTAATGTGGAGGACACTGTTATGGGGAGATAATGTGGAGGACACTGTTATAGGGAGATAATGTGGAGGGCACTGTTATGGGGAGATAATTTGGAGGGCACTGTTATAGAGAGATAATGTGGAGGGCACTGTTATGCAGATAATGTGGAGGGCACTGTTATAGAGAGATAATGTGGAGGGCACTCATATAGAGATAATGTGGAGAGCACTGTTATGGAGATAATATGCACCAGCTCTTTGTATCCTTTGATAGTTGCCGCTCCACTCCTTTCGCTCATTTCTTATTCTCTCTATAGCCTGCACCTTCTCCCATCAATTTTTTCCTGTTAGGCCCTGCCTTCTGTATGGTAGTCTCTATTCTGTCAGGTGGGTGGTGTCACGCGGCCTCTTCTACCCACAGACCGCTCACGCCAGTTGTAAGCTAAAAGTAAAAGTACAGCTTGTGAATAGTGCGTCAGAATAACTTGAGTGATGCCTTATAATCAAGCAACAAGTTGGAGTTGTTGAAGGTGGTGAAAAGTTTGCTTTAAGTCAAAAGACCTGTCACCAATAATACCTGCTGGTAAAGGGTTAAAAGTCCTTTCCATATCACCCAAAATTATCTGCTACTAAGTCCTTGTACTTTAATTACAGAAATAGACATGAGTCAACTTCTGTAGAGAAGAGTCATGTTCCTCCAGATTGCCAGTGATCCCGCCTCCCTCTTTTGACTGGCAGCTCAGTGTCTCTTCATATCTCAGCCTAAGAAGAGTGGAAATCATCTCTCTCTCTTTACTAGAATGCTGTCCCTCTCACTTGCATAGTGTATTACGCAGTGAGCACTGTGTGAGAAACTACAGATCTTGTCACAACTTCATGTACCTCATGACTGGCACTGCCAAGTAGTGGGGGGTGGATCCACACACCAGTGGGTGGGGCCATCCTAGAGAAATGCAGAAAAAGTTTGGGGAATAATTTTACTGGTGGGAGGAGTAAAGGTTCCCATTAAACAGCATTTTACTGTCATTTTGTCATCTATAGTTAAAGCACATGTAAATCATGATGTAAAAATGGAGATGGGGATCCATATGAAAAAATTCTGGGAATTTTAAAGGGGACCTTTCACCTAATACCAAAAAAAGAATGTCCTGTCTCATTGATTTATGTCATTCCCCTGATTCATTTGGTTTCAGTTTTTTAAAAATCTGTCCACCCATTCAAAAGATATGGCCTTTATAAATTTAATGTGTAATTATATTCACACAAAAAGGGGTGGGATCATAACTGCAGCACACAGAGACACACCCACAGATACAATATGTAAACTTCCGAGGGCTATATCTTTTGAATGGATGGGCGGATTTTCAAAAAACAAACACAAAACTGATCAGGGTCTCAGCTGCATTCACATGAGGTGTTTTATTAAGTTTTTTATATTTGGTGACAAGTTCCCTTTAAGGAATGGAATTGTAGCTGAAACTTTACGTATGCTTTCATCTTTATTGCTGGTTTATGGTAAGAAGAGAAGGAGACTCATCTCACATGTACAATGATACAAATATAAGAAATCCTGTGGTAGAACTCGGGGAAAAAAAATAAAATATTTTTTTTTTGTAAAGATGTATTTTATTTAAAAATCCGAATGTGTTAGACATACATCTAGAAAACAATTCACAAGACTTTGGTAGGAAATATATTTATGACATATTTATCAAAAATTTCCACAGCAAAACAACAAAAAATTATAGAGGAACTAAAAAAAAAAAAATCAACATTCTTATGAGGCACATCCAAATTTTTTTATTTTTTTTTTTAATCAATTAATCAATGAGGCTTCTTCCGAACCAATGAAATCGATTCTTTAGACTCACACAATAGTGGAAAAAAATTGGAGAAATAAAATAAATGTGTCCGCGCTTTCCATTGTCAAATACATATTACTCAAAATAAGGTTTCGCTTAAAAAAAAAAATTTAGAAATTTTCTTTTATATATTAATTTTTTTTTTAATGTTATTGATGCTGTATGGCATATGAGATTTTTTTTTGTATGATACAATCTAAATGGATTGTCCATTATCTACCACAATTATGCAATTTAATCCCTTTCCTATGCAAATTCCTAAAAAAAAATGAAGAAAAAAATGTTAATTGACAAAATTCAAATTTAATTAAAAAAAAAAAAATCTAGAGAGCGACACATATCGTAAAATAGATTTAAAACACAAATTATGTAAGAAAAGATGTTTTTGGACTAATTTATTCAATGTATTACTCATAATCTATATCCAAAGACAATTGTACAAATTTGGGATTTTTCTGAAAAATTAAAAAATTATTTTATTATTTCACCAAAGTTGTGTAACTATATATCATGATTGTATATAACTTTATTCGGATTTACGCCATTTACTGTAAGATTGATGGAGAATACCAAATTTTGGACTTTTTCCCAATATAATTACTGCAATTTTTTTTTAAGTTAGGAATTTTAGATGTCAAATATAACTTGGCAAATACTAATACAGGCAGTCCCCGGGTTACATACAAGATAGGGTCTGGAGGTTTGTTCTTAAGTTGAATTTGTATGTAAGTCGAAACTGTATATTTTATAATGGAAGTTCTAGACAATTTTTTTTCTTTTGCCCCAGTGACATTTGAAGTTTCAAAATTTTTGGTGTAATTGGACCAAGAATTATCAATAAAGCTTCATTACAGACATCTTACAGCTGATCATTGCAGTCTGGGACTATAGTAAAGCATCCAGAGAGATTCACCAGAGGTCACATGGGGCAGAGGGGTCCGTCTGTAACTATGGGTTGTCTGTAAGTCGGGTGTCCTTAAGTAGGGGACCGCCTGTAATTAGAAAAACTATAAATGAGAGAAATAACTTGTGATATATTTTAGATGTGACGCACCCAAAGCAGGTCCTCAATATCAGATTGGTGGGAATTCAATACCCAGCGCCCCCCTAAATCAGCTCATACAGTAAATAGAGAATAGTGCAGGAAACAGCGCCCTTCTCGGTATAGTGGCTGGATTGAGTCACTGCAGCTTAGTTTCTATTCAAATGAAAACTAATCTGCAGTAACTCAGTCTGTCCACTACACAGAGAACGGCGCTGTAATCTTCATTTTCCTTAGAACAGCTGATCTGTGGTGGTGCTGATCCCTACAATCTGATACCCGGGGCCTCTAAGTATATATCATCAATATTTTGAGCCTGGAAAATCCCTTTAAGATTTTCTTAAAAGGTAACGGCTTTGTTGATTTATTGGGGTGCAGGATATTAAAGGCACATACTGTAGATGTTTTCTTATAATAAAGCAACACTGTTATATACATGGGCTGTAGTGTAATAGATGTTGTAAGTCTGAGCTGTAATACCAGACACACAGGGCGCCTTTAAGTTTTCTAATCTGTTTAAAGGGCAATGGGACAGTCTTAGTAGCCAAAATTAGTTCATCCTTAAAGGGTAAGAACATTCTGATACATATGACACTGAGCTGTTTACATTACTACTGACAGTCAGCAACAGCCATGAGTTTCTGTACAGCCATAAATACATAAGTTACATAAATAGCTATTAACATGCTGCTTTCTATATGTCACTGACCAAACTGCTGCAAGGTGGATTCCAATACAAGTCATACCCGGGCCCCATGATCAAGATAAAAAACACTTTATCATGCCAAATTGTTACTCAAAGTGAAAGCTAAATTCTGACAGAACTCCTAGGAGTGAGTGAGAGTCCTGATTACTCTGCCCACACACAGCGATTGGCAGTCACAGTTCTGATTACTCCACCCACATACAGTGATTGGCAGGGAGAGTTCTGATTACTCTACCCACACACAGTGATTGGCAGTCAGAGTTCGGATTACTCTGCCCACACATTGTGATTGGCAGTGAGAGTCCTGATTACTGCACCCACACACAGTGATTGGCAGTGAGAATCCTGATTACTCCACCCAAACACAGTGATTGACAGGGAGATTCATGATTACCCCACTCACACACAGTGATTGACATGGATAGTCCTGATTACCCCGCCCGCCAACAGTGATTGACAGGGAGAGTCCTGATTCCCCTGCCCACCAACAGTGATTGACAGGGAGAGTCCTGATTACCCCACCCACTCAGTGACAGCTCTACTTGAGAGTGTGCAGGTGGGACTCTCCATGTCAGTCACAAGGTGTGGGTGTAAAAATCAGGACTCTCACTGTCAATCATTGTGTTTTGGTGGAGTAATAAGCACTCTCCCTCTCAATCACTGTGTGTGGGAGGAGTAAACTAGACTCTCCCTGTCAATATCTGTGTGGGTGGAGTAATAAGGTGTCTCACTGCCAATCACTGTGTGTGGGAGGGGTAATCAGGACTTTCTCTTCTAATCACTTTGTGTGGGTGGGGCAATCAGAACTCTCACAGCCAATCACTGCATGTGGGCGAGGTAATCAGGACTCTCTGCCAATCACTGCGTGTGGGCCGGGTAATCAGGAATCCTATCAATTAAAGGACAAAAAAGATATATTTTCCAGTAAAACTTTATTTTTCTCTTATTCTCATTATCTCATTAACTTTTTTTTTGCACTTACATTTAGGCCTCAAGTTGACTTTTTATGTTGATCTAGTCTCTTCTTTCTTGGGTTTAGTGTACATACCATTAAGGTAAACCATGTGGGTCATGGAGATGACCAGGCCAGGTAATTGTACCCTACCTTAATGGGCAGTTCGAAACTTCCTTGGATCCCATTACCACAGTTTCCACCTTGGGGTACAGTGATCCTATCCAGTACCAGAAGGACACCCTTTAAGTTGTCAAGAACCCTTTAAGTTCAAGATGGCTTACAGGATGTCCAAAGTTCCTTTAGAAGTCAATAGAGAATCGAATGTGTTCATCCTACAATCCTGTAAATGCCTTCTGTGAGACTTACTTGGTGGTCTACAGTATTGCCAAACCTGATAGTCCCAATGGTTGATCCCCTATTATTTGGGAAGATGATAAATAGTTTTAAAAAAGAAACTCCACTCCGGTGCTCTCACATGGATCAGTGGTTGCTGTATATAAAAGTGCGCAGCTAGTGGACGAAATGCCTCATAATTGTTTTACCATCAATGGATGCTTAAGGGATCATTTTGCTAAAAACCATGGACCACAGCAATTTAGAATGTGGAAAATTAAAACCTTTAATTTACAAGTTATTTTTATTCTATCAAAGGCTTTTCCCTTTTACAGAGAAATCTGTCAGAGAAGTAGCCTGATTTCTGGTGTGTATTTTCTATCTATCTTCTAAGTGGTTAAAAACACTCATTTAAGCTGAGTTCAGCCTCGCCATTAATCAGCTTAAAGGAGTGTTTATAACCACTTAGGAGAAGACAGATAAGAGATCATCAGGCTGCCTCTCTGACAGATTTCTTTGTACAAAAGAACAACCGTCCTGCTGTGAGTTTGATAAGAAGCATCTACAGAAGATCAAAACAAGCAAAAATTAGCACTTCATTTTACCCCATAATAAATGCAATAAAAATAAAAAATAAATTCCTGCCAAAGTAAATAAAGCCTTTAAGATATACAATAAATTTAGTCAAGGATGATAGAATTTTGAGAATATTTTTCTTTAGGACAGTCCCAAAAATAATACATTTCTAATCGTTACTTTTGTGTGTTCAGTTCTTCGACTACGACATGGAAATTCTTCAGTTACATGGGGTAAATGGCTTGTAACAAGAGTCGGTGTCATCCAGTTGAACTGATTTGTACAAGGCAGATGTACGGCGGAGTATCCGCGACTTCCGGTTATCCTTCTGTTCGGACTAGGATTGGGTGCGGTGATGGGTTGGTCCTATTTGGTCATGGAGTCTCTTGCATGCATGTCATACTGAAACGGTTAAGGTTGGTGATGTGACTAGGAAGATACATTGTCCGTAGTCGTATTCTCTTGCTAAACAACCAAATATATTATATATTGATCTAAACCGGATGACTCAGTTATTATTACATGTGAATATTTAGAAAATATAGTTCTTGCCCCGGCAAGAATAGTAAGCAAAGTACATTGCAAAAAATGAAAAGCACTGTATATATTCTATGATAAAAAATCTAATAAAGATTGACTTTCCATGTGACCGGTGGGGGGGGGGGGGCGTTTGCTAACATGGATGGACGTTGCACGCTCGGATCTCCTTCTTGTCTTTGCAGCTGGTGAACTGAGAACTTTTGAACCTCTTCTTCACTGTCATGAACCTCTCCTGGATGCCACCGCCACAATACTTGGTACAATCCGTCCATGATGTCCATGGCTTCATTTTGCAAACTGAAGATGAAAAAGTATTAGAGTTACTATTTTAATCAGCTGTCCCGTCACCTGTCATGTGGACTTTGGTCCAAAAGTCTTCACCATCTTCTACACACCCTCTTGGCTGAAACCATATCATACAGATCAAGTACATTATCAAAACCCTACCTAAAACCCTACCTAAAGAGCGGCCACCCATTCTTGTGATTAGGTTCCTGATCGATGGGACATCAACTAAGGAGATGACATCCCCGCCCAGTGTGACTCTCCTCAGTCACTGTGACTCCTAACAGGCCATATGATTACAACATTCAAAGCTCTATTTCTATTAAAAGGAAAAATACCATCATAACCAGAGGCACGTAAACCAGGCACTGTGACTGTGGTGGGCGTGCATAATTAGCAGCCCAGAGCACAGGACATCCTGTCCAAGTAGTCCGTGCTGCTAATTATAAGTTTCTTTTCTAGGTGATCCCGGTATGTCAAGTTTAGTAAAGGACAACTCCTGGATCAAGATGAAGAGGGGTGAGTATCTTTAGCCGTTTTTTTGTTTTCTTAAGTGGTTGATTTCCTGTAATTCCAGGTAATCTACCCCACATACCTGGAAATTGCTCCCCATCCGCGTCTTCATTCGTCCTCTCGCTTCTCCTCTTCTCTCGCGCTTCCTTCAGACGTCTCTTTTCAGCTCCGTTATTTTTATGGCACTTGCGAACTCTGCATTTCTTCCTCTGCACAGTCTCAGGACAATGGCCGCCTCCGAACTGGGGCTCCAGTGTGATCATCCTGGTTCGGATCACATGTCCCTTCCCACACGATTTGTTACATTCTGACCAGTGAGACCACTCTGTCAGCTCACAGCTGATGGCTGGAAAGGAAAATAAGATCTATTGATCGTACAAATGTACATGGGGGGGAGGGGGGCATTATCAGGACAACGGGGATCAGGGGTACGATAACTCGAAGAGAACAGAAAAGATGGTTCCAGACAAAGAATGGGAGACAGTGGTTTCCTGTTCCAAAACAGCTATAAATTTAAAAAAATCTACTATTATTTTATATATATATGTTTTTAAAGGGAACCTGTCATCAGAAATTTACCTAATAAACCACTACCAGTATGTTATCAAACAGCTGAGCAGCTTCTGGATTAAGCAGTATAATGAAAACCATAAGAATTGCCAGGTTTGAGTTTGACCTAGTTACACCCAACAGCTTGATGACCATGTGATCTGTCACCCAGTGATTGCTGGGATCAACACCGCTGCCTCTACTGTGTATGCAAAGAACACATAGGGGCTCATTTACTAAGGGTCCGAGGAGCGCATTTTCGTTGGGTTTCCCGATGATTTCCGTTTTGCGCCATATTGTCCTGGGATTTTGGCGCACGCGATCGGATTTTGGCGCATAGGTGCCAGCTTGCACGCAACAGAAATCGGGGGGCGGGCTGTCGGACAACCCGACAGATTCGGACAACGTGAAGGATTTAACATTTAGAATTGTGTCGCAAGACACCCACTTACATGCATCGGGAAGAAGAAGGTGAACGCCGGCGAACCTTGGCGCAGAAGCGATGGATGCAGGAACTCGGACGCACAATCTTAGTGAATTGCGGTAGACCTGAATCCCCGTCGGACAATGCACCGGGGGATTGCGACAGGACCGGGTAAGTAAATCTGCCCCATAGAGTTACAATATCTGCCGTCTATTCTGGCTGTCACCCTACAGAATACATATCTTAAGCATGGTGGGACATGGATATCAAAATCTTAGAGAAAAGTAAAAGGAACCTGTCAGCAAGTAGGAAATGCTGAATGACATCCCTCGTGTGATCACCACTGTGTCTCAATTTTGTGTTTGATTCTTTAACCCCTTAAGGACGCAGGGTTTTTTCGCTCATTTCTCGCCCTCCACCTTCAAAAATCCATAACTTTTTCATTTTTACGTGTACAGACCTGTGTGAGGGCTTATTTTGTGCGTAACAAATTTAATATTTTATACATTTTTTAAACTTTTTTTTTTCTTTTTTTTTTCACTAATTCTTAGACCATCTAGGGTACATTAACCCTAGATGGTCAGATCGTTCCTACCCTATACTGCAATACTTCTGTATTGCAATATATGGCATTTTTGCAGCTCATTCATTACAATGAGCCACTGGCTCATTGTAACGAATCTGCAGAAGCCAGATAGCCTCGGGTCAAACGAAGACCCGAGGCTACCATGGCAACCGATCGCCGCCCCCCGATGATGATTACGACAAGGTAAGTCATTTCCGCATTTTGGACTTTGTGATCGGTCCCCTTTAATAATGCCATACTCTTACAAGCACATTGGGGCACATTTACTAAGGGCCGTGCGACAGTTTTCTGCACGTTCTTTTCAATGCAAACTGCTTGCACAGGTATTTAAGAAGTGTCCGTGCACATTTGTGTCTCATACGACCCTTTTGTGTCGCAGCTGCACTATTCTTCACGCGACACAAATTTCTGCAGGGGGCATTCCGGTGCTCAGTCAGACCGTGCGCCAGATTTATCATGCAACAGTCGCACGCCCCATGTTAAAGGCGCCCAAAAAAATAAAGTGGTGTACTCTGTCAGAGCAGCGCAGGGAGCACCAGATTCATAAAGAACGTGCACCAGAAATCCTGAATCTGGCGCCCCCTGCACACTACACAGAACACTGCACAAAGTACACACTGCACTGTTCTTAGTAAATGTGCCCCATTGTATTTGAGCTGTGTGAGTACTTATTTTTGCGGGAAAACTTTAGTTTTTATTTTGTTTCTTTTGTGGGAAGCAATTACCATGTATTATGAAAAAGTGGATATTTTAATAGTTTGTGTTTTTGTTTAGATATAGTGACCCTAATTTTTGTGATGTCTGTACGTACGGCACTCTGGCAGCATGCATTTCTCCACTTGTTTCAGCTCTTCGTTGCAGTCTCCCAGTTCTGCCGGTGACTTTAACATCCTTTGTCGTGTCCTGGTTCCCTTGCCGCAGCTCACACTGCAGTCGCTCCAATCTGACCACGGTGACAGCATGCACGGGATGGTATCTGCTGGGTTAAAAGGGTAAAATGTAAAATATCACCAAGACAAAGAGAAAGGAGGAGAATTTACATTTCTAGGTTAACTAGGAAACACTATTATTTAAGTATCTAAGGGGGCGGGGCATGTCACAGCCATTCAAAGAAGATCAAACTCCACCCACTCAGGTCCTGTATAAGGGAGGGCATAGTATCTAGATTTTCTTCTTGAGTGTTCCTTTAAGGGAAACCTGTCACCAGGTTTTACCCCACTCAACTACTACCCTCTTCAGGTAGGGGATGAATTTCTCCACCATAGTCAGGCAAATATGACTCTTCTCACGGGAGGGTCATGTCAGAAACCTTATCTTCTGTTCTATGGCACCTAGCAGCTTCTGGTGTCATATTAAAGATAAGAATCTTATCTTTTAGATAACATCAGGGTTATGGTTCTGTGAGCTACAGAATTGGACATACAAGCAGTAAAAAAAAAATAGGTAGGAACTGGATCTTAATTTGCAGTTTACATTTCTCACTATGGGGCAGATTTACTTATCCGGTCCTGTCGCGATCCCGCCATGCGTTGTCCGATGAGGATTCGGGTCTGCCGCGATTCACTAAGGTCGTTAGCCCGAGTTCCTGCATCTGTTGCTTACGCGCCGAGGCCCGTCGCAGTTCACCTTCTTCTTCCCGGTGCTTGTAAGTGCATGTCTTGCGACACAATTCTAAACGTTAAATACCGCCCCTCTATTTGGCCGATGCGTCAAATCCGATCTTGTGCGACAAAACTCAGGGGCAATTCGGCACAAAACAGAAAATGCCGGAAAACCTGACAAAAATGTGCTCCGCGGACCCTTAGTAAATAAGCCTCTTTGTCTTTAGCTGCCTGTAGCTCTGGTTCTGTAGCACACAAAGCCATAAGCCTGATGCTATCTGAAAGATTAGATGCTTATCTGTGATATGACACATGAAGCATGTTTCTCTTTAGTCACTAAACTTGACTCATGTAAAGTATCATACGGTTGAAAAAAGACCATGTCCATCAAGTTCAACCAAGGAAGGATTGGATGAGGAAGGGATTTAGGGGAAACAATTCTATATAACATAACCATCAATGTTATTTAGGTGTAAAAAGGTATTTAGACCCTTCTTGAAGGTCTCTGCTGTCCCTGCTGTGACCAGCGCCTGAGCTCGGCTATTCCCCAGATTGACAGTTCTCATAGTAAAAAAACTCCGTTGCCTCTGGTGATTAGTAAAACGAGGTGAAAAGAGTTATATTTGCTACTAACAGCACACACAATGGTGTGATGATCCCCAGGGCCAAAAGCTAACACTACCTGCAGAGCACACAGAGCTCAGCAGTGTAAATGTATGCACTTGGTAAAGGTACAATCTTGGAATATATATCAATTTTTCCCACTCCTGATAAAATTAACAACTCTCACAAATGCTTGACTACACAGCCTATAGGGCCAATATCTAACGCTACTTGCAGATAGCACAGAGCAAAGCAGTGTGAGTACATGTAACATTGCACTTGTGACCAAAAACACTTAGGCCGGCCATTTTCATTACATAGCTATAGATCAAATGCTTCCAAGCTATTCCTTGTGGCCGCCAAATACACATGCACACTTGGCTCGTCCACACTGGCAGTGGCTTATCTCAACTAAGAACAAAATAGATTCGGATGTTGGAATCCTAGTACCAAATCCTTCGCTCCTCTAACAAATGTCTTCAAGGGGACCTTTGGGGGGGAGCGTTGGCCCAGTTGAAACCAGTGTGGTGATTTATTGGATCCACAAATAAGGAGGATACTATAGTGTCAAGTAAGGTCCTGTAGCATCTAAAGGTCCTCCATGACTCCAGTGGAGCCCCCATGGGTCCATATTCATGTAGAGATACACTGTGGCCCTTATGGGTCCTATGGATCCTGTATTACACGTAGTGTGGTCACCAGGACGTGGGCTCATATCTCATCTAATGAATCTGTCACTAGTTAGACAGTGACTTTTCCCGCACAGAATGGGATTGTGGGAAGTATGGATTTCTCTTTTCCTAATGAACCCCACTGCGGACGTGAATCATACATCATCGCGTAGAAGCCGAGGATAATGGGCCGTATTACAATCTTTTCATAAGTCAGTAATAATGATTCACTGCGGTTTGTAAAGGGCACTATGCAAAAGTTTTGTGATGTATCGTAGCGAGATCACTAGACTGGTGCGACGAGAGGAGACGTTCATCAGGGCAGCTCCCGAATGGCCTCACATGAACATGAGAACATTTAAAGGAGGTTCTGACTTGGCTCATTAATCCTCAAGACTGGTTACAAAATGTACCATATTTCCGTCTCCGAAATAATAGGTTTTCTTGGCTGCCCATTTACATCTCTCCGATATCTTCTAAGCCTCCCCACAAATAAAGGTAAAGGGGAGGAAGCTGCTACCAGACTAATCTGGAATCGGCTTATCTCCCCTGACAATAATTGGCGATGTTAAATTCAAGCTGTCCGATCCTTAACGTCTTCTATATGGGGGATTGTCTGGCCTGCATACCTGGTCAGCCAAAAGTGGCTTGGCTAGCATCAATCTCATGGGTATGGCCAGCTTTAGCGGTAGATACAACTGCTTATTGGGGCACATTTACTTTCCCGTCCATGTCGCGATCCCCGATCCGGAATGTCCGACTATCATGCATTTTGCTGCGATTCACATAGATCGTGGCCCGATATCCTGCATTTATTTGCCCACTGCTCAGGTCTGCCGGAGTTCACCTTCTTCTTCCCGGTGTATGTAAGTGCATGGCTTGCGACACAATTTTTAAGTCAAATCCCGCAATTTGTCAGAATTCGTTGGATCATCCGACGGCCCGTCCCCCCGATTTCTGTCGCATAAGAGCCGGCGCATTTCCGTCAATATCCGAACCTGTGTGACACAATCCCCCTTTGAATGCGGCACAAATCGGAAAAGTCGGAATATCCAATGTTTGTGCGGTCCACGAACCCTTAGTAAATGAGCCCCATTGTCCCCAGGCTTTAACCTGAATGGGCCCCTTTCACCAGAGAGATTAATGGTCTAATACCTGGTAGTGTAGTGCCCTGTAACAGAGGAGCATTGAACTTCGGACATTTGTGGACATTCACATATTTCCCCTTTACAAACTCGGCACTTACTACTTTATTTTATATCAAGGGTTAAAGGGTCAAATTGTGTCGCAAGCCCAAGCACTTACATGCACCAGGAAGAAGAAGGTGAACTCCGGGGACCTGAGCGGGGAAGCGACACATGCAGGATATCAGACGCACGATCTTAGTGAAGAGTGCATGATCGTTGGACAACTTTCTGTGAACTCCTCTGACCAGGTAAGTAAATGTGCCCCTATCTGTCAGAGAAGTCAGTAATTTTCCAGCTAAAGCAGAAGTTATGTTACAGAAGATAAACAGACTTGTTTACCAGACAGGCAGACAGCTTGACCTTTAGAAGGACAGGTGGTGTCTGGAAAGTTGTTTACTGTTTTGGAGTTTTGCTGCCATAGAATATTATGGGGTCTCAATGTAAGTCTATGGGAAAATGCTGTGACATTGTGTTTGTGAATAATGTAACCACTTCTCCAACGGTAGAAAGTATACAAGGAGAATAGTTAGGGAACAGAGCTTGGAGAAGAAGACTCCCAGTCTACCTCAGCAACCAGAAGAAGAAGCTGAGACGAGGATACTCTGCCATAGACTCTAGGCTCCTAGCCCATGACCAGGGTACCAGCCTTCGGAGAAAGTGAGGGACAGCTAGCCCAGACCTTTACTCAGCGTAGACCCTTCTTCTACCAGGGAGGAGATTGAAGACCAGACCTTTATCCCCCATCCAGGAAATAGGGGGCATTTGTCAGCAAATTCTAACAAAATCTTTCCAAACAATTACATAAATAATTCTGTTTTGGTTAAGACCAGGTAAAGAATTATTCATATTACTTACGGCACTCAGGCATCATACACTTTTCCACCTCTGAGGTCTCGGCCTTACACATGGACCCATCTGCTGGAGTCATCTTAATCATCCTGTGTCGCTTTTTCATCCCCATACCACAGGTGGCGCTGCATTCCTCCCACTCGCCCCACTCTGTTACTATACAGCTGCTTGGTTCTGTGTATGGAAAGTGAAGAAATGTTAAAATTTTTTCTCTTAAATAAATTCAGATTCTTTATACATTTTGAAAAAGAAAAGATTTTGCTATGATATTATTGTCAGTAGTGATGTAAGGTTGGGTCTATATAGAGGTCATTGTACAGGGAGGGGGAGGAGATAAGCTGTGACATCATCTATTGCCAGTAGTGATGTAATGATGGGTCAGTGTTATCTATATAGAGGTCATTGTACAGGGAGGGGAGGAGATAAGCTGTGACATCATCCATTGTCAGTAGTGATGTAATGATGGGTCAGTGTTATATATATAGAGGTCATTGTACAGGGAGGGGAGGAGATAAGCTGTGACATCATCTATTGTCAGTAGTGATGTAATGATGGGTCAGTGTTATCTATATAGAGGTCATTGTACAGGGAGGAGGAGGAGATAAGCTGTGACATCATCTATTGTCAGTAGTGATGTAATGATGGGTCAGTGTTATCTATATAGAGGCATTGTACAGGGGAGGGGAGGAGATAAGCTGTGACATCATCTATTGTCAGTAGTGATGTAATGATGGTCAGTGATATCTATATAGAGGCCATTGTACAGGGAGGGGAGAGATTAAGCTGTGACATCATCTATTGTCGATTAGTGAATGTAATGATGGGTCAGTGTTATCTATATAGAGGTCATTGTACAGGGAGTAGGAGGAGATAAGATGTGACATCATCTATTGTCAGTAGTGATGTCATGATGGGTCAGTGTTATCTATATAGAGGTCATTGTACAGGGAGGAGGAGGAGATAAGCTGTGACATCATCTTTGAATTGTACAATTTGTGTTATAGAGATTTCAGTTAATCAAATATGGGAATAATAACTCACCACATTCCTCATTTACTATACACTTCTCTGTTTCTTCTGTAGGAAATTTACACATAGATCCGTCCTCAGGAAATTGTTTTACATATCGTTCCCTGGATCTCATTCCCATCCCGCAGGTGGCGCTACACGGGGACCACATGATCCACTCTGACATCATACATGTGGACGCATCTGAAAGAAAGCAAAGCCTTGTGGAAGACCATGGCAGAACAAGATTTCTCTGTAGTAATGAATGGAAGGTTTCTGAGATGTTGGTATATGGGCTACACACCAACTACACAAATATGCAATCATGGCTTTAGACAGTAACATTACTTGAAGTTCCCCATCCCCATTGTAAAATCTGTAAACTCATTTAGGCTTGGGGGGTCCTGTTGATGGTCCTGTTAAGTAACTGACTCTGTAAGAGTGTTGTTTACTGGACTGTGCGTAGGTGGAAGTTGCAGTTCTTCACAAGATCATTTTTGGCTAATAAATGGCCTCCTTGGACCATAGGGCCTCCTTTGTTGTCCCCAGGTCCGAGGAGGTCATTCATCAACAGTAGCAGGTCCCAAAACCTCCAGACTGCTGCAGAAGTACCAGAATGACATTGGAACTGGGAGTCAAAAGCAGTCAAAGCAAGTACATTTTTTTTCCACCCCTTCCCGGGTCCACCAATAGGTTTTCAAGAATTCCTGGAAATAAAAGAAACCAACTTTTCCAAAACCTAAGGGCAATGAATTATAGAAGATTCAATAACAAGAACAATAACAGAACAGAGAACTCTAAGTCTAACTCTCAAAGATATGTCTACTCACAGGAACCCAAAGGGTTCCTCCCTCGGTCAACACACCATCACTGTAGTCCAGCCAACAAAAACTGTGCTCAAGCCTTGGGGGATTTACCAGTTATTTGGTTATTTTAGCTCATTGGGGCACATTTACTTACCCGGGTCATTCGCGTTCCAGCGGCGACTTCTCGGACGAGCGTTCGGGTCTTCCGGCGATTCATGAAGGTCCTGCACCCGATGTCCACCAGGTGTCGCTGCTGCGCCGAGGTCCGCCGAGTTGCGTCGGAGTTCACTGATCTCTTCCTGGTGCATGTGAGTATGGCGCGTGCGACCAATTTTTTTTAAATGCGGCGGATTTTCAAAATCCGTCGGGTTTACGTTCGACCACGCCCCCGATTTCCGTCACCTGCATGCCAGCGCCGATGCCCCACAATCCGATCGAGTGCGCCAAAAACCCGGGGCAATTCAGGGGAAATCGTCGCAAATCAGAAATATTCGGGTAACACGTTGGGAAAATGCGAATCGGGCCCTTAGTAAATGACCCCCATTGTCTTATTATTGGCCATTTTTTTTTCAAATCATGTACAATTCCTTAAATTCAACTCAACCTTTCACCATGTGTGACTCCAAATTACCATCATCGCTGCATCCCGGCCCCATACAAGGCTCAAAGTCCTGTGTGTCTGGACACGGTACACTGAGATCCAGCTGTGCCTTGAGCATACGTTGTCTCATCCTCTTGCCTTTCTCACAGGTAGCAGAGCTGCAGGCGGACCAGGGAGACCAGTTGGAATAGATGCAGGTCTCCGGGGTGTCATCTAGAAAACAAATATTTAAAAAATCAGGAGACATCTAGACCTCACTGCGACACCAAATCCATCATTATTTCTGCAGTCCACCTTATCTGGTGGCATTAGACTTTCATACATCAGACTTCGTCTTCTGTTGGCCCCACACAAGATATTTTTGGGAATTGAGTCCCTTATCGACCATGTAAAACTATCATTGGTCTCACCTAAAGATAGGCAATGTAAAGAAGATTGGTGAGGGGCTGACCATCGACCTTGGCATTGATTGCTGTGCAAGCACTTTGTCTCCTGGTAGCTTCCCACAAATGAAGTCGCCCATCGACTACAAGATTAGGACTACACAGAAACTTGGGGTTCATTGCGAACTGCTGCAGTGATTGCGTAACAGTTACCCAAAGTTTAAGTTCTATATTATTAGCTTGAAGGGGTTGACCAGTTTAAACTATGAATGGCCTACCCTATGGATAGGTAATCAATAGAAGATTGGTGGAGCCGACCCTTGGATTCCGCATCGATTGCTGTGGAACCACTTTGTCTACTGTTGGCTTTTTTTGGAATACAAATGGAGTCACCCATTGACAATAAGGTTAGGACTTACATACGTGACATAAGATTGCAACATCAGCCAATCAATAGTGAATGTGGTTTACGTTGCGAACTGCTGCAGTCATTACGTAACGCTCAACCAAAGTCTAAGTTCCAAATCATTAGATTAGAGGGGTTGACCAGGTAAAAATCAATGGAATGAATGGAAGAATGATGGGGAGCTCAACCTCGATTTCTGTACAACCACTTTGTCTCCTGTTGACGTCCGACAGGAATTTTTTTGGATAGGAAGAGATAATCCATTGACTTTGAGACTAGGCCTATAAAGAAACTAGTGATCACATGACATCACCCAATTGTCACCCAATTATAATGAACGTCGTTAGGTTGCGAACTGCTTTAGTCATTACACAAGAGTCAACCAGAGTCTAAGTTTCTTAGCTTGAAGGGGTTGACCAGGTAAAAGTATCAACAGCCTAATTGTAAGGATAGGCAATCAATAGACAATTGAGGGCTCACCCTCAACGGGAGGCAGAGCTGGAAGCGGTGGGCTCTATGTCCCTGTTGTGGCCCCAGGTTTGCGTTCACGGGCAGATGTCATCACCCTGCCCCCAAAAAGGTTTTTCCCGAAAAAGCTGAAAACCTCTTTTAGAAGAAGTTTAGAGTTTGGTGCTCCTTTAAGGTGTCATATAATTGTCCTGTCCAGGTCCTGTCAGTGCGTTGATTTATCTCTTAAAAACTTTGCCCACCGAGCGCCGACCACAACACATTGAATATATTGAGGTAATTTAAGTCGGCGGCAGATAGAGAAGAGAAACACGACACAACGCCTTCTGATAAATCACTTAAAAATCCCCAAAAAGCGAAAAGATCCATCAAGTGCCATTTTGCTGCCTTCCATGTGCCCCCGCTGAGCTTGACAAATGATCCCTTTAATCATACATCTTGCCGATCTTTCGAGAACCACTTGAGGGCAGTGACTGGCAAACGCTCGGCTCATTTTTCCTTCCCTCTTTGGCGGCGGTGGCGCGGATGAGTGATTGCCAAGGAAAAATAAAAAGCGGCGCTATGATTTTAAGACAAACAAAGCGTTCTTTTTTTTTTTGCATAATCACAATTGGTTCTTGTCATCGTCTCGCTCCGGAATTCGGGTCTCCTGGCAGACTTGTTTTATTCTAACCATTAGCGATATGGCGATGGCGATAGGGGCGGCTACCAGATTAGGGCATTTATCTTGCTCTTTGGAAGACGGATGTAGTGTTCCCTCCCAGATTCAGAATATATCACAAGTAGAGGCATATAAAATAACATTGAAGGAAATCTACCATCAAAATCCATCATGATAAACCAGGGGCACTTACTCATAGATCCAGGCACCAGGACTGTGGTCATCTTCCTATGTTTGTTATCCATGGTCTTCTTCCTTTTAAAACAACCTTTTAAAATAATGCCCTGGAGGTGTTACCAGTGCCCCTCCGTGCTGTTGCTTCACAGGCTATTACACTGTCTCCCCCTACACATTGCTCCCTCAGCACTTGCCCCTCCCTCTGCCTGATAAACTCACTGCAGCACAGGAAGTTTCAGCAAACAGTGGGAGGGGGAAGTGCTCACACTGTATATAATCCTGTGAAGCTGCAGCCAAGAGAGGCTCTCCCGGCTCGTTAGCATAACAAATATAAGAAGATTACCACAGTCATAGTGCCCCTGGTTTATCCATGCTCACAGGCTGAACTCTCTCCATACAAGGTGAGCATTTGCTGCATATTGCAGCAAACACCAACCGGTAGCACCAGTGACCAGGAGGAACAATACATAGTTTTGGGATGAATCAGAAATACAAGTATTTAGTAACGCAGATTTATCAGGAGAGGAGACAGGTTCCATTTATTAAATTTAATTGGATCCCCAAATTGTATTTTTACCTTCTTCTTTTTCTTCAGTGACAAGATCAGCGACAATGTCATCCACGTTGTCGGGGACTATGTTACATTGCTCCCCCTGTAAGAGGGAATACAGGATTAATGTGGAAGGTGGTGCCACTGCTCAGGTTCTGTTGTTAGTAAGGAGCGCTGGATTTTTCCGTCCAATATGGTTGGGTTCATCATATATACTCATGCTGAGGCCTCAGTTCTGATACCCATAGGAATTTTCTACACAAAAGTACCAAACTTGATCTATTAAGCTATGTCCAGAACATGGCCGCCATCTTGAAAGCTGCCATATTTGATCAAGGCCATGTTATGCCAATTGTCATGTAGCATCATAGAAGACCAGGATTGTGTCAGAAATCGATTGCCATGATCAGATCTGTAATATCTCTTGTTTTTCAAAAGTTATTACCTCAGAAAGTTGCAGCAACCTGTCCCCTGTGATACACAGCTACGTGACGTGTTGTCACAGAGCTGGAGGCACTGGATCCAGTCATTATGAAGCCATATGAGAATCTGTGGAGAATATCTGTGGTGATAACTCAGTGGTGATAATTATGTGGTGATAATTATGTGGTGATAACTCTGTGGTGATAACTCTATGGTGATAACTCTGTGGAGAATCTCTGTGGTGATGACTCTGTGGTGATGACTCTGTGGTGATACTTCTTCTGTGGTGATTACTCTGTAGTGATGACTCTGTGGTGATACTTCTGTGGTGATGACTCTGTGGTGATAACTCTGGGGTGATAACTCTGTGGTGATGACTCTGTGGTGATAGCTCTGTGGTGATACTTCTGTGGTGATAACTCTGTGGTGATGACTCTGTGGTGATGACTTGTGAACCACAACAGATTTTACAGATCTGATTGCAGCAATGGTTTCTGAGGCAATTATTGGTACACAATCTCCTTCACATTGGACAAACTTATTCTAGATCCAATATGGTGGCTTTCAAGTTGGTGGCCATGTTCCTGACATAGCCTAAATGATACCCCCCTCACCCATTACTTGCTGGGGGATCAGATGTGTCATTTTCACTTTTTTCTGAAATAGTGTTTGTTCCTCTGTTATTCCTACTAAAAATATATGGATAGATTGACAAGTAGGTTGTACCAGTTGGGGACATGCTGTCTCTGTCCAATCACTGTAAAGGAGTCAGTTTATGTAAATTCACACCTCTTTTTATAAGGGAAATGGTAACACCCACTTGTCATTGTGTTTATAAATTTCGTTAAAGGAATGACAGAGGAACGGTACGGCACAGAACTAGAGGGAAAAAATCAGAATGGTTAATTTAGGGCAATTTATGGTGATTATATAGATGACAGACACATGCAGAGTAATGGCAAATTACCTTTAAGAAGAAAAAAAAGCTCAACAAAGTGATTTTAGTTTTTTAAGATTAGAATTTTAGAAATAAACCCTCTCCTTTATTACTCTACGTCAGTAACCGTGAGCCTTACACATGATATGTGATGGTACTTACCTTTCGGGCAATTCGTTCGATGACAACTCTAGCCACTGGAATGATGGGGCCTCCTTCCGGGTCATAGAACGGGCTCTGCGGGTGGTCCAGGCTGGTCAATGGCCGGATTTTATCTTGCGGGTTTGTGGGTTTGTTGGGTGACTGCACACAAAGAGAACATGGAAGAGATAGGTTACTGACCGGAACCCTACATAGACATGGTTGTCCTCATCTAGTAATAAATGGAGACATAATTTGGGATTGAATAAAAGGTCCCAGGACCCCCTTTAATTTCAGAAATGAAAGGAACAATGACACATTTGATCCTCAAACAAGTAATTAGTGAGGAATGGGGATATCTTTTAGGCTATGACTGGAACATGGCAGCCATCTTGGAAGCCACCATATTGGATAAAAGGCAATGTGTTGGTGGTCATGTAGCATCAAAGACCTGAATTGTCTCAGAAACCGATTGCTGATCTCTAATATCTCTTGTGGTTCAATGTTATCAGCACAGAGATTCTCCATAGAGTCTCATGCAGGTGGATAAAGATTAGATCCAACACATTCAGCTCTTTGCTCAGCACCAGGGATGACACGTCACATAGCTGAGCATCACAGAGAACGTTGCTGAGTGTTATTGCAGCTTTCTGTGTTGATAACTTTTCACCTACAATGGATATTGCAGATCAGATTGTGGCAATTCTGTTTTCTGATGCTGCATGATCTTGATTTAATATGGCGGCTTTCGAGATGGCGGCCATGTTTTGGACATAGTCTAAAAGTTAGGCCATTCACCCATTACTATCTGATACATTGGGGGTCATTTACTAAGGGCCCGATTCGCGTTTTCCCGACGTGTTATCCGAATATTTCCGATTTGCGCCGATTCTCCCTGAATCGCCCAAGGATTTTGGCGCACGCGATCGGATTGTGGCGCATCAGCGCTGACATGCACGAGACGGAAATCAGGGGGCGTGGCTGAACGAAAACCCGACGGATTCGGAAAAACCGCCGTATTTAAAAAAAAAAGTGTCGCGGAGCTTGCACTTACCTTCACTCAGCCCGGCGTATTCCAGTGCGTTCCGGGGAACTCCAGCGTAGCAGCGCCACCTGGTGGACGTCAGAGGAACTGCCTTAATAAATCCGGACCCGAATCCAGCGCAGAGAACGCGCCGCTGGATTGCGAATGGACCTGGTAAGTAAATCTGCCCCATTGTTTTACCTTTCATTTCTGAAATAAAAGGGGGGTCCGTTCAAGGGCGGATAAGGACTGCCACGGGCCCTGGGCTGTATGAATATTATAGCCCCTACAGGTTTTGGAAGTCACTATTTTTATATGGTACTAGAATAAATCTTCTTGGGAAATGGAGGATGCATTCTTCCTGTACGTTTTAAATCTGCTGTTTCAGGACCTTTGGCGGACCCTCAAAGGTCCTGAAATGGCTCTCGAGCACATGTGTATTGAGAGCAGGAAGTAAAAGGATTTCATGGGTGAAGGTCCTTCATGGGTGGTTTAGGTGGCCTCCTAAAAGGCTTGGGCCCCGGGCTACCGCCCAAACTGCCTATATTATAATCTACTATTAGTTCTGTTGTAGGACCGTGGATTAGTGAAACACTGAACTTTGTAGACATTTGAAAATTTCCCCTATACAAAGTCAGCACTTTTATTTCACATCAGGGGTTAACTTACATTGATCTTTTTTGGGGGCGCAAAAAAAAAAGTCTCAAAAAGTCACTTTGAGGTGTTTTAGGACCTTTCTCTGCTTATTTCCACCACTTCATTATTCTGGCATAAACATAGAACATAAAAACTATGGGGCAGATTTACTTACCCGGTCCGTTCGCGATCCAGCGGCGCGTTCTCTGCGCTGGATTCAGGTCCGGCCGGGATTCATCAAGGTAGTTCCTCCGCCGTCCACCAGGTGGCGCTGCTGCGCTGAAAAGCATCCGAATGCCCTGAAATTCACCGAGCCGGACCAAGTGAAGGTAAGCGTGTCCCAAGCGACACTTTTATTGTTTTAAATGCGGCGTTTTTTCCGAATCCGTCTGGTTTTCGCTCGGCCACGCCCCCCGATTTCCGTCGCGTGCATGCCAGCGCCGAAGCGCCACAATCCGATCGCGTGCGCCAAAATCCCGGGGCAATACAGGAAAATTCGGTGCAAATCGGAAATATTCGGGTAACACGTTGGGAAAACGCGAATCAGGCCCTTAGTAAATGACCCCCTATGTATTCATGACTTGACACATAAAAGTTGCATAGTCTCTCCACTACTCTGCTGTATGTGCTGGGACTTATGCAAGTAGAACATAAGAAAACACATTCATCAAACCACTTTTATGTATCTGACGGGCAACAAAGACCCAAATACAGACATAGGAGCACGTGTATCATAAGTCTGGCTTTGTCTGTCTGTTTTTATGGTTTTGGCTTTTCTGCTGGTCAGATGTGTCGTAGCAGCGTATGTGGCGTTTGGTCTTTAGTGACTTTGCTAATTTTTAAATCAAAAGTTTCCAAAAGCCCAAATCACCTGTAAGGTAATTTCTACACCGGGTCAACCCATGATATTTGAAAAAAATGTGTGACTTTTTAAAAAACTATGACATTCAGATTCAGGTGATACTACAAAAAGCAGACAGCCTGACAGGTGATGTCTGGAAAGTTGTTTACCAATGTTGCCATAGAATAATATGGGGACTTAATGTAAGTCTATGGGAGAACGCTTTGTCATTGTTTCTGCTGCAATGTATCCACTCCTCCTCCGGTAGAAGGTATAGAGAGAGCAGTCACAATCCCTAGTGTCTTGCAGTTAGGAAACAATGCTCAGAAGAGGATACTCTACCAGGCTGCCTGAATGACTAGCTGAAGTTGGGGACTAGGGATACTCTGCCATTGACCCGGGGCTCCTAGCCTTTAGCCACAGTCCCAGTCTTTGGAGAAAGAGATGTAGTGCCCTGGAGCAGAGGAGCATTAAACTTTGAACATTGTGGACATTGTCACATTTCCCCTATACAAAGTCAACAATTCTTACTTTATTTTACATCAAGTATTAACTTGCATTAATCCATAGGGGCAGATTTACTTACCCGGTCCATTCGTAATCCAGCGGCACGTTCTCTGCGGTAGATTCACTAAGGTAGTTCCTCTGACGTCCACCAGGTGGCGCTGCTGCGCTGAAGTCCGCTGAAATGCACTCAAGTACACCGGCCTTTTCCTGGTGAAGGTAAGTGCAAGCTCCGCAACAATTTTTGTTTTTTAAATGCGGCGGTTTTTCCGAATCCGTTAGGTTTTCGTTCGGCCACGCCCCCGATTTCCGTCGCGTGCATGCCAGCGCCGATGCACCACAATCCAATCGCGTGCGCCAAAATCCCAGGGCAATTCAGGGGAAATCACAGCAAATCGGAAATATTCGGGTAACACGTCGGGAAAACGTGAATCGGGCCCTTAGTAAATGACCCCCATAGTGTTTTGTTATGTACATTCTAGTATAGACTAGTAGAAAGGGTTAATGATAGACATTTCTGACTGTATCTCTAAGAGAAACCAGTAATTTTCCAGCTATAGTAGAGATTCTCTTGCAGAAGAAACAATGACTTGTTTACTGGAAAAGCAGACAGACAGCCCTTAAGAATGACAAGAGATGTCTGGAAAGTTGTTTACACTTTAGATTCTTGCTGCCATGGAATATGATGGGGACTTAATGTGAGCCTATGAGAGAACACTTTGATCAAAAGTAACCACTCTTTCCCTGGTAGAAGGTATATAAGGAGAACAGTCCCAGTCCTTCGTGTCTTCCCGTTAGGGTACAGAGCTTGGAGGAGAAGACTATCGGTCTACCGAAGAAGAAGCTGAGACTGGGATACACGTATCTTCTTTTGCCAGGGAGGAGATTGGATCGGTCAGCCCTTTTATTTCCTTTATTGCTTGGCACCTGATTTCTTCAGCAAAGAAGAAAACTTTTACTGCAGACCCCGACTCTCTGAAATTATTTACCTTTGTGGTGCACTAGGCCTTAAAATCCCTTCCGGAGAGCAGCAACACGTGGTGAGACCTCAATAATGCCTGACGGACCCAGCATTGCATTATAAATGCCCAATACATATTCATATTTTGTGGAGTGCCCCTTTAAGTAAGTCTTTCTGCAGGAATCCACTCTTACAAAGAACTTGCAATACCGGTAATGTGCATTAGGTGGCAGTATAATCACACAGACTCCCTGAGATCACACATTCTTGTTTAGAGGGGCTTTAAACTTCACGGCGCAAGAATTGTAGACACCGAGACCTCTGAACATACATTTCGGGATCAGTACACAGCAACATCTAGATCTTGGGAATCTGTATCGGAATATTGCAGGATTAGGGTCCCCGACTTTACTAGTTTTCCGATTTCTGGACGTTCCGTTCTGATCAGGAATCCTGCAAAAAAAAGGTTCATTCCAGGCGAAGGTTTTGTGCAGGAGGATGGAGGCCGCGCCTGATATTGTGCATTGATTTTAATTTGTAATCCCGGCTTTTACATAGAGCAGAAAATCAATGGTTTATTCTCATATTTATGTTCTGTTTTACGCAGTGTCCTCGCTTCGTGCGGGCGGAATGAGACGCGAACAATGTAGGAGGACGTTCCCTGCGATACTGAAGTGTAGCGGAATAGAGAAACAGTATAAATTGATTCAAAATGCTACAATTTATCTAATACAATGATACAAATCTCCTGTTGGAGCAGTTAAAGGGCAACTACCGCCTCCAAAATCCCCCAAATCCCCCCTCAAGTGAGAGCTCCTTATAAGCTTTCCGGACATACCTTCCCTGTATTCCCCTTCCCTGTCATTTTAGATATAAATCATATGGGCGTTTTGGGCGGCCGCGCTATAAGACACATAGACAGCAGCTACACGAGTTCCTCAGAAGCGATTGGGCAACTTGCCGCAGGCGGCAGCTCAAAACGCCCATATGATTTATAGTATGAGTTATATACAGGCCCTTTAATTAATTTAGGTATAATGTCACAGCAAATTAATTTACATCTGGTGCCTAATTTATTTACAACAACACCTAATTAATGTGTTCATATTGCAACACCTCCCCCTGGAACTTAGTTACCTGTACCAGTTAGGTACACACTCAAAAACCGGAAGTACTAAAGGAACCCCAAACCCCTGAGGATTGTCCATATTCCTGCATAATACACACAGTGATGTCATAGTACAGACATAATACACACAGTGATGTCATAGTACAGACATAATACACACAGTGATGTCACAGTACAGAGATAATACACACAGTGATGTCACAGTACAGGGATAATACACACAGTGATGTCACAGTACAGAGATAATACACACAGTGATGTCACAGTACAGAGATAATATACACAGTGATGTCACAGTACAGAGATAATACACACAGTGATGTCACAGTACAGGGATAATATACACAGTGATGTCACAGTACAGAGATAATACACACAGTGATGTCACAGCACAGGGATAATACACACAGTGATGTCACAGTACAGGGCACTGTTATAGGGAGGTAATGTGGAGGGCACTGTTATAGAGAGATGATGTGGAGGACACTGTTATGCAGATAATGTGGAGGGCACTGTTATAGGGAGATAATGTGGAGGGCACTGTTATGGGGAGATAATGTGGAGGGCACTGTTATAGGGAGATAATGTGGAGGGCACTGTTATAGGGAGATAATGTGGAGTGCAATGTTATGGAGATAATGTGGAGGGCAATGTTATAGGGAGATAATGTGGAGTGCAATGTTATGGAGATAATGTTGGTCCTTTATCAGCCTCTTTAAGCATTTTTTCACCCCCCGTTTCCATATTTTTATGATATCCAGTCAGTTTTGGGTTGAAGAAGACTTTTCACCACCTTCACATGCACCAGCTCTTTGTATCCTTTGATAGTTGCCGCTCCACTCCTTTCGCTCATTTCTTATTCTCTCTATAGCCTGCACCTTCTTCCATCAATTTTTTCCTGTTAGGCCCTGCCTTCTGTATGGTAGTCTCTATTCTGTTTTTTTCCTGTTAGGCCCTGCCTTCTGTATGGTAGTCTCTATTCTGTCAGGTGGGTGGTGTCACGCGGCCTCTTCTACCCACAGACCGCTCACGCCAGTTGTGAGCTAAAAGTAAAAGTACAGCTTGTGAATAGTGCGTCAGAATCACTTGAGTGATGCCTTATAATCAAGCAACAATTTGGAGTTGTTGAAGGTGGTGAAAAGTTTGCTTTAAGTCAAAAGAAAGGGAGAAATTCAAATCTATCCTGGGTTTTTATACTTCTAAATTTATTCCAATAGGTAACAAGTATACCTGGGTTTTTATACTTCTAAATTTATTCCAATAGGTAACAAGTATAAACGGGCTAGATTACACCCCGCGTGGATTACAGCTACAGTTAAAAGTGCAATTAAAGAGAAAAAGAGGGCCTTTAAAAAATATAAATCTGACGGGTCACCTGAGGCTTTCAATACTTACAAAAAACTTACCAAAATCTGTAAAAAAGAAATCAAATCAGCCAAAATACAAAATGAAAGACTTAATAGCACTGTGTCTATTTTTGCAGATGACACCAAACTGTGTAGTGTAATACAGTCTATGGCGGATGTTCATAGGCTGCAGGGTGACTTGGACAAACTGAATGTTTGGTCATCCACTTGGCAAATGAGGTTTAATGTGGATAAATGTAAGGTTATGCACCTGGGGGCCAATAATCCATAGGCAAAATATGTACTTGGGGGAGTAAATCTGGGAGAGTCCACACAGTGATGTCACAGTACAGGGATAATACACACAGTGATGTCACAAAACACAATGATGTTTGGGTTGAAGTGGTAGTAACACCTATCTTTAGAATTTGTTTCAAACACCAATAGATCAGTGTGGGTCAAACAGCCAGCCCTCGCCCCCCAATTGGCTGTATGAAGATACTGCAGCCTCCTCATACCTAGTCAAGCCCAGTGCCATACATGGTATAGTGGCTGATATTGGTAATGCAACTGAGCACAATTCCCTGAACAGAACTGAGATACAATGATGATGGATATGACGTAACATGACCAATGAGCAGGTGGTCGGTGTGGATGCCCGCCATTGGAACAAGGGAAAGGTCATCAATATTTTATGGACCTCACCTGGAATACAAGTTTAATGTAAATCCATACTTTGTAACCATATATGGCAGCCTTACAGCGGCCTCCCCAGCCAACACCTGACCATAAGCATCTGACCATTAGGAAATCCCACAAGGAATTTTCCTAATTGCCTCGGCTTATACATTTTCCATAGTTACACTGTGTCATGTGCTGCTGGAATATCTCCCCCCCTGACCTGTCCCATGCATCTTGTGTATGACATGTGCTTGACAAGATGTCATCGTCTCGTGATCCTCATAGTGCAAGTGTCCGCGATCAATTCTAGAAGTTAATGAATGGAGTCACACAATACAATGTATCCAGTGACACAGTAGTTACTATATGTGCGGCACAGAAGATGGATACATACTCTGATACTGACCTCACATTGATTTTCACTCCACAAAGTATTGCCCTGTAAGCAGATATAGACAACATTGATATAGAAGATCCAGTGATGTGGAAACTCTCCTTAAAGGGAATGTACCAGCTCCGAAATCCCAACATGGATAAAAGCAACACTGTGAAGGGCACTTCATGACCTCTACGGATATCCCTTTATGTTTCCAAAGATTTTATGTTTTTTGGAATATTTACATTTGTACCTTTATGTAAATGAACTGCTGAGTGCACCAGGGGCGGGGCCATGTCTGATACATTAGAGCACTGAGAAGCTCAATTGACACGGTGCACACGGACGCATCATCACACATCGCCTGTGCCGCTTCTTCTGTCACACAGACTGTGTGATTACGGTCAGTGTGATAGATGGAGAGCAGCAGAGTACAGGAGTTTTCTGCCACACGTGGGAGTTGAGATGTGGCACATCTTTGCTCTAACCAAGTGCCACCTATGCACTAGCTTTAGTCTGCACTACGTTCGGGCACAGGCTAAAGTTCAGTTCTACCCCAGACAGGACCTTGCCTGTCGGGCTCGCAATTTCCCCCACATTGTCAGGGCCTCCTACACAAGGTTTGGAGGAGGTAGGGTTTGAATCATATGCAAAATCCCCCACCGGGGCCAAGTCTTTTCTTGGTGGCCTGGATGCAGCCGGGGGCCCAGAATACGGGAGTGGCTGGTGCAGCCTTGGGCACGCTGATGTCACGGTACTTGGTATTGGGACCGAAGGGCTGTCCTACAGCCTGGCAGTCTCCAGCAGGTGGTGTGTGCAAGAAATATGGAGGGAGAGGCTGATGTACTGATTCTCCCCGGGGCAACCCCTTAGTGTCTGTAAGATATATCCCTGGGTAATGGTTGGGGCACCCGTGGTGGTAACAGCCGTATCCAGGGATCAAACGGAGGCAACGTTTTGCAAATCAACTTACAGTTCTTTATTGAACGGCAGGCAACGGCCAAAACAATAAAACAGCAGATCCTCAAGCTGGAAGAGTCATGGAGAGCTGGTCCACCAGAAGGTTACACACAGCCAGATAGTACATGCAGGATGAGCTGGTACAGGTGGAACTGAGACCGTTTGGTGGAGCTGCACTTCTGTGCTTAAGTCTCCAGCATTGCCCTGTGTACTAGGCAGTAGGCCTCAGGCACTAGAAGTTCCTGAAGTTAGGACACTGGCTTTGGCAGACAGACCTTGAGGTCTGGTTCTGTCTGCAGACTCTATACAAGGACTGACTCCCAGATAGCTGTGCTTCCGCCCCAGCAGGGGTTTATATACTCCCTGGTCAGGGTCTGTAGGACAGCGACTTGGAGAGTCAGCCTGAGGACAGTGATTCAGTGTAAAGTCCTCTATGAAGACTCAGGTGTCTAGTTTCTTTGGGGTCTCACATGAAAGATGCACAGACAGAAGGTTGATGTAAGTAGTTGTGAAGTAGTAAGTTAGTTGTGAAGGTGTTGTTGAGGGTGAGAGTTATGTAGGACTGAAAGGTAGTAGTGCAGTTTTGAAGGTTTTGGATATGTCAGATGATCCCTTGAATGTACATAAGTTAGAAACCTGATCAGATTTCCAAAAAGACACTTACAGCCTCTGGGTTTGACGGACGGACCAGGAAAGAGTGACAGAAATGCAAAAGGAATGTTGTTACAAATCCTTCAGAGGAAGAAAGAGAGAGACGGGTGATAAGGGACATTTCAAAGAGCTTAAATGTTAAAGAGCTCATGGATGCTCTCTTACTTCCACAAGATGTGGAAATCATGAAAGTAAGAGCACACACAATTGGTAACCCCACAAGCCAAGGGCAATGATGTGGCTGACAGGGTGGCGAAGGCAGCTGCACAGATGGAACCCAGAGACTGATCAACGGTGAGTACTGAGCCTGAAAATTTTGATCCACAGTCTCTAGCGGCCCGAGTGTCATCAGAAGAGAAGGAGGTGTGGAGGAAAGCTGGAGCCCAGATGCCGATGGGACCTGGATGCTGGGAGAGAGGGTGTGCCTGCCCGGAGCCCTGCACCCGACAGTAAGTCAAGTAGCCCACGGACACACACATCCGAAATGGCCATGTTAGTGCTCATAAACTGCCAGTGGTTTGCCCGGGCATTACTACCCCTGTCACTAGACTAGTGAAAGCCTTTATAGTCTGTACCCGCCACAACCCGGGTAAGGTGGTAAAGACCCCACAGGAGATGACACCGAAGCTGCTGTATCCCTTCCAAAGACTGCAGATGGATTTTATCCTGCTATTAAAAAGTGGTACGTAGGAGTACGTGCTTGTGTGCATTGATCTCTTTCCAGGGTGGCCAGAAGCTTCTCCCATGACCAAGGCTAATGCCAGAGCCGCAGCCAAGAAGTTGGTGAGTGAGATTTTCTGCAGGATTGGACTCCTGGAGACCATAGAGTCCGGTCGCAGAGCCCACTTCACTGGACAGGTAATGACTGAAATTGTGTCCCTCCTGGTTGTAGAACAAGTCCTACACACCCAATAACACATTGTGGTGGTAAAGAGACACCAGAAGAGTCTGGAGCCTCGCTATGATGGCCTTTCCAAGTCCTGCCCACCAGTGCCACGTCTGTGAAGCTAGAGGGAAGCCAGCACGCTTCCACGCTTTCTATTGCAAACTTACTTATTCTTCTTGCTAGCTGGTCTCTTCTGACTGACTGTATGCTCAGGAACAACCCAACCATGACTATCACTGTATCCATAGAGCTGACCAGAATGCTCTCGGGGTAGGAGACTTTACCTACGGTTGGTGCAACGAGAATTTCTTTAACATTGACAGCACACGTAACCCTGTATTGGCAGTGTCTGTGTACCTAGAGGCCGGGAAAGTGAGTGTACTGTGATAACACTTGTGCATTCCTTCCGCGTCATCATCAAGGATAAGTTTGATCAGACACATAAAAAAGGTAGAGAATCTCAAGGGATTCTGGAGATCCAAGAGTGAAGCGCCTACATGACAATGTTTATAAAGATACGGTAGGAGCACCAAGGGGGGCCCCAGATGAGTACAAGGCCCACAATCAGATATGGGCAGGTCCATTATTCCCCAGATAGCTATAAACAAAAATGTTGATTGGGTGAACCAATTGTAACCAACGATATTTGTAAATTATTTCCAAGATGCTTTTGGAGGTGTCGCTGAACAGCTGTAAGCAACCTCCATCATGGGGTTCCAGAACCGCATGGCTTTGGACATGATCCTTGCTGAGAAGGGAGGAGCCTGTAAGATGGTGGGAGTGGCTTGTGGGTTTCTTAACTCAATGGGGGTGATATTGGGGATTGTGATTTAGCTCTTGGGCTTATTTACTAAGGGACCGTGGATTGCACTTTCGTTGGACTTTCCGAAGTTTTCGGGTTTTGCGGCACTGTGACAGATAATTAACAGGAGATTGTGTTGCATTTGATCAGATTTTGGTGTGGCTGCGCTGCTTCCATGCGGCAGAAATCAGGTGAGGGCCGTCGGACGATCCAACTGATTCGAACTGAACGCGGGATTTAAGATTCAAATTGTGCCGCAAGACAAAGCACTTACATGCACCAGGAAGAAGAAGGTGAACTCCGGGGACCTGAGCGGGGAAGCGACACATGCAGGATATCAAGCGCACGATCTTAGTGAATTGCGGCACAGAGCATGATCGCACACAATGCACTTTCTGTGAATTCCTCCGGATGTGTTAATGTGCCCCATTGCGTGTTGTGCCTCTTATCAAATCCACCATGTCCCAGATAGCCATCCGTGCAGTAAAAACCATGGCAGGAGAGGTGCCGAAATGGAGGATTATACTGCCTTGTTGAAGAACTAGTTACGCCCTACGATGCATCCCATTTTTCTATTTTATCTCTGTCCTTTATGGAACAAATACCTTTCATAGTAAACCCACCACTGTAGACCCATCCTCTTCTATTCCAAATGTCCTTTTTCCCCCACAAACTCTCCTTTTTGGTACATGTTCCTGACAACAGATTGTAATTCGAGCATCTAGACCCTGGTAATGAAATGAAGCACATGGGGACACATTTACCTACCTCTCCGAGTCGCGATCCCTGAGGTGTGTTCCACGACGATAAGGCACTGTGCTGCGATGTGTTGTTTCCCTGCTCAGGCCCGATGGAGTTCACCTTCTTCTTCCTGGTGCATGTAAGTGCTTGGCTTGCGACACAAATTTGAATGTTAAATCCCGTGCACAATCCGAATCCATCGGATCTTCCCATGGCACGCCCCAGTGCGATCCCCGAAAAGTTGGGAAACTGCCCACGAAACTGCGGCCACGGGACCCTTAGTAAATAAGCCCCATTATTTATACAACAATACACAAGTATACAATTCTGGACGTCTTCTTGTGAGAGGAAGAAACATTCCGAGAAACTCTTAATGTGGAACATAGCACGGATCCTGACTCCCTCTACCGGAACGTATTTATCTCATTAGCGCCAACACATTTGGTTAAGTTGTTCTCATTTCTGACATTTAATCCTCTTTTATGTTCCGTCAAAGAGCCGTGAATCGGTGACGCTTCACAAATTGAGCGAAATGGATTTTAATAAGGTTTGGACAAGATCCTTTCCTTGAAGACATGAGGGCGGATGACTTATTAATGATCTAATTATATCCTAGGAATGGCAGAGTTACTGGAGTGTAGATAGCAGGGTGTAGTATCATATGATCCCTATATACACATCACATACTGGACCTCCTGAAGAACGTCCCATTCCCGGCTGGATGATCTTGGGATACCGTCTTACTTCCTAGGAATAATTATTACGCTCTGTTTTTGTAGCTTCCCCCCACTATAGGAACATCCTCAGAGATTTAAGATGGAAGATTTCAACCTTGTATTGATTTTGAATGGAATCTGTCACCAGTTTTGACAATTCAAAGCTGCAGGCAGTTTTAGGTATCGTCCCTGGTGAGCTGTGTAACCCAACGATAATGCATGGTGTTAGTACTGACTGGACAGGGAAAAGTGATATTACATACTTCTCAGTTATAATAACTAGATTAATGACCCTTCATAGTACAAAAGCCCATTTTCTGTGGCTCACACACATTTTAAAATGTCTCCACCCTGTACAATGACCCCTCCTCTGCTACCCTCCTGTCTCATTGTGCCCCCTCCTCTGCTGCCCTCCTGTCTCATTGTGCCCCCTCCTCTGCTACCCTCCTGTCTCATTGTGAGAGATAATACACACAGTGATGTCACAGTACAGAGATAATACACACAGTGATGTCACAGTACAGGGATGATACACACAGTGATGTCACAGTACAGAGATAATGCACACAGTGATGTCACAGCACAGGGATAATACACACAGTGATGTCACAGTACAGGGATAATACACACAGTGATGTCACAGTACAGGGATAATACTCAGTGATGTCACAGTATAGAGATAATACACACAGTGATGTCACAGTACAGGGATGATACACACAGTGATGTCACAGTACACAGATAATAGACACAGTGATGTCACAGTACAGAGATAATACACACAGTGATGTCACAGTACAGGGATAATACACACAGTGATGTCACAGTACAGAGATAATACACAGTGATGTCACAGTAAAGGGATAATACACACAGTGATGTCACAGTACAGGGATAATACACAAACAGTGATGTCACAGTACAGGGATAATACATACAATAATGTGATAGTACAGGGATAATACACACAGTGGGGCTCATTTACTAAGGGTCCGAACGCTGCACTTTCTTCGGGTTTCCCGAATATTTCCATTTTGCCCCAGGATTTTGGCGCACGCGATCAGATTGTGGCGCATTGGCGTCGGCTTTCATGCAACAGAAATGGGGGGGTTGTCCGACGAATTTGGAAAAAACGCAGAATTTGTTTCGCAAGATCAGCACTCACATGCACCGGGAAGAAGAAGGTGAACGCCGGTGGACCTCGGCGCCGCAGCGACACCTGCTGGATATCGGGCACACGACATTAGTGAATTCTAGCAGACCCGAATCCTCATCGGACAATGCGCCGTTGCATCGCCATAGGACCGGGTAAGTAAATCTGCCCCAGTGTCATGGTTCTCCCCTGTTCATGGGTATGAGATCTTGTGTTCCCCTATTGTGAAATTCTATCATGTTCTAGAAAGTTCTGTAAGTATCCATGGTTTGATCACTTCCACAGCCCGTAGGGAATAGCTTTGTCTCACATGGCGGAGTATATGACTGCACCTTACTGGCTCTTAGGTCGCTTACAGAGAGACAGAATCTGGAGTTATGTGCATCCTGAGACTCTCAGATCCCGTTACCAAAAAGCAGAAGAAAAGGGAAGACAGCGCTCAAATCAATAACTCTCTGAAATTCACATTAGCACGGACTTGTATTTACAGGCAGGTAACCTGGAGATGGAAGCTTCATGGTGTTTTGTCCATGCAGAGTCATATTTTCAAACTTAAAAGGAATATTGCATAACATTTTTGTATATATATATATATATATATATATATATATATATATTAGAGTCTGTGAAAACTTGTAAAGGATGTCGCCACCTGGTGTTCAAAGTGTATAGCATTGTGCACGTCCACCTGCTATTAGTGGACGCACATGCTCAGTATCTCTCCGCACAGCCAGTTTGGCCTGCTAGTCAGGAAAGGAGCAGAGCCCGTGCAGTAGTAAGGCAGAAATCTGCTCTACAGTTGTCTTTATGGCACTAACAAAAAACTTCTAAACAAAATCACGATGAGCCTGACTCACTGCTAAGTCCCTCCATCTATGATCTAATACGGTCAAATTAAACCCATTAACAGTCATTTGGCGAAAACGGATGAGCAATTCTATTGTTAATTATTTAGTTAAAACCCAACGTTGTAAATTAATAACAAAGATGGAAAATGCTTTTAGAAAATTCTGACTTAATCAGAAAATTTCAGATGATGAGAGCCCGAGCCACTCATGTACTAAATTAGACATCGACTGTAGAGTATCAATCACATGGCCTGATGTGACCATTAACGAGCTTAAAGAGAGTGTGTTGCCTTCTTTTTCATTGCTTATTAACATTTTTTTTAAAATTTTCTTAACTCCTTAATTTTTTGGTATGATCATAGGTAACCATCTTGCCTAAGCCTTTGGTGATTTGCTCTGTAGTAGACACCTGGATGTAGATTTGTTAGAGGTGGCGCATTGGGGGCTACTCCTATGACCGTAATAAAGGTGAGTGATGTTGTGGGCATACTCGTGACAGGTTAGGGTGAGCATTGTGGGCATACTCTGTGAACCTGTAAAGCGTGAGCATGTTGTGGGATGCTCTGTACTCCTGTAGAGAGTAGATTGTGGGGCATGCTCTGTGACCTGTAGAGGCATGAGCTTTGGGGCATACTCTGTGACCTGTAAGGTTGAGCATGTGGGGCATACTCGTGACCTGTAGAGGTGAGCATTGTGGGCATATCTGTGACTTGTAGAGGTGAGCATTGTGGGCATACTCTGTGACCTGTAGAGGTGAGCATTGTGGGCATACTCTGTGACCTGTAGAGGTGAGCATTGTGGGCATACGTCTGGTGACTGGGTAGAGTGAGATTGTGGGCATAGTTCTGTGACCTGTAGAGTGAGCATGTGGGCCCAACTTGTGACTGTAGAGGTGAGCATGGTGGGCATTTACTCTGTGACTTGTAGAGGTGAGCATTGTGGGCATACATCTGTGACCGGTAAGAGGTGAGCATTGTGGGCATACGCTGTGCTTGTCGAGGTGAGGCATTGTGGGGCATCTCTGTGACCTGTAGAGGTGAGGAGCATGGTGGGCATACCTCCTGTGACCTGTACGAGGTGAGCATTGTGGGATACTCTGTGACTTGTAGAGGTGAGCATTTGCCCTACTCGGGACCTGTAGGGTGAGCATTGTGGCATTACCGTGACTGGTAGAGGTGAGCATTGTGGGCATACTCTATGACCTGTAAAGGTGAGTGTTGTGGGCATACTCTGTGACCTGTAGAGGTGAGCATTGTGGGCATACTCTGTGACCTGTAGAGGTGAGCATTGTGGGCATACTCTGTGACTTGTAGAGGTGAGCATTGTGGGCATGCTCTGTGACCTGTAGAGGAGAGTGTTGTGGGCATGCTCTGTGACCTGTAGAGGAGAGTGTTGTGGGCATGCTCTGTGACCTGTGCAGATGTCACTGTGCAGGGAAAGGGAGAAGGTTACTCCACCTATAGTATGGTTATTAGTGTGATCCTGCCTCCAGGTATATAACAGAGATTATATACTGCTCTCTGGGATGATAATTAGATCTGAATGTAGTAAAAATAAAATCCCCAATGAAGTCTACATTTTTATGCAAATGAGCATTGCAGTGCACCATGGGTGTGAGCATGAGATCTGAGTCATCTCTTGTCCAGTTCCACAGGAGGGCGAAGTACATCAAGACCGAATAGGAGGAGCTGAATGGTGCAACGGAATACAAGAAGGTGCACTATAACTCATGGCCCCTCCCATTGTGCACCAACATTCTCATTTGCATATGATTAAAATACAAGGCCGAAGTGCCGTTTGTATATATATGACCGAGAAAGAAGTTCCCTTCCAGAAATGGATTTCTTTATTAATTCTCTGCTTTCTTTTCCACCACTAATTTTCTAAAAATCCCATAATACATCAGGGCAGCATCACATGATCATTTAGAGACAGAACTCTCTCTCTCTCAGTATCTGGTGGTGACCTGTAATTTATAACTGTATTACAGTAACCTGTCGCATTTTTTAGTAACTTTGATCTCCGTGTCTTCCGTTCCCCCATTGGAGAGTCTTTGGGGTACAACCCATCATACTGGAAGATCGGGTGGCTTCATACACTCAAGAAGCTCCATGTCACTCAATGATGGTATATCATACTACTGTAGAGCAACCATCACAATGTGATAAGTTGAGATAGAAACAGGGAGGTGAGGGACTACCACATGCAATTCCAAAAATACAACAATGACCTCCCCCCCCCCCTTCTAGTTGTAGCTTTAGAAAAATTATTTTACAGGATCGGCAAACAGGAAATTTCAGGTCTCCGTTTCCCAACCTCTCCATGGTCAACTATGTAATCATTGAGGAGCAATAATAATACAGAACGTAATCTCCTGTCACTGCATACGTCTTCTTCTACCCTTCTTCTGGAAATCTCTGTTTACTGACCTCCCCTAATGTATTCTTCAGAAGCAACAATTGACTTAACGTAGATGGAAATTACCATGGACATCCGTAAATAATTGTCTTTTCATGTGACGTTCTAAATGGTAATACCACGGCGATCACAAGATAAGTATGACGGGACTACCTACACACCGGCTGACAACACAACCACTAATGAATCACAGGACTATGTCTCTCTCTCCCATCGAAAAACCTCTTGAATTCACCCAAATTTGCTGTAATAAATGGATCTATATCTGCCACAGATGGCCTAGATCCGATACTGCCGTTAAGTGATTGGTGTTGTGCTGATAAATGGAAAGTATGTAATAAAGAAAAACTCAATTAAAACTTATGTGTATGGTGGTTAGAAATGCTGCTAGACCTGGATCTTATATAACACTAATCCTAGGACTTCAGTACACTTCAGACCCTCGGGAAGAGCATGTGCAATGTTTACTGTCAAGGTGAGTGTCAGGAACCAAGGGTAGTGGACCCACTGAACCACCAAGGATGATGACGAAAGTTGACACCTGGGAGCGGAGTCTAAGTGGTACGCTGTTTTCACAAGAGCCCGCCACAAAGCGAGCTGGACTTGCCGCGGCGTGTGTGGCACCACCAGGTTGCTCCACAGGCATGACTTTGTCCATGGTGGTGGCCAAGGCATGACTTTGAATCGTGAGGCAGAGACGGAGTCAGGAACAAGCAGGAGGTCAGGACAGGCAGCATGGGATCAGAGTCGGGGACGTAGCGGAAGGTCAGAACAAGCAGCAGAGGAGCAAAGCCTTCTGTGCAGGATGGAAATGTATCAGGAAATTGAAGAAAGAGAGACCAACCAGCCTGTCGTGGATTGAGACGCTGGCCAGTCTGGAGGTACAGGAGGTTTTTGTGACCAGTACAGATACTGACTAGATGACAAGCACTCTCCAGAAGATGACGACCTTCTTCCAAAGCAAGTTCAATGGGCAGAAGCTCACGATCACTAATAGAACGGAAATCGAGGTCACAACGGGAAATCGTTATAAACGCACATGACATAGGGAACAAGCTTTTTCTAAGGCATGATGCTCAAAGATACGGCAAGGGACACAGGAAGGGGCTGGCAATTTATCAGGGCAGGCAGCCGGCCAGCGCCAATTATCGGTGTGCTGGCCCTTTAAATCATATCGAGCCTGCGCAAGTACACTAGGAGGGCCGGAGTGCGGGGACCGCCGCTGGAGCCAGGGAAGGTGAGTGAGGTTGCAGACTGGCTCCAGGGGTACAGGGAGGCACCCGTGACAATGAGTAGACCTTTCTTCACTGCGGATGCTCTGAATATCTGCCACATGCCCAGTGATGCGAGGTGTACTGACCTTGACCTCGGAACCCCAGGGGGACATGTACAATGTTCATAGTCAAGTTAAGGTTAGTACACCAAGCAACACTGTCAGTGCTCTAAACATCCGGCACATACACAGTGATGCAAGGTGTACTAATCTTGACTTCACTAAGCAAAGTGCACATGCTCCTGCCCCGGGTCGAAGTGGGCCCAAGTTCCCGGTCTCCATATTTTCCACCTGAAATTTTTTAGAACTTTTCTAGCCACTGACGTGTAAGGTAAAAAAGTTTGAATAGTAAAGCTGTGGTTTATTTAACCAAAGTGCTTATGCAACAAGGGTCCAAACTAAACTCATTCACTGGACCCGCCTCCTTTAACACTCAAATTATCGGGAACATGGCCAGCAACACAGGTAAGGTAAAAAGGTTTGGGACCCTAAATCAAAGCTGTATGATGGAAGTCTGGTGGTTTAGGGGCCCCAAAGCTACATACAGATTAAGCTAAACATTTCCTGCACCAATCCTGGTAAGTAGGCAGTATGTCGGTATATGGACTGAGGCTGGGGTGCAGCACTGACCTCTGCACCGTGAAGCTGGTCATGGAAATACTTTGACACAAAAAAGCAGTAGGCTCTATGTCTCTTTAGTGGCCAGAAGCTTTAATCACAACTACAGCTCCTGTTCTCTTTCAATGGGAACCATTGCTATAGCAAGGATTGTACTGGCCTTAGAGAGAACCACCAAGGCGAAGATGGGTCCAGCAGATGGCAATCCAATTTGGAAGCTACAAGGTTCTATTTTCTAGGGGATGATAAAGTCCTACACTGGCTGTAGCTATAGCTTCCAATCAAGTAGTATACTCCATTATCCTCTGCTAAGAAATATTTGATTATCTGCTGGATCATTTTATGGAAATTACTAGAACTCAAAACTTTCAGAATGAATCTTCACAGAAGCAAAACCAAAGATGGCATACAAAGCTGCAACTTTCTATATGTGACCTTAAAAATACCTCATAAGTGACTCCGCTGTCAGTGCCTGCGTCCCATGGGATTAGGTCCTGGATGACTCTCTGCACCCAGCCACACTCTTTCGTACAGAGATCCTCGGCCGAGAGTCCAACATTCCAATCTGGGCTGGGACCCAACATGGCCAAGAAGGACATCAGATGTCGAGTCCTGTCCACAGAGAACTCAGCAGATGGAGCCGCTCTCCTGTTCAAAACAAAAACAAGAAAAAATTAGGCCAACAAATAGTGTTTTCTGATCAGAAATGTTCACATCTGGGTAGGTCGATGGCGGTGCACATGCCTGTAAAACTCCTTTACAGGGAACCTGTCATCAGGTTTTGATCTATCAGCCTAATGACATGTTCTTATAGATCACAAAGCACAGAAAACAAACCTGTTTTTCCCCGCGGCACCTTTGAGTCTACAGGACAATCTGAACTATGGAGCCAACCTATGAAACACTTCTCTCATCTCCCTTCTTGTCCGATTCTAAAGATGTAGTTGGATATACTGTACAGATCTAGAGCATTTGTGCAATGTTGCCACTAAGATTTCGAGGGCCCCTAAAAATATTGTGCCCTCCCCTCACCCACACTTCAGGCCTCTGCTGCCTGAAGATGCAGCAAATACACGATAATTATGTGGGGAGCAGATGGATTTCGGCATCATCGTTGAACTGAACTCTATCTGTGTTTGGAGGAAGAGCCAGAAATCCAAGATGGTTGGCAGGCATGACATTGATCAGGGAAGGTCCCCACCTCTGGTCGGGCCCATGCCCGGATTCCCAGTATTCGTCCTTATGTTGGCTCTACATGGTGGTCTAGCAACTTTAGTTCCAAGATCCATGAAACTCTATGGCTCAGGTGAAACAGTTTTGGTTCAGGTGTTGTAATCTATAAGAAGACTGCATTGGGTTCATAGGTCAACACTTGATAACGTGTTCCGTCAAAGCTGATGGGATGCAACCTAGATGTAGTCGCTATATCACAGAACTTAGGATGATAAGAATTTGGGTTAGACAAAGAAAAATATATAAATAAAAGAAAAATCTTAAGGTATGCAGCTAAACTTTAATTACACAGCGGGGAACAAACATTTATGAAGGCCAAGAAATAAATTAAAACGAGTCTCATTGGAGTGCGATGAATCTCTGGGACACGTCTTATGTAGGTTATTGTAGAACATTCTGTACCGGGGGAGGGGAGGCTGCCGTAACCCATCATTTGTCACCCATCCAATGGGAAGTGGATGTGATTAAACTCTCATTAGTGCTACAAAGTTGATAGACTTTGGTCCAAGTCCAGAAGAGCTTTTAGATGTCAAAATGATGATATCAAACAACCTAAAGTGTATTCATATTACACCACTTAAAGGGCTTCTAAAAAAACCCCTGATGATAGATGTTGTATCCCTAGCATAGATCCGTAATATAAGATGGAAGAGTCCAACAACCAGAACACTTTGCACACAGAGGGGGTCATTTACTAAGGCCCCAAATCACTCTTTTTTGTCGGGTTTCCCAAAAAGAACCGGTTTGCACTGAATTGCCCCGGGTTTTTGGCGCACACGATCGGTTTGTGGCGCATCTGCGCTGGCATGCATGCGACGGAAACCAGGGGCGTGGCCGTTGGAAAATCCAATGGATTCGGAAAAAACACCGTATTAAAAAAAAAAAAATGTGTCGCTTGAAACGCGCTTACCTGCACCCAGCAACGGATGGTGAACTCTTGTGAACTCCAACGGACTTCAGCGCAGCAGCGACACCTGGTGGACATCGGGCGCACTACCATAGTGAATCGCCGGAAGACCCGAATCCTCGACGGAGAACGTGCCGCTGGATCGCGACAGGACCAGGTAATTAAATGTGCCCCAGAGAATGGAACAGAAAGCAGACAGCACCGTTCTATGTGTAGTGGTCACATCATATTACTGCACACCCTGGTCATGTGAATGTAAGCTAAACTGCAGTGACTCTATTCAGCCACTACACAAAGAGCATCGCTGTCTGATTCCTGCTCCATTTTCTAGCCAAACTGAAAAAAGTTTTCAGAATAAATCCCTTTTAACACAAATTAAAGGGGTTTCTGACCCTATGCTCACATAGAATTTTGATTATGATGATCACACACTATATGCACAGGAGACCCCACTATCGTCCCTGTATAATGTCAGCACCAGGAAACTACTTCTACTTCACATAACGCTTTGGCTCTATGTTGTAAAAATACATGGGGAGGACTCCCGATATAGGCATACAATGGGGGACTAAGACATATCCCACTGTATACACAAAAATTAGGATAAGTTGTCTTGATCCTCTCCCTTAAAAGCGAGCACAGCCAATCACTGGCTGCTACCGATGTTCAGGGTATTTCCTCGAGTTATGTGACTGTCAGTAGTGGATTATAATAAGGGTGGTTTGGGAGGTAGCCTTGTACATATGTTCCTGCTCTCAATAAATATTTACACAAGAGTCATTTCAGGTCCTCCAAAGGTCCTGAAACCGTAGGTTGAAAGCAGCAGAAGGGACGCATCCTCCATTCCCCAAGAAGCTGATTCTAGCACTATATTTAGGAAATTATTCCAGACTTGTTCATAAAGTCCAGTGCCCATGGCAGTCTTAATGAGACTGGAAAACATGGAGAAGGACAAAGACTAAGCATATTCAGTGGAGCCTGGGGGTGGATACAATATGTTGCATCCGCCCCCCATAGGCTCCTATGGCCTCTGCTGAGTATATATGTCGCTCAGCATGAGTAAGCAGGATGGAAAGACATGGGGGCACATTTACTTACCCTGTCCTGTCTCGATCCCCAAGGTGCGTTGTCCGACGAGGATGAAGTCCGGCGCGATTCACTAAGATCGTGCGTCCGATATCCTGCATGTGTCGCTTCCCCGCTCAGGTCCGACAGAGTTCACCGTCTTCTTCGTGGTGCATGTGAGTGCATGTTGTGCGACACAATTTGAAATGTTAAATCCTGCGCTCAGTCCGAATCAGACGGAGATGTGAATTTAGCCTCACATATACAGGACACTCGCAGTGCACGGAGCAGGGAATGATTTGTAATTCCTAAACCAGGCTCCATTAATTTATATACCTCCCCCCACGCACACACACACCACCCTCCATTAATTAATATACCCCCCAGACAGGCTCCATGAATTAATAAAAAACACATTATTAGTGACCAGCTAAAAATAATAAACGCTAACTTACCTGAAGCGTTGCACACTTCTTCTACATCTTCCGAGTGACAGCAGTGTCTGTCGTGCAGCAGCAGGGACGCTGGCGGCGTGATGACGTCCTGCACAGTATTAGATGCTCCGCAGCAGAAATACATCGGCAGCACCGATGCACTTATATTGTGTGAGGGTCCACTTGCGGTGCCGCCCCTTGTCAGCCGCGCTGGCACTGTGAGTACGGCGCTTATCTCAATTACATCGGCGAAGTATGCCGATGTAATTGAGCTTACTTATGTTGCAAGTTTGTGCCGTGGGCCCCTCTGGGACCTCTGGGGCCCCGGCACTTGCCCGGGTAAGCCGGGTGCTGGCGCCGGCCATGTATGTACATATTACAGAAGAGGGTACTGTTTGTAGCCTTGGGGGGAAGGGGGTTGGTGTGGTCACAGGTTTGCTTTAATTCCTATTAGAATTGGTTCTGGTTATAAATCACCAAAGTACAAAAACTTTATCTATGTTCAAAAACAACATCAATTACCAAAAAAATCAGTATGTAAACTTAGGTGTGAAATTAGGGGAGAGGAGGGAGTGCAGCTGCAGTATGTCCCACTCTGTGTGTTTGAGATTGTGTGCTGTGAGAGAGGAAGAAGAGCAGCATCTGAGTGAGACACATGATACTCTCAGATAAAAGAGAACACAGGACTTTAGATGGTTTCAGTGAACACATGTTTCTTAGTGAGGGATCCCTTTCTTATCTTGAATAACCTCAGACATCTCAGGATTACTTTTTTCATATATTTAAAGATAACCTCAAAATCCCCGCATCCTTTCAGTGGTTTCCTTCTCCTGATTCCAACACAATTTGGATAATTTCTCTGACCTTCAACATTCCCATGTAATATCTTCCATTAGTTTTGTCACCCAAAACTGTTAGACAACCCAGGACTGCCCACTTGACCTTATTAGCATTTGTGTTACCAAAAGTAAGGGCAATGATTGCTTGGAAACAATTGGGACTAGGGAAGCTATTTCAGAGGAACAACATATCTTAAAGGAAATCTATCACATGGGTGCAGTTCTTCTAAACCAAGCACACTTACTGAAACAGGATGTGTTGTTCTTTTTGATTCTTATTGCTTAGATTCTGAAAACGATGTCTTTCAAAATTATGCAAATGAGCCTCATGGGCTCTGGTCTACATCCCCAGAGCCGCTCCGGGTTATGTCGCGGGAGCCAGCTGATGTCACCAGCTCTCTAGGTGGGGAGGGAGGAGGTGGCCAGAAACACAGATTGAAGACATAAATAATTAGCAGACAACAAAGCCAGAAGAGGCTCCTGTGATGTTGACAGTAGCCCCTGAGGCTCATTTGCATAATTTTAAAAGATAAAACTAAATTTTGAAACTAAGCTATGGGAAGCAAAAAGAACAACGACTCCTGTTTCAGGAGGTTCACACCAGCATGTAAGTGTGATTGGTTAAGAAGCACTGCACCAATGTGGTAGATTGCCTTTTAAGGATAGTTCATGGAGCTGTAGGTGGCGAATTGTCTTCTTCAGGTAGGTGGTGAATTGCCCTCTTCATGTAGGTGGCGAATGGTCCTCTTCATGTAGGTGGTGAATGGTCCTCTTCATGCAGGTGGAGAATGGTCCTCTTCATGTAGGTGCAGAATGGTCCTCTTCATGTAGGTGGTGAATGGTCCTCTTCATGTAGGTGGTGAATGATCCTCTTCATGTAGGTGGTGAATGGTCCTCTTCATGTAGGTGGTGAATGGTCCTCTTCATGTAGGTGGTGAAGTGTTCTCTTCATGTAGGTGGTGAATGGTCCTCTTCACGTAGGTGGAGAATGGTCCTCTTCATGTAGGTGGAGAATGGTCCTCCTCTTCATGTAGGTGGAGAATGGTCCTCTTCATGTAGGTGGTGAAACAGCCAAAGATCAGCAGTGAATCTTTGCCTCCATTCTCTAAAATTTGACTCATCTTATGCAAAATTTGACTCTACTCTGCTCATTTTCATATGACTTTGGAGGAGATTTTTTACAGGTAAGTGGGTGAGATTTCACACATAAAAGAGGGAATTCTAGGAAGGACATTTCACACCCTTCCTGGGGGGCAGGGGGGGGGGGGCTGCTAGTTTAATGGGGTAAAATCTGGTGACAGAGTCCCTTTAACTACCTTATCCCCAGGATTAAGATTTAAGATGATCAGGGAGGGGGATTGATCCATTTCCACCTATAGACGCTGCACAGCTACACAGGCTAGCCGGACTATACATCCCAAAACTTTGGCATGTCTTTACGTTTTAAAGAATTTTCTTAATTTTTGATTATTTTGATTCATTTCAGAGAAGCCTCCTATGATCAGAGCTACGAGCAGCGCTTCCCGTTATCCTATGGGAACCCATCCCCCTCCCTGATACATAATCCAGACTTTATTTTCTTGCCTCTAATAAAATTCATGCAGAATCTCATTACATAGTAATAAGAATGCCGGACTAAAATCCAATACTTTACACTCAAACACAGAATATGCGCTTAATTATATATTATTGTCTTTGTTGTGTGCGCCACGAATTGATAGAACGGTGTCATTATTATCGGAAATCTGTATTTATTGATTTTTTGTACTTGAGATAGAAAGCAGGTACTTAATAGCAGCATTAAAGTAGTGGTAAAAGTAGCCCTTTAATTGTCTCCCTCTGCTGGTGGCTAGTGGGTACTGCACTGTTACACACAAGAAGAAGAAGACAATGGGGGTCATTTACTAAGGGCCGAATTCCGCCAGGATTTTGGCGCACGCAATCGGATTTTGGCGGCGGGTTTCACGCGACAGAAATCGGACCTCGGCGCAGTAGCGACACATGCAGGATATCGGGCGCACGACCTTAGTGAATCCCGGCAGAACCCAAATCCACATCGGACAACGCGCTGCAGGATCGCGACAGGACCGGGTCGCTGGAGTTCACAGTGCATTGTCCGACGATAATGCGATGTTCTGCGATTCACTAAGATCGTGTGCCTGATATCCTGCATGTGTCGCTTCCCCGCCCAGGTCCCCGGAGTTCACCTTCTTCTTCCTGGTACTTTTAAGTGCATTGTCTTGCAACACAATTTGCAAGTTAAATCCTGCGCTCAGTCCGAATCAGTCGGATCGTCCGATGGCACGACCCCAATTTGTGACGCATGGAAGCAGCGCAGCTGCGCCAAAAAAACGATCGCGTGTGAGACACAATCCCAGTGCAGACACCTATTTAATACCTGTCCAAGCCGTGCAATCCCCGAAAAAGACGAACAGTCCAACGAAAGTGCGATCCGCGACCCTTAGTAAATGAGCCCCAATATACTGTATGCACAAATGTATGGAAAGACAATATAAATGTTTAAAAATTCTAAAAATATATAGATTTGTGCGCCCATTGGATCTTGGGGAGTGCCGGGCGTCAGCCCCCCAACAATCTGACATTGAGCATCTATCCTAGGATCAGGTTTACTGAGTTTTTATATATTATTTACCTCCAATGCAGATGCGAGCTCGGCTACGCAGAGAGGTATGGCTTTATATGGCGCAGTTATATGGTGCAGCTAGGTATGACCCTTAAAGGGGTTGTCCCATTCACTCTAAGACCTGACATATCCGAATTCTCTCCTCCGATCCTGCTCTCCGAGGTCTGCTATTGGGGGAAAATTTGGACACTCCTTTATATATTGTCAGCTGATTGGAGGGTCAGTCAATGTTGATCTGATGTGTGTGGTGAACCCCAATCTTCAACATTGTTCAGACAAAAGGGGGAGCAGGCTGGACATTTCTAAGTATTAAAATGCCTTAAATTACTGGGACATGTGTGTAATTCAGGACAGGACAAGTCCTCTAAATCAAAGGATGAGCTTTGTTACTGTTCCTCAGCTTAGAGAAAAGATGGGGTTCCTAAGAGGAGACCATCTATAAACCCTAATATTATACATAAATACATTTTGCTACACTGGACATTCCCTTTAATAAGAACTAAGCATGAAATCCCCTGGTAATAACATTCATAGTCCAATAAGTGATTTTAGAGGTACCGAATTGTTACAAAACTACAACTCTCAGCATGTCCTGACATCCTTTGACCTGCAGGGAGAAGAAGTTCTGAACCAACTAAATACCAACAAGTTCTCAGAAATGGGAATGGTGATAAATTAGTGATTAGAGATACGGGGGTTTTCTAAAATTGTATATAGGCACAAAATGCCCTTCAAGACTTGTAATGGATTCAGAACCATAGCTGTGGACAGCTCCTCTGTCAAGGCTATGGATGATCTTTGTGATGAAAAACGGAGTCTATGGATGATGTGTATGAGGAGTATCCAAGTCTATAGATGTTCTACAGTATATAATGAGCAACCAAGTATATGGATGATATGTGTGATGAGCAACCAAGTATATGGATGATCTGTGTGATGAACAACTAAGTCTATGGATGATATGTGTGATGAGCTACCAAGTCTATGGATGATATTGTGTGATGAGCAACCAAGTATATGGATGATCTGTGTGATGAACAACCGAGTCTATGGATGATCTCTGTAATGAACAACCAGGTCCATGGATGATCTGTGTGATGAGCAGATAAGTCTATAGATGATCTATGTGATGAGCAAATAAGACTAGGAAGGATCCATATGATGACAACCATGTCTATGGAATATATGTGATGAGAAGTATATGGATGATTTATTTGAGAATCAACCAGGTCTATGGATGATCTATGTAATGAACAAGCAAGTGTATTCATGAACTATGTGATGAATATCCATGTCTATGAAGGATCTATGTGATGAGTAACCAGGTATATAAATGATCTATTTAAGGAGCAACCAGTTACATGGATGATCTATGTTTTGAGCAACCAAGTATATGGAGGACTTGCATGACGAAGTACTTATTGTTAGTTTGAAATGTGTAACAGGGTCACATCTCCTAAGAATATAAAAGTTTTTATGAACGCTTTTCTCATAACATGAAGAATCTAAAGATCTCATCTATAAAGGATCTACAGTAGGTGATAACAACCAAGTCTCCAAATGATCTATTTGATAAGAAATCAAGTCTATGGATGATCTATGAGATGAGCAACCAGGTCTATGGATGATCTATGTGATGAACACCCAAGTCTATTCATGATCTATGTGATGTACAACCAGGTCTATGAATCATCTATCTGATGAGCAACCAAGTCTATGGATGATCTATCTGATGAGCAACCAAGTCTATGGATGATCTATCTGATGAGCAACCAGGTCTATAGATGATCTATCTGATGAGCAACCAGGTCTATGGATGATCTATCTGATGAGCAACCAGGTCTATGGATGATCTATCTTTTAAGAAACCAAGCCTATGGATGATCTATGTGATGAACACCCAAGTCTATTCATGACCTATGTGATGTGCAACCAGGTCTATGGATGATCTATCTTTTAAGCAACCAAGTCTGTGGATGATATATATCTGACTAACAACCAAGTCTATGGATGATCTATCTGATGAGCAACCAAGTCTATGGATGATCTATCTGATGAGCAACCAAGTCTATGAATGATCTATGAGAAGAGCGACCATACTGGCAAACTTTTATCATGTAGCGATATTATTTGAGCGCTTCTTGCTCACCTCCTTTGGTTCCTCTCTGCCACCCATTGGTTTGAAGCCTGAGGGTATGTCGCCATGCCACTCTCTAGCCTTCCGCTGCTGCCGCTGCCTCTGCATGCCGTCCCCTATAGTGTCAGGGTAACGAGCAGTTGGACAGGTGTACCTAATAAAGTGGCCGGTGAGTGTACATCATATACTGTGCCACAGCACAGACACACAAAAAATGAAGATTCATACAAATCCTTCACAGCACAAAAGAGTTTTCACCTAGACCCCAATCTGTCGTGTAAATGCTATACATACATACTACTCAGCCAATATACCCAACTAAAAATGCATAACATTTCAATGACGGCGGCTAGTGAAATTGGGAAAGAGTGTGGGAAGGAATGGGAGAGGATGAAAAACAGACACAAAAAGGGGAGGGATACGAAGGAGAATTTTCCGATCTTCTACTTCCTGGTTTCCGTGATTAGCATATTTCATGCAAATTAGGCAAAAGTCCCATCATCCCCTCCAAAATGAGTCCAGAAAGAGCCTAAAAATGGGTCCCAGATGATGCCACAAAAAAATTTGGCCAAAGGAAGGCGTTGCAATCAATAAGTACTCTCCAGGCTTCACAGCAAGGGGGTCCATCAAGTTCTTGCAGTAAAGATATAATAGCATTTTTATTAAAGGCTGGTGTGAAGTGTGTCCAACAGACTCTGAGCAAAGGGACACTCCCAAAACAGGGGAACAGCATCACATGGGCAGCTAGAGTCAGCATGTGAAACCAAGGTGCACCTTTTCAGCCACCAAACTTGTGGGATGAATGAACACTTGTAGGCTCTCCCTAAGGCACATGAGGAGTATGTTGCATGGTTTCTATCTGGTTGTCCGAAGCTGCACCCCCACTCTCTTGATATCCAGGGGCCCCTGCGATAAATGATTGGCAAATACCCTCTAAGGCTATATTCCCACTTACGTGTGCCCACCGTACCGTAGTATGGCGAGCACACGTCGGCACAGGGGAGAGGAGGAAGGGATGAGAGGCGTTCAGCCCCGCCCTTCTCGTAGAGCAACATGGGGCACGGGGCACATGTCCAATCTTTCTCCCTGCTACGGAACGGTATGGCACCGTGCGCCCATTGCCGCTCTATGGGGGACGTATATCAGATGTATATAGGTCGGCCCTGTATACGACCCCAATGGCTGTGTGAATGAGGCCTTATACTGGAAAAGCTAATGGATACAAATAGTAACAGACGTAATTGGGGAACCCAAAATTACTGTAATGGGGAGATGATGGTCCCTCGGACCTCTCAATACCTTTTCCTGTGGAAGTATATGACATTCAGCATTGTTCTTTGCGATAGATGAATAATTACCGCCGCCCTATGACATCCATACATTTTTAATTGTTTACGAAATTATCCTGTTTCTTCAATGTAAACTACCGACTGTGCTGCCTTTTTTACATCAAGCAAATTTCGGCAGTACCCCCCCCCCCCCTTCCTGCATTCTTGCATGTAACGTCATAGGATTTGGCTCCTTATGTTGTCGCTGGGGGCCCCCGTGGTAACAATGGCATTGTTGTCTTCCACTAATGAGGTCATGTGGTCCGGAACATCAATAATACAACACATTACTTAGTCAGGCATCATTTCTGCTTATCCGTAAGTCGCTCGGCTGGAGATTCGTATTAATGAGTCTTCTCTAATTGTTTTTCATTCATTTCGCAACAAAAGATCCAATTAACCATTAAAAACACCCGGATGTGATGTCTTCCTCCTTCTCTTCTCTTATCTATTATTCCCTGATGGAATTGGATTTAATGGCTGAGTCGGGAATCTGTTCTTACACTTCAATCCGTGAACGCAAAAAAACCCTAAACTCTGTCCATATACCTTAGTAGTTATAGGATAACTATGTTTTTATTCCATTGTATAGTAATAAACTGCAATACCACACACAGTCCGTAAACATGAGCGGCACCGTTTCCAGGAGGAATAACAGAGAAACAGCAAAATGCTCCAGATTTTTTATATTGTGAGTTTATTTACTAAAACACATTTCCTAGAAGTGCTACCTCCAAGCTGCTTAGATTCACACCATCTTGCTGTCTGTTTTCAATTGCATGATGCTTCAGTATAGCATCACATGGGCAGCTAAGCACCATCTCTCCATGCTCGAGGACAGCTGTATTGTCCTTCTTATTATATTTTTATACAAAATCTTCTATCTTCTCTGCTTTGGTCAGATCTCATCTTACTGCCTGTTTTTGGTACCATCATGCATCAGCACAGCATCACATTGACACCTACCTTCAAGCTCCTTAGATTGACACCATCTTGCTGTCTGTTTTCAAATGCATGATGCCTCAGTACAGCATCACATGGGCAGTAAGCTAAGCACCATTTCTGCATGCTAGAGGAGAGTCTTATTGTCTGTCTTATTATATTTGTATACAAAATCTAAGGGACTATCTTCTCTGCTTTGGTCAGATCTCATCTTACTGCCTGTTTTCAGTACCATCATGCATCGGCACAGCATCACATTGACACCTATCTCCAAGCTGCTTAGATTGACACCATCTTGCTGTCTGTTTTCAAATGAATGATGCTTCAGTACAGCATCACATGGGCAGCCAAGCACCATCTCTGCATGCTGGAGGAAAGCCGTATTGTCCTTCTCAATATATTTTTATACAAAATGTTCTATCTTCTCTGCTTTGATCAGATCTCATGTTACTGCTTGTTTTTGGTACAATCATGTATCAGCACAGCATCACATTGACACCTACCTCCAAGCTGCTTAGACTGACACCATCTTGCTGTCTGTTTACAAATGCATGATGCCTCAGTACAGCATCACATGGGCAGTAAGCTAAGCACCATTTCTGAATGCTGAAGGATAGTCTTATTGTCCTTCTTATTATATTTTTATACAAAATGTAAGATAAGCTAAGCTGGAGGACAGTCTTATTGTCCTTCTTATTATAGTTTTATACAAAATCTAAGGAAATATCTTATGTGTTTTGATCAGATCTCATGTTACTGCCTGTTTTCAGTTCCATCATGCCTCAGCAAAGCATCACATTGACAGCTAGAGTAAATATCATCTCTTCCTGCTGGAGGAAATTGTTATCATCCTTCTTTTTATACAAAATCTAAGTGGAAATCCCATCGGCTTTGATCAGACTTCATCCTGAAGTCTTCTCAATTGCATGATGTCTCAGTACAGCATCATAGAGCAGCTAGAATAAGTACTATCTCTGCCTGCTGGAGGACAGTTTTATTATCCACCTAATTTCCTTTTTATACAGAATCTAAGCGACCATACTATCCTCTTTGATCAGATACCATCTTGATGTCTTTTTCATTCCCATGATTCCTTAGCACATAACATGGACAGCTAGATTATGTCCAATTTCTGCCTTCTTCTGACAGTTAGGCTTCTCATTATATTTTCTTACAAAGTTGAAAAGACAATAAATGATTGGTCACAGTGGGCAGATTTTCATCGTCCACATTATAACTGTTGCCAGAGACTGTCTAATTATCATTAGTAGCTGTAAAAGGAGTATGTGCTCCTTTGTCATGGTGGAAACAATGAAATTTGGTAACATTCATTGAATGAAACATATTAAGAGAACTATGACATTATTAAAGAAAAAGTATAAAAAAAATACAGGAGTGTTTCTTTAAAGAGATTGGTGACTCTTTTACATAATTTTCCTGTGTACCTTTACTGCCTTAATAATAATCTCTGAGTGTTCATCAAGTGATTCAGCAGTCCTGCTACTTACACTCACCGGCCACTTTATTAGGTACACCTGTCCAACTCCATCACTGGCGGCAACTCAGTGCATTTAGGCATGTAGACATGGTCAAGACATCTCCTGCAGTTCAAACCGAGCATCAGTATGGGAAGAAAGGTGATTGAGCCTTTGAACGTGGCATGGTTGGTGGGCTGGTCTGAGTATTTCAGAAACTGCTGATCTACTGGGATTTTCAAGCACAACCATCTCTAGGGTTTACAGAGAATGGTCCGAAAAAGAAAAAAACATCCAGTGAGTGGCAGTTCTGTGGGTGGAGATGCCTTGTTGATGCCAGAGGTCAGAGGAGAATGGGCAGGCTGGTTCGAGCTGATAGAAAGGCAACAGTGACTCAAATCGCCACCCATTGCAACCAAGGTAGGAAGAAGAGCATCTCTGAATGCACAGTACATCGAACTTTGAGGCAGATGGGCTACAGCAGCAGAAGACCACACCGGCTGAGGTCCGCCGGATTTCACTTCTTCTTCCCTCATTAAGTGCTGGGTGTTGCGACACAGTTGTTGAATTTTTAAATCCCGCACTTAGTCCGAATCCTCGGTTCCAATGGCCACACTCCCTAATTTTTTGGCCGCATGAACTTTTGGTGAGCGATTGCCAAAACAAAAAACTACTGTTAAATATGCAGGTAACACCGAAATATTGTCTGGAACCTGAGAAATGCATCCGTGGACTCTTAGTAAATGATCCTAACTGTGTGTGGAGGGGTTCAGACTCTCACTGTCAATCACTGTGTTGTGGGCAACGATCAGTACTCTCCCTTGTCATCACTTGTGTGTGGTGGAGTAATCAGGTCTCCTCACTGTCAATCACTGTGTGTGGAGGATAATCAGACTCTCACTGTCAATCACTGTGTATGGGTGAGTAATCATGAACTCTCACTGTCAATCCTGTTGTGGGTTGGATTAACAGTATTCTCTCACTGTCAATAACTGTGTGTGGGCGTGAGTAATTCAGGACGCTCACTGTCAATCAACTGTTTGTGTGGGGAATCCACGACTCACTGTCACCTCACTCGTTTTGTGTGGGCTGGTTTAATCAGTACTCTCACTCTCCTGTCATCCTGTGTGTGGAGTGGTATCAGGCAATAACTGTCAATCACTGGTGTTGTGGCGTAATCACGACTCACTTTCCTCACTTGTTGGCTGGGTAATCGTACTCTGCACGTCAATCACTTGTGTGGGATGGTAATCAGGACTAATAACTTCAATCCTGTGTGTGTAGGTGTTGTATCGTACATAAAAACTTGTCTGTCAACTGTGTGTGGGTAGACGAATCAGTACTCTCGACTGCCATCACTGGTTTTTTGCCCACTTATCCGGACTCTCATGTGTCAATCACTGTATGTGGGGTCTAAAAATCATGACTCATCACTGTCATCCCTTTGTGGGTGTGTAATATCATGGACGATAACTGTCAATCACTGTGTGTGGGTGGAATATCATGACTATAACGCCAATCAATGTGTGTGGGGCGACTAATCAGACTCTCACTGCCACTCCTGTTGTTTGGACACTTATCAGGACTCTCACCTGCCATCACGTGTATGTGGGTTGGGTAATCATGGCGCCTCCTGCCATCACTGGTGTGGGCGGGGTAACAGGAACTCGCTCCTGCATCCCGGTGTGTGGGGGGAGTAACAAGGATCTCCCCTGTCATCACTTCGTAAGGGTGGGGTATCAGGACTCCTCATGGTCCTCCTTTTAGGAGTTTTGTTTGGATTTGTATTCTGCTTTTTACTTAGGAAACCTATAACTCACAGATTTAGCCTCTCTCCCCTCTGTCATATTTGGCTCCCAGATATGACAGCAGATGCTAACCCTTTTCAATAATTAGGTTTCTATGAGAGTGTGAAAAAATAACACGGCATTAAAAATTGATTTCCCAACTTTCATGAAAACTGACATGGCCGCTTTGTCTCCGTGCCAACGATGCTCCCTGAAAAATGGGCATGTCATCGCGTTGAACCCTCTGTAACCTGTTTTCCTTCCACTAGTCAGTAACCCCACCTGCCTGGCGATTCATAGAATTATACCCCCCAATCTCCTGCCTGGAACTGCGATAGTCAGGCTGTGAGTCTACTGATGGGAGGGTATTTCTAGAAATGGGTAAAATTATTGTAAAAAAAAACGAGAATTACTGATCAATGTCCAATATGAAACTATGGCAGCTGCTGTTACATCACAATTTATAAGATTAGGATCAGTATTATGAAAATACTGCACCCCACAGCGACGTCCCCCCCCCCCCCCACTGTGTTTGTACAGCATTCCGTTTTCCTCTACTACCATTTCCCTAGTTATGTACAATTGGCAAAAGAATTTGCCAGCATTGTCCCGTTAAAAAAAATAATGATTGTGTGAAATCTTCTGGAGGAGAAGATTCCCATATGAGTTGAGAGGTCTAGTGGCTCTTGCTGTCAATCCTGTGTGTGGGAGGTAGTCAAGAAATTCCTTTCAATCCTGTATTTGGCGGGTAGTCAAGATCAACCTGCCATCCCTGTGTGTAGCGGGGTAATCATGACTCTCACTGCAATCACTGTGTGTGGTTGGATTCATCATGACTCTCACTGGCCATCACTGTGTGTGTGTGGCGTAATCAGGACTCCCGCATGTCAATCATTGTTGTGTAGGTGGGGTAACAGGACTCTCACTGTCAATCACGTTGGTAGGCGGGTTAATCAGAACCTCACTGTCAACACTGTGTGGTGGCAAGTAATCAGAATTTTCACTGTCAATCACTGTGTGTGAGCGGAGTAATCAGGACTCTCACTGTCAATCACTGTGTGTGGGAGGAGTAATCAGGACATTCTCTACCAATCACTGTGTGTGGGCAGGGTAATCAGTATTCTCCCTGCCAATCACTGTGTGTGGGTGGGGTAAACAGAACTCTCACTGTCGATCACTAGGTGTTTGTGGGAGTAGGACTTCTCACTGCCATCACTTTGTGTGGGTGGGAATATCAGGACTCTCACTGGCCAACACTGTGTTGGGTGGGGTCAATCAGAACTCTCCCTGCCAATCACTGTGTTGGGTCGGGGTAAACAGAACTCTCACTGCCAATCACTGTGTGTTGGTGGGTAATCAGGACTCCTCACTGCCAATCACTGTGCGTGGGCGGTAATTAGGACTTCTCACTGTCAATGCTGAGCTCTACATTGGCGAGCTAGAGGGGGTTCTCTGTCTGTGGCCACATCCACCAGCGGCGAGAGGATGTTGGAAAATGAAGACTACAAGTCACATCATTCGCAGTAATAGTTATAGTGTTACATCACTGGACTACTGATTTCTACAAATATTTTTTAGAAAGTTTGGGTAGAATTTAGAAAGCATTTTCCAAAAATAGTTCTGAGGGGACATCTAAGAAGTAGAGAGAGAAAAAAATAACTATGCTCACCTTTACGGCAAAAAAAATTCTCCATACAGTAACTTTTTTTTACCTCTACTTACTACTATCTTTTCCCTTTTTAGATGTCTTGTGTCTCTATAATGGAGCCTCCATAATAACCGTACAATCCTTCCGTAATTCTCCATTGTTGCTATTTCATCCGCGCTCTTTGACACTCCTCTCCCCTTTGCGCATTTCCCATTCAGGTCTCCTCGCTGTGACAATTGCAGTTGGTGTAGCCTGAAGAAGTGTCACCTCCACTATTAATCAGGATCAGGGCGAATTGAAGCATCATTACTTGAGGCGTTATGGCTCTGGGTTGTGTGGACTTCCCGTGACAGTCAGATTTAAACAAGAGTGGCACCGGCTGTCACAGCGCTTCAGCCGTAATGATGACATTTGCCCGTCCCCGTTTGCTGGCTGCTTAATTAAAAAGAACGTTTCAGGAATAAAAAAAAAGAATATACGAAGAAAATAGTGTGAGACATACAATTGTACCATTTCATGCCCTTTGAATTAAAACTATATATCTACATTAGTGAGTTTAAAAGGGGGTTTCCATGTTACTTATAAAAACCTAAAAACATTTACATATACTCCCGTTCCCGGTGTTGGCCTCATTCTTTGAAATGGAAGAGGTCCGCTCCCAATATTGCCGAATTGGGGGCCCCGAGTAACAATTGGGAATGTTTCCCTCTACTCTACTCCCTTCCCTGACATGGAATGTTGTCAGCCTTTTGGTGACAGCAGTAATATAGGCCCCTACTACAAGTCTGAAGCCTTCCTTTTCTACTCTCTGGTACGAGGATCATCCGCTTCTTGGGGAATGAGCATTGTCCCTTATTGCTTGCTTTCAATTGCAGTTTTCAGGCATTTGGAGGAACTATCAAAAGGGCCCTGAAATGGATCTTGTGTACATTTGTATTGAGAATGAGACACAATGTACACAGATTTCTGGGTGATGCGGGCTGGCGCGATGGGTTAGGCAAAGTGGGCATTTGCGCAGGGCCCCCCAAAAGAGGAGAATCTTTTTTAAATAATCTAAATTGTGTTTTTAGGTATCACGCACCAAGATATTCAGGTGCAAAGTGCGAAGTCAGGTGCAATTTTTATATAACAAATCCGTCCTGTCGCGACGCTAGGCCTGTCGCGATCCAGCGGTGCGTTTTGTGGAGTCATTCGCACTAATGTATGCTCCCGATGTCCACCATGTGTTACTGCTAAAAAAAAAAAAGAGCTGCGCTGAAGCCCCGTCGTAGTGGCCTAGATTCACCCTACTATCACTGTGTGCAAGTAAACCGTGTCCAAGCAACTTTTTTTTTCTAAATTCCATGGTTTTTCGGAATACTCAGTTTTCGACAACTCCTGCCCGATTTTCGTCGCGTACATGCCGGCGGCGATGCGCATAATCCGATGCGAGCACCAGAAAACCCAGCAATTCGGTGCAAATCGGTAATTTGGGAACCCTACGAAAACAGTGTTTCGGGCCCTTAGTTATTAACCGCCATATCTCCATTTTCCTGTCTACTTAGAACACACTTTAAGATTCATATAACGAGAGATTCTCTTCTTTCAGAAAAAAAAGTGATTGTTCTATGTGTCACAAAGCCAGAGATACAGCCCCTGAAGTGTACCTCAGTCACAGCAATCACATGGGCCGTTTACAGTTACATAGACATGGCACACATACACTCACTACGCCACTTTATTAGGTACACCATGCTAGTACGGTTGGACCCCCTTTTGCTTCAAAACTGCCTCATTCTTTTGTGGCATAGGATTCAACAAGTCCTGAAGCTCCTCAGAGATTTGGTCCCATATTGGACATGATGGCATCACAACAGTTGCCTCAGATTTTTCGCTGGCACATCCATTATGCTAATCTTCCCGTCCACCACATCCCAAGATGCCTCAGTTGGGATTGAGATCTTGTGACTGTTGAGGCCATTTGAGTCCAGTGACCTCATTGTCATGTTCAAGAAACCAGTCTGAGATGATTCCAGCTTTATGAAATGGGCGCATTAGCCTGCTAAAGTAGCCAATCAGTTGTTACAGGGTACATTGTGCTCATAAGGTCTGGACTGGTCATCAACAATACTCAGGTAGCTGTTGGCATTGCCAAAACGATGCTCATTGGTACCACGGAGCCCAAAGAGTGCCAAGACAATATTCCCCACACCATGACACCACCCCAGAGCCAGCCTGAAAACCGTTTGATACAAGGCAGATGGATCCATGCTTTCCTGTTGTTGACGCCAAATTCTGACCCTACCATCCGAATGTCGCAGCAGAACTCTAGACTCATCAGACCAGCAACGTTTTTTTTTCCAATCTTCTAATGTCCAATTTCGATGAGCTTGTGCAAATTGTACCTCATTTTCCAGTGTTTCTTAGCTGAAAGGAGTGTGGCACCCGGTGTTGTCTCTGCTGCTGTAAGCCATCTGCCTCAAGTTGGACGTACTTTGTGTTCAAGAATGCTCTTTTGCCTAACTTAGTTGTCACGGTGTGATGTGAGTCACTGTTGCGCTTTCTTCAGCTCGTAACCAGTCTGCCATTCTCCTCTTACGCTCTGGCATCAACAGGCATTCCGCCCACGAACTGCCGCTCACTGGATTTTTTTTTTTTTTCTTTTTCGGACGGACCATTCTCTGTAAACCGTAGAGATGGTTGTCTTGAAAATCCCAGTAGATCGCAGTTTCTGAAATACTCAGACAGCCCTTACTGCCCAACACCATGCCACGTTCACAGGCCTCAATCCTTTCTTCCCCAGCTGATGCGCCGTTTGAACTGCAGGAGATTGTCTTGTGACCATGTCTACATGCCTAAATGCATGTTATTTGGCTGATTAGAAATTAAGTGTAAGAGCAGTTGACAGGTGTACCTAATAAAGTGGCCGGTTGTGTACATCATATACTGTGCCACCGCACAGACACACAAAAAATGAAGATTCATAAACCTCACAGCACAAAAGAGTTTTCACCTAGACCCCATCTGTCGTGTAATGCTATACATACATACTACTCAGCCATATACCCACTAAAAATGCATACCATTTCAATGACGGTCGGGCTAGTGAAATTGGGAAGAGTGTGGAATGAATGGGAGAGGATTAAAAACAGACACAAAACGGTGAGGGATACGAAGAGAATTTTCCGAAAACTTCCTGGTTTCCTATTTAGCATATTTCATGCAAATTAGGCAAAGTCCAGCATCCCCCATACAAATGAGTCCAGAAGAGCCTAACAATGGGTCCCCGATGATGCACAGACGCAAAAATTTGGGCCAAAGCAGGCGTTGCCAATCAATAATTACTCTCCAGCTTCACAGCAAGGGGGTCCATAAGTTTGTGCAGGTACAGATTAGAGATAGCGACATGCTCGTTCCGAGCTTGATGCTCGGTCCGAGCATAGGTACTGCGACACTGCTCGTTCCGGACGAATACTCCTTCTACTCGGCCCGCAAAAATCGATAAAATGGCATCTCCCCTGTTTGCTTTTTGGCGGCCAGAAACAGAGCCATCATCAAGCCGGGAGACTCTGCACTCCACCAGCATGACGTGGTACCGTAACGTCGATAGCAGTGGTTGGCTGGCCAAGCTCAGTGCCCTTGGGATAGACTCACCGCTGGCCGCGCTGCTCTGCGGATCATCTTTCTCTGGATGGCCGCTGGGAGAGAGCTGCTGCTGTGTCAGTGAAAGCGTTATAGGGGGTTTTCTATATCATTACTAGTTTAGGCATGAGGATTCTCAAAGAACCCAACAGCCCTTCTTAGGGCTACCATACCGTTCTAACTTTTTTTAAGTTTATTTTCATCTTTTACCATTTTTGGTGAGGAATTAGCAAGGGGCCTTGCTAAGCCGTGTGTTTACTGCTTATGGCAACACATATCCATAGCAAAGACCGAGTGGCAAATTCATAGGGTTGGATTTCTATTAGGCAATAACTCAGTTCTCTCATCTGGCATAGCATAAGTGTGCTTCCTCCCTTCCTTTGATACTTGGCTAGAAAATAGCCATAGGAGAATACAAACAGCTTCTTGAAGCCACGTAGCGTTCTATATATTTGATTTCTGGTTATCTGCTGGGGGCTGTAGGTTTCTTCTGCATTGATTACTTGCATTCCTGAGCAAATTTTGTAGTGAACTTGCGACGCTGTGTTCTGCCTGCGCTTAGTGCGCACATATCCATAGCCAAGAACGGTAAGGTGGCCAATTCATTAGGGGTTGGATTTCTATTAGGCCCAATAACTCAGTTCATCCTCATCTGGCATAGTAGTGGTGCTTCCTTTGATACTGCTAGAGAAATAGCCATAGGAGAATACAAACAGCTTCTTGAAGCCTACAGTAGCGTCTATATTTTTATTTCTGGTTGAATCTACTGGTGCTGTGTGTTCTCTTCTGCAGGCAGGTTACTTGCCACTTTCTGAGCAATTTGTATGAGACTTGCGACCGCTGTGTTCTGCGCTTAGTGGGCACATATCCAGAGCAAAGGCCGAATGGCCAAATCAGTAGGGGTTGGATTTCCTATTCGGACAATAACTCAGTGTCCTCATCATCTGCATAGTAGTGTGCTTCTTTTGATACTTGGCTAGAAATAGCCATAGGAGAATACAAACAGCTTCTGAACCTACAGTGCGTTCTATATATATTTTGATTTCTGGTTGATCTGCTGGTGGCTGTAGTTTTCTGCAGTGCATGTACTTGTCCATTTCTGATCATTTGTAGTGAGACTGTGCGACCGCTGTTTTCTGCGCTTCGTGGCGCCACATACCATAGCAAAGGCCGAGTGGCAAAAGTCAGTAGGGTTTGGGATTTCTATTAGGCATAACTTCCGTATCTCATCTGGCATAGTATTGTGCTTTCCTTTGATACTTGGTCTAGAAAATAGCCCATAGGAAATACAACAGCTTCTTGAGCCTACAGTAGCGTTCTAATATTATTTGATTTCTGGTTGACTGCTGGTGGCTGTAGTTTCCTGTGCAGTGCATGTACTTGCCAATTCTGAGCAATTTGTAGTGAGACTTTGCGACCGCTGTGTTCTTGCTTTAGTGGCGCCTATCCTAGCATAAGGCCGAAGTGGCTAAATGTCAGTAGAGGGGTTGGATGTTCTATGGCAATAACTCCGTGTCTCTCATCCTGGCATGTGTGTGCGTCCTTTGATACTTGGGCTGAAAATAGGCCATAGGATAATACAACAGCTTCTTGAAGCTACGTAGCTTCCTATATAGTTTGATTTCTGTGTTGATCTGCTGGTGGCTGTAGTTTCCTGCAGTGCTGTACTTGCCAATTCTGAGCCAATTTGGTAGTGAGACTGCGACGCTGTGTTCTGGCTCTTAGTGGGCACATTCATAGGCAAAGGCCGTTGTGAAACTCATAGGGTTTGGATTCTATAGGCAAACACTCGGTGTCACTCACTGGCATAGTGTAATGTGGCTCCTTTGATACTTGGCTAGAAATAGCCATAGCATAATCAAACAGCTTCTGACTCCTACAGTACCGTTCTACGATATCTTTGATTCTGTTGATCTGCTGGTGGCTGTATGTTCTGCATTGCATTCTTGCCAATTCTGAGACAATTTGTAGTGAACTTTGCGACCCGCTGTGTTTCTTCGCTCTTAGGTGGCCGCACATTCCATGCAAGAGCCGAAAGGGCAAAATTCAGTAGGGGTTGGATTTCTATTGGCAATAACTCAGTGTCATCTCTATCTGCATGTAGTCGGTCCTTTGATACTTGGCTAGAAAATCCATAGCCATAGGATAGGATTGTTTGGTTTTAAAACTCAAAAAAAACAAAAACACAAAAAACACACAAAAAAAACCAAAAGAGTAAAAAAAAAAAAGTTAAACTCTCATTTAAAAATGTTTAACCAACACGGGCTAGGGGTAGAGTGACTAGGGCGGGGAACGTGGGCGTCCAATACTGCAGGGGTTCCGTAGGCCGTGTCCGTGCGGGGTTGAGACCCACCTGCTGATGAGGGAGCAAGGGGAACGCCCAGAGCTACACTCACTAGGTATCATCGCCAAAGATTTACTGGGACTCGTGGTAGAGCACTGTTTAGGCCAAACAGTGCAACAGTGATAGTCGTGGATTGCTGACACATGCTTCCGAGCAATTTGTGCCCACCACCAGTCAGTTCTTCCACGCCGTCCAATACACACCATGGTCACCGAAATCGGCCACTCTCCTCCACTCCCTGCACCTCAAGCCTCCGCCCCCCCAGTCTGCCCCCTCCCAGGAAAATTTGCAGTTGAAACCGGCATCTCTGAGGAACTGTTGTTCTGGACCCTTCCCACATCACAAAATCCACTTGCCCCGGTTTGCTGCTTGAATTTTCCAATGCCCATGTTTTCCAACCAGTCACAGTCTGTGGGTAATGATACCTCTTGAACTAGTGGGTGTGTAAAGAGGTGTCCGACATGAGGAAGACCACGGGGTTGTCAGACATGGGGCAGTTGTTGTCAGGGCAGGAAGTCGAGGGGGGAGCAGACTAGGGATCGGTAGGATATGAGGTGTACAGAACCCAAGCTGGGTTGAGAGGCCCGTGTGAACACAGTTGCTCTGAACGGAGGAGAGTCCCCTCGACCTAACAGGTTGAGAAGATGCAGTGGTGGGGCACTAGACGAGAGGCAGGGCCAGAGGCTGGTGCATCAGCGCCACTGTCACTAGTGAAGCGTCCCGTGGTGAGGGCTCTTGCGGCGAGGGCAGACTTCATAATGTGGAGGTTTCTTTAAGGAACACCGTAGACCGCGGACTGGGTGTGCAACATTTGCCAACCAGGCTCAACTCGGGGTTTCCACCCTCTAGCTTACTACCAACACCACAGTTGCGCAGGCATATTGAAATCTAAGTCACCCCACCAGTGGGCAACAGCCCGTTCACCTCCGGCCGTGCACCAACCACTGCTCCTTCCCTGTTGTCAGCTGCTAGCAGTCCCCCTTGCCCAGGACCCCTGGCACAAAACCCCAGTCGTCGCCTTCCAACGATCCTCCACTCCATCCACAGCTTCAGCTCTCCATCCCCCAACCTGGAGCGGAAACGCAATATAGTGCAACCCACCCGCCAACGCCCAGCCCTTATGTGCAACAATCTCCACTTGCTTAGCCTGAGATTGCTGCCTATAGGCTAGTAAGAGACCGAGGCCTTTCGCAACCATCATGCGTCGGCGCCGCCACCACCCAAATCGGTATAATACGGAGTCCCCATCCGCCACTACTTTTCCCGATGTGCCGTCCCAGCCCTGCACCAGCACATGTCGACAACTGCCTCCGTGCCCTGACCAACGTCCGTTTTCTGACCAAGGTCCACCGCTGAACCACGGACACGTGGACGAGTCTGCCGGGCAGGGCCACTATATATCGCTGGACGCACATTGGGTTAACTTGGTGGAGGCTGGGAACCGAGTCTGACCCTGGGGCTGCTCATATACTGGCCGACTCCGAGTTGCGGGCCTATCCCCTCGGTCCAGTGTTTCAGCCTACTATGGGCCTCCCTCCTCCTCCCACCCCTCCTTCCAACCTCCTTCCGTCGAACTACCGATCCGTGGGCACGGCCGCCAGTCAGTCGTAGCTCTGTCCACACATGCCCCGTCGCTAACGCACAGCAGGCGGTTCGCTCAAACTGCTGAGCCTCAGGCGACAAAGGTCACACCGCCCAAAGCTATACAGCATCACGGCGTCAGACTGATCTGTGGCTGGCAGCGCGTGAACCTCAACCGGGAATGGTTTGTGGTGACACGGCCGTACCCTGGTGGTCGGCTCAACTCGTGCAGACTGACACATGTGCCATGCCGCCGATGTGTTAAATCTGATTGTGCAATGCTTTTTCCTCCAAGACTACACCCGAATCTTCTGATTTGCTCACGAAGGGTGCTCCGATCTTGCGCATTTCAGGAAGTCCCCCAGATGCTGCCACTCTCAGGACCGCGCAGCGACCGCCTCCAACTGCCCCTCGAGCCGACTTGTTGTGGGCGACGTGCCCACTAGGTGGAATTCAACACTGACCATGTTATCCAGAGTTTACCAGCAGCGCAGAGCGATTGTAGACGTCCAGATGTCAACTCCACCAAAACTGGTAGTCAGTCAGTCAGCTTCCTCAAGTATACACTGAGGAGTGGACGTGGATGTCTGATATCTGTCGGTGCTGAGTACTTTGAGGAGTCAACACAGATGGTCGTGGCGATGGGCCGGCCATCATCAGCCTCACCATCCCGCTGCTTGGCCGGTGAAAAACCTCTCTGGTCAGCATGAAGTCGGAAGCTTTGCGCTCGTCACAAGAGACGGGGGAGAATATTCCCTTGTGATGCCAAACAACCCTGAGGTCTGTTTCTCACGCATATCGGAGGAGGTGAGGTGGAGGAGATGAGGAGGATAGGAGAATGTTGGGTGCGGAGACACAAAGGGGACCATTGTTAGTTCCTTCCTGTTCAGCGTGTATGGCTCAAGAAGAAGGAGTTGGAGGAGTTGAGGAGGGAGGAAATGGACATCAGGCCAGTGAGGGGAGTGATTCTTACGCGTTGGTACTACTGGCCATATGGCAGATTTCATGCTAGGCTGCCTATCCGTACCCTCGCGTTTCAAAGAATTATTCCGCACCGATTACTGGTGTGTCCTCTCCTGGACCCCACGGTACAACAAAATCTTTCCCACTCCATCCCTGGAGAGGAAAGGAGTGTGAGAATGCATGAATACCAGCAGGCCCTGGTGCACAAGCTGAAACAGTATTTCCCTTCTGACAGCGCTAGCGGCAGAGTGCTAGTTTCTGCGGGACAAGTAGCGAGGGAGAGTAGGCGAGCAGGCAGCTTGTCCAGCACTGGCAAGGGGTACGCTTTACAGGCTTTTGCCAGCTTTATGTCACCCACACAAGACAACTGTTCACCTGTCCCCAGTCTCGCATGTAGGGCTGATCTTTACAGAAGATGGTGAGGGAGTACTAGCTGACCATACCATCGTCCTAAATGATCCACAGCTCCCTACAACTACTGGTTTTCAAAGCTGGACATGTGCACGAACTGGCGCTGTACGCCTTGGAGGTTTTCTGCCTGCCGCTCCGCTAGCGGTCTTGTTCCGAGCGGGTTTTCAGTGCAGCTGGGGGCATCATCACCGATAAGGTACACGCCTGTCGACTGACAGCGCTGACGCTGACGCTTATTAAATGAAATAAAGGCTGGATTTCTCAGAATTTCCAATCTCCACCAGGTGAAGGAAGCTCAACCGAATAATTGATCCACTCCTCCTCCTCCTCCCATTTTCTCCTCTCTCCTCTCCTCCTCTTTGTACTATAAGCGAGAAAAATGGCTATTTTTTACAGGGCCCACTGGCTCTTCTATAGTACTTCATGCATTTAATTTTTCTGGAGGGCCACCCACCCGGTCCTCTGTTTGAAACACTTTTTGTGAGTGCCACATACAGGCACTCTAATCTATTCCATTTTTCTGGAGGGCCACTACCTACCGTCCTCTGTTTTTAAAAATTTTTGGGACTGCCCACATACAGGCACCAATCTATTCCATTTTACTGCAGGGCCACCTACCTGCTCCTCTGGTTTGAACAATTTTTTGGGACTGCCACATACGGCACTCAATCTATTCCATTTTACTGGAGGGCCACCTACCTGCTCCTCTGGTTTGAAGAATTTTTGGGACTGCCACATCAGGCACTCAATCTATTCCATTTACTGGAGGGCCACCTACCTGCTCCTCTGGTTTGAAACATTTTTGGGACTGCCACATACAGCACTCAATCTATTCCATTTTACTGGAGGGCCCCTACCTGCTCCTCTGGTTTAAACATTTTTGGGACTGCCAATACAGGCACTCATCTATCCCATTTTACTGGAGGGCCACCTATCCTGCTCCTCTGGTTTGAAACATTTTTGGGACTGCCACATACAGGCACTCAATCTATTCCATTTTACTGCAGGGCCACCTACCTGCTCCTCTGTTTGAACAATTTTTGGGACTGGCCACATACAGCACTCAATCTATTCCATTTTACTGGAGGGCCACCTACCTGCTCCTCTGGTTGAAATTTTGGGACTGCCACATACAGGCACTCAATCTATTCCATTTTACGGAGGGCACCTACCTGCTCCTCTGGTTTTAAACATTTTGGACTAGCCACATACAGCACTCAACCTATCCCATTTTACTGGAGGGCCACCTACCTGCTCCTCTGGTTTGAAACATTTTGGGACTGCCACTACAGCACTCATCTATTCCATTTTACTGCAGGCCACTACCTGCTCCTCTGGTTTGAACATTTTTGGGACTGCCACATACAGGCACTCAACTATTCCTTTTACGGGAGGGCCACCCTACCGTGCTCCTTGGTTTGAAGAATTTTTGGGACATGCCACATACAGCACTCAATCTATTCCATTTTTACTGGAGGGCCACCTACTCTCCTCTGGTTTGAACATTTTTGTGGACTGCCACATACCAGGCTCAATCTATCCCATTTTACTGGAGGGCCACCTACTGCTCCCTGGTTTGAACAATTTTTGGACTGCCACATACAGGCATCAATCTATTCCATTTACTGGAGGGCCACCTACTGCTCCTCTGGTTTGAAGATTTTTGGGACTGCCACATACAGCACTCATCATCTATTCATTTTACTGGAGGCCACCTACCTGCTCCTCTGTTTGAAACTTTTGGGGACTGCCATACAGGCACTCAATTATCCCATTTTTCTGCAGGGCCACCTACCTGCTCCTCTGGTTTGAAACATTTTTGGGACTGCCACATACAGGCACTCATCTCTATTCCATTTTACTGCAGGCCACCTACTGCTCCTCTGGTTTGAACAATTTTGGGACTGCCACATACAGCAACTCATCTATTCCATTTTACTGGAGGGCCACCTACTGCTCCTCTGTTTGAAACATTTTTGGGACTGCCAATACGGCACTCAATCTATTCCATTTTACTGCAGGGCCACCTACCGTCTCCTCTGGTTTGAACAATTTGGGACTGCCACACTACAGGCAATCAATCATTCCATTTTACTGCAGGGCCACCTACCTGCTCCTCTGGTTTGAACATTTTTGGGACTGCCACATAAAGGCACTCAATCTTTTCCATTTTACTGGAGGGCCACCTCCCTGCTCCTCTGGTTGAAGAATTTGGGACTGGCCACATACAGGCACTCAATCTATTCCATTTTACTGGAGGCCACCTACCTGCTCCTCTGGTTTGAAACATTTTGGGACTGGCCACATACAGGCACTATCCAAATTAATTGTCTCCATAGCAGCCTCCACACGTTGTCTCCATTGCTACACCTACCCCAAAGTTCTTCCATATAGCTGCCTCCATACATCGTCCCTTTATCAAACGAGGTGTGTAGGCAAAATTTGGGTTGTTTTTCATGGATTCCACATCAAAGTTGTTAACTTGCGCCACCCCCCTGCTGTGTTATCCACAAATACACTGGCAACTTTTTACCATTAGGATATTATTTCAGAGCTTCTTGCGCATCTGTTTACATTCCCCTCACCCGGCATATCCTAAACTTATAAGAACGCTCACTACACTTGATCTTATACAAAATGTTCTTAGAAGTGCTGTTTGGGAGTAGCCTAGAGAACGGGGCTGGATTGGCGAAAGTCCGCACCTGGCAGCGGAACGCCAGCTCCATGCGCATCATGCGCTCTTGCGCATCTGTTTACATTCCCCTCACCGCCATACCCCAAAACTTATAAGAACGCTACTACACTTACTTGGTGCAGGCTGGGACCGAGTCTGACCCTTGGGCTGGTCATATCACTGCCGACGCAGAGAATTGGCTGGGCTACCTCGTCCAGTCAAAGGCCCTACTATTAACCTCCTCCCACCCCTCCTCCACCTCCTCCACTCCCCTCCTCGAATTACCACTCCGTGGCATGGCGCCATCATTCGGTAGCTCTAGGCACAGCAGCAGTCCCGTCGCTAAGCGACAGCAGGCGTGCTGAAACTGCTGGACCGAGGCGATAAAAGGCCACCGCCCAAGAGCTATTACAGGGCATTCCACATCAAATTTGTTAACTTTGTCGCCACCCCTGCTGTGTAATCCACAAAATATACTTGCAAACTTTACCTTTAGGGATTATTTCACAGCGCTTCTTGCGCATCTGTTTCACTTCCCCTCACCCGCCATATCCTAAACTTATAAGAACGCTACTACACTTGATCTTATACAAAAGGTTCTTAGAAGTGCTGTGGGGGAGTAGCCTATAGACAGGGGCTGGATTGGCGAAAGCTCGCCTGGCAGCGGAGCGCCAGCTCCATGCCAAGATCCAACTACATAGTTTTAACTGCAGCACCTTTAATCTACTACTAGTTCACTCTGCCTCCATACATGGTCCCCTTATCAAACGAGCCTGTGTCAGGCAGAATTTGGGTTGTTTTCATGGCTTCCATGTTACTTTTCGCCACCCTGCTTTGTTAATCCACAAAATATACTGGCAAACTTTTATCATGTACGATATTATTTGAGCGCTTCTTGCTCACCCTTTGGTTCCTCTCTGCCACCCATTGGTTTGAAGCCTGAGGGTATGTCGCCATGCCACTCTCTAGCCTTCCGCTGTGCTGCGCCTGCCTCTGCATGCCGTCCCTATAGTGTCAGGGTCAATTATTGGATGTTTTAGATGCTATCTAGCTTCATTCTGTCACTCTGTCATGGCCATGCTGTTGCCCTTAATTTTGGCATAATGGTGCGATTAAGCAGCCTCAGAGGCATCCATGCATGCTGCCCCTGCTGTTTCCGTCCATTTCCGTGGTGTTTTCCATCCTTTCTGAGGTTCCCAGTGTTTGGCCAAGCTTCCCTGTGCAGAGCCTTGGTCCCCTTGAAAATGCTCGAGTCTCCCATTGACTTCAATGGGCTCGTTATTCGAGACGAGCACTCGAGCATCGGGAAAGTTCGTCTCGAATAACGAGTACCCGAGCATTTTAGTGTTCGCTCATCTCTAATTTTTATTAAAGGCTGGTGTGAAGTGTGTCCAACAGACTCTGAGCAAAGGGACACTCCCAAAACAGGGGAACAGCATCACATGGGCAGCTAGAGTCAGCATGTGAAACCAAGGTGCACCTTTTCAGCCACCAAACTTGGTGATGAAGAACACTTGTAGGCTCTCCCTAAGGCACATGAGGAGTATGTTGCATGGTTTCTATCTGGTTGTCCGAAGCTGCACCCCCACTCTCTTGATATCCAGGGCCCCTCACATGTTGCGATAAATGATGGCAAATACCCCTAAGGTCTATATTCCCACTTACGTGTGCCCACCGTACCGTATATGGCGGCACACGTCGGCACAGGGGAGAGTGAGAAGGGATGAGAGGCTTCAGCCCCGCCCTTCTCTAGCAGCAACATGGGGCACGGCACATGTCCATCTTTCTTCCCCCTGCTACGAACTTATGCACCGTGCGCCCATTGCCGCTCTATGGGGGACGTAACAGATGTATTAGGTCGGCCCTGTATACGACCCCAACTGTGTGATGAGGCCTTATCTCGGAAAGCTAATGGATACAAATAGTAACAGACGTAATGGGGAACCCAAATTCTGTAATGGGGAGATGATGGTCCCTCGACTCTCAATACCTTTTCCTTGGAAGTAATGACATTCACATTTTCTTTGCGATAGATGAATATTACCGCCGCCCCTATGACATCCATACATTTTTAATTGTTTACGAAATTATCCTGTTTCTTCAATGCAAACTACCGACGTGTGCTGCCTTTTTACATCAAGCAAATCGAGACCAACTCGGCAGCCCCCCCCCACCCTTCCTGCTTCTTGAAAAGAAGAAGGGTTGCCTGTAGGCTGGGGATTGTTTTTATTTGCTCGCTTCACGTGATTGCGCTGATGGTAGTGGCCCCGTGTATGGGGGGGGGGGAACAATGGCATTGTTGTCTTCCACTAATGAGGTCATGTGGTCCGGAACATCAATATACAACACATTACTTAGTCGGCATCATTTCTGCTTACTCCGTAAAGTCGCTCGGCTGGATTCGTATTAATGGTCGTCTCTAATTGTTTTTCATTCATTTCGCAACAAAAATCCAATTAACCATTAAAAACACCCGGATGTGATGTCTTCCTCCTTCTCTTCTCTTATCTATTATCCCTGATGGAATTGGATTTAATGGCTGAGTCGGGAATCTGTTCTTACACTTCAATCCGTGAACGCAAAAAACCCTAAACTCTGTCCATATACCTTAGTAGTTATAGGATAACTATACTTATATTCCATTGTATAGTATAAACTGAACAATACCACACACAGTACGTAAACATGAGCGGCACCGTTTCCAGAGGAATACACAAAAACAGCAAAATGCTGCAGATTTTTTTATTGTGAGTTTATTTACAAAAATAACACATTTCCTAGAATGCTACCCAGACCAAGCTGCTTAGATTCACACCATCTTGCTGTCTGTTTTCAATTGCATGATGCTTCATATAGCATCACAGGGCAGCTAAAGCACCATCTCTCCATGCTCGAGGGACAGCTGAATGTGTCCTTCTTTTATATTTTTATACAAAATCTCTATCTCTCTGCTTTGGTCAGATTCATCTTACTGCCTGTTTTTGGTACCATCATGCATCAGCACAGCATCACATTGACACCTACCCTCCAAGCTCCTTAGATTGACACCATCTTGCTGTCTGTTTTCAAATGCATGATGCCTCAGTACAGCATCACATGGGCAGTAAGCTAAGCACCATTTCTGCATCTAGAGAGAGAGTCTATTGTCTGCTTATTATATTTGTATACAAAATCTAAGGGACTATCTTCTCTGCTTTGGTCAGATCTCATCTTACTGCCTGTTTCAGTACAAATCATGCATCGGCACAGCATCACATGACACCTATCTCCAGCTGCTTAGATTGACACCATCTTGCTGTCTGTTTTCAAATGAATGATGCTTCAGTACAGCATCACATGGGCAGCCAAGCACCATCTCTGCATGCTGGAGGAAGCCGTATTGTCCTTCCCAATATATTTTTATACAAAATGTTCTATCTTCTCTGCTTTGATCAGATCTCATGTTACTGCTTGTTTTTGGTACAATCATGATCAGCACAGCATCACATTGAACACCTACCTCCAAGCTGCTTAGACTGACACCATCTTGCTGTCTGTTTACAAATGCATGATGCCTCATACAGCATCACATGGGCAGTAGCTAAGCACCATTTCTGAATGCTGAAGGATAGTCTTATTGTCCTTCTTACTATATTTTTATACAAAATGTAAGATAAGCTAAGCTGGAGGACAGTCTTATTGCCTTCTTATTTAGTTTTATACCAATCTAAGGAAATATCTTATGTGTTTTGATCAGATCTCATGTTACTGCCTGTTTCAGTTCCATCATGCCTCAGCAAGCTCCATTGACAGCTAGAGTAAATATCATCTCTTCCGCTGGAGGAAATTGTTATCATCCTTCTTTTTATCAAAATCTAAGTGGAAATCCCATCGCTTTGATCAGACTTCATCCGAGTCTTCTCAATTGCATGATGTCTCAGTACAGCTCATAGAGGCAGCTAGAATAAGTACTATCTCTGCCTGCTGGAGGACAGTTTTATATCCACCTATTTCCTTTTTATACAGAATCTAAGCGACCATACTATCCTCTTTGATCAGATACCATCTTGATGTCTTTTTCATTCCCATATTCTTAGCACATAACATGACAGCTAGATTATGTCCAATTTCTGCCTTCTTCTGACGTTATGCTTCTCATTATATTTTCTTACAATTGTGAAAACAATAATGATTGGTCACAGTGGGCAGATTTCATCGTCCACATTATAACTGTTGCCAGACTGTCTACTTATCATTAGTAGCTGTAAAAGGAGTATGTGCTCCTTGTCATGGTGGAACAATAAATTTGGTACATTCATTGAATGAAACTATTAGAGAACCTGACATTATTAAAGAAAAAGTATAAAAATACAGGAGTGTTTCTTTAAAGGGATTGGTGACTCTTTTACCTGTGTACCTTTACTGCCTTAATAATAATCTCTGAGTGTTCATCAAGTGATTCAGCAGTCCTGCTACTTACACTCACCGGCCACTTTATTAGGTACACCTGTCCAACTGCTCGTTAACACTTAATTTCTAATCAGCCAATCACATGGCGGCAACTCAGTCATTTAGGCATTAGACATGTGTCAAGACAATCTCCTGCAGTTCAAACCGAGCATCAGTATGGGGGAAGAAAGGTGATTTGAGTGCCTTTGAACGTGGCATGGTTGTTGGTGCCAGAAGGGCTGGTCTGAGTATTTCAGAAACTGCTGATTACTGGGATTTTCACGCACAACCATCTCTAGGTTTACAAGAATGGTCCGAAAAAGAAAAAACATCCGAGCGGCAGTTCTGTGGGCGGAAATCCTTGTTTATGCCAGAGTTCAGAGGAGAATGGGCAGGCTGGTTCGAGCTGATAGAAAGGCAACAGTGACTCAAATCGCCACCGTTACAACCAAGGTAGGCAGAGAGCATCTCTGAACCGCACAGTACATCGAACTTTGAGGCAGATGGGCTACAGCAGCAGAAGACCACACCGGGTGCCACTCCTTTCAGCTAAGAACAGGAAACAGAGGCTACAATTTGCACAAGCTCATCGAAATTGGACAGTAGAAGATTGGAAAAACGTTGCCTGGTCTGAAGTCTCGATTTCTGCTGCGACATTCGGATGGTAGGGTCAGAATTTGGTGTCAACAACATGAAACCATGGATCCATCCTGCCTTGTATCACGGTTCAGGCTGGTGGTTGGTGTTGTCATGGGGGTGGGAATATTTTCTTGGCACTCTTTGGGCCCCTTGGTACCAATGAGCAGCGTTGCAACGCCACAGCCTACCTGAGATTGTTTGCACCATGTCCATCCCTTTATGACCACAATGACCCAACATCTGATGGCTACTTTCACGCAGGAAATGCGCCATGTCATAAAGCTGGAATCATCTCAGACTGGTTTCTTGAACATGACAATGAGGTCACTGTACTCAAATGCCTCCACAGTCACCAGATCTCAATCCAATAGAGCATCTGTTGGATGTGGTGGACGGGAGATTCACATCATGGATGTGCAGCCGACAAATCTGCGGCAACTGTGTGATGCCATCATGTCAATATGGACCAAAATCTCTGAGGAGCTTCCAGCACCTTGTTGAATCTATGCCACGAAGAATTGAGACAGTTCTGAAGGCAAAAGGGGGTCCAACCCGTTACTAGCATGGTGTACCTAATAAAGTGGCCGGTGAGTGTACATTTGTGATGTGTGCAGACTCTCAGCGATTCTCTGTTTACATGTGTGAGCTCTGCTGAATAGGAGGAGCTGCAGAAGGAGATTAATATTCATTAAATGAAACATATTAGGGGAACTATGACATTGTTAAAGAAAAAGTATTAAAAAAATACAGGAGTGTTCCTTTAAAGGGGTTGGTCACTCTTCTACATAAGTTTCCTGTGTGCCTTTACTGCTTTAATAATAATCGCTAAATGTTCATCAAGTGATTCAGCAGTCCTGCTACTTACATTTGTGCTGTGTGCAGACTCTAAGTGATTCTCTGTTTACATGTGTGAGCTCTGCTGAATAGGAGAAGCTGTAGAAGGAGATTATGACTCATCATGCTCCCTGTGAGAGAAAGACACATTGAGAGACGCCATACGTACAGCCTAGAGCAGTGAGGGAGAGGAAGCATGGTGTGAACAGGGAAAGGCTGAAGCTATTAAAGGAGTAAAAGACGCAGGTGCATTTACACGCAAAAACATGTCTAATGGAAGAGATTTATTGAAAAGTGGCCAACCCCTTTACGTGCAAACTTCAGCCCGTTTTTAATAAAACTGCTTCCATGAGAAAACAGCACATTTCCGAAATCACCTGCTTTTTGACAAACGATTACCTATGTGACCTGGCACAGAAGTAATTTCTAATCTCCTTGGAGCATGATCGTCCACGTAATTCTGCAATTTAATCTCATTGTGTACACTTAACGGGATTAATCACCTTCATAGAGCGCAATGTGCCAGATGATAAATCATCAGATTCTCACGCTTTACCTGGACTTTCTTTCATTTTTTTAGCCATACATCCAATTAATCTTTACATTTAGGAAATAATTTCATGTCCTAGGCTACAGAATATTACGTGTCTTATGATAAGAAAATTAGAAATATTTTTTTTTTTACTTTAAGGGGTTGACCACTTTCTTGATACCTCTGAGTATGTGTAAGAGAATAAGTGAAACTTAAAGGAAACCTACCATTTGTTTTTTATGCACTGTGAACCAAACATAACTTGAGAATGCTGTGGTGACCCTGATGCAGAAACATATCTTGTTTAATCCCTGAACTGAGTGATTTTGCTCAAACAACAATTATAAAATTCAGGACCTTGGGAGAGCTGGGTGCAGGTTGGGTGTAGTACATAAACACATTACTTCCACATACAAAGGAGTTGCCTGCACTGTCCAGACAGGACTAATCAACCTGAGCTGGACTCATACACAGCAGCTGGGGGATGGTGCAGCGATTGATTACTTCTGTCTGTCAGGGACAACACAGTGATAACATATTATCGGCTTATGTTGGGCAGGGCAAGGCTGCAGTAGTGCATAATTAGGGTAAGTGGGTAAATGGAAACCACAATGATGTTCTGTCTTTCTCTCTTGCTATCAAGACAGAGTTCAGAAGAAATTTCCACATGACAAGTGGAATAGCAAGAAAATAGGGAGGATGATACGTAGAGCAACTATGCGTCTTCCAGGCTCTGCTGTGTACAGAAACAGCAGAGTCCTGGCAGTGATCCAGAGCGCTGATGACTCTTTGTATCACCATAACATTTCATCCAAATCTATCGGCGACTGGAGGACACCGATAGAGTTAATGTCCCGGGCCATACCTCCCGCCGTAAAGGACAGAACCCAAAATCTGGGACTGTCCCGCTGGTTCGGGGACAGCTGAGAGCTAATATTTATACAGCCCGGGACCCAGGGCAGTCTTAATCCGCCTCTGATTCTCTCATTGGTCTTCTTCATTAGATGTCTGCTAAAAACATATGGGGACTCATTTACTAAGGGTCCGCGGACCGCACAGACGTCGGATATTCCGACGATTACTGTTTTGCGCCACATTTAAAAACAGATTGTGCTGCACGTGATTGGATTTTGGCACAAACGCGGCGACTTTCATGCAACAGAAATCTGGGGCAGGCCGACGGATGATCCGACGGATTCGGACAATGCGCGGGATTTAACATTCAAAATTGTGTCGCAAGCCATGCACTTACATGCATCGGGAAGAAGAAGGTGAACTCCGGCGGACCTGAGCGTTGAAGCAACACATGTAGGAAATTGGACGCACTATTTTAGTGAATCGCGGCAGCTCCGAATTCTCATCTGACAACGCACCTTGGGGATCGCGACGGGATGGGTAAGTAAATGTGCTCCATTATGTTGTCACTAGATTCCTGATAAATTCACCTTAAATACCAACTTTTGACAGTAAAATGTAGTGGTTAGTAATTTAATTGGACCATGTGATTTGAGCTACCTATACGTAATAACAATAAAATATTTTATTACTAGTAACTGCAGTATTTAGAGTCTTCTGGACTTGTTTTATACCTATTTATATATTTTGTAGAAGTACAAAAATTAGTGTTTACCAAGTAGATTCTGACTATGCTCAGTCGCCTTTGTAGTCAGATTCTGAAGCTGATCATTTTTTGTTACACTAGTGACAGACCCTATGGAGGATATTTATCATACGCCGGCGCTCATGCTTGCGATAGACCCACCGCTGCCCCGGAACCTCTTGATGTATCCGGCAGGGTCCTGCTCAGTCAAGGCCAGGAGAGGTTGAGCCAAGTCAGGTCAACCGGTGGTTGTGCCAAAGTCTTGGTAGATAACATAATTGGAGCTCAGAGATAGGACCATCACTAGGAATCAATATTACAGGATTGATCGTCTGTTTTGGAGTCGCACAACAAACATAGAAATTGGATCACAATTTCATAAAATTACACAAAAATTTGCCAAGAGGACAGTTTATTATACATGTTACATTGTCCTACTCAGCAAAGAACAACACAGCAGGATACAATAGCACAATGCTATCTGTAGTTTTCTACATATCAAAAAGAGAACTAGTGCTTTGAATCATTGGATCCCGCAGTTTATGTATAAAATATGTCAAGGTCTCTTCCTCCTGACAACTGATATAAAAAGTCAATCGAAAACAGTCAAACGTGCAGCTCAACCAGTACAACCCTGTTAAAGCTTCAATCAAACATAATCCTCCCTTGAGTGACTTCACCATGAAGAAGGGCAGAGCAAGATAGCCAAGATATGACAGAGAACATAAAATATGGAGCGAAACCAGCACAGAGACAACAAGAACAGCACATAAAACAGGATAAAAATCAGCTACTTAAGAAATAAAAAAATAAAAGTAAAAAATAAAAAATAAAATTGTCTGTTCAGGTCTTTGACCTCTAGAGCGTTCGTTGGCCTTTGACCTCTGGAGGGATAGATGGGGTAATTTGTATGTTATGTATGCCATAAAGTTTTAGCATATGTTCTAAAGTTTATGGCTTCCATTTTATCATACATGTTATATCGTAGTTCCCTCACACCCCGGCATTTGTCAGATCTGATGAATACCAAAAAGCAGTATACAAGATCTAGGTAGTCAATAACTGTCAAAGGACAAGAATGCTATATGACTATGAAATAAATTTCAACTTTATTATAACAAATCGACACTCCAAAAACATATTAAAAACATGATAAAACCACAAAAACAACAACACAAAGGGTGGTGGTCGCAAATGCAAGACAATACATTCCACAATGGGATATCAAACACAGGCACACAAGGGTGGTCACATAGTAGAAGGTAAAGATGTTACCAAGTGCCCAAACCAGGGCGTAATATACCCATAAAGTGCCTACCAATATAATTTTAAGTCACCAGACGACCACCACCACAGCACCTCTTGTCACGGAACTTGTGCTGTGTGGTTGGTCGTCGGGTGACTTAAAATATATGGTAGGCACTTTATGGGTATATTACGCCCTGGTTTGGGCACTTGGTACACCTTTACCTTCTACTATGTGACCACCCTGTGTGCCTGTGTTTGATATCCCATTGTGGAATGTATTGTCTTACATTTGCGACCACCACCCTTTGTGTTGTTGTTTTTGTGGTTTTATCATGTTTTTAATATGTTTTTGGAGTGTCGATTTGTTATAATAAAGTTGAAATTTATTTCATAGTCATATAGCATTCTTGTCCTTTGACAGTTATTGACTACCTAGATCTTGTATACTGCTTTTTGGTATTCATCTTTTGATTGGTATAGGGATCGCTATAAATTGCAGAGGGTATCTTCGTTGGTATTTATTATTTGTCAGATCTGACCTGACCCAGCACAGAACTCCACCATAGTCTGCGCCTGAACACGCAGTGCATAGACGTAGGGCAGGAACGCCCCATCCCCGCCCACTGCAAATCCTAGCACGGCCCCCTTCCCGCCCCAATGAGCATAGAGGGTAGAGAATTCGCAATTCTTGGCTCTGTGCTCCGTTTTCAGTCGTACAAGCCGTGATAAATTGTTCCATCTTCCATGCTTCACTATTCACTTAAAGATGTCCAGGGACCACATGGTTGACTCGGGCAGGCCCAGCGTCATCACCCGGCTGACCCGGGCAAGTGCTGGGGCCCCAGAGCTTCCAAGGGGCCCACCACGACCATGTTCGGGTTCGCCAATTTAAAAGGCAGCCCCCGCTGACAGGAGGTGGGCGGAGAAGGACCTTGGCAGCCCCGCCCTGCCCTACCCACCTTACATGGGGCCGCTCCGCCCTGCCTGCCTGCCCTATCCTACCCAGCCCACCCGCTTCACCTGCGGCCTGGCCCACGAGCCTTCCATCTCACCCGGCCGAGCACTTCACATCCGGTCCGGCCTGTGCGCCTCATGTACGCCCAGCCGCACGCATCACGGCCTGTCCGCCCTCCCACGCTGTCCCCTTCCATCCGACCGAGTGACATCCAGCTGGGGTAAGTAAAATTGCTACATCTGTAAATACATGTATATGTGTTTATTGTATATATGTTGCATATGTGTGTGTATGTTGAATATACTGGATTATTGTTATATATGCTGTTATTCTGTGTGTATGTGTTGTGTATATACTGGATTTATGTGTATATATGCTGTATATCTGTGTGTAAGCTGCATATACTGGATGTATGTGTATATATGCTGTATATGTGTGTGTATGTTGTATATACTGGATGTATGTGTATATATGTTGTATATGTGTGTGTATGTTGTATATACTGGATGTATGTCACACTGTTAAGGGGCCCACTGAGGCTCTATCACCCAGGGGCCCACTTAAACCTGGAGCCGGCCCTGGACTCGGGCGTTGCTGCAGCCCGTTCCCCAACGGTGGTGTGTATGCAGCCTTAGACTGAATTAAGAACCAATCCATGAGGCTAGCCTCCCATGTGCATCACACAACATCACTGCAAAGACTCTGTTTAGCAACAGAGTCTGGTGGTGATGGGAGGAGCTGGGTTGAAACGGAGAGATTATTTAATTTTTTTTTAACACCTGCGGCCAAAAATGGGGTCATGGTTAGGATTGGAAAAGGATTTGAGGTCAACCCTAATGCTTACACTAACTCTCACCCTAATCCATACACAAACCCTAAGGAAAATGAACAAAACTAGATTGGATTTCTTTTTAATAAAAATATGTATTTTCAAGGATTGGATTTAGTTACCCACCAATCTCCAATACAAATTGAGATCATCCGAGCAAAATCTAAAAAAAATTCTATTTGGTGTCAGAAAATCATAAGATTCATACAGACTCAAATATATTCGCTCATGACTACTTAAAATTCAAATCCAAAACCAAATGGTAACCACATTTTTGAATTGCAGGTAACCAAGAAGAATAGACAAACTCTTGGTCATTAGTGATGAGAGGACCTCCAAAGTTTTGTGTTTCACCAACCAGCCCCCTGATATTTACCACCCATGGTGCCGATCATCAGCAAACTGGCAATACAAACACCTGACCTGAATTTTTAGGTTTGGGTTTCGACCAAACCCAAACTTCAACGGGTCTTCTCATCCCTATTTGTCATATTCAATTCTACGGAGCCAGTCTTGTATGAACACTTATTGGTGAATGGTCATTACTTGGGGGGAAAAAAAGCAGTTAGGAGAGACAGCATAAAAACTGAAAGGATTTTTTTTATTAAAGGAAACCTACCACTTGATCCCGGCCGAATTGACCTCCTTAAACCACCCTCTGGGCCCTTTACCACTTACCCCAGGACATATTTTGTTTAGGGACAAAAAACTAGTTTAGGCGAAAAAAACGAGTTTAGGCGAAAAAAAGTGATAGCCGATGACGTAACTCAGCTCTCGGCACTTCTGGCGCATGAGCAATCACTAAATCTTGCGCAGCCGGCCGCGACACATTGCAGCTATGCGAGATTCACTGCCTGCACATGCACAAGAAGTGCCGAGAGCCGAGTGACGTCACCGGCTCTCGGTCCAAGGAGGAGGAACACAACGAAGATGGGGCATGCATAATTAAACATCGGAGGTGCGCAGAATTGCCAGGGTGAAGTAAGTGAAGCGCCGAAGCCACATTTCTATAGATTATAGTATACTTTTTTTGCCCAAACTATCAGTTTTTGTCCCTAAACAAAATATGTCCTGGGGTCAATGGTAAAGGGACAAGAGGGTGATGTGAGGAGGTCATTTCGGCCGGGATCAAGTGGTAGGTTTCCTTTAATCTGCTGAATAGGCAGTGTGCCCTCCCCTGCCCATGTGCCATGCTCCACCCACGAGGACTTACACTAGACATAACATATAATATCCATTTTATCAAGATTGTTTCTAAGCCTAACTTTTAAATTATTAGTGAGTAATAATGACTCTGTTAACTAAAAAAAAAAAAATTAAGATACAAAACAATAACCCAATTTAACAAGGACATCTACCACCAGGATGAAATATTGTATGCAAATTAGCCTGAGGGGCTCCAGGCTCCATTAACACCTATGGAGCCTGGAGCCCCTCAGGCTCATTTGCACACAGCATTTCATCCTGGTGGTAGATGTCTTTGCTTTGTGACAATTGTAGTAACATCAGTGACCATTACAAAAATTATTTTTTTAAGCTTTTGAAAGTCTTAGGTTTTTGTGGTTTATCAGCTAAGTATAAAAGCATAAATATTAATGTTCTGATCTTACCATCTTTTGGTTCAAGGCGCCTCGACTTTTGGTTTGCCATCGGGGCCTTTTCATCTCTCGCTTCGTCTCGCCCTATGCAGGAACTTTTTAACATGTGATAATTTTGTTTTTGTACTCCTTCTTGACTTTTAAGCTCATGGAAGAAACCAGGAATTAATCTTTCATGAATTTCACAGCAGAAATCCAATGGATGCCAATGATGAGCCGAGCGCAGAGAGGATTTAGAGGAATTATTTCGGATTGCTTCAGGGGCAAATCCTGCTCTTTACTGTTTGTACCTACTTCATATCTCCACATCGAGAATTCACTTATTAATTTATAAGATGATAACCAATACTCCATGTTACTAAACCTGGGGTTGGTTACTGTTTGAGCTCCGAATAAAGGTAGGTCCTTAATATCTGATATATAAGATCTAAAGTGAGTGTGAAGTGACAAGAATCCTCATGTTCTTTACTCCTAAAAGACTTTTTCTTCCATTTTCTAACGTTTCCTTAAGTATGGTTTCATCTGGAGTTTTGGGCGCCAAAAAATGTTGCAAATTTGCGACATTTAGCACATCAGGAATAGAAGATAAATTTGTCTTACTGACAAAAAAAACCAAACGTCCAGTGGACATTTCAAATTGTTTCCAAAAAGGTGCAAAAATTGCAATGCGCCAAAAAATTACTCAAAAAAAGACAGACAAAAACAGGAAGAAAAATAAAGACAAATGTGTTATAAAATAAATATGGACTTAAATGTAAGATATTAATAAATACAATATTATTTTTTTTAATTCCGCTACAAAAAAACTACAAAAAAGTTAATTAAATTGGTAAAGAGTTTATAGTTCATCAGAAAGCTATAAGTAACCTGACATTGACAAATACAACACATACAACAAAAAACAAGCTATAAACAACCTGACATTTACAAATACAATACATCCCACAAAAAACAAGCACTTCTTATCATAAAGAAACGTTTTAGCACTTGAGTAGCAGTGAAAACAAACATAAAATAACTTAAAATTGAAAAAGGTATTGCAGCAGTACAACTCCTTGCACCCCTTTTGTTCAGCTGCATGTACATTGTAGCTTTATGGGTTTTCGAGTTTTTTTTTTACTACACTCCAAAAACCCTAAAAAGAAGTTTTTTATTAAATCAACCCTTATATTTAATCCTATATTCTATCCAGAAAAATAGCTAGTTAACAGGGGATAAAACATGGGAAAAAAACTTAAGGGGTCTTCTTAACCTACTGAATAGTTGTTAAGCCCTCCCCTGCCCAAGTGTCCTGCACGCTCCCACCTTGAAGATCACTACCAGGAATAACATGTTAAATCCATTTTACTCAGTGTTGCTTGTCCTTCAGATTATGAGTAATGTTTCAAAGGGAAACCTCTAACTTATTAGTTAGTTATAATGACTCCCTAAAGGGAGGTCTTCTTAACCTACTGAATAGGCGTAATGCCCTCCCCTGCTCATTTGTCAGACCTTGAAGATCACTACCAAGAATAACATGTTGAATCCATTTTACTTAGGTCTGTTGCCCTAGAGCAGTGGTGGCGAACCTATGGCACGGGTGCCAGAGGTGGCACTCAGAGCCATTTCTGTGGGCACTCAGGCCATCATCCCAGGACAGATTTCACAAAATAGGACCAAATCCACCAAATCTTCCTGCAGTCCCAGGAAACTTAAGAGATGCTGTGATATTTTAAAGTGACAATTCACTGGCTTTTTGGAACTGCGGGAAAAGTAAGAAGGTGTTGACAGAACTGCAATATCTTTGGAGGTCCTCCTGCTGGACCCTCCATTGTTCCTCTACAGAGAGACCCTGGAGAGAAGCTACAATAAGAGTCCGAATTTGCCCACCTTCTTTACACAAAGTGACTTTGACACATCAAACTACATAAGGGCAATAGACCTCAGAGTGTTGCGTGTCCTGCTCGTCAAATGTTTCTAAGCAAAGCCTCTAAATTATTATTCAGTTATAATGATTCTCTAAAGGGAAGTCTTCCTAACCTACTGAATAGTCATTATGCCCTCCCCTGCTCATGTGTCATGCTCCACCCTTGAGGATCACTACCAGGAATTACATGTTAAATCCATGTCCTGCAGGTCATTACCAATGTTTCTAAGCAAAACATCTAACTTATTATCCAATTATAAAATGACTCCCTAAAGGGAAGCCTTTCTAACCTACTGAATAGTCATCATGCCCTCCCCTGCTCATGTGTCATGCTCCGCCCTTGAGGATCACTACCAGGAATTACATGTTAAATCCATGTCCTGCAGGTCATTACCAATGTTTCTAAGCAAAACATCTAACTTATTATCCAATTATAAAATGACTCCCTAAAGGGAAGCCTTTCTAACCTACTGAATAGTCATCATGCCCTCCCCTGCACATGTGTTATGGCTCTCGCCATTGAGGATCACTACCAGGAATTACATGTTAAATCCATGTCCTGCAGGTCATTACCAATGTTTCTAAGCAAAACATCTAACTTATTATCCAATTATAAAATGACTCCCTAAAGGGAAGCCTTTCTAACCTACTGAATAGTCATCATGCCCTCCCCTGCTCATGTGTCATGCTCCGCCCTTGAGGATCACTACCAGGAATTACATGTTAAATCCATGTCCTGCAGGTCATGACTAATGTTTCTAAGAAATTAGGTTTTGTCAATAGGGATGTGTCCTATATACAAGCAACGAAATATCGACTATTTTTTTGCATAACGTTGAAATTCTAATTTTTTTTTCAAATAAAGTATTTGACTTCATTATAAATAAAGTATAAAGCCCAATATTTATTCAATTTTCTGACTTTTAACTTTATTTTTTAATACTTGGAGAGAACAGAGAGCATTTACATTAAAGCCGCGCACATTTCTGAAGTTTTTTCTTTTTGAATTTCTAATTTCATCCCTGAAGCATTTTTGCTTTTACATCTAGTGGCCATCTTTTTCATGTTGGCTGCAGAAAGCTATTAAATAAAATTGGTTGCATCTTTAGAGTTTTTCTCAGTGTCCTTTTTCTCATTCATTTAGAGAATTTTAATGACTCATGTGGAAAAATATGGAAGATGAATGAACTTTCAAGTCCTGTGACTGTCAGAAAATATTCAGTATTTGAAGTGCATCAATGTAAATATTAGAAAAGTCAACACGGTGGTGAATGAGAGTGTTGCGAGTGGTACCCGAAGAGCAGCCAAAGCTGAAAATACCTGGAGGATCTTCATATCATTCAAATACGATTCCAATATGATTCCAGTTTATTAATGACATGGATGTAAGCAAAATTTAACATAAGATATTAGATAAAACCTAAAAAATGTATGTGCTGACACCAAACCCACTTGAGTGTGCCAACCACTGTGCCCACAAGTCAACAACAACTTGACCGTATACAAGATGGCCTGTAGGATTACCCATTGGAAATACGCAACCCTACATGTCAATGTCCAAATCTCCCACTGATGTATACTGCTGTGCGCAAATATAGTGGACCCCAAATCGTAAAGTTACCCCATCCTTAAAATGAATTTAGTGCCCTAAATGTGCCCACAAAATAAATTACCCTTCTTTGTGACCCTCCACATATTATAATTTTCTCTTTCCTTTAGCTTCAACTTAATATTGTCCTGCAACCTAAGTACTTGGTGCCCTCCTCACTTATAATGCCCCCTAGCTGTTGTACCCCTACTCAAAATGCCATGTAACTTTTCTGTAACTCCGCCTTTTCTGTAGCCCCCAAATCTATGCTGCCTATTTCATAGCCCCTCAAACTTATGTTCCCCTTTATATAGCCCTGAACTTATGTTGCCCTTTCTGTACCCCCAACTTATGCTTCCCATTCTATAGCAAACAAATGTATGCACTCCTTTTAGTACCCCCCAACTTATACTTCCTTTATGGTTGCTTACCCCACTTTATTCCGCCGTTTCCACCCCCCAGGTTAATGCTCTCCCTTTAAGGGGGCCTCCCATGCTCTTTTTTAGGTAGTCCCCCCACCTTTCCTATACCCCCAGGATCCCCCTCCCAACACTTGTTGTTATGTTGTAAATACAAAGCATATACTCTCCTATCCTCGTTCCCCTGCAGCAGTCCTCTTCTCCTTGCAGCTATGAATTTCTCTGAAGGCAGCAGGCTCAGTGGTGTGGGCTATAGCCCAGGGTCCGAGCCTTCTAGAGGGCCCATGGCCACCCAAACCACCCACCAAATTTTTACTCAGAAGGATCTTCCCCAATGAAATACTCCTATATCCGTTCCTGCTCTCGTACACAACAGCCATTGAAGGTGCTCCAGGGGTCCTAAAACCGCAGATTGAAAGGGACACATCCAGACCCTGTAGGGGCTATAATATTCGTACAGCCCAGGGCTTATGGCAGGCTTAAACCACCCCTGAGCAGGCTCATAGCCAACGTCATCACATCGCGGCTACTGGAGTCTGCCGCACATAGCATCTAAGCCATGAAGCCATGTTGTTCGAAACGCAGAGGCTAAATCTTTGTACTGCTGTTGTGAAATTTTTATGGGTATGAAATAAAGCAGATACATTTTATTTGGACTTATGTTGGAAGCCGTAGGCCGTAGCCGTAATTTCCGTTTCTGTGCTTCTTTCTTCAACCCTACCCACCATGATACATGTTATGTCACACATTTCTACGACCTGTGAACACAATTCCATGGTGATAATATGTTGCCGTTTCTCTACTTATATGCCGCCTTGTAAGCTTCAATTAATTTTAGAAAAAAAAAAAACTCAAAAAAACCCCACAAAACTTTATCCATAACTAAGTATTAGATGAAATAAAACGGAACGGTTTACAAAGCATTTCAGGGCCTTGGGCGGTGAACGGATTATGGCCTCATCATTAGGAAGGATTCCTGTTTGAAGGTACAGCTAATGTCCTTATTATTTCGATGTTTACCTAATGATGAGCCTGTGGAGATTAGAGAAGGTTGAGAATTCAATTAACCATGGGCTGAGGTATACAGTGTTCATTGCCGCTTTACGTGATCCTTACATTCAAACTAAACTACTGCAAAGAGGCCATAATATATACAGATACAGCTGACTCTCGTAGATGTAAACTTATTGGTAAGCCACCACCTCCATCAACTCTATGGATCCTCTAATAGATGCCACTGATTTCGGTTCAGTTGGAATTTTCTCTCGAGCCCCTGAGTTCTTGACTAATCCCTTTCGCTATTTTCAACACTCAAAGGCCATGTGCTCCAGTCCACCTAACAGTAGACACCCAAATTAGCATTTTTGATGTCAAAACAAGTAGCATCGATTGCTCGGGAACAGTGGAGGTTAGAGAAAAAATTCCAATTGACCTGTGTTTGTATGAACATTATTGTGTGTTTGTCCTGTTTTTTGTCTGTGTTTTCACTTTGGTGCAGGAAGGGAACGTCGACCAGTTGTCAGCTACAGTTATAGTAGGATAGGCAAGCAGGTAGGTAAGTATATTTAGTGTTCACTGTCCATGTCTGTAGTTAATTTTCCATCTAGTTATCTGTTCTTTAACAGAACTATTAAATGTGTTTTTTGGAAGGAGGGGAGTAAAGAACGGAAAGGAAAAATCCAAAAAAGATTGTGTTGTCAACCAGTTTAACCCTCAGCCCTTTTTCGTTATGGCGTTTCTATTTTTTACTCCCCTCATTCCAACTTAAAGGGGTTTTCCCATCTTGGGATTTGCATTTAATTAAATTCATTTGTCATATGTAAACATTTCTTCAATTGGATGTTAATAAAAAAAATGTTCCTGTGTGAAGATAATTTCTCATAAATGTAGTCATGTTGTCCCTTAGAAAACAGATGGCTTCCTCGGATACAACCACCTCACACTCTGGCAGCAATGGCCAGACCTGCGCTATAGAGTCCTGCTGGACCACCAGGATTCAGCAATCATTACCACAGGATGGCTGTGGGACATGTAGTAACTCCCGGACATTTTATATACAATAACCTTTTGTTTCTTTGTGCAATCACTCCAGCAGAGGTGGTCGTATCCGAGGAAGCTATCTTGTTTCTAAGGAACCTTATCACTACATTTATGAGAAATTATCTTCACACAGGAACATTTTTTTTAATAACATCTAATTGAAGAAATGTTTATATATGGCAGATTAATCAAACTGAATGTGAATGCCCAGACGAGAATACCCCTTTAAATAACTTTTTTATTTTTGCATTTACAGAGATGTGTGAGGGCTTGTTATCTGTGGGACATATTGTACTTTTTAGTGGTGTCATTTAATATTCCTTACAATGTACTTGAAAGCTGGAAAAAAATTCCAAGTGCAGTGAAAGTGACAAAAAACACATTTATGGTGTTTTCTTGTGGGCTTTGTTTTTATGGGTTCTATTCTGTGCTCCAAATGACACTTTCTCTTTATTCTTTGGGTCACTATGATCACAGGGATACCTATAATTTATATAGGTTTTAATATATTAAAAAAAAAATTAAATCTTTAGTACATAAAAAATATTTGCCATTTTGCCAAATTCTAAGGAGGGTGGTGATTGTCATCCAAGATGGCGGCACCCATGGGATGGTAAATTGCCATATTTTTTGGACGCACTTTTTATAAAAAAAAAATCTTGCTAAAAAGTGCCTAGTCTTATAGAACGAAGGTCAGGAGGATCCAGCACTGCCAGACTCTCCTGACCGCTGTAATGGAGATCGGGTGATGCCCTGATATAGAGCTGCACCTGATCTCCCAGAGAGGAGCCTCCGCACTGCTCTCTCCCTCTGCCTACAGGACCTTCGGTGATGTCAGAAGTGTCAGATGTGACTGATCAAATGCTTCTTACATCACCACATGCTGCCGAGAATGGGGACATGCTGCGCTGGGACAGGTTAAGAAGAAGAGGAGAAGGGGTTCTGTGTATGTCTTCATGTATATAGTAGAGCTGTGTGTTTCTTCATGTGTACAGTAGAGCTGTGTGTGTATTTATGTGCATAGTAGAGATGTGTGTGTAATGTATGGATGAAGCAGAGCTGTGTGTGTAAATGTATGGATGTAGCAAAGCTGTGTGTGTAAATGTATGGATGAAGCAGAGCTATGTGTGTACATGTATGGATGTAGCAGAGCTGTGTGTGTAAATGTATGTATGTAGCAGAGCTGTGTGTGTAAATGTATAGATGTAGCAGAGCTGTGTATGTATCTGTATGGATCATGCAGAGCTGTGTGTGTAAATGTATGGATGTAGCAGAGCTGTGTGTGTAAATGTATGGATGTAGCATAGCTGTGTGTGCGGTGCTTTAGTGTGACCAACAGGGATATTTTAATTGGTGTAAAATATATTTTTCCTTTTTTGGAAGCCTAAATCTGGGGTGCGTCCTATAGTAAGAAGAGTCTTATAGTCCGAAAAATACGGTAGTTGTTGCAGTCGGCTGTTCATGTTTTATCCCAAGAATAGAAAGATTTTAACTGTTCACCCTTCTTTTATGACCCTCTTTACTAACCCAAGCAAACTACATGGTGGGAAATTATTGTCTCGAAAATTCAGTATGTAAAACAAGGAATATCCATATATTTAGATATAATATAAGAAAATGACATAAAACTTGTACATTATGATATGTATGTTTACCCAAAAGACTTTTAGCTTTAAGTACTCAAAAAGCGAACATCATGTGGGGTTTAATGTGTGGAAAACTCCTTTGTATTCATATAATGCTGTATTTATTTGGCGTTTATTGTGATTTTCTGAAAAGTACATTATTTTTCATGGTTTCTATGAGCTGTATACAAACAATGAAGCTTTGTGGAAACCGTATTAGATGTAGGAGCTGCCAATACATTTAGTCATGAGGTGAAATTATAGTAATATAGAACTAAGAAGCCGTAGGGTCTTACTTGTGGGGGTGCAGAAAGCTGCATCCAGTCCCGTAGATCTAAGGTGTCCAAAAGCTGTCTCTTCTCAGGACTTTCAAATGTTCAGATCTAACCCTAACATAAAAATAAAGCCCGTAAGTAAAAGTCCAACTGGGTTTTTTCTTGTTTATTTTGCAACCTTTATTATTTAAGCCTCCTGGTACTTTGCGCAGAATATTTAATCGCACCACGAAGAAGCCTAATTTGTCTGACAAAAAGAAAACTAATTTTGCAATATCTCTTTCGAATGAAATATAAAAAAGTAATAATGTAACATCTTTGTGTCTGAACACTGCCTTACTTCACTCCTGGCATTCTTAGGTTATTTCCACCACATCTTTCTGTCTCCTGTTGACTTTGTTGTGTGCTGCACACGGTTAAGCTAGCTGTGACACCCAATTACATTCCTTCTCTGCTAGTTTGGTTTGTCGGGAGGTCAGGGGACTGGGTCAATCACTTACTTGACCTGGACTCTGATCTCTCATAAAAGGATTGTCCACCCACTTCGAATGTGTACTCCACTTCCAATGTCTTGCTATAAGTCTTCTTTAAAGCTTGATAGAGTTTTATGAACATCCGTATGTCACGGGTACCCCTTTCCGTCACGGCGCTGCCCAGGTCCTCAGCCCGCTCTTACCTCTCCGCTTCTCCCCACTACGTTGCACGCATGTCCCCGCTCTCTAGGGTGCGCGGGCACCGGCACTCGATGATTTAAAGGCCCAGCGCACCGCTGATTGCCGCTGGCACTCCTGGAATTCCTTAAGAGGCCGGCTGTTCTCAGGATTCCCTGCCGGGTCTTTGAGATCTATTGCATTAGAGGAAGCCTCCTGTTCCCTGCACTTGTTCCTGTTCTGTTCTGCCTGAATTCCTATTGTGACCTCGGATCTGACCTGTGACCTTGCATCTCTGCTGCCTGCGCTGAATCCGTGCCTGTTCCTAACGTTGAGCCTGGATCACGTTTCGGTACTGCAACCTTGGCTGCCACCGCAGGCTAGTCGCACCTGTGGAACGACCTGTGGCACCCTGCCTAAGCAAGTCCACCAGCGGCGAGCTCTGGTGAAGACCAGGTGCCACTTAGATTCTTGGTTCCAGGTGTCGGCTAGTACCATCTTCTGCGGTGGTCCAGGGGGTACATGGACCCCGAACCGTGACACTGTATTCTTTTCACTCTTGCTTGTCTTCTAACTATTTGTTTGTCTTTGATTTTGTACTGCATTGTCCTCTTGGTTTCTACCTGTATTTGTATGATTATTCTTTTGTGTTTGTCCTGTTTTTTGTCTCTGTGTTTTTACTTTGGTGCAGGAAGGGAACATCGACCAGTTGCTACCTACCATTTAGGGTAGGATAGGCAAACAGATACGGATGGCTGGAAAAGCTTAGTGCTCACTGTCCATGTCTGTTCTTTATTTTCCACCAATTTGTCCATTCTCTCTCCAGCAGCTTTACATATGAATGGAGGGGAGTAAAGACGAACTGGAAAATGTCTGTGTTGTTAAGGGGTTACAAGAATAAAGTAATTAAAATAACTACATTTTTTCTTCTTAAAAAGCAACTGCTGTTACCGATTCTTTAAGGCCTGAAAAATCATCCGACGATAAGATAATTCACTCATTTTATATTCAGAATATAATATTTATTACTTAATTATCACTAACTCTAGAACTCTGCAATTATGAGCCTAATTTTTCTTTTTCTCTCCCATTCTTTCTCGATTGTATGGAGATATTAGGATTATTTTATAATACTCATACATTACAGAGCCTGGCACTCTTTTTCACTATTAAAAAAATGTCTACCCAGGAAGAGGAGCACAGGGAAGAGAATCCTAAAAATAAATCTAATTACAAGATGTGGGAAATAATTAAATTTTAGAAAAAATGTTTCGTAATTGGGTAAATGTTCCAATGATCACAATGAATAATAACTGTATGGGTTGCATTTGTCTTGTCATAGGAACAGAGGAGAATCTAAGAAAACTTGAGACTTTAAAGTCCATCCAAAAATTTAACAGCCGTGTTGACCATGTAAAGCTGTAGATAGTGTTAGGTATGTGTTCAATTAATCCATTGGGGCAGATTTACTTACCCGGTCCATTCGCGATCCAGCGGCGCGTTCTCTGCGGAGGATTCGGTCCGGCCGGGATTCACTAAGGTAGTTCCTCCGACGTCCACCAGGTGGCGCTGCTGCGCTGAAGTTCCCCAAGCCCGTTGGAATGCCCTGAAGTACACCGGCCTATTCCTGGTGAAGGTAAGTGCAAGTTCCACAACACTTTTTTTTTTTTAAATGCGGCGGTTTTTCCGGATATGTCGGCCACGCCCCCAATTTCCGTCGCAAGCATGCCGGTGCCGATGCGCCACAATCCGATCATGTGCGCCAAAAACCCAGGGCAATTCAGGGAAAATCGGAAATATTCGGATAACACGTTGGGAAAACGCGAATCAGGCCCTTAGTAAATGACCCCCATTGTGTATCCCGTTAATAGAAACAGGACTGTGAAAAATCTTCTAGTATTTTAATGTTCCCTAGTGCACTTGGGTTGTGCTGGTAATTCACTTCACAAGTTCCCTTTATACTCCCTTCATACATAAAAGCCCTCGCACTGGACAGTAGGCTGCGGATCCATCGCTCACCCAAACCATTTTGAAATGGGTCTATTCCCCAGGTGTTTGTCTAAGAGACCCTGTTTGTATTCAACCTTAACCTATCCAGGAATCACAACTTCTCTACAATAAGTTCATCAGGCCTCCGCCTCTTAGAGTAGCCTTGGCAGATGTGATGTTGACCTTGGTGGTCAAGCGTTGCCAATGCTAGGCACCAGCAATTTTGCAATCATTCCAGCAAGTAGCAAGCCAAGGTTAGTGATAACATAGTAAACATATGATGGAAGAGTCCAGGAATAGGTCAAAGTTGTGTACCCAGAGGACAATAGTCAAGTAGGAATCAAAAATAAGATACCCTTGTAGGACACTCTTACAGGTGATGGCTGAGCAAGGCCATTAAAAGATGGTGCTAGAGAGCACCAGACATTAACTAGAGATTACAGCAAGTGACAAGCCAAGGTCGGGGCTAGCACAGTAGACATTTGATGGCAAGGAGTCAAGAAACAAGCCAAGTTTTGGTACCCAGGAGACGACAGTCAAGTAGGAGTAAAAAAAATAGGAAACCACCAAGATAGGAAGCTTAATGCTCACCAAGGATCTGCTAGGTGACCGAGTGCCCTTTTAGAGACCGAGTGCCCAAACTACAACCAAAATCCACTCATTTACCATGAAGTTCCAACCTGGCATTTTAAGCAGTAACTTATTGCTACCTGTTCTTCAACATCATTCAATTGTATTGGCCGCCTGGGGCCACCAATACAATTTAAAGAAGGTGGGAAAATTCAGACCATCATTGTCCAGGAGGAATGGTGGGTCCAGCAGGATGACCTCCAAAGACAATGCAGTTCTATCAACACCCTCTCACTTTTCCCGCAGTTTTAAACAACCAATGAAGTGTCGCTTTAAAATAGCACTGTTGTTAAGTTGCCTGGGACTGCAGGAAGATTTGGTGGATTTGGTCCTGTTTGGTGAAATTGGGGTGATGGCCTGAGTGCCCACAGAAAGGGCTCCGAGTGCCAGTGCCATAGGTTCGCCACCACTGTGCTAGGATTTGCAGGAGAAGACTGGTAGGAGCAAAGAAGCAGAAAGCCAAAAAGTAAGGGAAGCCTCCTCCTCTTGATGCTACAACACCCTCACCCCTCTTCATACCACCACTTCATTGAACTAGACATGGAGCATTAATATTTTCTGTAGACTCTTCCAAACTACTAAATGAAGAACCCCCCCCCCCCCCCCAACTACTCTATAATCAAGGATGTCTTTGAATAAAAATTCTTTTGGAGAATCTACAGGAGTGGAAGAATCAGAGCCCTTCCTCCCCCTTCATCTTACATTATATTGATCAACATACAATCTTCATTCACGTGTATCCGTAGACCTTGATCCACGAAACAATCACCTCATATAACCATGTTGTTTACTCCAACCCCACCGGCTCGGTATGAAGCATTTTAATCCATGCATTCAATCAAATGAATAAGTGTATAATATAAGCACGTTCACCTTCTCCTTCTCCCCAGGAAATATGTGTCAATTCTTTAGAGATATTAAATGGCCATGACATTCCTGTCACCAAATTCAAAGGTTCTATGGAACCCATAAACGCATTGAATTGGCTCGAAAATTCTACATGCGGCTTCTTTTTATTCGACACTTTCGAGAACATTTGTGATGAAAAAAAGATATTACAATATCTAATCGGAATGGTTGTCCTTCACACCCAGAATGGAAGTAAAGGACGTTGAAACAATGTGGAGATCGTGCTGTTTATGTTCAGGGGATAAACATCAAATATTCTGATGACAATGGAAATCGTGTATTTTATGAATGTTCTGTAGGTAAAAAAAACCAACAAAATTTTTCACCGGGTTAGAAATGTGCTTAGAAATGTGGCTTTTAGTATGGTTGGAATGAGGATAGAGGCAGAGATGGCCAGGTTCTGGGAAGTAAAAAGGGTCGTCAGGTTTCAAATAATTGATCCTTAGTATAGGTGATCAATTTGAGATGAACAGACGTTCCGACACCCAGTGACCCCACTAATGAGCTGCCTAAGTGTTGCTTCTTCATCACTGATGACATGTTCATTTGTCATGCGCAAGTGCAATACCATCCACAACCACACTACTAAATATAGAGCAGAGTTATCAGGTATACTGATACATACGCAGCTTATTTATACGTGTCTTGCCCTGAATAGTAGAGAGGAAGCCACTACAAGACACTTGCCTCCTTGACAAATAAAAGATCACTCAGCTCCCCAATCCCATAGTAACTTACCAAATATCCAGGTTGACCCAAGTGTTTCACGTTGCATGGTTATATCCAGTCTAGGGTACTTGTGCTCAGCCAGAGGTGATGGATGGAGGGTCAAAGGAGCACCATTGGTCATACCATGGTCTTCTCAGACCATAAGACATCACTTGTGATGTCAAAGGAAGTGATATCCTGTGGACCAAGGAGACAACGGATTGGTAAATGTGAGTCTTTTCACATTGTCGAAGTGCCACCACGATGAGGGAACTGTAGAGGTAGACAATTGAGTACATTCAATTTTTTTTACACAGCCCTAGCTAAGCACCCAAGGGGGAATTCCTGGAAAACCCCTTTAAAGAAGATTTAACCAGTCTTTGCTATTTAGCCTTAAGAGTAATAAATACTTACAACACTCTTAACTAAAGGTATAACAGATAAACCCCAGGTGCAATAACCTCAAACCCTTCAGCCAGATCTTTCCTTAATCTTCTTCACATGCGCAATCCCGATGGAGAAGAGAGAAGGAGCAACGTCAGGGCTTAGTTTTGCGCATGTGCTGGGTTTCAGTGCTGCCCCTCCGTTCACTGAGCAGGGACACAATTGTGAACAGGCTGTATCTTGAGAGCACACCACGGACGGGAGGAACTTCACATTTTCGTCCTGTCTGGGGGCCTTAATTCTTAAAAAAAAATAAGTTCTAAAAAGTTCTAGTCAAGTGCTTACGACTCCAATCATTGTTCATAAACTTGAAGGGATCCTGTCAGCAGGTATGTTTTGAAGCAGCTTAACAGCATCCGGATCATGGGGCACATTTACTTACCCGGTCCAGTCGCGATCCAGCAGCGCATTCTCCGACGAGGATTCGGGTCTGCCGGGATTCACTAAGGTCGTGCGCCCGATATTCTGCATGTGTCGCTGCTGCGCCGAGGTCCGCCGGAGTTCTTCTTCCCGGTGCATGTAAGTCCTGATCTTGCGACACAAAATCCACGGTTTTTCCGAATCCGTCGGGTTGTCCGACAGCCACGCCCCCTTTTTGTTACGTGAAAGCTGGTGCCGATGCGACACAATCCAATCGTGTGTGCCAAAATCCCAGGGCAATTCGGCGCAAATCGTAAATATTCTGGAAACCCGACGAAAGTGCGGCGTTCGGACCCTTAGTAAATGAGCCCCCATTTTTCTATCATGGCTAAAGCAAGATGGCATAATCCGGAAAAGTAACGTTGAAGTGAAATGAGAATTGGTTGGATAAAGTCAAGGAGGAGGAGAGTTTAGCACTAAAGTCAAGCTCTCCCTGCCACAGAATGTCCCCTTTACATAAATGACATCTTCCACCAGATTTCTAGTGAGTTGATTACTGATGTCCTTGGACACAAGACCTTCAGTTACAGCGAGTGGGCAGTTTAGGCTAGGGGAGCTTGACTTGAGTGCTGAACTCTCCTCCTCCTTGACGTTGTACAACCAATTCACATCTTACTTCAAAGTAGATTTTCTGGATGATGTCACCATGCTTGGCCAAGAAAGAAACATGATAATTAGAGATGAGCGAGCACTAAAATGCTCGGGTGCTCGTTATTCGAGACAAACTTTTCCCGATTTTTTTTTTGCATGAGTGTTCGTCTCGAATAACGAGCCCCATTGAAGTCAATGGAGACCCGAGCATTTTTCAAAGGGACCATGGTTCAGGAATAAAATGTGTTATTTAATTGAAAAAGAATGTCTTCTGATAAGTGATCAGATGTATGCAAACATCTGCAATCTATTCTTCACTGTTCCGCGCGGATATTATCTCCCGACAAGTTATCAGATGTGAAGAACAGTGAAGAATAGATAAAAACAGTGAAACACAGGAATAATTTAAGTGAAAAACGCAGTGAAAAACACAGTGAAGAATAGATTACAGATGTTCGGCACATCTGCTTACTTGTCGGGGTGATACGCTGTCCCGGGATCGCTCCTCTTTTCCACTGAAGTCTCCCGCGCTGCCCGAGCTCCCGCTCCGATTCTCCCGTGCCCGTGTTCCCAGCTGCCGATGTCTCCCCCGTGCTGCCCGATGTCTCCCCGTGCTGCCGCATGTCTCCCCGTGCGCCCGATGTCTCCCCGTGCTGCCCGATGTCTCCCCGTGCTGCCCGATGTCTCCCCGTGTGCCCGAGTCTCCCCGTTGCTGCCCGATGTCTCCCCCGTGGCTGCCCGATGTCTCCCCCGTGCTGCCCGATGTCTCCCCGCATGCCCCCGATGTCCCTGCTGCCCGATGTCTCCCCCGTGCTGCCCGAATGCTCCCCCGTGCTGCCCGTGTCTCCCCCGTGCGCCCGATGTCTCCCCCGTGCTGCCCGATGTCTCCCCGTGTGGCCGATGTCTCCCCCGTGCTGGCCGATGTCTCCCCGTGCTGCCCGATGTCTCCCCGTGCCGTCTCACCGTGCTGCCCGATGTCTCCCCCGTGCTGCCCGATGTCTCCCCGTGCTGCCCGATGTCTCCCGTGCCGGCCCGATGTCTCCCCGTGCTGCCGAGTCTCCCGTGCTGCTCGATGTCCCCCGCTGCCCGATGTCTCCCCCGTGCTGCCCGATGTCTCCCCGTGCTGCTTGATGTCTCCCTGCTGCTGTCTCCCTGCTGCGTTCGTGCGTATCTCCGACAGTAAGCAGATGTGCCGAACATCTGTAATCTATTCTTCACTGTGTTCTCACTGTCTTTTTCACTTAAATGATCCTGTGTTCCCTGTGTTCACGTTTTTTTTCTATTCTTTTCATTGTGTTTCACTGTGTTTTTTTTAATTAAATGGCTCGATCTCGAGCAGGGGAAATACTCGTCCGAGCAACGAGCCGTTTCGAGTACCTTAATACTCGAACGAGCATCAAGCTCGGACGAGTATACTCGCTCATCTCTAATGATAATGTGTTAAGACACTTGACAACATACAGGTAGTGGTTTATAAGGTCTATTTCTGCTGATAGGTTCCCTTTAACGTTCAAGAAGATCCTTATGTAGACTTTTAACTTTTGAATTTGGGTCAGAATGATTGGCCTGTGTTTTGGCTGGTTAAACTGAAATAAACATATAGATCACAGTGACATTTGAGTCGAAAAATTTGGCTGATTGAATTGTATTGAATTTTCTATTCCAAACTCAACGACGTGGAAGCAGCCTAAGCGTGCCCGTACAGAAACAATTCTTTTTTTTTTAAAAAAACATAATTTGCTCTACTGCATAGATTTATTTTTAACAAACCCCCTTTGTTAAACTATTCAACGAAACAATGTGAGACATTACGACTCCATGTAGGAAATAACCTCTTTCATGTATAAATTCTCCCTCGGAAGATTAGCCAGTATTGGCCTAGAAAAGATACAAAGAAATCACAACTAATTAAGGAATTACCATAATATTGTATCAAGAGCCTAAACCATTGTTAGGTTTTAGTTTTTGAACCATTCCATGTTAATTGGGGTTTTTCTGGTCAAGATAATTTGCAGAGTTGGAAATATCACTTTCTAGTTATTAGTCGGTGGAGGATGTCAACAGCGAGACTTTGATATAAATAGCGTTTGCGGGGAATGAATTAAATATAGATACACATGCATATTCAGGATTTCGCTTTGAGAAGAAAATCAAAGAGATGATCAACTCTTTAAGTGTTAAGATTTCAGAACTAGAACATATGGAAACAATGGAGGTTCCGTCAATAGAGGAGATTCGAGAGAGACACCTCTACCTCCCCCGAAAAACAAACGATTGAATAGTTAACATCCAGCTGATCTGATATTTGGGGATGAGTGAGAGTATCTCATTGAAAGTGTTGGATTTGGCAACCTACATCTAACGTATATGACCAGATTTAACACCAGAATCGGGATCAACATTTTACAGTTCGTTTCTAGTGGAAATGGATGATTAAATGATTGGCCAACCAAATGTATAGCCAAACATGTAGTTCAGGAACATGTGGGTGTATATAGATTGGAACTATGGGGGCTTATTTATTAAGGGGTCAGCCGCGGGGCCGCATTTCTGTCGGGTTTTTCCGACGTGTTCGGGGATCGCACTGCTGGGAAGTTATTTAGTAGGCGATTGGATACACGAGATTGGATTTTCCACAATCTTGCCGGCTTTATGCGACACAATCGGGGTGGGCATCGGACGATCCGATGGATTACGACAACCGCGGATTTAAATTAAAAATTGTGTCAAGCCATGCACTTACATACGATGGTGAACCTTTCGGACCTGATCGGGGAAACGACACATTCACCAAATTGGGCACACCAATCTTCTTGAATCGCGGCACAGTGCATTGTCGTCGGACAATGCTTTTTTGGGAATCTCCTCCGGACCGGGTAAGTAAATGTGCCCCTATGTCTTTCATTGATGATGTTCCATGCCTGAGAACCCTCTGATGAGGTCCATGTGAGACGACCTATTTATAGGATATTGTAGTTCTATTATGGTAATAACATTTCTACTGGTTCTGTAGTATGATGAAGTCTTGTTGAGTTCCTTTAAGTTTCAAATATATCTCTAGTTGTCTATCACCTAACAATTACGGCAGTTCTAGGGTTCTTTCACACTACATATGTTCGCTGAGCCCTAACCCCTTCCCATTCATAGAGAAGTATGAGGCTGGCGTCCTAACACGGAGAAAAATAAGACATGTCCTATGTTTCTCTGTGTATGCTCATGGTGTGGAGAGACCAAAGGCGCTACAGCACCGTGACCCCTGGCACCATAGGCGACAATGGGGACTGATATCCGGCACAAATGGTGTCTGGTGGAGGCAGCAGCTCTAAAGGAAATCTATCTTTGTGTATATCATGTTTTATTGTTTGAGAAAACGTCTTCCTCTTAATTATGGAAAAATTGTATTAATCGCCTCTTCGTTCAACGTGTGTTTCACCATCCTGACTAATCCTATACACTTTTCAATGAGTATCTCTTTACTTTTTATTTCCATCATCTTGGAGCTATATGGATTTAATTTGGTTGAAATTAGGTTCGTCAAGTTCTTCCAAACAATGGGAAAAAAATTCAGGAAGAGTATAGGTCCTACAGAAACCAGAAGTAGAGCAGACTGGACGGAAACTCTGGAATGAACTCAGAAAATACCAGAACTGGAGCTTGGGAGCAACCCGGTCCGTCCGGTCAGCGCTTTTCCTCCGCCGGCAAAGCAACTGGCAGAAGCCAAGGTGAGAAGACCTGGTGGGGCAACGCCCGTCCGAACACAAGATCTGAGTTGAGCAGTGAGTAACGAAGCAACCACCATTACACATATCATGGAAGACAGACAGCCTACGTTTTGGGAACGTAGATAACAGCCCCCAAACATTTTCTACCCTTATCGAAGACCAGATACCCTAAATTTACTACGTTTCAAACCGTGACTGCCGCACATATGAGTACAAAAATAGATCTCCTGTGAGTATAGCCGTGACCTTAAGGCGGGGGTTGTGCCATTCCTTTGTTTGTCGAGGAGAGAGAAACAATCTTCAACACTTTGTTTTCCTGTGTTCTTCTATATTTGCTTTCTCTGGTGAGAAAGAAGAAAAATGATCTGCTGACTCATAAAGTAGTTTTATCCATACGTTTTATTACACCTTCAGCGGAGCAAGTAATGAGAGAGAGGAACTGTAAAGAGCTATTTTCAGAGTTAACTAATGCTGTGGATGTCACTTAATTTACAGTCTTCTTGAAATGAGAGTTTGTGAGGAGGTAATCACCCGATCTACTAGGAGCTGTTAGGAGAAGATAATGCTGCCGCATTGGATTACTTACCACTTAATACCTGGAAAAACCCCTAAAAGTCTTTATGAACCTGGTGCTGGGACCCGGAGCGCTAATAACTATGTGCTATTAAAGGCATGTATGTGTTGCGATTTTGTTACCAGCAGGCTATTTTAAGGTCTTGTTGTAAGGGGAACCAAAAGTGAACATACACTCTAACCTTGTTGCATAAGGGTCCCAATTAGGAGTGTGGATTGCCATATAAAAAGTCTGTTTTTTATTGCCCCCCTTCCCTTGGTTTCCACAGTCTCTCCCAGACACGTTAAAAACCTAGACCACCAGGAAATGTGAAAAAAAATATCTCTTTAATACCCTAAACCACCGGGATGTAACTATAAAACCTTTCACCCCCTAGATCACAAGGATGTTTACATAAAAATGTGACTGAGTTTTAGGGATCTACTGAAATTGAAACCTTGTCCCTAGAACTGGTATTCGTCAACATGAAATTGATTGGAGTCCAACAGCTAGAACCCCCGACGATCTACTTTTAGCACCAGTGGATGGTAGCGGAAGAAGGTGGAGAATCATAAAGCTTTATCTCGCACTTATTGCGTAGTGTTGGCACTTTAGAGAACAGGTTTATCTTTTTGGGGGCCACTATAATGTGGCAAAGCCAAGGCCGGTTTGGTTCAGTGTGAGGGCATCTAAAAATGGTCTATTTTACTACTGTGTGATCTCTCTTCATAAAAAAAATTGGGGAATATGCATTCTGTGACCTAAACTTGATCCTTCTACCGTGGACCAATGAAAAAGAATAGATGCTCCCAGACAGGAAGTGTGACACCAGGTGGCCTTATAGTTGGACCCCCTATTCCCAAGGTCAACTCACAGAGTTGTCACCTCAGATAGGAAATCACAAGCCTGCAGAAGACGCATGAACACAATGTTAAAAATGGAAGGCCTATCTTACAAATGGTATATCAGCCAAACTATAAACTGCGACCCTGTCTTACCGAAAAGCATTCATGGGTCAGATTTCACAATGAACATCCTGTTAAGAAACACCTGTAGTAAAAGAAAGGGTGGGCCTCATCCATAAAGGTACTGGAGCAGCAGTAGAAAACCAAGGGGTTCTCAGCTTCATAGGAAAAGAAGGTAGCTTTAGCCATTACCTTGGAAGGTTGGTCTCACATGCAACATTTATGGTGATCTAACTGCAGTAGACTTCCCCTGAGAATTGATAGATCCTACCGTCCCACCATTCCACATAAGACCATGTCATATAAATGTATACATATACATATGGAATTCATCATAGATTATCATTCTTTAAATTTACAAGAGATATACAGTAAATGTGTAATTTCTTACTTCTTGGACGTTACTGTCAGGTTCGCTAGGGAGATTGCTGGGACTTCTGGTTCTTCTGGTGGTGCCAGCAGCGTTCTCCGTACCCCGGCGCGTATCCGCGCAAACTCCACCTCTCGTCCTGGGCAGCGGCTGCTAAGATCTCGCGCTGTCTAGGAGGGGCTGGGACTTTGAACCTCTGCTTGGTGCCTGGTTGTTCTGCACCATGAGGGGTTAATTCCCAGGAACTGTCCAGCTCCTATCAGATTCTGGAGGTGGAGTTCTGGCTGCATAAATTGCAGCTTCACTAGTCTCCAGTGCCAGTGTTTGAAAATCCCTTTCTCCACCTGGTTGCTGCTAGTTTGTATTGCTCGGTATCTGTATCTATATTGTTGCTAACTCGGCTAGTTTTAGACTTTGACTCTTTGCTTACTGATTCTGCTTTTGACGTTCCCTCTAGTTGTGACTCCGGCTTGTTTACGATTCTTTTATGTTTTATGTTTGTCAGTCTGTTTGTGTTGCCCTTCCCACACTTACCCAGAGTATTTCGAGTCTTCAAGTAGTCGCCCCACGGTTTAGCGTGGGGGGGCTATAGGAAGGGACAGAGGTTGGGGCAAGCTCAGGGCACACTATCCCCTGTCTTTTGTGTACCCTATCCTAACAGTTACTGACTGGACTGGTCACAGGAGGACCGTCTTTCTAGATAACACGATTTTGAAATACTCTGTGACTGTATTGTGCTACTAGCTGCCTTTTATGTTGTGAAGTGCAACTTGCCAAGAGGTATTGTACAAGATAGATTTCATAAATGAGATATTAACCGCCAAAAACGTCCCTCCACCAAAAAAACAAAATTTTACCTGCCATTTGGTACAACTAGTCAACAGAGCTGTTGACCTCTATTCTGTCTCAAAGGCCTCTGTTGTTTTACTTACCTACCCCCTGGGTTGAATGAAGAGTTGGAACACATGCAAAATAGCCAAGCCCAAAATTACTCTCCATTCAGGCCGGCTACGGAATAGGGTCAGCGGACACTCTTTTTTAGATGTTTCGAAACCTTCATGTTATCTTGGAAAGCCGGTCATCATGTTTGACATATCAGGTCTACTGAAGAAGACACGTAAGAAATTCCCTGTCAGGCTTCTGGGGTAGTGAACCCTCGGGACCACCGCGGATATTGACACAAGCCGACACCTGGGACCAGAATCTAAGTGGCACCCAGACTTCACCATAGCCTGCCGCAAAGAAGGATGGTCTTGCTACGGCTTGGTGCCACCAGGTCATTCCACAGGTGTGACATGTCCGCGGTGGCAGCAAAGGTCGAGATACAGGAACACGGAAGTCGGGAACAGGCCAGTAGTCAGGGCAGGCGGCAATGGAACAGAAACAGGAATGGAGCATGAGGTCTGAACTGGCAGTGAAGGAGCGAAGTCAGGGTCAGGTCCAGGGTCACAACGGGAGGGCAGAATGCAGGGAATGCACACGAGTAGCTTTCTCTTAGGCGTAGGCTCAAAGATCCAGGGTGGGGGGGGGGGGGGGTTGCTGAGAAAAGCCGGCTTTTCAGGAATTCCAGAAGTGACCAGTGCCAATCAGCGGCATGCTGGCCCTTTCAATCAGCAAGTGCCGGCGCGTGCGTGCCCTAGCTCGTAACGAAGCACTGGCACGGAGAGGGGCACAGGTGTGCCTGCGATCCAAGACGTGGATTGCAGGGGCACCCGTGACAGTCCCAAAATATCAAAAAAATATTCAGTCACATGATATATGATGAGTAAGAATTGCAAAATCATGACACAGATGAGATGAGGCACACACATAGTCCTTCTATATCACGGAGCTTAAGCTGCTTCTTGGGCAGCCATCTGTGCTTTATTTATAAGGCCAGGGTGGACACATCTGTATATTTGGAAGGTCCCTAATGTAAATGATCAGTTCCTGAGACAACTCCCACTTTAAAGCCACATTTATTGTTAGACCTTTAATGAGCCTCTTCTAAGGCACAGTCTAAACCTCTGCCTGGCAATTCGCTTTCCTGCGCGATGCACAAGATATAATAGAGTCTCCGGGGAGATTTCGCTTTACTCTCCTCGAACCACAGGATGACAGCTGAGCTCGGTGTAAAAATGGGGTTGTAGCTGCGCTTCATCATTTCTTTGAGATAATGGATTTTTTTTCTTACTTATCGACAGACAATCTGACGCTTCCATTGATTTCACCAAACCAATCAATGGACAATGATCCATCGGTTTATAATGATCCTACACAACTTTATAGAGATTTGGTGAGCTGTTACGAGAAAGTAGAGAATACAACGGCCAGGAGGTGACCATCAATATATAGTAGGGATTAATAATATATGACAGGTGCTCTACAACTGGAGAGGGTCATTGTTAATGCTCTCATCCACTGGTTAATGGGTTGGCTTTAAAGTTAACCCTTTTACATATGGGTGGTAATGTATTTCTAATGATTGTGGTCTCCAATTTATGGATCTTCATGAGGTGCAACCATCGACCACTTGTTGTTCACCTCCATCTTGCTGCAGACCATGTAAAAAGTAACAACTGGCTCCTCTATGATCAGTCCTGCCCTTCAGCTGTTGGGCCCTTGTTTTAATAGGGTTAACATGCGCACAGACTAAATTTTAAAGGATCAGCATATCCTGCAACTGAGTCATCAATCCTGGCACTGCCATCCACTGTCTATGTGAGCGCAGGAGATAGATGAGCTCCATGATTGTCCTGCTTTGCGCTGTATTTCACGGGATTGTGGTGCACACAAACGATTTTTGGCGCAATCACGCGACAGAAATCAGGGGCGTGGCCGCCGGCCAACCCGAAGGATTTGGAAAAAACGCAGAATTTAAAAAGCCATTTGTGTCGCAAGATCAAGCACTCACATACACCAGAAAAAAGCAGGTGAACTCCGGCGGACCTCGGCGCAGCAGCGACACCTGGTGAATATCAGCTCACGGACTTAGTGAATCCCGGCAGAACCCGAATCAGCGCCGGAGAACCCGCCACTGGATCGCGACTGGACCGGGTAAGTAAATGTGCCCCATTATCTTCTACGACATAAATAGGGGATAACTTTGGGATAACATCTTATAACTTTGCCTGCCATGATCTCGGCCTGTATTCTTATTGGTTCTCTGCTCGTCAAGTTCCATAGTTTCTTGACAACTGAGACTACTTAATAGAATTTAAAGGGTTACTACATTTCCCACTTAGACATCGTCCTCAGGAATAGCACTGCTACAAATGGTTTCTCTCATTGGAATTGGTCATTATCATTTTCTTCTCCATCCTCCAGAGAAGTAGGAATGCTCAGAAGTTTTAGGGTTCTTAATACAGGCAGTCCCAGGGTTACGTACAAGATAAGGACCGGAGGCTTGTACTTAAGTTGAATTTCTATGTAAGTCGGAACTGGTATATTTTGATGTACAGTAACTCCAGACAAACAAGCCATGGTGATGCCGGGGATCGTATGCGGGTTGCCGATCTATGCAGTAAGTATGGGAAGTAGTTACCTGCAAGCTCCGGCTGTGGACTGCCTAGAAGCCCTCCGCCCACTGACTTGTAACTAAGGAAGCGTGAGATCGCATCCTTAGTTACCTGATCCGCGGCATCTCCAGCAAGCTCCGACTCTCAGATCTTCCTGCTTCCTGTGAACTGCATAGAAGCCCACCGCCCACTGACTTGTAACTAAGGAAGCGTGAGATCGCATCCTTAGTTACCTGATCCCCAGCAACTCCGTGTCTGCGCTTCAGCGCGGAAGTGCAATGCGCATGCGCAAGGCGCCGAGGGTCCCGTTCGTATCTACAGGTTGTACAAATCTCGGAACGTCGTAAGTCGGGGACTGTCTGTACTACAGTCCATCATTACCCTACAAAAATAGGCTAACTCCTTAAAGTGCCACTCAGAATGCCCCTCATTATAATGTAAAAACAATATCCAGTAATGGTGCCACCTGAAAAAGACGGTAGTACAAAACATGCTCTGAACATAGAAATTGTTGAGTTAAAAACCTGTTTTTATACTCTGACCGGAGCTCCAAGTCTGTAAGCTCTATCTTGTAGCAGTGTTAATTTTAATGATATGATTCACTTATTCCATTGCATGGAAAGTACTCCAATAGGAATAGACGACTATTCAGAACATCTTTAGTGCGTTTTTTTCTTTTTCCCTTCAAGTCTACCAATCAGTAGGTCGCTAGGAAAAAGTAGACGCACAAAATAGCATAGTATGTTCTTGAGATGAAAATGTATTTCTAAAATTATACTCACAAAGGTACTGTTAAAAATGAGCATATAAAGCAGTGGTGGCGAACCTATGGCACGGGTGCCAGAAGTGGCACTCAGAGCCCTCTCTATGGGCACCCGTGCCACTCACCCCACCACAGAGCAGGGAGTAATAAGTTACTGTTTGAATTGTCGCTTTGCGAAAAAGATGCGGGTTTTGGATGTAGTTTGGGCACTCGGCATCTAAAAGGTTTGCCATCACTGATATAAGGTAATCGATGGGACGCCAGTCTCGTGTGCTCGCCCGATACTGGGTATCGCCACCTTCGGCTTCTTCCAGGGTGTAACTAGTGTCTAACTCCCATCTCTTTTAAACAAATGATTTTGCTCTGAACATGCCATGCTTACTGCCTATGAGGATGCAGCCGAGTAGTGGATTTAAATATAAGTTCGGGGCCACCTTAAACCACCCACCAAGTTTTATACTGAGAAGGACCTTCACCCATGAAATCCTCACACATATGTTCCTGCTCTGAATACACATGTACACAAGAGTCATTTCAGGACCTTTGAAGGCTCTCCAAAGGTCCTGAAACCACAGATTGAAAGCAGGAAGTGATTCCAGACTTGTAGGGGCTATAATATTCATATAGCTCAGGCCTCATGAAAGATTACTCCACCCCTTGTGTTACCTATAGTCCCCCCCCTGAAGAACACATCAGATAAATACTGTATTCTGCAACCCCCTCCCCAATGGGCAATGCTTGATGGACCACCGGGGGTAGATGATTAGGTTTACTGCTTATCGGTGCTGTTAGTAGGTGGTGTGACACACTGCGCACAACATTCAGGATGAATGTCTGATTATCATCTAGGAGGCAAGGATGATGTCACTGCTATTTTATATCAATTACCTGCATTAGTCAACCCTTATTCAATGTACAATAATGAGACGAAGAACAGAAACTCTTACAAGTGCTCGAGTTCTAGCAGATGTGTTTTCAAGTGAACATAGATCGTCCTGATATCGAGAACAGCAATATTGATGGAACGGTATGAAATCCAAAAAATAACATGGAATTTTTCCTCAACAACGCCACTGTTGCCGATGTTTGAGATGGAAACTTAACAAAATGCTCAAAGAGGAACTTTTACCACCTTCACCAACCCCAACCCTTCATATTATAATTGTTGAAGTTGATGTAGGTGATTAAAGGTCCTTTTTGAAGAATCTTTCTACTTCAAAATGGCCGTCATGGTCAACACCAATCTTGAAAAGTTTCTCCCCTTCCCTTGTACTACTAGGCCACAAACAGGGAGCTGATATCACTAACCATCCCCAGGTCTATCCATATAAATATCCCACCCTGTACCATTAGACAACTACCTATTACACCTCCCGAGATTCCAGCACTGCAACAATGGTCTTGTCTGTGAATACTTGACTTATCCAATCTTTGGCCATAGTGGTAGCCACCAAGACTAGCGATTGGCTGAAGTATTCACATGGTCAAACAAGGGCATTATATATTCATATATGCAACCAAGTGAACAAAAACAGTGGGGGCGTTACAGTGTTCAGTGTGTGATTGCCTATAACCTGACATTCAATAACCACACTGTAATAATCACATGTACAAAGTGATATTTAATTTAAAAAGAAAAAGCTTTGAGAAGAAAAATTGTTTCACCCCAAATTAAATAATTGATGTTTCCTGTAAAAGGATGCCCTTTATCCCTTTAAGTTTTTCTCTTAATAAAAAAACAATGAAAACCACAAGTTGTCCTGCAAAAAACAAGCCCTTACACAAATTATAGTCGTCTTTGAAGGAATTGACTTAAAAATGATTTTCAAGACAGCAAAAGCGGAATTTTGGGATGGGATTTAAGTGGGAGTGTACTACGTGGTGTATATTAAAGTCTCCTGCCACTGAATCTGCAAACCCCCTATAAGTCTGGTATTCATGATGTTCCCTAGGGAGACTATAAATATCACTAAAAGAGACTAAACTTTCAAATAACCCCCCTACAGTATGAGCTTCCCAGACATTGGGGGTCATTTCCTAAGGGCCCGATTCGAGTTTTCCCGACGGGTTACCTGAATATTTCCGCCAATTTTCCCTGTATTGCCCCGGGATTTTAGCGCACACGATCGGATTGTGGCGCATCCGTGCCGGCATGCACACGACGGAAATCGGGGGGTGTGGCCGAACGAAAACCCGACGGATTCTGAAATACCGCCGAATTTAAAAAAAATAAAGTGTTGCGGGACTCGCACTTCCCTTCACCAAGTATAGGATTGTGAACTTCAGGGCATTCCGGCAGGCCTCGGGGAACTTCAGCGCAGCAGCGCCACCTGGTGGACATCAGAGGAACTACCTTAGTGAATCACCAGAAGAACCGAATCCACCGCAATTTTTTAGCTCTATCCAAATTAGCTTAATGCAATAGGGGCGGGCCTATGCACCTGTGGGACATCACATGACCAGGGATATAACTAGCTTTGCACCTGTGAGACATCACATGACCATTAATATAACGAGCTGTGCACCTATGTGACATCACATGACCAGGGATATAACGAGCCATGCCCCTTGTGACATCACATGACCAGGGATATATAACGAGCCGTGCACCTGTGTGACATCACATGACCAGTAATATAACAAGCTGTGCATCTGTGTGACATCACATGACCAGGGATATAACGAGCCATGCCCCTTGTGACATCACATGACCAGTAATATAACGAGCTGTGCACCTGTGTGACATCACATGACCAGGGATATAACGAGCCATGCACCTGTGTGACATCACTTGACCAGGGATAAAACGAGCCGTGCACCTGTGTGACATCACATGACCAGGGAGATAACGAGCCGCACACCTGCATGACATCTTATGACCAGGGATATAACGAGCCGTGCTCCTGTGTGACATCACATGGCCAGTAATATAACGAGCTTTGCACCTGTGTGACATCACATGGCCAGTAATATAACGAGCTTTGCACCTGTGTGACATCACATGACCAGCAATATAATGAGCCGCACACCTGTGTGATATCACATGTCCAGCAATATAACGAGCTGTGCACCTGTGTGACATCACATGTCCAGCAATATATAATGAGCTGTGCACCTGTGTGACATCACATGACCAGGGATCAGTTTTTATCCCCAGGAATACAACAATAAAGCTTCCTATACAATGACAGCAAGCAGAGATCTAGCACACTTAGAGTAAAGTATTTAAAGAAAATTTAAATTATCAATTATTTCCTGAAAGTGGGCGACCCCTTTAAAGGGAGAGGACTGTCATCCCACATGTAAGATCAGCATTGTAAAGAGCACCTTATACGTGGAATTTGATAGAAACATACATTGTTATCTTTATGCAAATTAATTTCTTGGTGCACTGGAGGCGGGGCCTGTTGGTGCACTTGTCTTGTTTCAGAGATCCTGTGGATATATCATAAGAAAGAAAGATGGGGCCACAGCCTTTATTGGGAGCTTTTCTTTTGTCAGAGCTGCGGTTTCATTTCTGTTGCATCAAACGTGATCACATGCGGCTGCTGAATATCCCGGAAAGAATCCTCCGTATAATCGTCTATGAAGAGAAGTATTGGGAGGACTAAATACGGTCTTGTTTCATTCCTGACAGCGTCAGGCGTCGCACTCGCGGGGGAATATCGGAGCACTGCTTGAAGTTGTTTACCACAGAGCGAATCTCCGCAAACACGAGACAAAGTAAGTGAATTATCCGAGGCCTCGGTGTAATCACCTTCTCTTACCAGATGGCAAAGTATAGAGATAATGTTATGTTTAAGGTTAAAATAAAAGATAATTCGATTGCGGCTTCACGTGGACCGGATCTCGAGCCGCCTCAGATCTGGAACGGGAAATAAAGCCTCAAACCAAAAAAAAATGCAATTTCATTTAGACACCGAGGAGAATTCGGTCATTTCCCCAGATCTCGCTCGCTGGCAGAGAATTATCCAATCTGTGATATTTCTATCTATATTCCAAATCCTTCAAGGGCAAATATCAGTCAATCAGGAGGAAACTGTGAGCATATGAAAACCTCCAGGCGACCTTAAAGGGGAAGGAGCCCTAGTTATGGCTGACATCTCCATTTTCTAAGAAATCTTAAATAAAAAGTTGAGAATGATAGTGATTGGAGCCATGTTTTTTTTTTCGGATTCATTGGGACACATTTACTTATCCAGTCCATTCACGATCCAGCGGCGCGTTCTTTGTGGAGGATTCGGGTTTTCCGGCAAAGGTAGTGCGCCCGATGTCCACCAGGTGTCGCTGCTGCGCTGAAGTCCATCGGAGTTCACTGGAGTTCATCAAGCTATCGTGGGTGCAGGTAAGCGCGTGTCAAGCGGCACATTGTATTTAAAAAATACGGCAGGATTTTCTTATGGCCATGCCCCCCCGATTTCCGTCGCGTGCATGCCGGCGCCGATGCACCACGATCCGATCGCATGCGCCAAAAACCCGGGGCAATTCAGGGAAAATCATTGCAAACTGGTAAAATTCGGGTAACCCGGTGGAGAAACGCGATTCAGGCCCTTAGTAAATGACCCCCATTATCTTACTTTTTTTTTTTTGTTAAAATGGTGGTCACAAGTTGTAATGATGATCTCCTGACGAATAATAGGATCTCCGCCAATCCTAACAACTGAGGTCTAACCCCCTGAAATGTGCAGCTATTCTCATGAAAATTCGAGGCTGAAATTTTTGTGATCAATGCAGGTGCCATAACCTGGACCTTCACAAATCCATCTCCTATTCTGTAGTCAGGAACATAACTAGAAACTACTGGGTCCTGAAGCAAAACTTAGAAGGGCAATAAGACACAATCGGCAGCCTATCTAAAAAGACTTAAATAAAACGCACAGTGATGTCACAGTACAGGGATAATACACAACAGTAGTCCAGTAAGATATCACTCACAGGATACACAGTACAGGGATAATACACACAGTGATGTCACAGTACAGGTATAATCAACAGTGATGTCACAGTACAGGATAATACACACAGTGATTGTTAACACGAGTACTGACGCGAGACATCAATTTAGTCTATACCACACAGTGATGTCAAGCACGTACAGGGATAATAACACACAGTAGATGTCACAGTACAGGTGACACGCATATATACTCACCAGTGATTGTGCACAGTACGAGGGATAAGTACACACAGTGATGTCACACGTTACAGGGATAATTACACACAGTGATGTACAGTACAGGATGATAAACTACACAGTGATGTCACCGTACAGGGAGAATACACACCAGTGATGTCACAGTACAGGGGATAATACACACAGTATGTGACAGTACAGGGATGTATACACACGTGATGTCACACGTACAGGGATAACACATGATGTCACAGTACTGGAAATAACACGGATGTCACATACAGGATAATACCACAGTGATGTCACAGTACAGGGATAATACACACAGTGATGTCACAGTACAGAGAATCACCAGTGAGTACGTACAGAGAATAACACAGTTATGTCACAGTACAGGGATGAATACACACAGTGATGTCACAGTACAGGATAATACAACATTGATGTCCAGTACAGGGATAATACAAACAGTGATGTCACAGTACAGGGATAAATACACACAGTGATGTCACAGTACAGATGATAAGACCAACAGTGATGTCACAGTACAGGGAAATACACACAGTGATGTCACATACAGGAATAATACACACAGTGATGTCACAGTACAGGGATAATACACACAGTGATGTCACAGAAGGGATAATATCACCGACACACAGTGAGTCACCAGTACAGGGATAATACACACAGTGATTACAGTACTACAGGGATAATACACACACTGTGATGTCACAGTACAGGGATAACACACACAGTGATGTCACAGTACAGAGATAATACACACTGAGTCACAGTACAGGGATAAATACAAACAGTGATGTCACAGTACAGGATAATACACCAAAGTGATTCACAAGTACAGGGAAAACACACAGTGATGTCACAGTACAGGGATTAATACACACAGTGATGTCACAGTTACAGGGATAATACACACAGTGATGTCCCAGGACACGGTAGAGGAATACACACAGTGATGTCACCAGTACACGATGATAATTCCCACAGTGATGTCACAGTACGGGATAATACCCACAGTGATGTCACAGTACAGGGAGAATACACACAGTATGTCACAGTACAGAGGATAATCCACACACAGTGATGTCACAGTACAGGATTATACACACAGTGATGTGTAACGTACAGGGATAATACACACAGTGATGTACACAGATAATACAACACAGGGTCACAGTACAGGATCACACACAGTGATGTCACAGTACAGAGATAATACACCACAGTGATGTCACAGTACAGGGATAATACACACCCGTGATTGTCACACAGTACAGGGATAATACACACAGTGATGTACAGTACAGGATATTCACACAGTGATGTCACCGTACATGGATAATAACACACAGTGAGTCACAGAACAGGGATATACACACAGGATGTCACAGTACAGGGATTATAACACAGGATGTACAGTACAGTACAGGATAATACACAAAGTGATGTCACAGTACAGGGATAATACACACAGTGAGTCACAGTACAGGGATATCACCAAGTAGTCACAGACGGATAATACACACAGTGATGTCACAGACAGGGATACTAATACACACCAGTGATTGTCACAGTACAGGGAATATCACACAGTGATGTCACAGTACAGGGATAATACACACAGTGATGTCACAGAGTACAGAGGATATTACACACAGTGATGTCACAAGACAGGGATAATACACACAGTGATGTCACAGTACAGGGTAAAACACAGTGATGTCACAGTACAGGATTAAACAAAAAAAAAATTACACCCAGTGATGTCACAGTACAGGGATAATACACACGCAGTGATGTCACCGTACAGGGATAATACACACAGTGATGTCCTACGTACAGAGATAATACAGTGATGTCAGTACAGGATATACACACAGGAGTCACAGTACAGGGATATATACACAACGTGATGTCACAGTACAAGTATCACAAATGTGGACATAGGGATAATACACAGTGATGTCACAGTTACAGGGATAATACACACAGTGATGCACAGTACAGGGATAATACAACAGTGATGCTGACAAGGGATAATACACACAGTGATGCACAGTTGACAGAGGGATAAACACGCCAGTGAGTCACAGTACAGGGATAATACAAACAGTGATGTACAGTACAGAGATAATCACACAGTGATGTCACGCTAAGGGATAATACACACAGTGATGTCACAGTTACAGGGATAATACACACGTGATGTTCACCAGTACAGGAAGTAATACACCCAGTGATGTCCAGGTAAGGGATAATACACACAGTGATGTCACAGTACAGGGATAATACACCAGTGAGTGTGTCACAGTTACAGGATAATACACACAGTGATGTCACAGTACAGGGATAATACACACAGTGATGTCACAGTTACAGAGATATACACACTGAGTGATTGTCCACAGTAACAGGGATGAATACACACAGTGATGTCACAGGTAAAGGGGATAATACACACAGTGATGTCACCAGTACAGAGATAATACACACAGTGATGTCACAGTACAGGATAATACCACAGTGATGTCACAAGTACAGGGATAATATACAACATGATGATGTCACAGTACAGGGATACTACACAGTGATGTCACAGTATAGAGATAATACACACAGTGATGGCACTACAGGGATAATACACACAGTGATGTCACAGTACAGATGTAATTACACACAGTGATTGCACAGGACAGGATAATACACACAGTTGATGTCACAGTCAGGGATATAATATACACAGTGATGTCACCAGTAGGGCATAATCCACACTAGTGAGGTCACAGTACAGGAATTAATACACACAGTGATGTCACAGTACCAGGATATAATACACGACAGTGATGTCACAGTACAGGGATAATACACGCAGTGATGTCACAGAAGCTCTGACCCAGCAAAGCCACGGGATGTAATATGCAGGATCCATTTTTATGCCATAAAGGATCAAATAATGCAGAAGTCAAGACCAGAGAGCCGATCTGGACTTGATGGAGCACGATAGGCGCATGTTTCCGACTCTCAGGCGCACCACTTAGACAAAGAGCCATCCTACGTCCTCTTACTACAAGGGCAAGAGAGAACTCCCACACGATGGCTTTCCCTTTGCCCTGCATGCACGCTCTAGCAGTGGTCAGGTTTTCCTCACTCATTCAGAAGAGCTGCCTTCCTTCCTGCGATCGCTAGAACTTTCTCCAATGTCTCTCCCGGACTGGGACATGCCATCAGTCGACCGACCAATTCAACCCAACGGACCACCCTCGACTGATTCAAGATGGGCCTCACGACCTAACTCGCCCCTTCCACCACGCCAGAAAAATAGGGGACGACCCACCTCTGATTAAATTCCAGGAGTCCAATCTTCATACATTTTTGGACTGACCCCTGTCTATTTGGGACTTACACTTATTCTTTACACCCGATTCAACGTCCCTACTTATCTACCGACATGCTATTGCATTTCATTACTTGCTTTTGGGGCCCTTCCAGAATGGGCCCATGTGTTCACGGTCCCAGTGCCAAGTGATGGTCTATGTAATGCTTAGACACACCTGCTCAAACCCCCACACCTGTGTTGGGCGAGCTCTGGTATCGCGAACACAGGGACCACCACGTGCCCATATTCCTCTCAAGCACACCTAAATTTGTGCTGGTACCTCCATTTTTTAAAATTCAAAATATGGTTGAAGCCTAAGAGGGTATAATAAAAATGAAAGCTTACATAACGTAAAAGAGAAATAAGAAAACAGTCTAAAATAAATTAGGCCTCATTGGCCATAGCAACCAATCACAGCTCGGCTTTTATTGCTTAAACTGCTGTGGTGCAATAAAAGCTGAGCTGTGATTGGACAGTGATCGGTCCTAATCTTTCTTTATTTTATGACATTCATAAAAATCTGACTGTGTGTAGTGTATCCATTCACAGGGTTTACAGCGCCGCAGGCAACACAAGCGGTTAATCCTTAACCAGGATCTGTACAGGGAGCCCATGGGAAATATAAAATTGTTTATATCAGAGATCCAGAACCATTTTATAGTTTAGTTTCCATGGAGACTGGCGCCCTGCATACGCTTCCTTTATCAAGTGTCTGAAAGTCAGATAAAGTGAAAGTGTGGCGCAAAGAGCGAGGAGGGTGAACGTCACCCATTAATAAGACGTGAGAAGCCAGGGTGGGGGTTACCTCATGGCTTAGGCCCTTTCTTGTAGTATAGGACACCGAAAAGGGAAATCCTGCCATATGGAGCTTGTGATTTGTCAGAAATACACTGATTTTTGCTCAAAATTTCCTCCTACATTTCGAATCAGTAGTAGTCAAATACCACGGCGTATAACCAAAAGCGTAATTCCCTGGGGGATGCTAAAGGGCTTCAGCTAATAGTAAATCTGGACGATCAATGTCATAAATGTCACCAATGTGATCTATCCACATGTACCTGTCGCCTAATGTAGCCTAGGAGGTCTAGTCAAGAAACAGCGCCCCCCTTGTTCATAGGTTGTGAATGGTATCGCAGCTAATTTCCATCAAAGCGTATAGGGGTAAGCTGTGGTGCCATGTACAATGCAGCAGGAGATATCCATAGGGTGATTTGTTATCTTCCCCAGAAATGGAAGAATTGAGCCTATTAACCCCTTATGGACCACACCATTTTAGGGCTTTAGGACCAAACCCGATTTTTTCATATTTCAAGTGGTTGGTTATAACCTTCGAACATTTTAACATATCCAGGTAATTCTGAGATAGTTTTCTTGTCACACATTGGGGCACATTTACTTACCCGTCCCATTGACGACGCCGATCCGGAATGTCCGATGAGGATTCGGGTCTGCCGCGATTCACTAGGATCGTGCATCCAATTTCCTGCATGTGTCGCTTCCCCCGCTGAGGTTCGCCGGAGTTTACCCGGTGCATGTGAGTGCGGATCTTGTGACACAATTTGGTTTTTAAATTCCGCGGTTTGTCCGAATCAGTCGGGTTGTCCGACATCCAGGCCCCCCCAATTTGTGTCGCATGAAAGTCGGCGCCGATGTGCCCCAATCCGATCGCGTGCGCCAAAAACCTGGGGCAATTCAGGGCAAATCGGAAAAAATCGTGAAACCGGACAGAAATGCGTCCGACGGACCCTTAGTAGTTGTGCCCCATTGTACTTCACAATAGTGGAAAAATTTGGATGATATCTTTTGCGTTGTATTTTGAAAATAATGGCTTTTTATGCATCCTCTCCCTTTTCTAGGATGTTATGGGGCTTAGAATTATGCAATTTGTCACATTTTTATGAAAATTGCCAAAATCTATATTTCCAGGCACCTGCGCGGTTTTCAAGTGAATTTAAGAGGCCTAAATAATAATAAAACCCCATAAATTACCCCATTATGGAAACTACAACCTTAAAGGACATCGACCACCAAAATGAAGGGAGGTAAACTTACAACACTGATATACTGGTGTGCGCCCCTGCTGGCAGGATCTGCTCTTCTTTAAGCTTCCTGTGCCTTTATTTTTAAGAAAAAAAGGATTTAATAATCATGCAAAGGAGCCTGAGGGGCTCCAGGCTCCATTAACACCTATGGAGCCTGGAGCCCCACAGCCTCATTTGCATAATGCTTTTTTTATTAGGACCTAAAGGAAGACGGATCCTGCCAGAGGGGGCACACACCAGTATGTCAGTGTGCTTGGTTTACAATCCTTCATCCTGGTGGTAGATTCCCTTTAAATGTATGAGAAACCAACATTAAGAAGCTTGTTCACCCTTTAGGTGTTTTACATGGGTGAGAACTAAATGGAGGTGGAATTTACAATTTGTCATTTTTTTAGACAATACATTAATTTTGGACCCAAAAATAAACATTTAAATGATGAAAAGCCCAATTTCTCCTGTGTTTGCCTTTACCCCATATATTTTGGTAAACTGATGTATGGGGGCACGGCCGTCCATAGAATGGAAGGAGGAGCCATTCAGTGCAGATTTGTCACATTTTAGGGGCAATAAAATGTTTATATTTTTTGTAATGTGGACATATGGGGGCTTATTATTTCCGGGATGACATCCACTTTTCAGGTCCATTATTAACTCTTTATTGGAGGGGAAAAGAAAATCATTAATTCTAGTTTAGGGTAACACTATTACAACAGTACCCCACTTATATAGCTTTTTATGGTTGAGTATATAGAACTCATTTGGTAAGACATTTTTTTACGGCGTTCACCATACGGGTTCAGTAACAATTTTATTTTATTGTACGGGATGTTACGGACGTGGTGATCCCAATATACAGTCAGTCCCCGAGTTGCGTACAAAATCTACAGTTCCGACTTACATACAAATTCAACTTAAGCCCCTTCTACACTGCGCGTTTTTCACATGCGAGTTCTGGCGTGCAGCGATTGCTGCGCAAACTTGCATTGCACTCTGTCCCATTGTATTCAATGGGTCTTTCTCTTCTTCTTTATTAGCGTTGTAAATTTGACGCGGTGCTTGCTTTCTTTGGCACGCCCGAGTCAAAAGCAAGATGCTCCTTATGTTTGCGGTTCACGCGCCAATTTTCAGCCCCATTCAGGTCTTGGAGTGCATCAAGAACGCATTGCCACTTCCAATCATTGCACGTGCAACTGCGATGCAGTTGTTTTAAACGTAAGGGTTGCCTATGTTACCAGAATAACAGTATTCTCCCTGCTGCGCGAACGATCATTTAATTAAAAAACACAGTTAAGACAAGTAGAATAGAATAAAAACAGGAAACACAGGGACATTTAGAGAAAAACACAGTGAGACACCCAGTGCAGAATAGATAAGATGTTCGGCACATCTCTTACTTGTACGGGAGTATACGCCGCGGAACACGGTGGCAAAAAAAGCATGTGAAGAAAATATAGTATGGGTGAAGAACACATTGCCAGATGTATTTAAACATCGCATGTGTTCTTCAACAAACATATAATTGTTCTTCACATGCTATTTTGTTCGCCCGTGCGCGCGTTACTACCCGACAAGTGCCCCAACAAGGCGGGAATGATTGTGCCGACATCTGTACATTATTCTGAACTGTGTTCTGCACGTGTTTTTATCTTAAATGGATCTGTGTCAATGTGTTCAGTGTTCACGTTTTTTATTCAGTCTCCACTGTTCTTTCACATCTGCTAACTTGTCGGGAGATAATAATTACGCGCGGAACGTGAAGAATAGATCTAGATGTTTGCAAATTATCAGAAGACTTAATTTTTCAATTAAATAACACTTTTTAATTCCAAACATGTCCCTTTGAAAAATGCTCGAATCTCCCATTGGGAAACGAGCGTGAAAAATGCTCCGAAAACAACAAAAAAACGCTAACAACACGGCGCGTGAAAAAACGCAAAAACGCTAATTACTCCAAGGAAAAATGGAACAAAAATGCAGCCAAAAACGTCAGTTTTTCACGCATTGCACCCTGACGTGAAACGCAACGCTAGTGTGGAAGAGGCCTTAAAGGGGTTCTCAGGAGATGGAAAAACATGGCTGCAGTCTTCCAAAAACAGCACCACACCCGACCATGGTTACTGCCAGTATTGCAGCTCAGCTGTATAGAAATGAATGGAGCTTAGTTGCAATACCACACACTACCCATGGTCAGGTGAGGCGCTGTTTTTGGAAGACTGCAGCCATGTTTTTTCATCTCCAGAGAACCCCTTTAAGTTGAATTTGTATGTAAGTCGGAACTGTAGATTTTAGAATTGTAACTACAGTCAAAATTTTTTTGGTCTTTGTGACAATTGGATTTTGAAAATGTTGGATTGTCATAAGAACCAGGATTAACACTAAAGCTTTATTACAGACGCCTGTGATAACTGTTACAGCTGATTATTGTAGCCCGGGGCTAAAGTATAGTAAATTACCAACACCCAAGGGTCCGTTTGTAACTAGGGGTTGTCTGTAAGTCGGGTGTTCTTAGGAAGGGGACCGCCTGTATAGTGTTTCGGGATGATTTTCACTCTTTTAATGTGAAATTTGATTTTCATAATTAATGGGGCATTAGGGGATCGTTTATTCTTCTTTTTTTTTTTAAGCGGTTTTATTTTGTCCCAATGTGGGACATGAACGATCATTTGATCACTTGTCCAATGTAATATACTGCAATACTAATGTATTACTAATTACTAATGTATTGCAGCCTATCACCTTAGTCAGCCTATCCATTCTGCCTAAACTGACAGGGGCACAATCTAACAGGCATCTACTGAAGTCAGCCGTGGGGTCCTACATAGGACCCCAGGGCTGCCATGGAAGTGGTAGGAACCTCGATGCCCAGTAATGCCCCATAGACGCCGCAGTCAACAGATCAGCAACATGTAAATCAACTTGGACAGAATCTGAAGACCCTGTTCTGGAGGCAGTAGTAGCGTATGGCAGGGCAGCAAATGGAAGACTTTTTTTGGATGGGAAAAAATTGCAGTTCCCAAAATAGGTTGTCGTCATGTGAGGAAAGCCACTAAGCAGCGCCCAGGAGGGCATCAATGCTCCGAGTGCTGGGAAGATGCTATTGGCAGAAGCACTAACCACCATTGATTTAGACCACCAGAGGCTTTGTTAATGTACTGAGTGGCAGGCTGCCATCTCAAGCTCGAAACCAAGGGTAGGCAGATGATTCTTCTCCACGCTGCCATCCTAGTAAGGACCACAAAAGCCTTCACACATGAGACTGCGCTGACAGCTAATTGGTGCCCTGATGCCATGTAGATAGACTCAATCTGCTGTATATCACTTCTGGATGAACTTTGTGATGAAACCACAAAGCGTTGCGCCCTCCGAGAGATAGTGTAACCACAAAGCGGGTGATCTCAAGGGAGAATAAAGTTTGAACTGTTATGAACTGTTTGCTGTTGTTACCTACCTCTTTGTCACCCCCCTACGAGGCAATCACATATGCGTTAGTGTGTGATAGCGTTAGTGCGACGTGTGACCGCGCCCTAAAAGTCCTCTGTAATCACTCGCATTGAATAGAGCTCAGGTGTGTATGCTTGACCTTAACTCTATTCACTCAAAGAACAGTGGAACACAGATCATGCAATCCCCCAAACTATCAATCACCGGGAATCCCAGGTGACCCCCCCCCCCCCTATCCCCCCCCCCCTCTGAGATTCTAGAGTTATCCCCCTATCCTATAAATAGTGTGTTTTATGGCACCAGATGGGACCCCATTAAATGAAATGTTCTTTCTAGAATTTCCATTGTGAAATCTCGCTTGTTTACCCATTAAAATTTCATATTTTTCCAGAGATAAGTCAAGGTTAGAGGCTGCAGTGGGAGAATTACTTCAGATGGCCCTATTTTCAGCTCTGTATCGCCTACAAACATCTAACTTGTGGCTCTGAAATACAAAGACATTGGGGCACATTTATTTACCCGTTCCGTTGACACCGCTGTTCCGGAATGTCCGACGAGGATTCGGAGCTGCCGCGATTCACTAAGATTGTGCGTTCCAATTTCCTGCATGTGTCGCTTCCCCATTGAGGACCGCCGGAGTTCACCTTCTTCTTCCCAGTGCATGTAAGTGCTGATCTTGCGACACAATTTGATTTTTAAAGTCTGTGGCTTGTCCAAATCAGTCGGGTTGTTTGACGGCCACGCCCCCCGATTTGTGTGGCATGAAAGCCGGCGCCGATGCGCCACAATCTGACCACGTGCGCCAAAAACACGGGGCAATTCAGAGCAAAGTGGAAAAATTCAGGAAACCCGACTGAAATGCATCCGCCGGACCCTTAGTAAATGTGCCCCATTGGCTCACTTTACTATGGCCCTTGCGCCAATTTTCTGTCGGACTTTGCACGTTCCTTCTCATGCAAACTGCTCGCACACATATTTAAGAAGTGTCACAAATGTGTCACGGCTGCACTATAACACATATTTAAGAAGTGTCACAAATGTGTCACGGCTGCACTATACCAAACACAACACCAATTTCTGCACTGAAAGGGGCGTTGCGGTGGACAGCCAGACTGTGCGCCACATTTATCATGCAGTGTCCAGATTTCTGCAGTCATTTTTAGTGGCCAACCCCTTTAATTTACATAAATAGATTTTTTTGGATTATCCATCTTCCTTTCTGCGGATATGTTTGGGTTCCATGTGAGGGTATTTATAGGGGGTGCCCATGGTTAAGAATCGGAGGGGGTAGCAGTAGTCTCCCTTTAATTTGTGGATACTCAATCCTCAGTCTGGCTGCTCCCAGTTTTATGGACAATTATAAGTTTTAATTGGGAAAGTAATTAACCGCAAGGGATTGAGGCCTTCAGCGATAATCGGCTACAGGACATACAGTTTGGCCTTTCTTACCCCACGGACGCTCATAGTAAACATGTGACAATGCGAGATTCGTGACATTCTCCCCAGTGAGGTGTAACATAAATTATTAATCCACAGGCAATTCCTAACATAACTTGTCTCATTACTATGCGGACACTGCCCCTGGCATTTCATAGTCTCCATTAATTATCATCTGTTAATTGGAATTTAGCCAATTAGTCTCTAGGAATATGTATGTACATAGAGTTATAAAGTGTCAGTTACGTGTAAGATATTGTTATTAAAAGGTTACTTGGGTTTTTATACAGCTACGTGCACTTTTAATTGCTCAAATGTGTCTGAATAAAATATGAAGCAACATTACAGACAGTGTAGATAAAAAATAACATCTCACCGTATGGGGTACACAGCTTCTATGCGCACCTATGTGTCTCCATGGTAACAGACTACCTATAAAATCTGCGTAGTCTGACCCTGCAGCTACAAATTGCACATCACCTCTATCATTTCTCTACTATTATTTGTAGTTTACAAACTTTTTGGATGGGTTATCAATGGAATCCTGATCCAGAACCTAAACTTCATCTGCTCCAAATTGGATATAGGAAAATATGTGCATGGAAAGAATTACACAGACACTTTGGGGGACATTTATCAGGGAAAACTGGCATAGAAGCCCAGAAATAATCACAATGCCTTTCTAACCGCATTTATTACCCACTTTACACCAGCTCTATGCCAAAGGGGCTGGCGGCAAGGTGGGCCGGTGAGGGGCATTCCTGCCTTCGCACTACCCAGACAATGTGAACATTCACCTTGACCGTCCACATGGTTTTTGTTCAAAACTTCGTCAGGTAACACCTGACATGATACTGGCATCTGGAGCAGCCACCCACTGGATACATCAGGGTACCTAAGGGGCGGGGCTTCCATCATAAGATGCATATGCTCCCCCATAGTATAAGGGTAAGATTCTCTACATTACTCTAATCACACACAACTTTATATCTTCTAAGCAGGGAGTAGACCTCACTAGGTACTACACTTTGTTTTTTATTGGCTTATCATAGTGCCACAATATGTATCAGCAGTAGGTAGCATTGCGTGTGAACTAAATATGCAGGTGTTACGTCACAGTACATGACCAGATATTGTACAGAATGTACCATAATGAATAACTTCCACATTAAAGCATAACTGTAAAGTTACTGACAAAAAAATTGTTTTAGCACAGCTGGAGAGAGCCATTGATAACAATTCCAATGATACCCGTATCATGCTACTGGTTTCTACCTAGCCTGAGATATAGCCTGGTATATGTATCATCACTTTCTATTAAATCATATTCAGCTATTCCTGAAGTGGGCGTCACTTCTTGGTTGTGACATCAGCTAAGGGCACTGAGGCCAGAGCACTGAGGGCATTTAAATAAATCAGGACAGCATGTTTGTAATTGGACAGCCCAAAGCATGTGATGAGTCACGTGCTTGCAACATCACTCCAGGTCCTATTTTCTTGCACTCCTGTCCTACAGCCCCTCCCAACAAGCCTCCTGTCATCTCTAGCTGTTCTATACGGTTTCCCATGGTAACCAGAAAGCATGACAAAAGGAGAGTAGCCTGGGGGGACAAGGTAAAAGGTCTTCTAGCAGAGCCCCATCAGATAGCAAATTAGAGTAAATTAGAGAATTGATTATTATTGCTTAGTGCATAGTTAAGCAAAAGTTTTTATACTATATAGTTGTACTTTAAATTTATAAATGTCATACTTAATCGTTTGAAGGACATCTATCATTATATTGACTAACTGTAGCATAGTCCTACTCACAAAACACTTAGGACGACGTCTGCTACAAACTTCTTCCCAGTCTCGTCTGGTCCCACCTGAGAGCCAGTAACATCAAGGACTGATCTAGTGAGGAGGAGTGGATAAATTATAAGCTGAGGCATTCAGAGGTGCTCTGGTAATGTAAGTCGGAGTTAATGCAGGCAGCTGTGATTTCATGTGGTCAGATACATGGTGTACAGTTTTCTAGTGTTAAAAGGCTAAAGGACCTGAGATGATGTCACTCTGGTCATATGACATGCACGGTGACCAGTAAGGAGGCATAAGGCATGGGGAGTATTAGATGGGAGGGGCCAAATGAGCAGGACACGCCCCCTCTGATGCCCTGCGATTTATGTGGATGTAAGGGAAACAATTTTTAATTTATAGAAGGGTGTCAGTTACTATAGCTCTATAGAAGCCCATCAGCAGCTGTATATGTGCAAATGTGATGACAGATTCCCTTTAAAGGAAAACTTCAAAATATATGGCTGACTTTATGGCAATGAGGAATTTATGGAAAGTCATTGTTACTGCTGCTCAGTTATATTCTACTCCATGTGGTGGTGTTGTTAGTTGTGAGTGTACGCTATAAGATTAATATTGATGCCAAAAATTCAGCATTGAGCCGTGCAGATTTACAGAAAATACCAGACTGCGGCAGGTCAAACAGATCCTGCTTCATTTTGGATTATCCAAGATCTCCAGCTGTGCTGGAACATAGAAAACGCCAAAAGACCTTAAGAACCTGCACTCCGCTGGCGGAGTCCAATCCCACAAGGAACTGAGCAATTTACTGCTTTTACTTTCTGCAGAAACTAGGGCTGATGGAGTCATTAGAGGGATTAGGACATAATACTGGGGTTAGTTAAACAATACCGAAATACATGAAGATTAAGGAGTCTCCAAGTTCCTTCCAGGTGATTCTCTATGGAGTTCAAGCAAAATTTCCTTAGGTTTCCTTAAGCCATACGCTAGATGTAGTTAGGGATTTTGGATTTTCGGATGCTAAAATTGCAAGCTAAGGGGGGTTACAGTATAATCCATGTGTGGTGGTTTCCCCTTAGTCTAAACCAAAACATACCGATAGGTTGATTAGATTGTGAGCCCCATTGGGGACGGGGACTGATCTGACAAACTTTGTGCAGCGCTGCGTAATCTGTGTGCACTATATAAATAAAGGAATTATTATTTTGCATCGGAGCTTGGGCCCATTGGAGGATTCTCTGGTAATCTGGTGTAAAAACGTTTTACGAGAAACTTTGAACTACCTAAACTTTGTACAAACTTTGCATAGTTGAGTAGTCCGGTCTTCATTTTGTAACTTCTTATAAGTGTATACATTTTTACAAAAAAGACTAAAACAAAACTCCTCCGACAAAAAACAAACCCTCACACAAAATCATGTTTTGAGAGGTGCAAATCGTTCAGAGGACAGAGGACAAGAATACAGAAATACAGTTGTTATAAATAGGGATCATGAACTAGCAAACTACAAAGATCCACAGATGCCATTCACATCTCTTCATGTGACACAGTGTAATATCCTATGAAGCTAATTAGCCTTTTTCTTCTCAATTGTAATCTAGAAAATGTTGGAAATAAGCTCCAAAATAAAAAAATAAAAAAAGAAAAAAATCATCACAGCAAAATGTAATGTGTCCTCAGGAATAAGAATGGTTTGAGTAGAATCTCAAGTAATGGGAAAATCATTATCAGCTCCTCATCGCATGAAAGGAAAGGAAAGATTGTCTTAGCAACAGCAATGGTAAAACCTCTCTGCCATCCACTTACATTAGTGACACAAGTGTCCGGGATAATATCAGAACATGAAAGCTTCATCCGCAGAAGGAGAAGGCGCTAACCCGCTGCTACACATGGACAAGGGCAACGCATTCTTACCCCCAAATCAGACCCATGTATGCGGAAGACCTCTGTCCTCCATCCAGAAGCCTCCTATAGGCTTATAAGACCCACCATATAGTGAATGTCTATGTTATAGAGCAGGAAAAGCTATGTTCTTTCTATAGGGAAGATGTTATAGAGCATGGGAAGATGTGCTGCTTCTATATAGAGTCCGATCTGCAGAAAGGATTTTATGGAGCAGGAAGAGCTGAACAGATTGTACATAATGTCCTATCTGCAGGCAGATGTATATCAGAGGAGCCTAGCAGATGTACATGTGTCCTATCTGCAGGGAAAGTTTTATAGAGCAGGAGGAGCTGAGCAGATTGTACATAGTGTTCTATCTGCAGGCAGCATGTTATAGAGCAGAGGAGGAGCTGAGCAGATTGTACATAGTGTCCTATCTTGAGGGCAGCATGTTATAGAGCAGGAGGAGCTGCATCAGATTGTACATAATGTTCCTATCTGCAGGCAGCATGTTATAGAGCAGGAGGAGCTGAGCAGATTGTACATAGTGTTCTATATCTGCAGAAGCATGTTATAGAGCAGGAGGAGCTGAGCAGATTTTACATTGTGTTCTATCTGCAGGCAGCATGTTATAGAGCAGGAGGAGCTGAGCAGATTGTACATAGTGTCCTTGTCTGCAGGCAGCATGTATAGAGCAAGAGGAGCTGAGCAATTGTACATAGAGTCCTATCTGCAGCAGCATGTTATAGAGCAGAGAGGAATGATGGCAGATTGTACTATGTGTTCCTATCTGCAGGCAGCATGTTATAGAGCAGGAGGAGCTGCACGATTGTATATGTGTTCCTATCTGCAGGCAGCATGTTATAGAGCAGGAGGAGCTGAGCAGATTTACATAGTGTCCTTCTGCATGGCAGGATTTATAGAGCAAGGAGGAGCTGAAGCAGATATTGTACATAGTGTGCTTCTGCAGGCAGCTGTTATAAGAGCAGGAGGAGCTGAACAGAGTGTGACATAGTGTCCTATTGCAGGCAGCACGTGTTATAGAGCCGGAGGAGTGAGCAGATTGTACATAGTGTCCATCTGCAGGCAGCATGTATAGAGCAGGAGGAGGAGATGAGCGATGTGTACATAGTGTCCTATCTGCAGGCTACTGGAATGTTATAGAGCAGAGGAAGCTGAACAGATTGTACATAGTGTCCTATCTGCAGGCAGTGTGTTATAGATGCAAGAGAGCGGAGCGCAGAACAGATTTTGACATTATGTGACTATCTGCAGGCAGCATGGATAGAGCAGGAGGAGTGAACAGATTGTACATAGTGTCCTATCTGCAGGCAGCATAGTGTTATAGGCAGGAGGAGCTGAGCAGATTGTACATAGTGTCCTATCTGCAGGCAGCATGTTATGAGCAGGAGGAGCTGGCAGATTGTACATAGTGTCCTATGGCTAAGGCAGTGTGTTATGAGCTAGGAAGGAGCTGAGCAGATGTACCATAGGTCCTAGGTTGCAAGGCCCTATGTGTGGTAGTAGAGCATGGAGGAGACTGAGCAGATTGTACATAGTGTCCTATCTGCAGGCAGCATGTAGAATGGAGATGAACTACATAAATTCTCAGTTCATAGTCATGGTCTGACATCCTACCACTGCCAAAGCTAACTCAACCTATACAAGGGAGCTTAAACTACACAACTACTTGTGTACTACAGCAGCACCTGACAGGCTGCCAGACACGTCAGAGACCCGGCCGTGATACAGAGAGAAATTCATCCAACTCTATCGGTGACCGGAGGATCATACCTCGGGACAGAGCCTGAAATCTAGGACTGGTTGGTTGATAAAGGCTCAAAGTAGGAGCCGAAAACGCGTTCCCACTGATGTTCCTGCGCTGATGTATGTCTTTCCTCACCATTAAAAAACTTTAGCATCGGAATCTGCGAGTGCCGGGATTTCTTCATTTATATTTGTTTGGCTTTGTCCGTACCCGGAGCACCGCATATCCCCGGACGTGCCGTCCATCCATTTACCTTGAAATCTAGGACTGTCCCGTTGGATCCGGGACAGTTGGGAGGAATGCTGAAGACACCAGAGCAGAACTGAGTCAGAGACCATTTTGGTGGAGCTGGAGTCAGAGGCGAACTCCAAATCCCTGTCAGCAGGGAGTGTGTTATAGAGCATTAGGAGGTGAGTAGATTGCATGTAGTGTCCTATCTGCAGGCAGCATGTACCTCCTTTTACTTGAATAGAGTTATTCTGCACTCGTACAGCAGATGTATAGGCTTATTCAATGAACCACCCACCAAGGGAAGGTGCCTTAACCAAAGGTTCCTAGTGTTTTAGCAGATATCAGAGAGAAGTTTTCTGCCCATATTCTGCCCAATGCTGTTTGCCTGCCCTGACCTTGGCTTGTCCACTGACCACTTCCCATCTGTATATTAAGATTAAACATAGATAATAGCATCTGGAGTAGCCCCAGGTCAAAAGCAGTGTCACAATGGGTCAAACCCTAAAAATCGTTCTTATACTTTGGGTTTGTTAAACGACAGAGTATATAAAGGGTTAACACCAGAGAATAGAAGCCGCCATTGTATGAAAACCAGTTCTACAAATAATAGGATGTCAATAAAACCCACTTAACGAACGTCTTTGTAAAGACCAACAGGAATCCTATGGAGACAGAACAGGTTCCTCCAAGAGGAGATGTCAGATCAATGAAACGTTTAACGAGTACGAGATTTTACATATTAATAGACGGCGAAGCCTCCATTTACTGAGACATGTGATCATCTTCATATTGTCAGCTCACACGATTTGTATCATGGCTCCTTCTAATATTAGCACGTTATAGACCAGAGTTACCAAGCCAACAGCGCGATACCCAATTGTAGGGATGAAACGTGCCGTGTATAGATACAGAACACCCACGAGGTAGGGAATCTGTATATATTAATATCATGGAAGGGTTCCATTTATAGAGCAGCTGCTCAGTATGGAGCACCAGGCGAGCCGGCGTTCACATGATGTCTCCTCCCGCACCCGCTTTCTATAGTATCATAACATTCATAGTAATAGAGGCATTATTCAGAATTCAATGGCGTTGAAAGGGAACCTGTCATCAGCTTTGAGACCACTAAACTACAAAGCTCCTCAAATAAGGTATGAAATATAATGAGCTGAGAAGAGTCACTTTTTGCTTGAGATGAGTCACTTTTAAAGGCTGGGGGAGGAGCATGAATTTGGACCGTCTATCTTCGTCTCAATTGTTCTAGATATTATGGACATTTTTGGTGTCATATTGAAGATAAGAATCAGAATTAGAATGGTGGTTCTGTGAGCTGCAGCACTAGAAATGCAGGTAGTCAGGGGCGTTACTTTAGGAGGTGCAGAGGGTGCGGTCGCACCAGGGCCCAAGAGGTTTAGGGGGCCCATAAGGTGTCACTTTCCCATATGAGAAGACTATTACTATAAACCATACATTATAGTCGGGGCTTGGCAAAGACTTTGCACTGGGGCCCGTCAGCTTCTAGTTACGCCCCTACAGGTAGTTAAATACATATGCAGGAATTCGACTTTATCTTCAGGTTCTGTAGATAATAGAACCACAAGCCTAATGCAATTTTAAAGAGTAGATTCTTATCTTTCATAGGATACCAAGATTATGGTTTAAAGTCCTTGAGAGCCCAAATTAGGGGTGTTTGGAATGACTCCACTGAAAATGACTCATCTCCTCTGCCACTGTGTGCTGCCACTCCATTCCAAAACTATTGAACTCATGAATTAGCCAAATATAGTCCCATAGGTTTTGAATGGAGCAACAGAATTCATGTAGACCATCGCTCTATTCAACAGGGACAAAGGAACCCAAAGTTATTTCCATTGAAGTACCAAAGAGCAGAAATTAAGCTTTGGAAATCTTAATTGTAGGACACTAATTAGACCTATACTGTATACTATACTGTTGGATCTGCCTGTATACCAGGTAAGATAACAAAGTTGATTTTATGGGGATGTGAGGGTTTTAGGTGTCTTACACAATACCATTGTCCTTGTCATCAAAGGAAGCAACGTTATGTTTTTTGAGATGTTCTTCACAAATATATCAGCCCCTCCTAGAGACTCTAGCAGGACTTGCACCATGTCTCATACATATTTTATCCATACAGTATATCCATACAGACCTGACTGCGTATGATGTATTCAAAAAGGATCCAAGCGTTTTGATCTGTAAACTTCACTCTACGAGGTCTTCAGAGCCGTGACCCTATTCTCTTACCTTCCTTCTGAAGTTCTGTGTTCTCTCTCCTTTGTATCATCCGATGTGGAGAACCGCGCCGTCGCCTTCAGCCATCAATCCTTTATCAATTGTCAATTTCAAAGTAAAGATTCGAAAGTGAAAGCAAACATCTTACTGCTTGCTGTAGGCAGAGCCTCTGCTTTCCTCGCATTCGTTCTTTTATTCATGACGCCCTCCGTGCCTCGGCATCGCTTTGAAGTCTCCCGCAGACAAGTCTTGTACGAGAACTTCTTTTCGATTTTTGCTCATTGCAATAATGAGTAAAACAAATAATACAGTATATACTCGAGTATAAGCCGACCCAAGTATAAGCCGAGGCCCCTAATTTTACCACAAAACCTGGGAAAACCTATTGACTCGAGTATAAGCCGAGGGTGGGAAATGCATTCGTCACAGCCTCCCCATTATATAGCCTGACGGACCCTGCCCCATAGTATATAGCCAGCACCTGCCCTCCAGTTTATAGCCTGCCAGCCCATATCCCCCAGTATATAGCCTGCCAGCCCATATCCCCCAGTATATAGCCTGCCAGCTCATATCCCCCAGTATATAGCCGGCCCCTGCCCCAGTATATAGCCAGCAGTGGGGGAAGCCAGAAAGGTGAGTGTTGATTTTTTTTTAAGCCAAGTTTGGGTTTTCAGCACATTTTTTGTGCAGAAAAACTAGGCTTATACTCGAGTATATATGGGTATAATTACAAGACGAAGGAGAATGGTAAAAGACATTATGGAAGGAACCTCATGTAGATGGTCAATCATAGCCAAAAACTGGTGCCCTATAACAGACAACGCCCAACTTTATACATCACTTCACGATGGTGAGACACTTGCCAATCCAAGGATAGAAGAATCGGTTATGTTGGTGTTATAGCTCCAAGAGGCCAAAAATAGCTCAAGAATGTTGTGCTTTTTAGCTACAGTAAGTGCTGCAAAATACACTGGTCTCACAGCTAGTGTCCAGCTGTATTCCTGAGGAGCTTACAATATTTTTTAGGATTGTGATCCTAAATGGGGACATCACTCTGCTCATGATAACCGGAGCCAAACTACGAGGCCGATGTGTTCTTCAAGGACTGCCATAGCAAAATGACAAATTTTGGGGATATTTGGCGACTTTTAGAAACCTTACAAACAGCAATTTAGTAGATCAGCTTGAAAGAGGATTTCTTGAAAGAGGATTTACTAAGGGTTCGCGGACCGCATTTTTGTCAGGTTTCCCGCCTTTTTCCGTTTTGCGCCTCATTTAAATAGGGGGTTTTTGCCGCACGCGATCTGATTTTGGCGCAATCACGCCGACTTTCATGCGACACAAATCGGGGTGAGTGGATGTTGGACAACCTGACTGATTCGGACTAAGCGCGGGATTTAACATTCAAAATTGTGTCGCTAGACATGCACTCACATGCACCGGGAAGAAGAAGGTGAACTCCGGCGAACCTCAGCGGTGAAGCGACACATTCAGGAAATTGAAAGCACGATCTTAGTGAATCATGGCAGCTCCGAATCCTCGTCGGGCATTGCACCTCGGGGATCGTGGCGGGACGGGTAAGTAAATGTGCCCCTATATGTCATGAGTATTTGATTAGTGGGGGTCAGACCCCCACAACCTATATGTAATATGTTCCGTGTATGGGTATTGCAGTTCTCCTGTTTCCTTTCCTTCTCGTGGCTGAATGTCTTCTGCTGCTGTCAGCCTGGGGGTCTTAAGGCATGTCAGATTTTAGGGGCGACTGTGTGGACTGCTAATGTCAGCCTTCAATCAACTGGCAATTTAAGGCACCATCCCCCAAAGAGTTCTCGTAAAGTAGTACTTTATGTGCTATTATCTGGATATCCGTGTTTAACCCTAGCGTCATCCCTGAGTCCAATTCTGACCTGTTACTCCATATTCTTCTCTGTTAACTACTCCGGCTTGACCTTACTGACCCATATCTGCCTGCCGGACCCCCAGCCTTCAACTTGGAAGCTGTCTGTTTACTGCCTGTCACTGACCTACAGCTTGTAACTTAAGTTGTGGTGGATTGCTATCTGCCCTGAACTCAGACTGTTCTATACTCTGCCTGTCCCTTGGTTCTTCAGCATTGCGTACTTTGACCCACATGGACCGACTGTCAATAAAGTCGGGACTACTCCTAGAGGTAGTCCAGATTGCTGTGTTAAGGTAAAGGCTGAGAATTGATGGAGATCCATGGGTTACTACCTGTCACTGACCTACAGCTTGTAAACTCAATTGTTGTTTGCTTGCTCTCTGCCCTGAACTCGGACTGTTCAACTATACCTTGCCTATCCCCTGGTGCTTCAGCACCATCTGACCCACATGGGCTGAGTTTCAACTAAGTCGGAACTACTCCAAGACATAGTCCAGATTGCTGTATTGGGGTAAAGGCTGAAAACGGATGTCGATTCATGGATAACGCCCATGGGATTAATCCAGTTCTGAACCAATAATATAGTATAGTGGGTTTACCACCTATTACGTAGCTGAACCTATGCAATGGATGGAGTCAGAAGACTCGGTCCCCTATATACTGGAACTTCAGCTTTCCTACAATTCATATTAATGCAAAGAGTTGGAAACTTCTTCTTCCAACTCCGTCTAATGCATAGTATGAATGATCATGGCAAGTCTGGATGTCTAACCCTAATCAACCTGATACACATGACCTGAGATTAGGTCATCATTAGCAAAATTGGTCTTGGATCACCCAAAATTGGTTGTGCCCAGGGACTCATCTGGAATCCATAATTTAGTACTCCTGTAGCCATCCATGGACCCAAGCCCAGTACTAGAACCCCAATAATTCCACCTTAAAGACAACTTAAGGCTTCTATTAATAGGGCAAGCATGGAAGCTGATAGGGGTCAAAACTAAACTATCTAGTGGCCATGGCTCCATACAATAAGTGAATATTATAAGAAGTATATCTATAGACACATATCTTCTACAACCTGTCATATCCCTGTATCACGGTGGAATTAATTCCATTATGTTAAACTAACTTCATTTAACCTATTTAATTTGTTAAAAAAGGCAATTTTTCAATTTAATGCGATTAGTCGGCAATTACAGAAATTACTGTATTCTTCATGAGACTAAAATACATCTTTTTACACGATGAGTAAAACCAGGCATTTTTGCTTCAAGCTGTCAGAGAATTCTTAAAGATTTTCGCCTGCCTGGCACCAATGAGGTTCTCATTACCCTCTATGTGAAGCCCTGGAAATTCATGTAGGCCCAGGATTGCAGGGGCGTGACTACAGGGGTAGCAGCCATAGCGACGGCTATGGGGCCCCTAGTGTCAGGAGGCCTCGTTATCTGACCTAACACTAAAGAATGAAGTGCAACATTATATACATATTATGCTGGAGATTGTTCAGTATACTATGTTTATATAATATATACGTGTGTGTGATGTATACATGTGACCCATTGGGGGTCATTTACTAAGGGCCCGATTTGCGTTTTCCCTACGTGTTACCCGAATATTTCCGGTTTGCGACGATTTCCCCTGAATTGCCCCGGGTTTTTGTTGCACGCGATTGGATTGTGGCGCATCCACGCCGGCATGCACCCGACGGAAATCGGGGGGCGTGGCCGAACGAAAACCCAACGGGAAACCACATTTTTTTTAAAAAAAAGTGTCGCTGGACACGTGCTTACCTTCACCCAGCAATGGATCGTGAACTCCGGTGGACCTCGGCGGACTTCAGCGCAGCAGCGCCACCTGGTGGACGTCGGAGGAACTGCCTTAGTGAATCGCCGGAAGACCCGAATCCACCGCAGAGAACGCGCCGCTGGATCGCGATTGGACCGGGTAAGTAAATCTGCCCCATTGTGTCGCCAAACTGGTTCGACTTGCACTCCTAAGTGACTTCCCCTCCTTGATGCAGGGGGCCACCTGGCCTTGTAGTTTTCGTAGTAGTCCTGGTGTTGGTGATGTCTGATCTCATAAGCCCAAAATCATATAGAGAAGTGGCCAAGGACCATGGGTGAACCTAAACTTTCTGTTGCCTGAGGCGAGCTTTAGATGACACCCCCCATCCGCCCCAACTAGTATCAACATATAAGTGAATATATTTTAGTAGATGGATTCTCTGTGCAGTGTCTCACGCCCAAGCTGTGAAGAAAAATGATTTTTAAGTGTCAGGATCTGCTTTGTAGCAGGTAGCTGTACCCCTCATTCTGCAGGTGCTGCTGCCTGAGGCGAAAGGCTCAACTTGCCTTATGGAAGGTGCACCCCTGCCTAGGACTGTGTGTGTAGTTTATAAAAATTTTGAATTATGCCTTTTTAGACATCTGACCCCCTCCCTCTTAAATGTTATGGGGGGGGGGGGAATATATCATAAAAATATGAGGATACGTGGGAAGGTCACCCCCAGCGTGGTGAGAAGTCAACCGGTGCTATACTGACTATACAGTCACAGCAATGGTAGATTATACATGCCCAAAAATAGGCAAAAATTGGCCCACATGCTCGCTGCCTCCCTACAGTCGTCATTCAGGGTACAGTCAGCGCTATGACGATGGAGGATCACCGTTGGGCATGTGTGTTTATTCCACTATTATGGTGTTCTAGTTTATCTTTAACTGAGTTTTACCTTTTTGATATGGAAACAATGTTTTACTTAAAATAAAAGCTGCGGCCTACTCACTTCACCCAAGTCATAGGTCTAAGTCTATATTTTGGTTTTGATAGTTATTGGATGGGTTTTTAACCTTTTAACTGCTTTCAGTTTACAAATCCCTGCAGTTCTAGCAGAACAGGGGATGATGGTGCGTGGCACCAAGGGTAAGGGCAGGGAACAAGTCTAAAAGCAGGCCGAGGTCAGGGCAGGGAACAAGTCCAAGAGCTGGCCGAGGTCAGGGCAGGGAACAAGTCTAAGAGCAGGCCGAGGTCAGGGCAGGGAAAAAGTCTAAAAGCAGGCTGAGGTCAGGGCAGGGAACAAGTCTAAGAGCAGGCCGAGGTCAGGGCAGGGAACAAGTCTAAGAGCAGGCTGAGGTTAGGGCAGGGAACAAGTCTAAGAGCAGGCCAAGGCTAGGGCAGGGAAAAAGTCTAAGATCAGCCTGAGGTCAGGCAAGTGAACAAGTCTAAGAACAGGCCTAGGTCAGAGCAGGGAACAAGTCTAAGAGCAGGTCGAGGTCAGGCAGGGAACAAGTCTAAGAGCAGGCTGAGGTCAGGGCATGGAACAAGTCTAATAAAAGAGGGAATTTCAGGAAACATTTCTACCCAACCTGAGAGGGCTCTATTTTACAGATACCCCAAAAATCAGTGTCTATAGTACTATACAGCCAAAGTCAGTGAATCTTGCCTCCATTCTCTAAAATTGATCATCTTATGCAAAATGTACTCTACTCTGCTCATTTTCATAGACTTTGGAGGAGATAGTTACAGGTAATGGGAGATCGTCATTCACACAAAGAGAAATTCTAGGAAGGACATTTCACACCCTTCCTGGGGGGCGGGGGGGGCGCTAGTTTAAAGTGGTAAAATCCTGTGTCAGATCCCTTAACTACCTTATCCCCAGGATTAAGATTTAGATGATCAGGAGGGGGAGATCATTTCACCTATAGACGACGCTGCACAGCTACACAGGCTACCGGACTATACATCCCAAAACTTTGGCATCTTTACGTTTTATAAGAATTTTCTTATTTTTGAGTATTGTCATTTCAGAGAAGCCTCCTATGATCAAGCTACGAGCAGCGCTTCCCGTATCCTATGGGAACCCTCCCCCCCCTGATACATAATCCAGACTTATTGTCTGGCCCTAATAAAACTGCAACTCATTACATAGTAAGAAGACCGACTAAATCCAATCTTTACACTCAAACCAAGAATATGCGCTTAATTATATATCTATTGTCTTGTTGTGTTGTCCCACGATGATAGAACGTGTCAGTTATTATCGGAAATCTGTATTATGATTGTTGTACTTGGTCTGAAAGCAGGGTACTAATACGCACGGCTTTAAAGTAGGTGGTAAAGAGCCCTTTAATTGTCTCCCTCTGCTGGTGGCTATGGGTACTGCACTGTTACACACACAGAAGAAGGACAATGGGGCTCATTTACTAGGGCCGAATTCCCGCCAGGTTTTGTCGCACGAAACGGATTTTGCGCGGTTTCACGCGACAGAAATCGGACCTCGGCGCAGTAGCGACACATGCAGGATATCGGGGCCACGACCTTAGTGAACCGGAGAACCCAAATCACATCGACAACGCGCTGCAGGAGACGGACAGACCGGTCGCTGGAGTTCACAGAATGGCATTGTCCGACGATAATGCGTGTTCGCGATTCCTAACGTGTGCCTGATATCCTGCATGTGTCGCTTCCCCCGCCAGGTCCCCGGAGTTCACCTTCTTCTTCCTGGTACTTTTAAATGCATTGCCTTTGCAAAACAATTTGCAAGTAAATCCTGCGTCAGTCCGAATCAGTCGGACGTCCGATGCACGACCCCATTTGTGACGCATGGAACCAGCGCAGCTGCGCCAAAAAACCGATCGCGTGTGAGACACAATCCCAGGCAGCACCACCTATTTAATACCTGTGCAAGCCGTGCAATCCCCGAAAAAGACGAACAGTCCACGAAATTGCGATCCTGTACCCTTAGAAATCGCCCCAATATACTGTATGCACAAATGTATGGAAAGACAATATAAATGTTTAAAAATTCTAAAAATATATAGATTTGTGCCCATTGGATCTGGGGAGTGCCGGGCTCAGCCCCCACATCTACATTAGCATCTATCCTAGATAGGTTTACTAGTTTTTATATATATTTACCTCCAATGCAGATGGAGCTCAGCTACGCAGAGAGGTATGCTTTATATGGCGCAGTATATGGGCAGCTATGTTGACCTTAAAGGGTTGTCCCCTCACTCTAATCTGACATATCCGAATTCTCTCCCGATCCTGCTCTCCGAGTCCGCTATAGTAGGGGAAAATTTGGACCTCTCCTTATATATTGTCAGCTGATTGGAGGTCAGTCAATGTTGATCGATGTGTGTGGTGAACCCCAATCTCAACATTTTCAGCACAAAAGGGGGAGCAGGCTGGACATTTCTAAGTATTAAATGCCTAAATACTGGGACATTGTGTGTAATTCAGGACAGGACAAGTCCTCTAAATCAAGGATGAGCTTTGTTACTGTTCCTCAGCTTAGAGAAAAATGGGGTTCCTAAGAGGAGACATCTATAAACCCTAATTATACATAAATACATTTTGCTACATGGAATTCCCTTAATAAGAACTAAGCATGAACCCCATGGTAATAACATTCATAGTCCAAATAAGTGATTTTAGAGTACCGAATTGTTACAAAACTACAAACTCTCAGCATGTCCTGACCATCCTTTGACCTGCACGGGAGAAGCAAGTTCGAACCAACTAATACCAACAATTCTCAGATAATGGGAATGGTGATAAATTAGTGATTAGAGATACGGGGTTTTCTAAATTGTCTATAGGCCAAAACGCCCTTCAAGACTTGTAATGGATTCAGAACCATAGCTGTGGACAGCTCCTCTGTCAGAGCTATGGATGATCTTGTGATGGAAACGGAGTCTATGGATGATGTTGGATGGGGAGTATCCAAGTCATAGAGTTCTACATATATAATGAGCAACCAAGTATATGGATGATATGTGTGATGAGCAACAAAGTATATGGATGATCTGTTGTGATGAACACTAAGTCTATGGATGAATATGGTGTGGATGAGCACCGAGTCATGGATGATTTGTGATGAACAACTAAGTCATGGATGATTGTGTGATAACACCGAGTCTATGGATGATCTCTGTAATGAACAACCAGGTCCATGATGATCTGTGTGATGACAGATAAGTCTATAGATGATCTATGTGATGAGCAATAAGACTGAGGAAGGATCCATATGATGACAACCATGTCTTGGAATATATGTGATGAGAAGTATATGGATGATCTATATTGAGAATTCACCAGGTCTATGGTGATCTATGTAATGAACAAGCAAGTGTATTCATGAACTATGTGATGAATATCCATGTCTATGAGGATCTATGTGATGAGTAACATGTATCTAAAGATCTATTTAAGGAGCAACCAGTTACATGGATGATCTATGTTTGAGCAACCAAGTATATGAGGACTTGCATACGAAGTACTTATTGTTTAGTTTGAAATGTGTAACAGGTCACATCTCCTAAGAATATAAAGTTTTTATGAACGCTTTTCTCATAACAAGAAGAATCTAAAGATCTATCTATAAAGGATCTACAGTAGTGATAACAACCAAGTCTGCCAATGATCTAATTTGATAAGAAAATCAATCTATGGATGATCTATGAGATGAGCAACCAGATCTATGATGGATCCTATGTGATGAACACCCAAGTCTATTCATGATCTATGTGATGTACAACCAGGTCTATGAATCATCATTGATGAGCAACAGTCTATGGATGATCTATCTGATGAGCAACCAAGTCTATGGATGATCTATCTGATGAGCACCAGGTCTATATGATCATCTGATGAGCAACCAGGTCATGGATGATCTATCTGATAGCAACCGGTCTATGGATGATGCTATCTTTTAAGAAACCAAGCCTATGGATGATCTATGTGATGAACACCCAAGTCTATTCATGACCTATGTGATGTGAACCAGGGTCTATGGATGATCTATCTTTTAAGAAACCAATCTAGGAGATGATATATATCTACAATCTTAAACTACTAAGCAACCCAGTTATGGATGAGATCTATCTGATGTAGCAACCACGTCTTGATGATCTAAAAAGGCTAAGAGCAGGACTGAGGTAAGGGCATGGAACAGTCAAGAGCAGGCGAGGTAGGGCATGGGACAAGTTAAGAGAGGCCGAGGTCGGGCAGGGGGAACAAGTCTAAGATCAGCTGAGGTCAGGGCAGGGACACGTCTAAGAGAGGCAAAGGTTGGCAGGAACAGTTAAGAGAGGCAAAGGTAGGCAGCGGAACAAGCTAAGAGCCGGCCCGGGGTCAGAGCGGGAAACAAGTCTAAGAGCAGGCCGAGGTCAGGGCAGGAACAAGTCTAAGCGCAGTGCCGACGGTCAGGCACGAACAAGTCTAAGAGCAGGCCGATGGTCAGGGCATGGGAAACAAGTCTAAAGAGCAGGCTGGGGGAGGTCAGGGCAGGGAACAAGTCTAAGCCGGATTGCAGGCTAGTCAGGTCAGGTAATGTCCAGGCTCTGTATAGGACAGAAATCGGTAGATAGGTCCTCCAGGCACTAAACCTATGTCCACATGAGTTTTACATATCAACACTAAGCTAATGTCAGGCCAGGTCAGGAGTAGAGGTTTCCAGGATCAGGGCATAAGCTTGAACGTTTGTGAGGAATACAAAATTATCCCCTCAAGAAACCAATGATACACCTTTAAATATGTCTAAGTATAAGACATAACTTGATTGAATCAACAACATAATTAGGAAAATCTCAAATTCTCGGGGCAAAAATCACAAAATTCATATTTATTATTACTAGCTGTCAGTCTGCCTGCCTGAAATGCCAAACTCATCTCTATTCTTTATTAAAGTCCAGAGCCTGAATTTCAGAGGAGGCGAGCCCGTGGAATGGGTAAGCCCTGCACCAAATATGAGGACCCCAGGGTCAGGGCGATTAGACTAGTCGCGTGCATATATCCTGGCGGCAGTATTCCTCCGTTTTTAATGCTTATTACACGTGGATAGTATCTCATCGCACGGATCCAGGGAGTCTACACAAACACAGACACAAACAGTTAATCCATACTTGTTTACCTGACAAAAACACCTCACAAAGTCTGTGATGTGAGCAGAGAAGAGTCACTTTTAGGCGCAGGAGAAGGTAACGTCAGACACCCATCTATGCATTGTATAACCGAGAAACCGCTTGCCGGGTTATATTAAGGCAAACTTTTTTTATTTTCCCAGTTCCAGAACTGTAGAGGGCTTGTTTTCTGCTCACAAATTGTACTTAGTAGGACAGCATATATGCCGTTTTGTGGTTTGTGTGTTTACTGGGAGGAGGAAGCGGGAAAAAAATCCAAAGTAGTGAAATATCCAAATCTAAACACATTGGGGCAGGGATTTACTTACCCGGTCCAATCGCGATCCAGCGGCGCGTTCTCTGCGGTGGATTCGGGTCCGGCGATTCACTAAGGCAGTTCCTCGACGTCTCACCAGGTAACGTGTGCATGCGTGAAGTTCGCCGAGGTCCACCGATGCACAGTTCACGCTAGTGCTGGGTGAAGGTAAGCAAGTCCAGCGACACTTTTTTTTTTAAATGTCGCGGTTTTCCGGTTCGTTTCGTTCGGCCACGCCCCCCGATTTCCGTCGCGTGCAAGCGCGTGGATGCGCCACAATCCGATCGCGTTGCTCCAAAATCACGGCGGCCATAACAGGGAAAATCAGCGCAAATGGAAATATTCGGGTAACACGTCGGGAAAAAACTCCAATTTTAGTCATCTTATTGTGGGTTTTATGGGTTTTATTATGTTGTAGTGTAGGGACCTGTATAAGGTGACGTTGTGGGACAAGCTGACATTTTCATTTATATCAATTTTGGACCTATATGACACTTTAACATTTTTTAGATTTTTAAAAATATATATATTTTTTATTTTATTTTCACAATTTTTTGGGCCCGTATGTACTTGAACCTAGGGGACTGAACTCGATTATACAAACTATGGACAAATCTCCCTATGTTTACATGATGATGTAAATCTACAAAAAGATCTGGTAATAGGAGTACCAGGTCTCGTGACAGGTAGTCAGTACTCTATGAGACATACAGCTGCCAGGAAAAAGTTTGATCGCCGCCGCCTCTCGTGACGTATGCACGTAGGACGTGTGGTCAAGTTCGACCAGCAGCACTCTAACAGGATCTAAGCCCCTTATAACATGGCCCTGTGTTACACACCAAGACCATACCTGGGCATTAGAATAGGCGGGTGCAGGGGGGGTGAGCCGGTCCTCACCCCCCCCTTGGCATGTTAGAGCCAAGGTGGCCCATGGAGTAAGGAAAATCGCACAGGACTATCTGTTCTCATCCTATGGTACTAGCACAGACCTAAGCCGCGGCAATCGCGGCCCTTCAAACAGATGGACCTACCCATGCCCATTGATGGTAACGTGGCTGTTTCGCCTACTCAGTGGGTACCTAGTTTCATACAGGTTTTAGCGACTATGCCCTAACATCATTATCAATGGGCAATACAGTCATATGTATGGCCATATTACCCACCATACCGGGGCAGAGCCGTGCGAACGCTCAGCTTCCTATGGAGAGGGAGGGGTACCAAAATCATATCTATAGATACTATACAGCCATAGATCAGCAGTGAATCTTTGCCGTCCTTCTCAAAATTTGTACTATCTCTATGCAAAATCTGAAAACCTAGCTCTGCTCATTTTATTATATGGACTTTGGAGGAGATTTTTTTTACAGGTAAGTGGGTGAGCGATTTCACATAAAAGAGGGAAATTAGGAAGGGACATTTCTCCCCTACCTGAGAGGGCTGCTATGTTATAGACAATACCCAAAATACGTCTATTAGATACATACAGCCAAGATCGCAGTGAATCTTGCTCTCAATTCTCTAAAATTTGATATCTTATGCAAAAATATGACTCTACTTGCTAATCTTCATATGACTTTGGAGGATGATTATTTTACAGGTAAGGTGGTGTGAGATTTGCACATACAAAAGGCAAAACTCTAGGAAGGACATTCACACCCTTCTGGGGGGCAGGGGGGGGGAGGGGGGTGCAGTTAATCGTGGGTGCTACTGCGGAAAATCCTGGTGACAGGTCCCTTCTAACCACCTCCACCATGGATTAAGATTTAGATGATCGGGGGAGGGGAGTGATCATTTCCACCTACAGACGCTGGCAAAGCTACACAGGCTAGCCGGGATGGATTACATCCAAAAAACTTTGATGTCTTTCACGTTTTTAAAGAATTTTTCTAATTTGTTATTCGTATTTCAGAGAAGCGCTCCTATGATCAGAGCTACGAGCAGCGCTTCCCGTATCCTATGGGAACCCACTCCCCTCCCCTGATACATAATCCAGACTTATTTCTGGCCTCTAATAAATATGCAGAACTCATTACATAGTAATAAGAATGACGGATCTAAAACCAATACTTTACACTCAAACACAGAATATGCGCTTAATTATATCTATTCGTCTTGTTTGGTGCTGCCACGAATGATAGAACGGTGTCAGTATTATCGGAAATTGTATTTATTGACTTGTTTCTACTTGGTTAGAAAGCAGGGGTTACTGATAGCAGCAGCTAAGTAGTGATGGTAAAAGTGCCCTTTATGTGTTTTCTCCCTCTGCTGGTGGCTAGTGGGTACCGCACTGTACACACAAGAGAAGAAGGACAATGGGGCTCATTTACTAAGGCCGATTCCGCCAGGATTTTGGCGCAGAAACGGATTTTGGCGCGGGTTTCACGCGACAGAAATCGGACTCGGCGTCGCAGTAGCGACACATGCAGGATATCGGGCGCACGACCTTAGTGAATCCGGCAGAACCCAAACACACATCGGACAACGCGCTGCAGGACAGCGGGGGGACGCGCGTCGCTGGAGTTCACAGAAAATGGCATTGTCGACGATAAGGATGTTCGCGATTCACTAAGACGTGTGCCTGATATCCTGCATGTGTCGCTTCCCGCCAGGTCCCCGGAGTCACCTTCTTTCTTCTGGGACTTTTAAGTGCATTGTCTTGCAACAACAATTGCCAAGTTAAATCCTGCCGTCAGTCCGAATCAGGCGGATCGTCCGATTGGCACGACCCAATTGTTGACGCATGGAGCAGCGCAGCTGCGCCAAAAAACCGATCGCGTGTGAGACACAATCCCAGCGCAGCACCACCATATTAAAACTGTGCAAGCCGGCAACCCCGAAAAAGACGAACAGTCCGACGAAAGTTGGATCTGTGACCCTTGTAAATCAGCCCCAATATACTGTATGCACAAATGTATGGAGAAAGACAATATAAATGTTTTAAAAATTCTAAAAATATATAGATTTGTGCCATTGGATCTTGGGGAGGCTGCGGGCATCAGCCCAACAATCTGACATTGAGCCCTATCCTAGATTAGGTTTACTGAGTTTTTTATATTATTTACCTCCAATGAAGATGCGAGCTCGCTACGCAGAGAGGTAGTGCTTATATGGCGCAGTTATATGGTGCAGCTAGTATGACCTTAAAGGGTTGTCCACTCACTCTAAATTCTGACATATCCGAAATTCTCTCTCCGATCCTGCTCTCCGAGGTCCGCTATTGGGGGAAAGGAAAATTTGGACACTCTTTATATATTGTCAGCTGATTGAGGGTCAGTCAATGTTGATCGATGGGTGTGGTGAACCCCAATCTTCAACATGTTCAGACAAAAGGGGAGCAGGCTGGACAATTTCTAAGTATTAAATGCCTTAAATTACTTGGGACATGTGTGTAACAGGACAGGACAAGTCCTCAAATCAAAGGATGAGCTTTGTTACTGTTCCTCGACTGAGAGAAAAATGGGGTTCTAAGAGAGAGACATCTATAAACCCTAATATATTAAATACATTTTGCTACACTGGACATTCCCTTTAATAAGAACTAAGCATGAACACCCTGGTAATAAACATTATAGTCCAATAAAGTGATTTTAGAGTACCGAATTGTACAAAACTACAAACTCTCAGCATGTCCTGACCATCCTTTGACCTGCAGGGAGAAGCAAGTTCTGAACCAAACTAATACCAACAAGTTCTCAGAAATGGGAATGGTGATAAATTAGTGATTAGAGATACGGGGGTTTCTAAATTGTATTAGGCACAAAAGCCCTTCAAGACTTGTAATGGATTCAGACCATAGCGTGGACAGCTCCTCTGTCAGGCTATGGTGATTTTGTGTGGAAAACGGAGAAGTGCTCATGGATGATGTTATGGGGAGAATTCCAAGTTCTAGTGTTCTACAGTTATAATGAGCAACCAAGTATATGGAGCATTTGTGTGATGAGCAACAAGTATATGGATGATGTGTTGTGATGAACAACTAAGGTCTATGGATGATATGTGTGCTATGAGCAACGAGTCTATGGAGATACTGTGGATGATGAACAACTAGTCCATGGATGATATGTGTGATGAAACACGAGTCTATGGATGATCTCTGTAATGAACAACCAGGTCCAGTGATGATCTGTGTGATGAGCAGATAAGTCGATAGATGATCTATGTGATGAGACAATAAGACTAGGGATCCATATGATGGACAACCATGTTAGGGAATATATGTGAAATGAGAAGTATATGGATGATCTATTTGAGAATCAACCCGGTCTATGGTGATATATGTAATGAACAAGACAAGTGTGATTATGAACTAGTGATGAATATCCATGTCTATGAAGGATCTATGTGAGGAGCTAACCAGGTATATAATGATCTATTAAGGAGCAACCAGTTACATGGATGATCTAGTTTTGAGCAAACCAGTATGGAGAGGAACTTGCAGACAAAGAGACTATTGTTGTTTGAATGTGTAACAGGGTCAAATCTCTAAGAATATAAGTTTTTATGAACGCTTTTCTCATAACACTGAGAATCTAAAGATCTCACATAAGGATCTCAGTCGGTGAAACACAAGTGCCAAATGATTAATTTGATAGAAATCAAGTCTATGGAGATCTATGAGATTAGCAACCAGGTCATGATGATCTATGTGATGAACAACCCAAGTCTATTCATGATCTATGTGATGTACACAACCAGGTCTATGAATCATCTATTGATGAGCACAAGTCTATGGTGATCTATCGATGAGCAACCAAGCTATGGATGATCTATCTGATGAGCACCAGGTCTATATGATCATCTGATGAGCAACCAGGTCTATGGATGATCTATCTGATGAAGCAACCAGGTCTATGGATGATCGATCTTTTAAGAAACCAAAGCCTATGGATGAATCTAGTGATGAACACCCAAGTCTATTCATGCCCATGTGATGTGCAACCAGGGTCTATGGATGATCTATCTTTTAAGCAACCAATCTGGATGTATATATCTGACTACAACAACAGTCTATGGATGATCTATCTGATGAGCAAAACCAGTCTATGGATGATCTATCTGATGAGCCACCAAGTCTATGAATGATCTATGAGAAGAGCGAACAGATATGGATATTTACATGAGGATCAATCTTTTGAGGATTTACTTTTGTTTTATTGTATTTATTTCTCTATAAAAAATATAAATGTTATTAGAATTATTAATTTGCCTGTAAAATATAAAAGGAAATATAATTTCATTGCTGATTCCTTAAGTAGCTCCAGAAGCCAGTGGTAGTAGGAGATGCTATGCAGGCAGGCAGAGCTCTAGTGCTCAGCTCTGAGCCCCATCCCTCCTCCCTCCACATCAGTCTTTGTCAGCTCTCAGCAACACATCCTGAGAAATAGCTGCTACACACCGAGCAGAGGGAGCCAGAGGATGGCAATGCTCAGGGCTGCTACCAGCATTCACACGCCTCTGCAAGGTTCTTTACCTGCCATGTAAAAACTTGGAGATATCAGGAGGAAACATCTCAGAAGTAGGGAGACCTGCCTGGTTGCCATCTAAGATGTATCTGTCTGTTACTCTGATATTTGTTGCTGTAGAAACAACACTTTAAAGGATTTTCGGGTAAATCTAGGGAGGGAGGAGGGGAAGATGAGCAGAGAAGGCAGAAGACACTTTCTTCTCATCTTAGCGCATGAGAGAGAGGAGGGGTCTTCTGCAAAAGTGAGGAAAGGTGAACTGCTTTGGTGGAGTCTCAAGGAAAAGCTTGTACAATCTATTACATCATCTCGTAGAGTGGAGACCACTGGGTGTGAGTCTTGGGAGGTCTTAATGGTAGGTAGGTAGTGTAAAGAGATCCGTAGAGGTGATTCAGTTCAAGTGGGTGAGAGGCAAGGGAGTCAACTGTGAGAGTTGATTTGAGGACCATTGGAGTTCAGATGATTGAAGAAGACCTCTCTGGAATGTGTGTGATGTTCAACGCATTGATGACAAAGCTTGTAGAGAAAGAACTAGTTTGGTTGGGTTTGGTTGGATTTGTGGAGTCATCTAGGAGAACTTCAACTGGGTGTGATCTTAAAGGAGGACCACTGAGTGTGCGCGGTGATCTCAGGAGGCGGCAACATCACAGAGCTTCAGAGGCAAAGGCAGGTCGCCTCTCTGCCAACCTCGGTGGAGGGAGGGTAGGGAGGATATAGCAGAGCAGCAAGCTCCGGGTTTACAAGGATGGTGGTTAGGAAATGCCTGGAGACAGGGAGCAGGACATCTGCATGAAGGCACTCACAGCGTGGCGGACCTGGCAGTAGTGGATTGAAGAGAACGAGAAACTGCTTGGACTTCATCTCACCGGAGTAGACAGAGCCAGACCTCGACTCATGATGCAGGTAAACTCCAATCTTATCTTTTAAATCAGTTGTTCTTCTATGTCTTCCATCGTCCAGACTGAGACAACTTGAGGCTTTCCAGAAGTTATGGAACTACAGGTTCCAACATGAAGTTCCACAACGTCTGGGAGAGGCACAACAATCTTGTATGTCTTTACATGTTATACACTGCTAGCTCCTGGTCAGGGGGGTCATGGTGGTTTGCACATCTCAGGATGTTCTTTACAGAGCTATATACCTGCTAGTCTCCTGGTCAGGAGGGGTCACCTGGTGGGTTGCACATTCAGGATGTTTTACAGATCTATATACGCTAGTCTCGTGAGGAGGGGACACCTGGTGGTGCAAATCTCAGGCTGTTCTTTACAGATCTAATACCGCTAGTCTCTGGTCAGGAGGGGTCACTGGTTTGTGCAATCTCAGGCTGTTCATCAGATATATACCGTGTATCTGGTCAGGAGGGGTCACCTGGTGGTGACATCTCAGGCTGTTCTTAACAGAATATACCTGCTAGTCTCCTGGTAGGAGGGGTCACCTGGTGGTGCACACCTCAGGCTGTTCTTTACCAGATCTATATACCTTGCAGTCTCCTGGTCAGGAGGGGTCACCTGGTGGTTGCACATCTCAGGCTGTTTCACGATCTATATACCTGCTAGTCTCCTGTTCAGGGGGGGGAGGGTCACTGGTGGTTGCAATCTCCGGCTGTTCTTTAAAGATCTGTATACCTGCTAGCTCCTGGTCAGGATGGGTCACCTGGTGGTTGCACATGTCACTATTCTTACAGATCTATATACCTGCTAGTCTCTGGTCAGGAGGGGTCACCGGTGGTTGCCACATGTCAGGCTATTCTCTTTACAGATCTGTATACCTGCTAGTCTCCTGGTCAGGAGGGGGTCACCCTGGTGGTTGCACATCTCAGGCTATTCTTTTACAGATCTGTATACCTGTCAGTCTCCTGGTGGGAGGTCACCTTGGTGGCTGCACATCTCAGGATGTTTTTACAGATCTGTTATACCTGCTAGTTCTGGTCAGGAGGGGTCATCTGGGTGGTTGACACATCTCAGGATGTTCTTACAGATTGTATACCTGCTAGTGTCTCTGGTCAGGAGGGGGTCACCTGGTGGTTGCACATCTCAGGCTATTCTTACAGTCTAATACCTGTCAGTCTCCGGTGTGGACGGGGTCACCTGGTGGCGCACATCTCAGGATTTCTTACAGATCATCGTATAACCTGTCTAGTCTCCTGGTCAGGAGGGGTCATCGGTGGTTGCACATTCAGGATGTTCTTTTCAAGATCTGTATACCTGCTAGTCTCCTGGTCAGGAGGGGTCAGTGGTGCACATCTCAGGGATTCTTTACAGATCTATTACTGCTACGTCTCCTGGTCAGGAGGGGTCACTGGTGGTTGCAACATCTCAGTATTCTTTACAGATCTATATACCTGCTAGTCTCCTGGTCAGGAGGGGCACCTGGGGTTGCACATCTCAACCGTTCTTTACAGATCTAATACCGTAGTTCCTGGTGTGGACGGGTCACCTGGTGGTTTGCACATCTCAGATGTTCTTACAGATCTGTATACCTGCTAGTTCCGGTCAGGAGGGTGGGTCACCTGGTGGTTGCAATTCAGGCATTCTTTACGATCTATATACCTGCAGTCTCCTGGTGTGCCGGGTCACCTGTGGTGCCTGACATCAGAGGATGTTCTTACAGATCTGATTATACTTGTAATCCTGGTTCAGGAGGGGTCACCGTGGTGTGCAATCTCAGGATGTTTTTAAGATCTGATATACCTGGCTAGTTCCTGGTCTGGAGGGGTCCCGATGGTTGCCACTTCAGGATGTTTTTACAGATCTATACTGCTAGTCTCCTGGTCCAGGAGGGGGTCACCTGGTGCCCCGCATTTGTTGCACATCTCAGGCTGCTTTTTACAGATCTATATACCGTGCTAGTCTCCTGGTCAGGAGGGGTCACCTGATGGTTGCACATCTCAGCCTGTTCTTTTACAGATCTATATACCTGCTAATCTTCTGTCAGGAGGGGTCACCTGGTGGTTTGCACATCTCAGCTGTTCTTAAGATCTAATACTGCAGAGTCTCTGGTCAGGAGGGGTACCGGTGGTTGCACATCTCCAGGATAGTTGTAGACCACACTGGGCTTTGCAGGTTGTAGGTTTTCCTGCTTTTGCCATCTCGCGACCTCATGTTTCGTGCATTAATAATTGTTTTGGGAGTAATCAGGCATATCTGACATGAGAAAAAAATCCTTTTTTGTAAATTGCTGGACAGAGCCGGGCAGGGTATGAAACCAAATTATATCAAATTAAGCAGGAGAGAAGGAGAATCCTCCACAACATGATGATTTCTGTAAAAACCAATTACACAAAATCATCACGTAATGTAGAGATAGGATTGTGCCTACATGTGACTATGTGCTATGGGATTCGTTACAGTGTTTCAGCTGGCTGCTAGCAGATGGAGCAGGTTTGTTGCTATATACCAGTGATGGCTAACCTATGGCATGGTGCCAGATGGTGGCAATAAGAGCCCTTTCTGTGGGCACTCAGGCCCATCACCAGAGAGACTCCAGGTATCTTCCTGCAGTCTCAAGACAGCCAAGGACTTGCTATGCAAGAGCTATTTTAAAGTGACAGGACTACCTGGGGACTATTTACTGCTATATTGGTGCCTCAGGGTGCTGATATCAATGAAAACTGTGACAGAGAAGGGAGTATAAACACAAATTACATTCGTGTTGGCCACTTTGATTAAATAGCAGCGGTCTTTGTGTGAAGTTTGGGCCACTCGGGTCTGTCTCTAAAAGGTGTTGCCATCACTGCTGTATACTATAACATGAGCAATGAAGTTTTGTCAAATGAAAGTTGTTTGAGGTGCTGAAAATTTGTTGGTAGGTGACAAGGGGGGTGGTCAGTTAATTTATAAAGGGACACCTTAAAAAAATGTAGTAGTATTAGAAAAAATTCTTATATTGAAGTTGTCCTTGTGGAAAATGGGAGGAGAAATCAGTGGTTTTTGTGGTCTAGGACTCAGTTCAATCATCTGCAGCACCTTCAGGCAAGTGCAGTGAGGCATTACAAACCTGTCCATTCATATTAAAGGCCGTCCTGGTTATGCATAGTCCTCCAAAGCTAGGGTGTGCTCTTGTTCATAATCAATATTCTGTCAAATTATGGAAATCCAAGTTCCAAGAATAAGAATATCAGCTGAACTTGCAGACTTAAAAGCGCAGGCCAATAATTTCATGTAAAAAGGTATATCCCAAATCTTGCGCGGTTTGTCAGATTATAGGATGCAGAAGGACTGAATAACTATATTCTTCCTTGCTTTGGCCAGACAGTGGTTGGATAGTTTGGACGATCCTGCTATAAAAATAGGGAATGCTAAATATTAAGCGATTGCTATTCATGCAGTTTTCTAGATCTATGGGCTGGTTTCACTAAAGATAAAGGACATATCAAAAAATAACAAGAGCTTTGATTGAAAACAGTGAGAGTGAGACTTATTGCTTTAAACCAATGGAAATTTTTATGCCCAGCCTACCTCTTAAGTTCCACGCCCCGCGAGAGCAGAGGAATATACATTTCTTTCTTTGTCAATTGTAAGTTAGTCCTTAACATGTAAAGTAGAATAATTTCCATGGTTGGATGTGCTTTTTGTGGATGGGATGGGGTGTGTGACTTTTGGTCAGGTGACAGATTTATTACCACTTCCAATTATTGCTATTTTAACACTGTATGTTTCTTTGATGTGAAGGTGGTCATATCCAATAGTGGATTTTTCTGACATAATAATGATCATGATTTGTTTCTTTCCATGTATGAACAATAAAGGGGTTTATGACTAAATTGTGTTATAAAAATGGGTAAAAAAAGTCTGATCACTGAGGCTCCTACAGGTGGAATAGAAAAAGGTTTCTGTACCCCTGTAGAATTTAGGGATCGCATGTCCCACAGTCGCTCTGTTTATCTGTATTGTAATGTAGAAGAGCAAACGGGGGTACAGCTGCTATTCCAGCCATTCAATACTATGAATAGACGGTAGTCTTCACATTCTATATAAAATAATATTGTGGGATGGGACAAGGGGAGAGGAGGGCCCATAGCAGAATCTGAATTTGAGGCCCCCTCCCGCCTTAAAAAATCTACAATTAGTAGACTCATTCATGTGAGTTACCATCGCCACATTATATACTTGTACACACATACACACATGTATATGGTCATGCACATGCATTTATGTACTTTCATCTAACAGTACAATAAATATCTTACACACCCATACAGATAATATATATATATATATTAAATATTATATTATATAATCTTATACACAACCATAGTATACCTATATCATCAAGTACACATACAGCATAAACATAGATAAATTTAGAAACATCAATATACAGACTACATATACAGACATAAAGAATATCACACATCTGAAATACCACACAGAGTATACACACAAACATATATACCATAACATGCAAACAGTCTTTAAACACCACATATGCACATACAGAAAAATAAACACATACTCCAATACCATATACAGACATAAATTATATACACAAACAAATACACATGCAAAGGGATATATACCATAATGTGGTATATCACAATAAACACGAAACATACAGTACATATAAGGAATAATTATCACATATACACACACATATGCACCATATACACATATAGCAGAGATGTATATAATGGTGCACCACCTCTTTCTCTTCGTGGCAGTTTGGAGTGTGGGGCCCCTGACAACTGCGGGCCCATACAGCTGCTATGGCTTGCTACCCTGTAGTAAATGCCCCAAATTGGGACACCATTTTCATGTTCGGGAGGGGATTTGAGAGTTAGTCCATCCAAAAACTTTTCCCTGATCCACGGAATAGAATTTCTTTTTGGAAAAATCTTAATTATGCCCTTGGGAGGAATAATGCCTAGGTTATATGTTCTCTCTATCCAATACCATGTGCTGCACTCTGGTGCACGGTTGTCTGTATTGATTTTGTATAGATTGGAATCCTACAGAGTTACAATATACCTCGACGGGTGCCTTGTAAGCGAGGAGCCGGTAAAGATCTTAAAGGGGTTATCCATGTTATCAAAAATTAAATTAAAATATTGCAACATTTTTACAATATAAAAAGAAAATGCAACTTCTTCTTGCTACCAAGTTTCAGACCAATCTCTTTGGTCTCGATTTACTGGCCCCGGCATGTCGGTAAATATGGCCCCGCATAACATGATAACAAATAGTAAACGGTTTAAAAGTACGATCTCTGATTTGCAAGAGAAAAACAGATTTTTTGTGGGTTTTTTGAGGAATACAAACAAAAATTTGAAAAAACAAATATTATAAAAAAATAAAACATATATTAAAAAATGAATGTAAAAAATGGTATTAATTAACACTTTTTCAAATTATAAGTGTCTTGGCGCCGTGTCTCTTCCCAGGACGCGGGATCCGATAATATAATCCACAGTGGCTATCAATGGCCCCCCGTAAAGTAAAAAAAACAAAGCTGCGGCTCCTTCAACAAAAATATACCTTCATCACTCATAATGAATGAATCGGATAATATCAAACAGGAAGCAAATTTTTTTTCTCTCTTTATGCATTTTATTATCATAAACAAAAACATGTAAAATTCCTTCTTGGAAAATCCTCCATCGCAGCGTGTGGTTAATGAGTAGATCGGATCCCAGCGATTATTGATCCCTACGGCCGATCTACCTGATACCCAGGCCAGCGGTGTTGTCCATTATCATGAATATGGAGGATGCATTCAATTCTGGGATCAATGTTATCAATAGTTTTCTCGTCGGCCTGACTTGATCTGCCTTTAGTACAAGCATTGATGGGGGATGAATGTGCATTAGGCACGCCTGGAAATCTCTAAGCATCAGATGTCTCAATCTCCGGGGGTTGATTGAAGGTCACTAGATGGCTCTTTATTAAATGGGTCAATTTTGTTTAAAAGACATTTATCTTCTTGGTGATGGTAGGGCAATCAATGGGTTTAAAATGATGCTCTACAGAAGCTTTTCCAAGCCTAGATGAAGTCATCTGTAGTTTAAAATCCATGCTTTCAGGGGCGCAACTACAGCGGTTCTGATGAGCAACCAAGTCTATGAATGATCTATGAGAAGAGCGACCAGATCTATGGATATTTTACATGAGGATCAATCTTTTGAGGATTTACTTTATGTTTTATTGTATTTATTTCTCTATAAAAAATATAAATGTTATAGAATTATTAATTTGCCTGTAAAATATAAAAGGAAATATAATTTCATTGCTGATTCCTAAAGTAGCTCCAGAAGCCAGTGGTAGTAGGGAGTGCTATGAAGGCAGGCAGCTCTAGTGCTCAGCTCTGAGCCCCATCCCCTCCTCCCCTCCACATCAGTCTTTGTCAGCTCTCAGCAACACATCCTGAGAACTAGCTGCTACCACACCGAGCAGAGGGAGCCAGAGGATGGCAATGCTCAGGGCTGCTACCAGCATTCACACTCCTCTGCAAGGTTCTTCTACCTGCCATGTAAAACTTGGAGATATCAGGAGGAACATCTCAGAAGTCTAAGGAGACTTGCCTTGCAGTTGCCATCTAAGATTGTCTCTGCCTCTTTACTCCTGATATTTGTTTGCTGTAGAAACACACACTTTAAAGGATTTTCGGTAAATCTAGGATGGGAGGGGGAAGATGAGCAGAGAAGGCAGCAGACACTTTCTTCTTCATCTTAGCAGCATGAGAGGAGGAGCTGGTCTCTTCTGCAAAAGTGAGAAAGGTGAACTGCTTTGGTGAGGTCTCAAGGAAAAGCTTGTACATCTATTACCATCATCTCAGTAGAGTGGAGACCATCTGGATGTGAGTCTTGGGAGGTCTTAAGGGTAGGTAGGTAGGTGTAAAGAGATCCGTAGAGTGATTCAGTTCAGTAGGGTGAGAGCTCAAGGGAGTCAACTGTGAGAGTTGATTCTGAGGACCATGTGGAGTTCAGATGATTGAAGAAGACCTCTCTGGATATTGTGTGTGATGTTCAACGCATTGATGACAAAGCTTGTAGAGAAAGAATAGTTTGGTTGGGATTTTTGTGGAGTCATCTAGGAGAACTTCAACTGGGTGTGATCTTAAAGGAGACCACTGGGTGTGAGCAGTGATCTCAGGAGGCAACATCACAGAAGCTTCAGAGGCAAAGGCAGGTTGCCCTCTCTGCCAACCTCGGTGGAGAGGGGTAGGGAGAGATATAGCAGAGCAGCAAGCTCCTGGGTTTACAAGGATGGTGGTAGGAAATGCCTGGAGACAGGGAGCAGGACATCTGCATGAAGGCACTCACACTGGTGGCGGACCTGTGCAGTAGTGGGATTGTAGAGAACGAGAACTGCTTGGACTTCATCTACTACCGGATAGACAGAGCCAGACCTCGACTCAATGATGCAGGTAAACTCCAACTCTTATCTTTTAAATCAGTTGTTCTTCTACTGTCTTCCATCGTCCAGACTGAGACAACTTGAGGCTTTCTAGAAGTTATGGAACTACAGGTTCCAACATGAAGTTCCACAACGTCTGGAGAGGCACAACAATCTTGTATGTTCTTTACATGTCTATACACCTGCTAGTCTCCTGGTCAGGGGGGTCACCTGGTGGTTGCACATCTCAGGATGTTCTTTACAGATCTATATACCTGCTAGTCTCCTGGTCAGGAGGGGTCACCTGGTGGTTGCACATCTCAGGCTGTTCTTTACATGTCTATACACCTGCTAGTCTCCTGGTCAGGGGGGTCACCTGGTGGTTGCACATCTCAGGCTGTTCTTTACAGAGCTATATACCTGCTAGTCTCCTGGTCAGGAGGGGTCACCTGGTGGTTGCACATCTCAGGATGTTCTTTACAGATCTATATACCTGCTAGTCTCCTGGTCAGGAGGGGTCACCTGGTGGTTGCACATCTCAGGCTATTCTTTACAGATCTATATACCTGCTAGTCTCCTGGTGTGGACGGGTCACCTGGTGGCTGCACATCTCAGGATGTTCTTTACAGATCTGTATACCTGCTAATCTCCTGGTCAGGAGGGGTCACCTGGTGGTTGCACATCTCAGGATGTTCTTTACAGATCTATATACCTGCTAGTCTCCTGGTCAGGAGGGGTCACCTGGTGGTTGCACATCTCAGGATGTTCTTTACAGATCTGTATACCTGCTAGTCTCCTGGTCAGGAGGGGTCACCTGGTGGTTGCACATCTCAGGCTGTTCTTTACAGATCTATATACCTGCTAGTCTCCTGGTCAGGAGGGGTCACCTGGTGGTTGCACATCTCAGCCTGTTCTTTACAGATCTATATACCTGCTAATCTTCTGGTCAGGAGGGGTCACCTGGTGGTTGCACATCTCAGCCTGTTCTTTACAGATCTATATACCTGCTAGTCTCCTGGTCAGGAGGGGTCAATCTGGTGGTTGCACATCTCAGGATGTCTTTATACAAGATCTGTATACCTGCTAGTCTCCTGGTCAGGAGGGGTCACCTGTGGTTCACATCTCAGGATGTTTCTTACAGATCTATATACCTGCAGTCTTCCTGGTCAGGAGGGGTCACCTGGTGGTTGCAAACATCTCAGGCTATTCTTTACAGATCTATATACCTGCTATCGTCTCCTGGTCAGGAGGGTCACCTGTGGTTGCACATCTCACCCTGTTCTTTACAATCTATATACCTGCTAGTCTCCGGTGGTGGAGGGTCACCTGGTGGTTGCACATCTCAGGATGTTCTTTACAGATCTGTATCCTGCTAGTCCCTGGTCGGAGGGTCACCTGGTGGTTGCAATCTCAGGCTAGTTCTTACAGATCTATATACCTGCTAGTCTCCTGGTGTGGAGGGTCACCCTGGTGGCTGCACATCTCAGGATGTTCTTTACAGATCTGTATACCTGCTAATCCCTCCTGTCAGGAGGGTCACCTGGTGGTTGCACATCTCAGGTGTTTCTTTAACGATCTATTACCTGCTAGTCTCCTGGTCTGGAGGGGTCACCTGGGTTGCACATGCTCAGGATTTCTTTACAGATCTGTAACCTGCTAGTCTCCTGGTCAGAGGTTCACCTGGTGGGTTGCACATCTCAGGCTGTTCTTTACAGATCTTATTACCTCTAGTCTCCTGGTCAGGAGGGGTCACCTGATGGTTGCACACATCTAGCCTTTGTTCTTTACAGATCTATATACGCTAATCTTTCTGGTCAGGAGGGGTCACCTGGTGGTTGCACATCTCAGGATAGTTCTTGTAGACCACTCTGGGCTTTGCAGGTTGTAGGTTGAGGATGCATTTGTTTTCCTGCTTTTGCCATCTCAGACCTCATGTTTTGTGCATTAACTAATTGTTTTGGGAGTAATCCAGGCATATCTGAAATGAAAAAAAAAATCCTTTTTTGTAAATCTGCTGGACAGAGCCGTGGCAGGGTATGAAACCAAATTATATCAAATTAAGCAGAGAGAAGATCCTCCACAACATGATGATTTCTGTACAAAACCAATTACACAAAATCATCACTGTAATGTAGAGATAGGATTGTGCCTACATGTGACTATGTGCTCTGAGGATTCGTTACAGTGTTTCAGCTGGCTGCTCAGCAGATGGAGTAGGTTTTGTTGCTCTATACTATAACATGGAGCAATGAAGTTTTGTCAATGAAGTTGTTTGAGGTGCTGAAAATGTGTTGGTATGTGACAAGGGGTGGTCATATTATATTTATAAAGGTGACACACCTGAAAAAAATGTAGTATTAGAAAAAAAATTCTTATATTGAAGTTGTCCTTGTGAGAAAATGGGAAAATCAGTGGTTTTCTGGTGTCTAGGACTCAGTTCAATCATCTGCAGCACCTCTTCAGGGCAAGAAAGGCATTACAACCTGTCCATTCATATTAATAGGCCGTCCCTGTAATGATAGTCCTCCAAAGCTAGGGGTGCTCTTTGTTCATAATCTATATTCTGTCAAATCTATGGAAATCCAAAGTTCCAAGAATAAGAATATCAGCTGAACTTGCAGACTTTAACAGCGCAGGCCAATAATTTCATGTATAAAAGGATATCCCAAATCTTGCCGGTTGTCAGATATAGGATGAAGAAGGACTGAATAACTTATATTCTTCACTTGCTTTGGCCAGACAGTGGTTGGATAGTTTTGGACAGTTCCTGCTATAAAATAGGGAATGCTAAATATTAAGCGATTGCTATTCATGCAGTTTTCTAGATCATGGGCATGGTTTCACTAAAGATAAAGGACATATCAAAAAATAACAATGAGCTTTGATTGAAAAGCAGTGAGTGAGACTTATTGCTTTAAACCAATGGAATCTGATTTTATGCCCCGCCTACCTCTTAAGTATCCACGCCCCCGAGGAGCAGAGTGAATATACATTTCTTTCTTTTGTCAATTTGTAATTGTTAGTCCTCTAACAATGTAAGTAGAATAATTTTCCATGGTTGGATGTGCTTTTTGTTGGATGGGATGGGGTGTGTGACTTTTTGGTCAGGTGACAGATTTATTACCACTTCCAATTATTTGCTTATTTTAACCTGTATGTTATCTTCTGTATGTGAAGGGGGGTCATATCCAATAGTGGATTTTTCCTGCACATAATAATGATACATGATTTGTTTTCTTTCCATGTATGAACAATTAAAGGGGTTTTCTGACTAAAATTGTGTATAAAATGGGTAAAAAATGTCTGATCACTGAGGCTCCTACAGTTGGAATAGAATAAAGGGTTTCTGTACCCCTGTTAGAATTTAGGGATCGCACATGTCCACAGTCGCTCTGTTTATCTGTATTGTAATGTAGAAGAGCAACCGGGTACAGCTGCTATTTCCAGCCATTCAATACTATGAATAGACGGTAGTCCTTCACCATTCTATATAAAATATTTGTGGATGGGACACAGGGGAGAGGTAGGGGCCCATAGCAGAATTCTGAATGAGGCCCCCTCCCGCCTTAAAAAATATACATATTAGTAGACTCATTCATGTGAGTTACAATCGCACATTTATATACTTGTACACACATACACACATGTATATGGTCATGCACATGCATTTATGTACTTTCATCTATACAGTACATAAATATCTTACACACCCATACAGTATATATATATATATATATATATATATATATATATATATATATCTTATACACACCCATAGTATACATATATCATAAGTACACATACAGCATAAACATAGAAATTTAGAAACACATATATACAGTACCATATACAGACATACAGAATATACACACATACTGAATATACACACAGAGTATATACACACAAACCATATACCATATACATGCAAACAGTTTTTAAACACCACATATGCACATACAGAAAATAAACACATACTTCCAATACCATATACAGACATAAATTATATACACAAACCAAATACACATGTATAAAGGGCATATATACCATAATTGTGGTATATCACATAAACACGAACATACAGTCACATATATAGACATATATCACATATACACACACATATGCACCATATACACATATAGCAGAGATGTATATAATGGTGCACCACCTCCTTTCTTTCTTGTGGCAGTTTGGATGTGGGGCCCCCTGACACTGCGGGCCCCATAGCAGCTGCTATGGCTGCTACCCTTGTAGTAATGCCCCAAATGGGACACCATTTTCATGTTTCGAGGGGATTTGAGAGTTAGTCCATCCAAAACTTTTCCCTGATCCACGGAATAGAATTTCTTTTAATGGAAAAATCCCCTTAATTATGCCCTTGGAGGAATAATGCTAGGTTATATGTCTCTCTATTACAATACCATGTGCTGCACTCTGGTGCACGGTGTCTGTATTGATTTTGTATAGAATTGGAATCCTACAGAGTTACAATATACCTCTACGGGTGCCCTTGTACAGCGAGGAGCCGTAAAGATCTTAAAGGGGTTATCCATGTTATCAAAAATTAAATTAAAATATTGCTAAAATTTTTTACAATATAAAAAGAAAAATGCAACTTCTTCTTGCTACAAAGTTCCAGACCAATCTCTTTGGTCTCGATTTACTAGCCCCCGGCATGTCGGTAAATATGGCCCCCGATAACATGATAACAAATAGTAAACGGTAAAAGTACGATCCATCTGATTTGCAAGAAATAACAGGATTTTTTGTGGGTTTTTTTGAGGAATACAAAAAAAAAATTTGAAAAATACTAAATATTATAAAAAAAGAAAACATATATTAAAAAATAAATGAATGTAAAAAATGGTATTAATTAACACTTTTTAAGATTCTATTAAGTGTCATTGGCGCCGCTGTCTCTTCCCAGGAGCGGGATCCGATAATATAATCCACAGTTGGCTTACTAATGGCCCCCTGTAAAGTAAAAAAAACAAAGCTGCGGCTAAAAATATACCTTCATTACTCATAATGACTGAATCGGATAATTATCAAACAGGAAGCAAATTTTTTTTTCATCCTTTATGCATTTTATTATCATAAACATAAAACATGTAAAATTCCTTCTTGGAATATCCTCCCATCGCAGCGTGTGGTTAATGAGTAGATCGGATCCCAGCGATTATTGATCCCTACGGCCGATCTACCTGATACCAGGCAGCGATGATTGTCCATTATTCATGAATATGAAGGATGCATTCAATTTCGGGATCAATGTTATCAATAGTTTTCTTGTTCGGCCGCTACTTGATCTGCCTTTAGTACAAGCATTGATGGGGATGAATGTGCATTAGGCACGCTCTGGAAATCTCTAAGCATCAGATGTCTCACTCTCCGGGGGTTGAAGGTCACTAGATGGCTCTTTATTAATGGGTCAATTTTGTAAAAAGACATTTATCTTCTTGGTGATGGTAGAGGCAATCAATGGGTTAAATATGATGCTCTACAGAAGCTTTTCCAAGCCTAGATGAAGTCATCTGTAGTTAAAATCCATGCTATCAGGGGCGCAACTACAGCGGTAGCAGCCATAGCAGCTGCTATGGGGCCCACAGTGTCATGGGGCCCCGGCATCTGACCTGACACATAAAAGAATGGAGGTGGTGCTCTATTTTATACATGTTTGCCGTATGTGTATATGGTGTATATGTGTGTGTCTATATGCTGTATGTCTATATACGGTACTGTGTATGTGTGTTTTTTTATGTGTGTGTAGATAATGTATGTCTGTATATGGTATATGTGTGTATATATGGTGTTTATAAACTATATGTATGTTTATGATGTATATGGTATATATATGTGTGTGTGTATATATTGTACGTGTGTGTATGCTCTATGTCTGTATATGGTACTGTATATATGTGTATATCCTGTAAGTTTGTATGTTTATGCTATATGTGTATATATTTATCCAAAAGGTTATTTCCACGTCTCTATCGATTTTAGAGGTCACTCAATTATTGTCCTAAGACTGCACAATAAAATATGTGTATGTGTATATATGATGTGTATATACTCTCGGTGTGTATAAGAAGTATATATACAGTGGGGGAGATTTATCAGAAGTGTCTGAGAGCAAAACTGTTGTAGTTGGTCATGGAAACAAATCAGAGCTGAGCTTTCATTCTCCTGCAGCTGTTTATAAAATGAAAGCTGATCTCTGATTGGTTTCCATGGGCAACTAGAACAGTTTTACCTCAGACGCTTCTGATAAATCTCCCCCTGTGTGTATAAGTACATAAATGCATGCGCAGGATGTATAAATGTGTCTGATTGTAACTCACATGTGTGTGTATACAAATATGTATATTTTTAAGGGGTAGGGGTCCCCATTCAGAAGTCTGTTGTGGAACCCTGTCTTTCCTAGTTATGCCCCTGTATGCTATCACTTGGGGCCCCAGAGATCAGGGGATGGAATTAGGTCAGTCCTTATAGACCGGTTGTTTAAGAAGAGCGATGTTAACCCCCATTCTCACCACATACTATAAACTGTCTTCCCTAACTGAGACCCCAAACATGGCGTCTCAGAAGTGCCTAATCCACGAGTCACATACGAACTTTACCCACAACCTGTGTCCTGAATGTGATGAAATTTTCATATATTTTTGGCATACAAATGAGCAGTTTGGTGCCCCATGGACATGCCCATGAGGTCCAGTGTTGTCCGGTTTCACAGAGAAAGCAGGTTACCAAGCAAAAAATAGAAGGTAAAACCAAGCATGAGGATGTACCCCAACTCTAGGAGCCACACCAATAGTGCACCATATTGTTAATGATGCTTATGATACAAGACTAGATTTTCCTTTAGTGTAGAGTCCCCTAAAGACCCCATATATTTATATATATGCTATAAGGCCAGTCCCACTGAAATCGTCAGATTCAACTGAATTCTCTCATATTGTTACATCTGTGTTTCGGTTTTCTGCAGACTGTAAGGCTGAGCACAATCCATGCTCTGAATTAGCAAGGGTTAAGCCTCTCTCACTTCCAGAGTCCATACTCTCTCACGTGAAGCATACTCTGATTTATACCCTTGTGTACACCATCTTCCTTTGCTGGTCTTGCTAGCTTTCTGCCGGTGATTTTCTTGATATTCATCTTTACTTCTGGTTTTTCAATATTGACTTACGTTCTTGACTATTCTCCTGTGTATTTGATTTTGTGCTTTGCTTGTTATCTTGTTGTAAACCGGATTGTTGACATTCCCTTTTTGTTATTTGTTTGTCTTGTTACATGTCTACACTTTGGTGCAGGTAGGGACCGATGCCCAGTTATTGGCCACTGTTTAGGTTGGACTCAGTATGCAGGCAGGGACTCTTTGGATCACTCCACATTCTGCTTCAATTTTAGATGGTTACTGTACTGCAGGCTCTGGGAATGGACACAAGTCACAGACAGTGGGCCCAAATGCTGAACCCACTTCTAGCTGTCCATTCCTATTGCCTTGCCCCCCATTATATAGGGGGTAGACAAATAGAAGACATTCCCTGCCTATACCAAAGTGCAGAAAACACAGAAAAAACAATACAAACACAAAATGGAAAGGTCGTCAGAGCCGTGTCACAGTAGAGAGAGCAAACAAAGAACCAATCCGACAGACTAAAGAGAAACTGAGAAGTAAGCCAAAGGGGTCAGGAGATTTCAGGAATAAGCAAACAGGTTGCAAGAAAGCTACAATCCCAGGAGTCTTGTGGTGTCAGAGATGTCAGATGTTACAGTAACACTATGGAGGGTTTTGAGGATCTGCCTGTTTACCGGACTGGGGCTACAACTATTCAAAGGGCTTCTTGTGGACATTAGGAAAGGCCACAAATACTACTGAATACAATGAAAAGTGAAAGGGTTTGTTAAATTATTTGGTTTGGGACCCCAAACACAAACCAAATTGAAGGCAATGTAGAACAAAATTTTAACACCCAAAAATGGCTGTAAAATGGGGGTCTGGTCATGCAATGTAGCAGTATATGAGTAGCAACAAGCAGTTTTTAGAGTGCCCTAAAAAGGGCAATTATTTCAGATTTCCACATGTGAATAATCACAACGGCCTCTTCTCCCCACCTAAGTGCCCTGAAAAGGACAATCAATGGTATTTGAGAAGTCCCTGTCTGTCTGAGTCAAGATTACAGGCTGCAGGGGGGAAGTATCATTTTATACTCCCTCATCTTTTGTGATCATATTAAGGATAACAATCTCATCTTTCAGATAAAAATGAACAATGGGAGCTACCGAATCGGAATATATCAGATATCTGCAGGTCACATTTCTAACCATGTCTTTAACTGTCTATATCTCTAGTTCTTAATCTCACAAGACCTGAAAAATGAGATTCTTAAAGGTTACATGACACCATTTTTTAGGTCATATAGAACATAAGTTAGAAGCATCGGAAGTGATGCTTTTCCTGACTCTAAACTTGACTCATCTCAGGAAAAATATGACTCTTCTTTGCTTTTTTTTAACATTGCGGTGGAAGTGATTTTTAAGGTGACCCCTTTAAGTCTAGTTTAGGTTTCTTCATCATACGCCGGACATCATGGACCTCATAAGTGATAATTCCGGGCTCTGGAGACCAGCAGACATCCATAAATTTTCATCTATAGCTGGTGATTTCATGAGTTGGCTTCATACGATGTGACTCGCTCCAGAATGTTCTCTCCGTCTTCCTCTTAGGAGGATGTATGTTGGGTAATAACTAGAGAATGTGTCAAGTCATTCCCGCCCAATCAGTCTTGGCTCCTTGCTACATTGTATCCAAATTTAAACATTAGATTAGATGATTATGCAGGATTTTCGGAGAGTTACATCCCGTCTTTGGAAGGAATCCAGACCCAGACGTAGGAATAAAGCAAAAGGAATGATTATTTAGAAAAGACTGTGACCCTGTCCAATCTGCAGACAATGTACAATCAGCCAAGATGTGGAGCTAAATTTGGCGCCAGGAATCGGCACCGTGTGCCGTCCGCAGCTCATTACTCCAAACCTGTCACACCAAACATCCTCTGCTCCATCCACTAGTAATCCCGAACATGATTCCCCATCACTTATCTTATCCCCGCTATAAAAGGGATGACATTTTGTAAAACTTCAGTAGAAAACAGAAAACCGAGACTGACAAGTCATCAGACTGACCCGCTGCGTCATTACCCTTCTGGGTTTCCATCACTCTCTATGTACTTTATCAGCTAAATTATTAGTCAGTCTGGAACTGAGGATGAATCACTGAAGGATTGAAAATGAGTTATCTCCAAAAAAAACCCTGTAGGGCCATCTGTTGGAAGGCAGCAATCTGGATTGACCCCTTTAAGAGGACCCTTCGCCACCATGTTTAATAGTTGCCCCTTTACTGATTGCGAAGCAGTTGGAATCTTTTCTATAGCCCCAATTATTCCGGGGTAATCAGTGTTGTTACACCACCTGATATGCTAATTAGACTCTACTGTCAATTGGATGTTACCCAGTACTACCCACTTGGCATAATTGTGTCATGGGTGCTCCTGCAACCCATATCTCGTGCCCCACTCCGCGGCGCCTGCTCTCCCTGACGTCTCTTACCTCTCCGCGCTCCTGCTCCCATCCCAGCTTCCCAGCACGCGCGCACGTGCCCTAGGGGACAGGGACGCGTGCCGGCACTCTGCCAGTTTCCCCCGCCGGATCTTTGGGCTTTATGCCTCAGAGAAAGCTGTTACCTGTGACTTATTCCCGTGCATTGACCTCCTGTTGTGACCCCGTACCCGCTCCCGATTTTGCTTTTCCGCTGCCAGCCCTGACCTCCTGCTCCGTCTCTGACCCTGAATGTTTGCCATCTGTCTTAACCTCCTGCCTTTCCCCAACCTCGACCTTGGCTGCCACCGCGGACAAGTCACACCTGGTGGTACCCCGCTGCAGCAAGACCAACCCGCTTTGCGGTGGGCTCTGGTGAATACCGGGAGTCACTTAGATTCCGGTCCCAGGTGTCGGCTTGTGTCATCGTCCGCGGTGGTCCAGGGGGTTCACTACTCCAGAAGCCTGACAAATTGGAGCATATACTGACAGATGTGATTGCTCAGGAGCGATGGGTTCTACCGAAAAAATTCCAACTTTTTCGGAATCAGTAGAGCGGAGGCTAGTGAAGGAGGCGGCAAAGGGTCCTTCTTACATAACTTAGAAAACTGGTTTGGCTTGGAGGGAGGATTTAAGGGTACACTCCAAGTAAAACATATACACTGTATTATGCTTTGTGTAGAATCACTGGGGTCTAAAACAAGGCACCACAGAACGAGAGACAGTAGTTGTGTTGAGCAGTGGCCAACTAAGCTCTGGATAGGGGGCAAGATTATGATTTTGAAGGTTCTAAAGGTCCTAAAGATGAGACACTTTATGCCAGAGATAGGGGATTATAATAATTTTAGTATGAGCCCCCCTGAGCCTTACCAGGGTCCTTTGGGATTTGACAAGTTCCTTTTTAACACACATATACTAGTCATGACACTTTTGGGATGAAATTTGCAAATTAAGTAACCTCCCATAAAATGTCTAAGGACCCAGAAGAACTGGGCACATTTGGTTGGGTTTGGGAACTTAGTCCACTCTAGAAGGTCCTTTCTTGGACCTTGGTTGTCCTTAATTGGACCACTTTTAGTAGGTACTAACTTCATACCTTGGTCACTACACTAAACCTGAACCGTTCATTGGCCAAGATCTGTACTTTTAGCCATTTTTATGCTACAAGTCAAGGCCTGAATATCCTAGTGTCCTTATACATCCCATCCCTCGACAGACACCATTGTCACCTGGTCTTCCTGCTCTGGTTATTGTCTATGCTGCACCATTTTATATATATATATACCTATATAGAGGATTTTTCTGTACATAAATAAAGTATTTTTTATATAAGGCATAACTCATAGTAAAACACACACATATTGGGGGAGATTTAGCAAGTGTCTGAAAGTCAGAATATTCTCTGTTGTTCATGGCAACCAATCACAGCTCCCCTTTAAAATATTCATGAGCACTGGTAAAATGAAAGCTGATCTTTAATTGGTTGGAATATTCTGACTTTCAGACAGCTTGATAAATCTACCCCAATATTTACCATAAAAACATGAAATACAAAGTACTACAAAAAAAAGCATTAATTCAGATCCTGTCCTACACCCACTAGTGGTCAAACTATAAAATATATATGATTTTTGTAACCATGTAAACATACAGTATAGATGTAATAAAAAAACAAGTACAGGCCGTCCCCTACAGACGACCCCTAGTTACAAACGGACAACTGGTAATTGGTAATTTCCTGTACTTTAGTCCCAGGCTACAATAATCAGCTAAAACAGTTATCAAAAGTGTCTGCGGTTAAGCTTTATTGTTAATCCTAGTTCTTATGACAACCCAACATTTTTAAAATCCAGATATAATGTATAACACAATGGGGCAGATTTACTTACCCGGTCCGTTCGCGATCCAGCGGTGCGTTCTCTGTGGTGGATTCGGGTCCGGCCGGGATTCACTAAGGTAGTTCCTCCGCCGTCCACCAGGTGGAGCTGCTGCGCTGAAGTTCCCCGGAGGCGTGCTGGAATGCCCTGAAATTCACCGGCCTATACCTGGTGAAGGAAAGTGTAACTTAAATGCGGCGGTTTTTCCGAATCCGTCGGGTTTTCGTTCTGCCACGCCCCCCGATTTCCGTCGCGTGCATGCCAGCGCTGATGCGCCACAATCCGATCGCGTGCTCCAAAATCCCGGGGCAATTCAGGTACAATCGGCGCAAATTGGAAATATTCAGGTAACACATCAGGAAACCGCGAATCGGGCCCTTAGTAAATGACCCCTTATGTACAAAGCATAATCGCATATATAAACATTTAAAACACTGTAATATTATATTAGATATCTATACAAACAATAAGCTATATATTATATATATATATATACATATATATATATATTAAAAAAAAACATTATAAAATATAGATTATATCTTATAATATATTATCTGTAATAAATGATCGGAAATAAGACAAAGACGCTGATGTTCAGCCCGGATTTATTTCGTTGGGGGTTTTAATCACATATTGCGTAGAATTACAGCTGTTGTAGCATGTCTCTGCTTTAATTCAGGTCATGGTTATATTTGCAGAGTCTTAAAGACAAGAGCTGTAAGTGAAGATTACTACATGATTGGTCTCCAGATGGTGAAGTATCCCGAGTCCTATATTGACCAGTATAGTTATATGAGGAGATGCTCTATACATTATTCATGGCTGCAGTCCTCCCTCTTATTCACCATGGTGTTACATAAAGATTTACCCTTAAGAAATCAACACAAATTCACAAGTTAGGACCAGTCTACATTGCATCGGTTTTATGCATCAGTTTTGTGAGTCGAAACCAGTGGTATATATACCACTTAGTATTAGTATATATACCTAATCTCTGTGTAGTCTTCACAACACTGAGTTAAAGGGATTAACTGGCCTACATACTTTCTAATTTGCATAAAAAAGTAGTGCTACCCACCTCATAGATCCCTACCACTCCCACTCCAATCTACTTCTTAGTCAGTTATGACACACAGGAAGTGATTAGTTCAAGTGATTGATTTCCTGTGTGTTGACCTGAACCAGGAAGTAGAAGCGAGCAAGGACCCGGAAGCAATTAAAAACAACAAATTTTTTATCACTTCTTTATGACACATAATAGAATTAGGATTAATTGTAGTTACTTTCAGGATGGCTTATTATATACTGTTTATAGACAAAGAGGTCTCCACCGGTAAGATATTGATTGTACTTTATTTATCGGACCTCAGTTGCAATTTCCAGTGTAGGCCACTAAAGATGATGGAGACGCACTTCCTAGACCATTTTCTATGGGCTGGAATCAGAACCAGGCATTATATTATTCCCAACAATCTAATATCGATCACAGTAACTCGGAGTCGTAACATGGCCCTTCCATAATTAGACACTTAAAGGGAGTTTCTAAAAAATCTAAAATGATGTTACTTTGATCTAGCTCCCAATCTCTGTATAGTGCCTCCGAGACTCATTGCTGTAGAGGATGCCCCCTGTCTATGGTGATGATAGAACCGCCTCTCCTCTAGGTGTAGAGGATGCCCCCTGTCTATGGTGATGGTAGAACCACCTCTCCTCTAGGTGTAGAGGATGCCCCCTAGAGGATGCCCCCTGTCTATGGTGATGGTAGAACCTCTTCTCCTCTAGGTGTATAGGTGTAGAGGATGCCCCATTCTATTGATAGATCATCATATGAAGAAAGATGGATAGATAATAGAAAGGAATATATATATATATTGTTGGTTGATGAGAGATAGATATGAAAGAATAAACACAGATAGAAAATTTCAGGAGAAAAAAGATGACAATATTAGAGTGTCTCGCCCCTCTGTCCTCTATAGTTTTAGTTCAGTGACAGCCGGCGTCTTGTATGGGTCTCATGAAGCCGCGGCCGTGATGGTGACATCAGAGCATCTGCTGAAATGATGTTGCGGAGCATCGGGGAGATGATGAATGCGGACAGATGGAGAACAATGTTAACAATTGTTTTATCACCTTCTTCTCCGGCTTAAAATAGACTTCATCTGTGAAGAAGTGAATTTAATTCACACCACAATAGGAGCAGACATGGCAGCGGTGCACACACCCACGTATCGCGGGCCTCATGCTAAACAGGTCCGCCGCGCCATTCATCATATCGCTATTTGCACACTTGGAAAACATTGACTTTTATTAAGTCGTTAATCCAATGTAAAGTAATTAGTGTTTTCCCAAAGGAGTAATGTATGCCTTTAATTTCGGCTGCTCTTATAAGAAAATTATTGACCTGATTATGTGTGGAAATTATCCAGTGATCAGGAAAGCATAAGCCGAATAATGAGCACAGAGTTGCCTATTGTTCATTAGGGGGTCATTAGCGAAGCTCTTGCAAGGGATGGCTAGGTACCAAGTAACTTGTAGTGAATGTACAGTAAGTGGACGACCAGTTGACCAGAATGGGGACTTTTATGTTTCTCAGTATTATGTATATTTTATTACCTGGGTCCTTCCGTGTAGTGAATGTGGTCAAGAGCGTTGCCAAGTACAATAATGTGAGATTTCCTCTCAATGCTATGGAATTTCATAACATTATATTGTATCGGTTGCCTTCTACAAGCAAATCCATTTACTGACTTGTCCAATCTCTTGCCTGGCAGAAGAATGGCCTGTGCTGAGAAAATTCTCTTTCTCAGAAGGCTGGTACCCTAGTCAGAGACTACAAGCTCAGAGTATCCTCGTCCCAGCTTCTACTTCTGGTTGCTCATGTAGACTGAGAGTCTTCTCCTCCAACTAACTGCAAGACACTAGGAACTGGTTTCCTTATATACCTTCTAACAGGGAAGCAGTGGTTACATTACAGCACAAAAACAATGACATAGCGTTTTGCCATAGACTTACATAAAGTCCCCATAATATTCTATGGCAGTAAGTTCCTAAAGTGTAAACAACTTTCCAGACAGCACCTGTCATTCTAAATTTCAGGCTGGCTGCTTGTTTGGTAAACACATCTGTCATTCTTCTGCAAAACAATCTCTACTATAGTTTGAGAATTACTGGGTGCTCCTTAGTTATAGATACACAGTCAGAAATGTTCATTAAGCCTTTCTCCTAGTCTATACCGATACAGTAATAATAAACAAGTACCGGTAATGGACTTCTTCTCAAACCCTGGTCAAGTACTAACACCCTAATATCTTGGGGCAACCCAACTCCCTTAGACTTGTCCTTATAGCCAGAAGTCAAACAGGTAAGGTGGAACAACGGGTCAACAGCCAACTGCTTGTTACAGATGGCAACTCAAGGGGTGAAGGTATAGAAGTAGCTCCACATCCCGAATTCTGCTCAACCAGATTAAAAGACTCCATTATTACAAATTGCATATGGCAGATGGTCGGTGATCAGTTTCATCAAACAACATGGTTATCGGTAGTTTGTATATTTTATGATTTATTGGGACTTATTTACTAAGTGTCACGGATCCCACTTTCGTCGGAATGTTTGTCTATTTCGGGGATTGCCCGGCTGTGACAGGTAATTAGCAGGGGATTGTGTCGCACACGATTGGATGGTGGCGCAGATGCGTGGCTTTCATGCAACACAAATCGGGGGGCGGGCCGTTGGATGATCCGACTGATTCGGACTGAGCGCGGGATGTAACATTGAAATTGAGTCACAAGACAAGCACTTACATACACCAGGAGGAAGAAGGTGAACTCCGGGTGACCTGAGCGGGGAAGTAACACATGCCGGATATCGGGCGCACGATCTTAATGAATCACGGTAGAGCGCATTATCACCGAACAATGCACTTTCGGGGAACTTCATCGGCCGGTAAATGTGCCCCACTGTACCAAAGTTGTCTTTTTGGCAGAAACTATCAATGCAGATACATTTGACCATTTGTCGGAGTTTAATACAATATAAATATCATCATCTATGTAGAAGTTTGTGATGTAAATGAAGGCCTCATCCTCGGGTTCAGCAGCTAGCCATCGACACTACTAAATCAACATGTGGCCTGCTGGACAGTAATATCATTTCATGCCAGACAACTTAATTAGAAAAAGCATATGATGTTAAAAGGCCAAATTCACCATTAAATATGAGGTATCTTTTTCTGGGGCAAGTCAAAATTGCCCATTACTTATTCTGTCTCCATGAGTAATAGAGGGCTCAGGGAGAGGGCATTGTAATCTGGAGCAACTCGAGTAAGCTAATGACCTGTATAAAGTGGCTATTATCTACTAATACTGCTCCAATTTCATGCAAGCAGCCAGAAAGTCCACTCTTTTTGATTATTTTTTATGTAAGATCATTTATAATATGGAAAATTTCATGTATGAAAAACTTTATTTTCGAAAACATGGAAGAGTTTAAAAGAAATAAGAAGTCCAATAGAATTAGACTTCCAAACTCAAGTTTGGACTCATTTAAGTTTGTTTAAGTTTTCATCATTTAACCCATGTATAAAAGCAATCATATATGCGTTTGGAACAACCAGGCTGCTTTCTTAGATTTGAATCTAGTTTAGTGTTAGTGAAAACAGGTTCATGAGACCCAAGTTGGACATGTTCTGTGTAAATGTGAGGTCAGGATATGGGGTAACATGGTCATTGAACAAGCCAAAGTTCAGGACAGACAGATACATGGTCATTGAACAAGCCAAGATCAGGACAAACAGAGAAATAGTAAATGGACAAGCCAAGATCAAAAACAGACAGAGACATAGAAAGTGAACAAGCCAGGACAAACATAGACCGCGGACAAGCCGGACATAGGAGGATATTTATCATGGCCTCTGCACCATGTCAGGGGCGTAGAAGCCCTCAAATAATCGCAAATGCTAGTTTATTGCTAGCACATGCGATTATTAACTACAATCCACCACCTTCATGCCAGTGAGGCTTGGAGGGACGTGAAGGGGGGCTTGGCTGGCCAAGCGGAGGGCGCGGCCAGCGGCGAGTGGAATGGCACGCAGTATTACTGTCCCCACACTTGTGCACGAGTGGACAAGCCAAGATCAAGACAGACAGAGACATAGACAGTGCACAAGTCAAGGTCAGGACATACGTAGACTTAGACAGTGTACAAGCCAAAAGCAGGACAAACAGAGAAATAGTAAGTGAACAAGTCAAGATAAGGACAGACAGAGACAAAGTAAGTGGGAAAGCCAAGACAGGACAAACAGAGCCAAGTGAGACAAGCCAAGATAAAGACAAATAGAGACATAGTCTTTGGACAAGCCAAGATAAAGACAGATAGAGACATAGTCATTGGACAAGCCAAGGTCAAGACAGACAGAGACATAGTCATTGGACAAGCATGTTTGGTCGGTGGATATTGTATACCCCTTTTTTGCATATCATAAACAATAGATGTTCCCTTCCCCTCTTTATACATGCATGCCCGGCCTAGCAATGTATCCATGTGTTCTCTATATTTCTTTTGGAACAAAAAGCTTCAATACTTTATATCCAACTGCCCATTTTTCTTATTTCTCCCTTGGAGGAAGTTGAGAAATCCCATGTTTGGGTGGTGACTGCTGATCAGTTTGGGTGAGTTGGCAAGGAAGCTTTTTCAGAAGTGGAATGTCTGTGAGTTTATCTTTCTTCATAGTACACAATCCTGGTGTTCACCATTGGGGTCTTTTCACCTCTGTATTGTTCCCTTTTGTTGATCTTCTCCAAAGGAGGTGAGATGGTGGATCCATGACATGACGGGCCCCAACGTCATCCAACGGACTCCATATTGGCTTCCATTGGTTTTCCATCATTGGGGGGTCATTTACTTACTCGGTCCTGTCGCTATCCAATGGCGCGTTCTCCGACGAGGATACGGGTCTTCTGGCAACTCACTAAGGTGATGCACCCAATATCCACCAGGTGTTGCTGCTGTGCCGAGGTCCGCCGGAGTTCACCTGGTTCTTCTCGGTGCATGTAAGTGCTTGATTTTGCAACACAAGCCTTTTTCTAAATTCTGTGGTTTTTACAAATCAGTTGGGTTTCCGCCAGTACAGTGCCCCACGATTTCTGTGACAACTGCGCCGAAATCCGATCGCGTGCGCCAAAATCCTGCAAATTTGGAATTAATAATAATAATAATTCTTTATTTATATAGCGCACACAGATTACGCAGCGCTGCACAAGCATGTCAAATTGGTCCCTGTCCCCAAGGGGCTCACAATCTAAACAACCTAACAGTATGTTTTGAAGTGTGGGAGGAAACCGGAGTACCCGGAGGAAACCCACGCAAACACGGAGAGAACATACAAACTCTTTGCAGATGTTGACCTGGGTGGGATTCGAACCCAGGACCCCAGTGCTGCAAGGCAGATGTGCTACTCACTCAGCCACCGTGCCGCCCTGAATTCACCGCAAAACGGAAAAAGTCGGGAAACCCGACGAAAGTGCGGCCGCGGAGCCCTTAGTAAATGACCCCCATTGTGTCCATAATCTTACTACAGTCTTAGATTTTGCCTGGTATTTTATGTGGCCTCATTTCAACGTAACAGTTAATAGATTTCCGAAAGTTTTCTCTCCTCGAACACAAGACAAATGTGTCAGAATAAAAAGACCAGCCATGGCTGATGTATTAATTTATTTCTAGCTCACCAGTTCTGTCCCGCGCACTCACAAAGACACAATCACAGTCAGACACGGTGATCCGCTCTGACACTTCATCCTAAACACTGACACGAAATGACACAATGATGAAGTTTTTATGACTTTTGTATCATTAGGGATCACTTGATAGTGAGTGTATAAGGCTTCAGAGTCACAGCATGCATAATAACTACTGTCACCGAGCTCTGTATCCACCAGCGAAAAGGCGCCAGAGAAGGCTCCATAGACGTCTCGCTGGTTAATCCGAGTGTTAAATGTCCTTTTATTATTGTTTTATAAGGGGGTTGAGCAGAAATGGGAGAGTAGTCACTAGGCTTACCTTTACCCAGGGCAAGTATTCAGATCGTGGCCTTAGCCCCATTTCTGTTTACCCTGACTATAAGTATCAGAAAAAGTCTGTGGCAAAATTCACTTCAGGCTACATGCACACTGCCGTTGCCCGCCATACCGTAGCACGGCGGGCACACGGCAGCGCGCGGGGAAAGGAGGAGGAGGTGAGTGCTGCTCACCCCCACCCCTCTCCATAGGGATATATGGCGCACGGCGCCGTATGCTGTGAAGAGATAGGACATGCCCTACCTTTTCACGGGGCACGGAGCGGTACAGTGTCGCACATGTGGCGCACCCTACTGCGCCCATACGTCCCCCATGCGGCAGTGTGAATGTAGCCTTAGTGGGAGTGACTTGCCCGGTACACAGTGTGGATTCTGCCCAAAATTTCACGAGAAAGAAAGGGCCAAATTCAAGTCAGAAAATGGGTGTCCACCATCCGCAAATTGATTTTAATCACTTTTTCCTATGAGATGGAATATCCAGCAGCAAATTTGCCTTGTCTATGGGCCCCAGCTACACCGGCAAAACAGAGCAGGGAGTTATTGCTTCCGCTTCTGCCACAGTTTAAAACTGTATTGGCTCCCTGGAAATTACCATCACGCTCAAGTATGATATAGCAGGGACACTTACTCTCAGATCCAGGCACTGACTGTGGTAATCTTCTTAAATTTGTTATGGTTGGACTCATTCCTCCTTGCATATTGTTAAAACTCTTCTTTAAAGGGAACCTGTCAGCAGAAATTGCCCTAATACACCACTACCAGTATGTTGCAAAGCAACTGAACACCTTCCAGATCATGTTCTTTCCATGATCCAGTGTGGTGGCGTCATCCTGAAAATCAACTTTGAAGTGAGATGTGAAATGGTTGTATAAAGTCAAGGAGGCGGAGAGTTTAAGTCTGAAGTCAAGCTCCCCCTGCTACAGTTCACTGTAATTGATGGTCCTGCATCCAGAGACATCACTAACCAGATCTTCTGAAGTCTGGTGCATGATATCAATCACAGCGTAGGAGGCATTCTGAGGTGGAAAGAGCTTGACTTCAGGACGAAACTCTCCACCTTCATGACTTTATGCAACCATTTTACATCACACTTCAAAAATGATTTTCTGGATGATGCCGCCACACTGGGCCATGAAATAAACATGATCTTGAAGGTGTTAAGCATTTTTTCAACAAAATGGTATTGGTTTAGTAGGCCACTTTTGGATGACAGGTTCTCTTTAAGGACAAAAAGGCACATAAATGTGAACAGATTCTGCATCTTTGGATTGGGGAATTTGCTAGTGGAGCTACTTCAACAAGTAGATTCCAGATTGTAGATTTCCTTTAAGTTTTACCTCTCCTTTCAACACACTTTTAAATTTCTGTAATTTGCATTCCATTTTGAGTTGGTGGGAGGAGCCCTGGTTGCTGTGACTCACTGCTCCGCCTCCCCTCTCCATAGACATCTATGGTTTCTGAGCTTTTGCCTGTTTTGCTAGCAAGATGGAGTCCAGCAGTGATCTCAGATTAAAAATAATATTAGGAGGGAAGTAGGGAGAAAGATGAAAGCAAAAGTAAATGGAGAAAGAGGGACTTTCCTCTGATAGGAAATCAGTCAGTTTATTGTAGTCAGTTTTGAGTTATGCAAAAAAATATATATAGCATATATATTATTTGACAACTTTCTCTTACATCTGAAGCCCAGAATTACCGATCACCGTCCAGTAATTTTAAAAAAAAATAATACTATTATTTTCTTTATTTTTTTTTGTATTGCCATTACCTTGGACACGACCGGCCCCGATTGTTGTTGTTGTTATGGTAACATTCTGAATAGTCGGTTAATTGAAAGATGCATTTTGTGGCCTATTGTCATCAATCCTGGGCAATGTGCCAAGACAAAAAAATCACACGTACAGGAATGTCTCTATGATAATTGCCATAGAATTAAATGGATAAAATCTGGTTCATTCAGGGCTGCAAATCCATCTGTTCATCGAGAAAGGAAGATATAGAAGAAAATATAGATGTAACAGCCAGGTAGAAACGTGTGATATTCATATCACACTGTGTTTGCAAGTCTGCTCCATATATACGCCGTTCTATGCAAGGACTAGAATATAGATTCATTTAGCATTTTCATGCACTACTGCTGAAGAAAAATATTTAAAGAAAGCAGGTCCACAACAATTTGGTAGCATCTGCTCAAAGGGGTGCTATTTCCCAAGGGTGTTCATTAAAAAGTTTCTTGGATTCAACTTCTTAACTCTATTAAGGTTTATGGACTTCCTGGAAGCCACCAGGTCGCTACCTCTTGGGCGGACCTAGGCAAATCGAGAGACACTGACACAAAGAGACACAACGGGATCAGTGGAAATTCCACGGTACTACACGTGTTAACTAAGCAGTCCCTTAGCCTCCACTCTCTAACCCAATAAAGAGTTATGGGCTTTAGGAAAGCTACCTCTTTTAGGTTTATCTCAGTTCAGTAACAGCTGACCCAAGTAAGTCAACAATCACTGAAACATGAGGGAGATTTATCAGGACTTGTTTGGAGTAATTGGGGTTATTTCCCTCTTCACACCATCTCCACACCAAGTCGGTGTGGTGGGGTGTGAAGGAAGGGTATTTCAGGTGGCAGAGGCCTATAGCCAATGAAAATTGCAGGCGTGAAAGGACGCAGCCTCCTGGTGTATCCGGCAACGCTGCAGAGACAAGGGCTTCATCATACGCTGGCCCACGAAGACTGGCACGTGATAAAGGAATAGAAGAAAAGACAGATTCAGTGTACAGTCTGAGGTCAACATGGGCAGAATTTATTCAATCCCAAATTGGGCTTTGTTTAGAACGGGCATAACAGATTTAGAATCCGAAAAACAAGCCAAGGTCAAAACATAAGTAACACAATAGCAGATGTATACATTCACAGGGATGAGCAAGCTACAGACCCTCTGACATCATTGGTGGTCTAGGATTGTAGGACTAGAATTCATAGACCTCGACTTGGCTGCTACACCCCCCTTAACTCATACAGGTGTTTATTAAGCTGTCTCCTGTCTTCCACCTCTGAATGGGTTGCTGACCTCAGGGAAGCTACCAGGTTGCTACCTCTTGAGTAGTCTTGTTTAGTAAATAGCTATATCAAGCAAGTCGAGAGATGCTGAGGACACAAAGGAATAGAAAAAAGACAGGGTCAGTGGAAAGTCCAAGGTCAAGACAGCCAGAGTTCATCTGATCTGATATGCAGGCAATAGATCAGAGCAAGCCGAACAGAAACAAGCCAAGGTCAAAACACTGGTAACAGAATAGCAGATGCATGCCTTCACCGGGACGAACAAGCTTCTTACCTTCTTACATCATGAAGTAATATTCAATATCCTCGGTGGTCTAGCAGTATACAGCTAAATTGTACAAGAACTGGCTTAACTTCAATACAAATGGGGCCTTTTTTGTGTGTTTTTGGGGCATATGCATGGAGCTCCCCCTTGTGGTGACAACAGGAAAAAAGTATTTTACTGTTGTTTAACTCTAGAGCAGGATGTCACCCTCTGGGTGCTAGTAAACATCCCATAGTGCATCAGTCATGTTATTTACTACATGTATGACATCCTTTCCCTCACTCTTAGCCGCAGGTTATACAAAATGCAAAAGTAATATCCCAATCTGGATAGAATGTGAAAATCTGTGACCCCTATCCTGAATGATGGATGACATTTCCCATGGTTCCGGGTTTTATGTACTATCGTTGTTATGATTAGATAGGTGTTTTTCTAGAACTCGTAGGGTTGTCATCCGAGGTCCTCGGGCTCACAGCCGCGTGCCATTCCTGGAGCCATTTCACAGAGATGTATGTGGTCAGTGAACCATGTATGAATCTCGCTTGGTAAAATAACATCTACAATTCAGTGAGTGTATACAATGTATAATAATAAAAGGCCAAGGTACATGCAGGTTATTTCTTGGAAGTAGTAGATATGCAATGGTCCACATCAGAATCAAGTCTATTTGTGCTTAAGCCACCTATGCTACCTACACAATGGGGGTCATTATACGGGCCCGATTCGCGTGTCAGGGGGCCCCATTATCCAACCTGACAAACTAAAGAATGGAGGATGTACCCCATTATATACATATTATGGTGCACATTGTACAACATAATAGTGTATGACATATATGGTGATGTTATGTATCTGTTGATGTATACAGCTGTATGTGTACAGAATGTAGATGTGTGTATATACTGCATTATGCTTACAGGCAGTCCCCGGGTTACATACAAGATAGGTTCTGTAGGTTTGTTCTTAAGTTGAATTTGTATGTAAGTCGGAACTGTATATTTTATCATTGTAATCCCAGCCAGAACTTTTTGGTCTCTGTGACAATAGTATATGTGTAACGTGTATACTGTGTAACTGTATCTCACATTTGTGAGCATATAAATATGTATATTTTTAAGGGGAAGGAGGGCCCCATTCAGAAGTCTGCTATGGGGCCCGCCTCTCCTAGTTACGCCCTGGTACAGAGAATCACTATGTGTCAGGATCAGACTACAATAATTTGTTTGTAGTCGTTACTATGGCCACACATGACTGTAATGGGTCATCATATAGTGCTTACTGTAAGTTTGTGTAAAGCGCCTGAGAGGCGTGGGTCATGACCCACCGACCGCAGAACTCGGGATTATATACTTGTCTTGTCCTTTGCCCTCCAGTGGATGGAGAGAGGCCACAAACGTTCCAGGGTAAGTATTATTATATTTCACATGAGATGAGTCAAGTTTAGTAGTTGCAGAGGCTATGTTAACTCGGACACCCCTATCTTTGGTTCTCTAGTACCTAGAAAAAAAAGCTTTCTGTGTCATGTTAAAGATAAGAATCATGGTTGTGTGCTACAGAACTGGACATAAAGGCAGTTAAAACATTGGTGGGAACTGGACCTTTATCAGCATCTTGCATTTCCAAAAATGCCGTCCGTATCTCTGGTTTTGTGGCACACAAAGCCTGATGTTATCTGATTAATGGAATCCTTATCTTTAATATGACACCAGGAGCATGTTTCTAGGTGCTATAGAACAGATGTTAGGGGCTTTCTGAAGTGACATTACCCCTGTAACCATTAAGCGACTCAACTCAAGTGAAAATTGAGTGAGTAGAGTCATATTGTCTGACTTGGAGGATATTTTCATATAAGGAAGGAATTCTCGAAGGACATGTCATCCTCTAACTGAGAGGGCTGTTAGTTTAGTGGGGTAACCTTGTGACCTGGATACTGTATGCCTTATTTTAGAGTTTTTGTACATTTTTTGGCTGAAACATATCCTCCCTCCCTCCCGTCCGTATTCGCATTGATTGAAGCCTGCTCATATTTCAGCCTTTTCATATCTCATAAGATTCAGAACATGTCGTCTGCAATGTCCCGTCTTTAATCGCTTAAATGACATAATTGCGTTAGCCTTTTTCTTTCGAATTGGACACATCTTATTGCAGGAATATCCTAACCCTCGATGTAGCAGAACCCAACGCCAGCCTCGTCGCAGTCTTAATTGTGTGGACACGGAAAAGTAAATTCCCTCATCGTCGTTCTCTCCGGTACAAGCTTTTATATCTCTCTCCCTATTCTTTCTCGTAACGTCTGTAAAAAAAAAAAAAAAAAAAAAATCCATTACGGAACCTGCGCCGCTAATAAAGGGAAGTCTAGACAGCGATGATAACAATATGGCGAGCCTATCTTCCGGGAAACCTCGGTATGGCATGATGGCTTCTTGTAATCACGAGGCAGAACTAAAGAAAATATTTTCTATCACATACAATATAATGGCCCCCGCTCACCCTTTTATAGTCGCTCCAACAACTTTACTGATTTCTCCGCTTGTCATGCAAATAATTCCGTGTATAATATTCTCTACAAGACGCACATGAAAAAAAGCGAACCTTCGATATGAAAGGCAAAAAAATAAACCACGTTTTATTTTATTTTTTTAATAAAAAAACACATTTTATGAAGATTCCAGGGCAAATTCCATGCACACGTAGGAGGACGTGTCAGCTTGCCGTACAGACTGGGGCAGGATTAAGACTTATGGATATTTTAATGGTCAGTAACTTTCAAAACATTTATAAAGTGACTAGAAGAGATTTTGGTCAGGGCAGTGTGTTGTAGGCCGCACACCCGACCAGGCCAAGGCTGAGACTACTTCACACGGACGTATGAAAAACAGCCGTATCCGTACCGTTTTTTACGGGTTACATACGGCCACATTCATTCAATGGACAATATGGTCCAACCATTTATATTGCCGTTTTTTACACCGTAGTGTACCGTACCGTTACTAGCCTATAAAAATATAAGCATGTCCTATTTTCTCTTGATTTCAGTTCCATATGCCCTAGAAGTCTTGGGGACGATAAAATACGGGTTACATACGTGCTGCATACGGATGAGAACGACGTATATCGGCTCAACAGCACGTAAATACGGGACTGGAGAAATCATAGCGGCGTGTGAATGTAGCCTGAGGCTGGGAAAATATACAGGGAAAGAAAAGACCTGCTTGACCAACCCCTAGCTAAAGAAATCACAAATAACTTCTTTGTGGATTGTGCAACGCCCTGTCAATGCAGGGAATGTTGCGAAATTAAATCCCTCTCATACCATGGTTTTCCCAGAAGCCTGATCAACTGAAGGAGGACCTCAAGTGTCCGGATGTGGCAATGCACCACCGGTCATCCAAGGAGAGAGCTGGTTGGATAACGAGCTTATAGAACCTTGTGTCTGGAAAGTTCCAGAGAGTCCTCCCTAAGAGGATAAGAGAGGTCACTCAGAGGTCTTTTACTACTGAGCGCGATGGAAGCACATGTGTCTGTGGGACGCTGCCCTGACACCCTTGGCCTGTGTGGAGACCCAGAACCAAGCAGACCTCCACCATTAGGAGTCTGCCTTAACCTGCTGTGAAAGCAGCCAACTATCCTCTCCAGCCTGAAGCTACCTTACCCAGGCTGAGAGCTACTCCTGTGGAACCATATCCAACCAGCCATCCAACCAGTTGAAGGACTGCTGTGTGGCTGTTGCCGAGTTCCAATACAAGAACTGTAAGTTGAATGCTTACAAAACTTGCCTTGGAGTGACCTGTGCAGGCTGTTACCACCAGGGCACCCATTCACCATCATCAAGGATCCCTACACCAACATTGTGGTAGCCCCAGGGAGAATCCTACCTAATCAGCCTCTCCCTCTATTTCTTGTAACTTCCACTGGGGCGAAGTTCTGTCCCCGGTACCAACACGTGACTGAAGACTAGGCTAGGCCGCAATCATCCAGCCACTCAGTACCCAGACTCCACGTTAGTGCAGCACTAATATGTATGTGTCATTCACTTCTATGGTACTCACGAGATAGTGGAGCAGACGTTATGCATATACACTATTGCCCGGTTCACACAGGGTACCCCCCAGGACCCCCAAAACTTGTGAGAAGAAGTAAGCCCTGATTCCCTATCCATGAGACAGGGAAGATAGTTAAAAATGTGCCTTAATGCACATTCACCTACTGTGGGATCTAAGCAACCAATACATGAAGTGTGTGTCTTCAAAATGGCCCGCTCCTGAGGAGATTTGAACAATTTGACTAAAAAATGGAATAAAATATTGAAAAATAACACAAATATGTAAAAAAAATGTAGATGTCTTCTACAGAATAACTTGTATTTCAGGAAATTTTAATGACATTCCTTTAAGTCTTTAAAATCAGAAAGAGGGGGGGGGGGGGGGGGGGGGGGGAATGTGCGTCTTTCTGAATGTCCGTCTGATAATTTTCTAGGAGAGAGCGGCAGCTTATCCTACCACATGCGGCAACCACTGACATGTACCGTCCAGTATTGGTGAGACGATGGATTGCCACATCACTAGCCATGGAGATGCAGCCATTGAATCCATCATCGAGACATTTCTTGGTGCCATTTTGTTTATTCCCAATAAAGACGTCCTATCAACATAGCAAAGCGGAAAGAATGAATGGCTGCGGCGACTCGGGTGATTCTGTTACAAGTATTCGGCGAGGGATTAGCATAAATCTGCATATACAATATCTATAGAGTATGTACTTGAATAGCTGAGATCCCACATATGATGATTACCTGCTGATAGCCGGCACTTAAAGGGGTCCCCTTAAGTAAAAAAATTGTAATTTTATCTTTAGATCAACATTGTACTGTGCCTCAGTTATTCCTCCTGCAAATGTAAAAAGAAATACATTGTGGGTGCTACTATTTTGTAGGGTGTCCCTGACACTAAACAGTGCTACCAGCCTGTATAGACTCCTTTGCTCCTTTGACAAGAGGGAATGGTAACGCCCACTTGTCACTATTCCCACCTCCCTAAAGGCTGTATGTAGCTGTGTTACTGGGGGCGAGGCGGCTGTATGTAGCTGAGTGACTGGGGGTGAGGCGGCTGTATGTAGCTGTGTTACTGGGGGCGAGGCGGCTGTATATAGATGTATTACTGGGGATCAGGCGGCTGTATGTAGCGGTGTTACTGCGTGGATAGTGTGCAGGAAGACGTGTATGCACGCTGCACACAGTGGGGGCCTCCACCAGATTTTGCGCCCAGGGGCCCCCACCAACCTTAATCCGGCCCTGCCTGGGTTTTATTGTACTATCGTTGTTATGATTAGATAGGTGTTTTTCTAGAACTCGTAGGGTCTGTCATCCGAGGTCCTCCGGGCTCACAGCCGCGTGCCATTCCTGGAGCCATTTCACAGAGATGTATTTGTGGTCAGTGAACCATGTATGAATCTCGCTTGGTAAAATAACATCCACAATTCAGTGAGTGTATACAATGTATAATAATAAAAGGCCAAGGTACATGCAGGTTATTTCTTGGAAGTTGTAGATACGCAATGGTCCATCATCAGAATCAAGTCTATTTCTGCTTAAAGCCACCTATGCTACCTACACAATGGGGGTCATTTACTAAGGGCCCGATTCGCGTGTCAGGGGGCCCCATTATCCAACCTGACAAACTAAAGAATGGAGGATGTACCCCATTATATACATATTATGGTGCACATTGTACAACATAATATGTGTATGACATATATGTGATGTATATGTATCTGTGATGTATACATGCTGTATGTGTACAGAATGTATGATGTGTGTATATACTGCATTATGCTCTACAGGCAGTCCCCGGGTTACATACAAGATAGGTTCTGTAGGTTTGTTCTTAAGTTGAATTTGTATGTAAGTCGGAACTGTATATTTTATCATTGTAATCCCAGCCAGAACTTTTTTGGTCTCTGTGACAATAGTATATGTGTACTGTGTATACTGTGTAACTGTATCTCACATTTGTGAGCATACAAATATGTATATTTTTAAGGGGGAAGGAGGGCCCCATTCAGAAGTCTGCTATGGGGCCCTGCCTCTCCTAGTTACGCCCCTGGTTACAGAGAATCATATGTGTCAAGGATCAGACTACAATAGATTTGTTTGTAGTCTGTTACTATGGCTACACATGACTATAATAGGGTCATCCATATAGTGCTTATCCTGTAAAGTTTGTGTGAAGCGCCTGAGAGGCGTGGGTCCCATGACCCACCGACCGCAGGACTCGGGACTTAATATACTTGTCTTGTCCTTTTGCCCTCCAGTGGATGGAGAGAGGCCACAAACGTTACCAGGGTAAGTATTATATGACTCTCCTCACCTCATTTTCACATGAGATGAGTCAAGTTTAGTAGTTGCAGAGGTTATGTTACCTCGGACACCCCTATCTTTGGTTCTCTAGTACCTAGAAAAAAGCTTTTTGTGTCATGTTAAAGATAAGAATCTCTTCTTTCAGATAAACCCAGGCTCATGGTTGTGTGCTACAGAACTGGACATAAAGGCAGTTAAAACATTGGTGGGAACTGGACCTTTATCAGCAGCTTCCATTTCCAAATATACCTTTAACTGTCCGTATCTCTGGTTCTGTGGCACACAAAGCCTGATGTTATCTGATTAATGGAATACTTATCTTTAATATGACACCAGGAGCATGTTTCTAGGTGCTATAGAACAGATGTTAGGGGCTTCTGAAGTGACATTACCCCTGTAACCATTAAGCTTGACTCAACTCAAGTGAAAATTGAGTGAGTAGAGTCATATTTGTCTGACTTTGAGGAATATTTTCTATATAAGGAAGGAATTCTCGAAAGGACATGTCATCCTCTAACTGAGAGGGCTGTTAGTTTAGTGGGGTAACCTTGTGACACTGGATACTGTATGCCTTATTTTAGAGTTTTTGTTACATTTTTTTGGCTGAACATATCCTCCCCTCCCCCTCCCGTCCGTATTCGCATTGATTGAAGCCTGCTCATATTTCAGCCTCTTTTCATATCTCATAAAGATTCAGAACATGTCGTCCTGCAATGTTCCCGTCTTTAATCTGCTTAAATGACATAATTGCGTTAGCCTTTTCTTATCGAATTGGACACAATCTTATCTGCAGGAATATCCTAACCCTCAGATGTAGCAGAACCCAACGCCAGACCTCGTCGCAGTCTTAAATTGTGTGGACATGGAAAAGTAAAATCTCCCTCATCGTTGTCTCTCCCGGTACAAGCTTTTATCATCTCCTCTCCCTATTCTTTCTTCTGTAACTGTCTGTAAAAAAAAAAAAAAAAAATCCATTACGGAACCTGCGCCGCTTAATAAAGGGAAGTCTAGACAGCGATGATAACAATATGGCGAGCCTATTCTTCCCGGGAAACCTCGGATATGGCATGATGGCTTCTTGTAATCCACGAGGCAGAACTAAAGAAAATATTTTCTATCACATACAATATAATGGCCCCCGCTCACCCTTTTATAGCCGCTCCAACAAACTTTACTGATTTCTCCGCTTGTCATGCAAATAATTCCCGTGTATAATATTCTCTACAAGACGCACATGAAAAGAAAGCGAACCTTCGATATGAAAGGCAAAAAAATAAACCACGTTTTTATTTTATTTTTTTTAATAAAAAAACACAATTTTATGAAGATTCCAGGGCAAATTCCATGCACACAGTAGGAGGACAGTGTCAGCTTTGCCGTACAGACTGGGGCAGGATTAAGACTTATGGATATTTTAATGGTCAGTAACTTTTCAAAAACATTTATAAAGTGACTAGAAGAGATTTTGGTCAGGGCAGTGTGTTGTAGGCCGCACACCCCGACCAGGCCAAGGCTGAGACTACATTCACACGGACGTATGAAAACAGCCGTATCCGTACCGTTTTTTTACGGGTTACATACGGCCACATTCATTTCAATGGACAATATGTCCAACCATTTATATTGCCGTTTTTTACACCGTAGTGTACCGTACCGTATACTAGCCATATAAAAATATAAGCATGTCCTATTTTCTCTTGTATTTCAGTTCCATATGCCCTAGAAGTCTATGGGGACGTATAAAATACGGGTTACATACGTGCTGCATACGGATGAAGAACGTCACGTATATACGGGCTCATACAGCACGTAAATACGGGACTGGAGAAATCATACGGTCGTGTGAATGTAGCCTGAGTCTGGGAAAATATACAGGGAAAGAAAATGACCTGCTTGACCAACCCCTAGCTAAAGAAATCACAAATAACTTCTTTGTTGGATTGTGCAACGCCCCTGTCAATGCAGGGAATGTTGCGAAATTAAATCCCTCTCCATACCATTGGTTTTTCCCAAGAAGCCTGATCAACTGAAGGAGGACCTCAAGTGTCCGGATGTGGCAATGCACCTGGTCATCCAAGGAGAGAGCTGGTTGGATAACGAGCTTATAGAACCCCTTGTGTCTGGAAAGTTCCAGAGAGTCCTCCCTAAGAGGATAAGAGAGGTCACTCCAGAGGTCTTTTACTACTGAGCCGCATGGAAGCACATGTGTCTGTGGGACGCTGCCCTGACACCCTTGGCCTGTGTGGAGACCAGACCCAAGCAGACCTCCACCATTAGGAGTCTGCCTTACCCTGCTGCTGAAGCAGCCAACTATCCTCTCCAGCCTGAAGCTACCTTACCCAGGCTGAGAGCTACTCCTGTGGAACCATATCCAACCAGCCATCTCAACCCAGTTGAAGTGACTGCTGTTGTGGCTGTTGCCGAGTTCCAATACAAGAACTGTAAGTTGAATGCTTTACCAACTTTGCCTTGGAGTGATCCCTGTGCCAGGCTGTTACCACCAAGGGCACCCCATTCACCATCATCAAGGATCCCTACACCAACATTGTGGTAGCCCCAGGGAGAATCCTACCTCATCAGCCTCTCCCTCTATTTCTTGTAACTTCCACCTGGGGACGAAGCTTCTGTTCCCCGGTACCCAACACCGTGACTGAAGACTAGCGCTAGGCCGCACTCATCCAGCCACTCAGGTACCCAGGACTCCACGTTAGTGCAGCACTAATATGTATGTGTCATTCACTTCTATGGTACTCACAGAGATAGTGGAGCAGACGTTATGCATATACACTATTGCCCGGTTCACACAGGGTACCCCCAGGACCCCCAAAACTTGTGAGAAGATAGTAAGCCCTGATTCCCTATCCATGAGACAGGGAAGATAGTTAAAAATGTGCCTTAATGCACATTCACCCTACTGTTGTATCTAAGCAACCAATACATGAAGTGTGTGTCTTCAAAATGGCCGCTCCTGAGGAGATTTGAACAAATTTGACTAAAAAATGGAATAAAATATTGAAAAATAACACAAATAATGTAAAAAAATGTAGATGTCTTCTACAGGATAACTTGTATTTCAGGAAATTTGAATGAACGTTCCCTTTAAGTCTTTAATATCAGAAAGAGGGGGGGAATGTGCGTCTTTCTGAATGTCCGCTGTAATATTTTCTTGGTAGAGAGCGGCAGCTTATCCTACCACATGCCGGCAACCACTGACATGTAACGTCCAGGTAATTGGTGAGACGATGGATTTGCACATCACTAGTTGCCATGGAGATGCAGCCATGAATCCATCATCCGGTGACAATTTCTTGGTGCCATTTTGTTTATTCCCAATAAAGATGTCCTATCACCGTAGACGGAATGAATGGCACGCGTCTTGGGTGATTTCTGTTACAATGTGTCGGCGAGTGCATTAGCATAAATCTGCTATACAATATCTATAGGTAATGTACTTGAATAGCTGAGATCCCACATATAATGATTACCTGCTGATAGCCGGCACTTAAAGGTGCCCTTTAAGTAAAACTGGCACTTAAAGGGGTCTCATTAAGTAAAACTGACAAGAGGGAAGAGGAAACGCCCACTTGTCATTTTATTTCTAGAAGGAATGGCATAAGAAAGAAATTCTTCTGACTACAAGTATTCATTTTGCTGACAGGAAAGCAGAACGGATTTACTTTAGTTAAAGGGAATCTACCATCAAAATCCATCATGATAAACCAGGGACATTACTCATAGATCCAGGCACCGGGACTGTGATAATCTTATTATATTTGTTATCCCTGCCCTCCTTCCTTCTAAAATCAACTTTTAGAATTATGCTAATGAGTCAGAACGGATCTCAACTAACTAACACTATTCCCACCTCCCTAAACTTACATTACAATATATGCTGAATCTGTCTTGGGCTCCCAAGACTGACTGCCTACTTACTGAGGGATCACATTACAACTCACCATAGAAGTATATAGTAAGGCAAATTAGATAGGAGATAGGGAGAGGAGGTTTGAGAATGGAACCCAGGCATGGACAAAAAGTGACTGCTGCAGATGATAGTAAGTTTTCTATCTCACTTCAGTGTCGAGAATATTAATATTATTATGCTCCCATGACCTATCTATACCTCCCCAATAACTGTCCTCGGATGAGAGTTGGGGGGCTCCATGTTCACTAGGCTGTTAACCCTTTCTCTTGATTATAAGAGGTCAGATATTAACCTATTATGTACAGCCAGCTTTACTCTCATCATATTAACGTCACATCTAGATCCTCACACTTCCAGGGACATTTCATTAACCTCTTTTCTCCTGGCAGGTCTGAGGTTGCAGATAAAGCATTCGTTGTGTTATATTATGCTGTATACTGAGTAGTAGGAGGACTCATGAGATACTTGAGAAGATAGAAAGGCTCTTTGAAGAAACTGTAATCAATAGAGAACTTCCTGGCCCTGACCACAGAGACAGATTTAGGGCTGAGATACGGAGCTGTCCATACAGAACCTGGCATGAAACCTGGGGGTTATTTGGAGCGTCCTTTGTGTCCAGGATTAGGAAGACCTATAGCCGTTGACTTTCTTGGTTGACCCCTTAGCCTGAGTGGTCCCCTTGCTTCCCCCAATTCAGGATACCATCTGTAAGCAGTATATAGCATGCCAACCAGCCCAAGCATCCACATAATAAGCTCTTTGGATTATTATATGTACGTACTGAGATTGCTGAGATGACACCCAAGTGTGAATGGCCCACCAATAACCACCTTGGTGGGCCACATTTTATTAATGTAGAGCCATTAGTTATCATGAAGCATCTGCCACTGAGTCAGTACATATACAATTGGTTCAAAGACCTAAACCTACTGACAGGACCTCTAGAGTGTAGGGTCTAAACCTACTGACAGGACCTCTAGAGTGTAGGGTCTAAACCTACTGACATGACCTCCAGAGTGTACAGTCTAAATCTACTGACAGGACCTCTAGAGTGTTGGGTCTAAATCTACTGACAGGACCTCCAGAGTGTAAAGTCTAAACCTACTGACAGGACCTCTAGAGTGTAGTGTCTAAATCTACTGACAGGACCTCTAGAGTGTAGTGTCTAAACCTACTGACAGGACCTCTAGAGTGTAGGGTCTAAACCTACTGACAGGACCTCTAGAGTGTAAAGTCTAAACCTACTGACAGGACCTCTAGAGTGTAGGGTCTAAACCTACAATAGGTGTCTGGGCGGACCTATCACACAAGTGTATACAAATGAAAAGCATTGATGGATTTGCCGGGCGGCTGCTTAGCTGATCGCCCCCCGTCATCCCCACCCCGGTCTCACACTTTCATTCTAATGGTCGGGGCTTTTACCCCGATAAATCTGAGAGTGAATATAATGTTTATGTGAGAGGGAGTATGATACATCAAATGTAACACAAGGAGGGATAGCACAGATATGTGATTAGATAGATAGATAGATAGATAGATCGAGATAGATAGAATGATAGATAGATAGATAGATAGATAGATAGATAGGATAGATAGATAGATAGCTAGTATGAAATAGATAGTAGATAGATAGATAGATAGAGAGATAGGATAGATTAGATAGATAGATAGATAGATAGATAGATAGATAGATAGATAGATATGATATATAGATAGATAGATAGATAATAGAGAGATAGATGATAGATAGATTAGATAGATAGATATGATAGATAGATAGATAGATAGATAGATAGATGATAGATTAGATAGATAGCTAGATAGATAGAAGATAGTCGTAGGAGATAGAAGATGATAGATAGATAGAGATAGATAGATAGATAGAAGATAGTAGAATGAGATAGATAGATAGATAGATAGATATGAGAAGAATAGATGATAGATATGGGATAGATAGAGATAGATAGATAGATAGATAGATAGATAGATAGATAGATAAGATAGGAGATAGATAGATAGATATGAGATAGATGATGGATAGGATAGATAGATAGATAGATAGATAGAAGAAGATAGTAGATAGATAGATATATGATAGATATTAGGAAGGAAAGAAAGGAAGAAAGGATGGGGAGGGAGGAAGAAGTAAAAGAAGACGAAAGGAAGTAAATTCAAGGACAGAAAGAAAAATAAGGAAAGGAAGGAAAGAAGGAATGACGGAATTGGAATGGAAAAGAAGGGTGGGAAGGAGCAAGGAAGGAAAGGAAAGCAAGGAAAGGAACGCAGGCAGAAAGAGGGAATGAAAGGAAATGAAGTAAGAAAGTAAGGGAATAAAATGGTAAGGAAGTGAAGAAAGAAAAAAAGGAAGGAAAGGAATGAAGGAAGGAAAGAAGAAAGAAAAAAAAAAAAAAAAAAAGAAAGAAAGAAAAGAAGAAAGAAAGAAAAGAAAGGACGAAGCGAAGGAGGGAGGAAAACAAAATGGGAAATGAAGGAGACAGACCAAGGGTTCTCCCATGCTCTCATGTCCCCTCGCGATCTTGGTGGTCCCAGTCATGAGACCCCCTGCAGTTAGACAATTGTCACTTATCCTTTTATTTCTGTCTGGGATAAATAAGACTTTCCATCTCACTGTCAGGTCATCTATGAAGCTCATGTATAGGCAGCCAGGACCCTTAGGATCTCCTGGATGCCTCCTACAAGGTCAGGCCTGTGAATAATTGGAGACTATGTGACAATGAGATCGCATATCAGATTATATGAAAAATCCCATTTATACCGCTCCCGCAGTTATCTGGTCCACTAGTTATTTTAACTTTCACTTCCCACCCGACGCAATAGGCAAAACACGACATGATTGATTAATTACTTTTATTTCATGAGCTCATGGGATCAATAGAATGTAAATAATACACCACAAGTAGCGGAGGGATCGTATATCACTGATGTGTTGTGGAAGGTCTATTTAGGGATTTATTCGTCATATAAGTGATTGGAGCGGATTAATGCGGGTGTTGTTTTTTTGTACCGGCCTCCGCCATTAATCAAGGGAGATCTACTGTAGCTACATGTTGCTTTCATGCATTTAAGGTGAACCTATATCTTCACAATAAGAGACATAACTGGCTGTATGTGTATCATAAATCGCAGTGCACGGAGTAGGGGAAGGATTGAATTCCCAAATCCCAGACATCAAACGACATGCATGTGAGCCGCCTGTTGCCTTGCAGGCGATAAGTGAACCATATCTCAAAAAGAAGACAAACTAGCGTTACTGTATCATAAATGTAGTGACACGGAGCAGGGAGGATTTGTAATCATAAACCGCCAGAGCATCAAAGGAATCTATGTGAGCGCCTTTCTTTCATGCGTAAGGTTGACCATATCTCAAAAAAGAAGACATAAAGGCCGTGCGTGTATAAAATCGCAGTGCACGGAGCAGGGGAAGGAATTGTAATCCTCCTAAAACGCCAGACATCAAAGGACATCCATGTGAGCCGCCTGTGCTCAGGCGATCAGATGAACCTATAATCTCAAAATATGGAAGGGCATTTTGGTTGATTAAATAATTTTTTTATGTTATATAAGTTTTACTGGCAAAATTTTAGCTTGTTGTCTTATGCTATTCTATTTTACTGTAACTGAAATGCCGGCAGATGAATATTCCGTCATGTCACTGGTTTTTGTCAATTTGTATGAAATGGGGACTAAACTTTTGACGAGAGTAGTCCTTGGAGTATTGGTTCTTCTTCTGTATTTTAGGACAGGGGAACGGGATGGTGCGGTTGTTCATTGGATGCGTCTTGCTTGTACGAAGGCTAATACAGGTCTGATCTCCTACGGTCTGAGCACACGCCAACAATATGATCCACATCTCGAGGGTCTGGAGAAGAACAGATAAACTGAGATGAGCCAGGATCCCGCGGTTCCTGATTGCCTTCATTTTGCAGCAGATGAGAAAAATACCTTTTTTTTTCAACTGTTGGTTGCACGGGGTAAAAAACCGTCGTAAGGAGACTGCACCGAGGAGAAGGACTTGGACATTTTACTAAGGGAATAGTAATTATTTCCGGCCCATTGCTCCCTCTAGAGGGGTAGAAGGTATTGTGTGGACACAAAAAAAAACTCCGAGGTATCGAAATAAAAAACAAGACCTAGTTATCTTATTTGGATTGTTCAGGTTTGTTAAAATTTTCAGAGATTTATTAGACCCCCATCGAGCTCCTCATCTGTCTTATGAGATATATGGAACAGATTAGGATGTTCCCATGTTTTCAATCAACGAGAAGAAGCAGCGGTTCTCTTGGTCCAGTCAGTTGTTCCAAAGGTTGAAGATAAGGATAAGTGCTCCAATCCCTCCACTGAAAATATCTCTTACAGCCTTAGGCATGTTCAGAACTGTAAGGTGGGATACCAATGGGGCTCTCATCAAGTTCTCTAGTATTTTTCGAGAATGACACAGGTCTAAATGAGTAGGAAACAAAGGGTTATGATGTAAGATGAAGCAGTTGCTTACATCAATGTAATGACGTAAGGCAGGTACAGAGTATTTAACTTTTTGAGCTCCTGTTCTAGAATAGAGTAGGTTCTGTGATGAGTAGAGGTCTGGTGGATAACTTTACATATCTGACAGTTACACCTCAAAGGCAAACTGTTCACCACACTAAACTCTCCCAAGCCCACTAATAGTACCTTTTCTGTTAATACTACATTCAATAGAGGTGTTTTTAGCATATTTCTAGGTAACCTCATATCCTTGCAGTCAGGTAAATGCGCCTCCTGAAGTCAGGTTAACTCGCCTCCTGCAGTCAGGGTACACCCTGGCCTGCTGCAGTCAGGTGATACCCACCACCTGCAGTAGGTAACCACGCCTTCTGCCAGGTCAGCTGCTTCACCTACTACATGATATGGCCGATCCCTGTCTCCTAATTGTGAGGTAATGTTCTAATCTATATGGAAATCTAGAGGCAGGGCGACAGATTGGCATGGAGTGGGCAGAGGAGACGCCTGACTTCAAAAAGTAGGGTTACCCTGACTGCAAGAGGTGGGTTACCTGACTGCAAGAGGTGGGGACTGACTGCAAGAGGTGGGGTCGATGACTGTCTGGACTGCTAACCTACAAAAGAATAAAGATGATTTCATTCAGATGCAACCTAGAAATATGCTAACACCTCAGGGTTTGTATGTACAAACATATTACAGAAGAGGGTAATCGTTTGTACATTGGGGGGAAGGGGGTTTGTTGTGGTTTCAGGTTTGCTTAATTCAATTCGATTGGTTATGGTTATAAACCACAAAAACAAAGTACCAAAAACCTTATCTGTATGTAAATATTCAAAAAACACAATCAGTACCAAAAAATCAGTATGTAAAAATAGGTGTGAATATAGGGGAGAGGAGGCAGGCCAGTGCCAGCTGCAGTAGTATCATCTGGGGGGCTCATACGGTTTTGGGATTGCGCAGCTGTGACAGGTATTTAATAGTGTTGCATTTGGATTGTGTCGCCACACGACGGATTTGGCACCAAACTTCTGACGCAGGCTTTCAGGCGACGAAATCCAGGGGGCGTGCCGTCGGACGATCCGACTGATTCAGACTGAGCGCGGGATTTAACTTTCAAGCCACTACATGCAAACAGGAAGAGGAAGGTGAACTATGTCGGAACACTGAGCGGGGAGAGGAAGCGACACATGCAGGATACGGGCGCATGTCTTAGTTGGAAATCGCGGCACAGAGCAGTATCGTTGGACAATGCATTTGTCGTGACCCCGCAGGGCCGGCGGTAGTAAATTGTGCCCCATTGTGTTTGAGATTGTGTTGCGAAAGAAGGAAAGAGACACATGATACTCTTCAATAAAAGGAGAACACAGAACATAGATCCTTCATATTTGAATAATCTCAGACTATCAGGATACTTTTAATATAGTTAAAGATGACATCCTATCCCCACCTCCCAGTATTTCGATTGTCTAATTCTAACACAATTGGATAATTCTCTGCCTTAACATGTAATTCTTCCATTAGTTTTGTCACCCTAAACTGGACTGCCCCACTTGACCGTAGGCATATGTGTTACCCAAAGTAAGGGCAATGAGTTTGGAAACACATTGGGACTAGGGTAACTATTCCAGCGAACAAACATTCTTTAAAGGGGTTGTCCGGTTAAAAAAAAAATAAAAATATGTGGCCGGGAGGGGGGTTACTAAAAACAATGAAGCTGTACTTACCTCAGTGCCTCCAGTATCAGCGCTGCTGTCGCTCCGGGTCCGGGCGCCATGTTAAACAAAACATGGCCGCGGAGCAGCGCTGCACTCAGCTTACGGCGGCCGTGGCCGGGGTACGCTATCCGTCCCTATACACAGCATTGTGTATGGGGGCCGGAAGGTTGTCGGGTCGGCCGGAAATGAGTCCAGCGCTGCTCAGGCGGCCATGTTGTTACATGGCGCCCGGGACCGGGCGGACAGCAGCGCTGGATACGGGAGGGGCACCGGGAGGTATACATCTTTATTGTTTTGAGTCAGCCCGCTCCCGGCCACATATAATTTTTTTTTAAAATCGGACAACCCCTTTTTTAAGGACATATATCACAAGGTGCATTTTCTAAAACCAAGCACACTTCTGGCAACAGGACCTGTGGTTTTTTGTGCTTCTATGCTTAGGATTCTGGAAAAACATGTCTTTCAAAATTATGCAAATGAGCCTTCAGGGGCTCTGGTCTACATCCCCAGAGACGTTCCTGGTTATGGTCGGGGAGCCCACACTGATGTCACCACTCTCTAGGTGGGGAGGGAGGAGGTGGGGTGGCAGAAGAAACACAACATTGAAGACATAAATAATTAAGCAGACAACAAAGCCAGAAGACAGAAGGCTACTGTGAGGTAGGACAGGGCCCTCAGTCATTTGCATAATTTAAAAGATAAACTAAAATTTGAAACTGAGCTATGGAAGCAAAAAGAACAACGACCTCCTGTTTCAGGAGGTTCACACCAGTATGTAAGGGTGATTGTTTAGAAAGCACTGCCACCAAGTGGTAGATTTGCCTTTAAGGATAATTGGTGGAGCTGTAGGTGGTGAATGGTCCTCTTATGTAGGTGGTGGATGGTCCTATACAGGTAGGTGGTGAAATGGTCCATTCAGGTAGGTGGCAAATCGTCAGCGTCAGGTTAGGTGGTGAATGGTCTCTTTATGTAGGATGGGTGAATGGTCCTCTTCAGGTAGGTGAGATGGTCCCTCTTCCTTTACGGATGAATGGTACTCTTCAGGTAGGTGGTGAAGGTCTCTTCATTGGAGGGGTGAATGGTCATCTATATGTAGATGTGCATGGTCCTCTCATTTGGGGCATGAATGTCCTCTTATGGGAGGTGGTGAACTGTCTCTCATGTAGGTGGTGGGCAATGGTCCTCTATATGAGAGTGCATGTCCTTTTCTTGGGTCATGAATGTCCTCTTCGGGTAGGTGGTGAACTGTCTCTCTCATGTAGGTGGTGAATGACTCTTCTGTAGGTGGTGAAGTGTCCTCTTCAGGTAGGTGGTGAAGAATCCTCTTCATGTAGGTGGTGAATGGTCCTCTATTGTAGATGGTGCATGGGTCCTCTTCATTTGGGGCATTGAATGGTCCTCTTGGGTAGGTGGTGAAATTGACCTCCCACGCTATGTAGGTGGTGAATGGTCCTCCTTTCATGTAGGGTGGTGACGGTCCTTTTATTCAGACATCTTCAATAAGTTCTTATATCCACCTTTCCACCCCATCCCATGTACAAACCATGCCCAATTGTCTCAATGAATGGTCCTGCTTAATCTTATCATGAATGACATCAAGGTCATCATGGAGGTTTTCAAGTTTGTTCAGATCACACAGTACAAGTAGCTGAGACTGGAAAGCGATAATAAAACCTCCCCATTATCCTCACTTCCACAACCATGGGGGCTGATACACCAAAAAGAAAACATCACAAAAGAAGACATCAGAAAAGTATAGAATATATATGGCTTTTACGATGTAACTCAGCGGTAAAGCTTAGAAAAAAAGAGCACTACTGATATGAATTGTTCGGGGGGGGGGCAGATTGAAATGTCACCTCTTGAGGAAGCCGGGATAAAAGAACTTATAAATTGAACACAATCATTAAAGAGTAGGTTTCTAGCATGACCAATAGAAGGAAACCATGACCAAGCGGCATAAGCCATTTCGGACAGCTTGTACAAATTACCCGATGCCGGCCGGCAGCTGACTTCTCGCTGTTCCTCGGCCTAATGCTGTGGTTTTAATGTTAGTCTGAATACTTGCTATGGTGACTTGGGATTCATGAGGCTTTGGGATGTTCTGAGCAGGAAATGACCTTGGGCGTAGAGTTTCTTTCAATCAAGGCTTTAAGTTTTAGCGGCGTGATCTTTTAATCTGGTTTACAGGTTGAGCTTTCTATTCGGGTCCATGCACTCCTCACCGGGGCTGTCAGCTTGAGGGGGCTGCCGAACTAGAACATTGGAGTGGCCGGCTATGATACCAGCAAGGCCGCAGGTTGTCACAGGTCCTTGGGGTTCTTTCACACCCATCCGGGACCCACAGACAAAAGCAAGAAGAAGGGGAGGGCCGTCTGTGTAGTAGTTCTTCTCTAGGGCACTCCAGACGTATGTGTCTAATCTCCCATATGGATTGTTATTGAGGGAGGCCCATGAGGTAGCCGAAGGGCAAGGAACACACAGAGAGGTAAAGCCTTGGGGCACATTTACCTACCCGGTCCATTCGATGATCACGCGGCGCGTTGTCGGCGAGGATTCGGATCTGCCGGGTTTGCTAGGTCAGCGCCGATGTCCAGAGGTGTCGCGCGGTGCGAGGTCCGACGAGTTCACCTTCTTCTTTCCTGGTGCATATAGTGCCATGATCTGCGACACAAATGTTTTTCCCGAATCTGTCGGTCCGATGGGCCACGGCCTCCCAATTCTGTCGCCCCTATGCGCACAATCCGAGCGTGTGCCAAAATCCTGGGGGCAATCGGCGGACAAAACGGGAAATATTCGGGAAACAAGAAGAAAAGGCGGTGTTGGACCCTTTGTAATGAGCACCATGGTTCCTGCTTTTTTAGTGTTGCCAAAATTTAATGTGAAGTTTCAACATTTATTTTACATTTTTACCAAGATTGCTCAGGTATCTCGACGTTATGGCTAAGGCCTAATAGAATGCAATTATTCCACAACCGGGTTAGCTCTAGAAAGTTTAAAGTGACATATACTTTCAATCTTTGTAAAATGGAATCCTGGAAAATTCACTAGTGGTCGTTGACAGCAAAAGTGCCCGCAGTCAGGGGACACGCTTTCCCTAATTGTGGGCCTAACAGCAACTGGGTCATCAATTATGATTCACCAGCAGAACTGGAGACCATCAGTAAACTAGAACCAATTTGCCCAAGGCCTTTCTTATTTCTTATTTTCGCACCTCTGTCCCTCCCACCGGTAAGTTTTTCCGGGAATTCCTGGAACACCCTTTAACGCCCAGATACACCTAACCCCTCATGCCATGATCCTCAAGCTTGGCCACGTATAGTGGAGTGCAGTCTGGATAAATACAGGAAGGGGCTACGTCAGCAGAATTTGTTCAAATAGGGCAGGCACGACACAGAGGGAAGGCCGAATGTCAAACACAAAGCATATTATGAGGAGAAAAAAACTAGGTCGGGAACCTTTCTTGCTAAAGCAACCTTTTAAAGGGTGAGGTGCCTTATAACAGGACATCATTGATAATGGCTGCTGACACAACGCATACCCCTCATGGGGGGGTGGGCCGAGGAGTTAATTTTCTGAAACATAATGTTTTTTGGACCCTCAGACCAAAAAGATAACGTAAAGAATGGATTCGTGGTACGTATACTGCTCAACATGGTAACATGCTACCAAAACCACATAAAATATCTAAAATGTAACTGGCAGTGAGTAATTAAATCATGTAAGCTGCCCACATCTGGGTCATTATAATCTTTCAACCCGCGTAAGTGGACATTTCATAAGGACTGAGTTGGTCGTCGACCCGATGATTGGTTATAAGAGGATTTTCTAGCATATCTAACTATACCCAACTCAACTGTTTTAAGTATGGCGGTTGATCTGTTGCCCAACATAAGGCAATATTAGGCCAATTTGGTTCCAAACTATACTTTTAGACCACACATATAGATAGTATATAACAGTTACAGAGTTTTGACCATGGACAGAAGATTTGGTACCAATGCAGTATAGAACCTCCACCCAAGATACAATGCAGAGCTAGTAGAAGTGAGGGCACTAACCCACTAAGGGGCTTGTTCTAAAAAAAGGGGCACCTTTTCATATTATATCATAAAGGGGTTCTATTTAGTTTCTAAAAAACCCCTGAGGGGCTGGACAAGTCTAAAAAAAGAAATAAAGTAAACCTTCCATGACTACGACTCTCCTTCCATAAGCTAAGCTGGGGAAGTAGTCACAACCAGTGATTAGTGCTGTGTCTGAATCCATAGTGTTGGGACCCATGAGTGGAGCAATGGGGACGATTTACTTACCCGGTCCAGTGCGATCCAGCGGTGTGTTCTCCGACCATGATGGGTTCTTTTGCCCGGGGGGATTCACTAAGGGTGTGCGCCGTGGTCTCTGCTGCGTTGAAGTCCACCGGAATTCACCTTCTGTCTCGGTGTTTGTGAGTGCTATTTTGCGACACATTTTTTTGTAATCCGCGAGTTTTCCGAAAACCGTGGGGTTTCCGAATGGCCACGCCCCTCTCCCCCCGATTTTGTGAAAGCCGGCGCCGAGCGCCACAATCCGATCGAGTGCACCAAAACCCACTGCAATTAGGCGGCAAAATCGGAAAAATTCTGGAAAACTAATTCAGAGCCGTATAATGAGCCCAATTAACTCTAGGATAATCATTCCCTGATGCGTCATGGGATCAACATCCTAAGGAAAACTGTGGCGTGTGCTTTGCCAGCAGATTTTTAAAGAGGAGCACTCTCAATTTTGCCAGCACCAATAGCGGGTGTGACCAGGTGGGTAGGAGAACTCGTTGTTTCCGGTCCTCAAACAAACTTTGTTCACGTATCACTACTAGTGATTTCACCGGGCCCAATGTGGACAATAACTGACGGATGACCACAGCGCTTCCAGCTCAACTGGAACGAATGATCAGTGAATGAACAAAACAAATCAATAGTTAATCCCCACATCCCGTCTCTATATGATTATACAAGATAGTTGTTTTAGAAAAGATGCAGAAGATGCCACAATGTCATGTTTTGTTTTTGTGTATAGTGTATTTTTAGGTTAGTGTTCTTTTAAAGAGTTTTCTCATCACGATGGCATGGGGGACATATTGTGAAAACACCGGGTGGGTAAAACGGCTGGGGATTGGAATAGAGATGCGTTGGAACAGAGAAGGTGCTGCAACCTAATCTTTGTCCAGCACTGCTAGACCTTAATTGTAGGATGTTCAGTGTAAGACCACATGGGTTTGAATATCAATGGTAATAGGAAACCCACCCAACATTGTATTCGATGCATTTAACTCTTTGCTTTGTGGGGCGTTAAGGCACTGCCAAAATCTTTTCATAAGAATGTATCAGCGTGGTTGAAACTAGACCTTTGGGGTAGACCCTTGAGAGTTAGGATGGGGGCCAGAGGTTTCTCAACTCCTTCAACCTGGCCTTTTTGGAGGACAGTGGACTTGTTTTTAGGCTCCTTGGCCAGGAGGACTTTGGGTGAGATTGAAGTAATTGATCGTGACCCTCCCAGTGTTTTCTTTCTATAGGGCTAGGGGATATTTATGTGTTAACTATAACTTTTAGTGCTTTGGGTGAGACCGCATCCTTGTAACAGTTGTTTATATATTGGGTGAGAGAGGGGAATCAATGGGGACATTGGGGAAGATTTACTACCCGGTCCATTCGTGATCCCGCGGCGTTTGTCCGACGTTGATTCGGAGTGCCGGGCCATTAGGCGCAAACTGGAAATAGTCGGGAAACCCGGCGATTAATGCGCAAAAATTCGGACCCTTAGTGTAAAATGTGCCCCATGAGTCAGTGAGGAGCCTATCTTGTGCGGCCAAATAGAAGGAGGCAATCAGCACTCCTCAACACCCTTTTTCACACGCGGCACCATGTTTGGTGGAAAAGAAGGGGTGGGGGTAGTCAGTGTCAACACGCTTGTTGGCAGATGTACTACCCGGTTCCATTCGCGATCTTCCAGAATCGCGTCCTCCTGCAGGTTGGATGTCGGGTCCGACGGGGAATCATTAAGCAGGACTCGACGTTGCACCAGGTGGCGCTATGCTTTGCGCTGAAGAAGCATTCGGACGCACTCAAGTTCTATTCATAGTGAAGGTAAGAGTGCGCCTATGCGACAATTTTCTTTTTTAAATGCGGCGGTTTTTCCGAATCCGTCGGGGGTTTTGCGTTCGGGCCAAGGCCCCTCGATTTCCGCGGTTGATGCCGGCGCCGATGCGACACAATCCGACGCGTGCGCCAAAAATCCCGGGGCATTCAGGGGGAAATCGGGAAATCAGAAATATCGGGTAACAAGTTGGGAAAACGGAATCGGCCCCCTCTTAGAAATGACCCCCCTTATTTTAGCAAAGTGTGGGCCATATGAAACAAATCTAGCTTCTGAATCTGCCTCCCCATTAACATCGGAGGCAACTGTACGCTGGCTCCTGTATGATTGCCATGGTCCAGCTCTACCATAACGCCCTTTGAAACCTAACTTGATGGTTCCACCATGTTTAACAACACATAGCTTGGCTCGCTCGCTGCATAAATCGGTCACCTATGATCACGCATGAACATCCTTACACTTTCCGTGTGTTTTCTAGGCTGTCTCGACTGTTCATCTTGGAAGTTCCTTTAAAGAAAATGAGAAAAAAATGAATTTGGGAATGACTCCACTCAATCGAAGTAGAATTGCTATAGCTACAGATTTGAGATTTGACAAATCCACCCTAGGGAACCCTGCAGGAGTGTCACCAATTGATCATCACCAGTCGGGTGTTTTCTATGACGACCAAAGGTTCCGTTCGTCTCCAAGTGGAGAAAAACAAAATAAAAAGATGCGTCTGATATAACTTATAAATAGTGTGTGGTGATGGTCGACAAGCAACGTACTCGAACATCAATCACGAGACAAAGAGCCAAACATGTTAGCGCCATCACCGATTGATGACATAGGGAGCGTGGATCGTTTTTCTACTCTATATATGCCTGACAAGACTGATTTTATTGGCCACTGGTGCTGATGAGGGGCGCCGCACGACTTAAGTACAGGCAAAGGATTTGCGGTAACAACATCCGTTCGGGGGGACCTGATGTTAATACAATATATGTAATCTGATATGAATAACATCCCTTCCATCATTGATGAGCCTTCAATATGGAGGGGGCAAATAGGGAATAAACAGTTTTCACAGGACCCCCAGTTATTTCATATATGCAAGGAAAATGACTGGCCGGCCACTCTTTGAAAAGATATGGGGCGACATTACTTAACCCTTCCGTTGCGACGCCGATCGGAATGTCCGAATTGGGGATTTGGAGCTGCCGCGGAGTCACTAAGATTGCGTCCATCCAATTCCTGCACCGTTGCTTCCCCCGCTCTGGTCTGCCGGAGTTCACCTTCTTCTCAGTGCATGTGAGTGCTTGATCTTGCGACACAATTCCGTTTTTTCAATTCCGCGGTTTGTCCGAAGCCGTGGGTTGTCCAAAGTCCATGAAGCGCGATTTGTGTCGCATGCAAGCCGGCGCATCTGAAGCGGCGCAAAAAAACCCAGGGCAATCAGGGCAAATCGGAGAAAGGTCGGGAAACCCTACAAAAATGGTGTTTCGGACACTTAGTAAATGTGCCCCATTTATCAAAGACAAATTCTTCCAATGGGAAGAGTGTCATGTAGCAAATGTAGTAGAAGACCAGAATTCGCTCGAATTGATTGCTTCAATCAGATCTGTAATATCTCTTGTGGTTTAGTAGTTATCAGCAAAGAGTTCTTCTTAGATTCTCACGTGAGTTCCTAATAAGTCAATAGCTGTGCGTCGGGTTTTCCACAGGGACTTCAGGTTGTTGTTGCAAATTGATAACTTTTGAAGCAAAAAGGAACATTACAGATCTGATTGTAAAATGGATTCCCAGACAATTCTGGTCTTTGATGCTTACATGACCCCCTTCCCATTGGAAAAAAAGGTATGGCGGCTTTCAAGATGGCTGCTCGTACCGGACATAGCCTAAGAGATAGAGACTCAACTCATTACTTGGTGGGAATTCAGATATGTAATTAAGCTTTCATCCACAGTATTTAATTTGCATTGTGTCCTATACAACTTCACACTATCCGAGGGTATTTATGATATTCCATGTTATGTGAATCCCACCTCGCGGGCACCTGCCACATCTTACAGAGGACTCTCCGTCCCCTGATATATCCCGGGGGGTATTACGTCACGCGGCGGTTCGTCGGCAGGTCCATCCTGGCGTAGACTTGTGCTATAGCCTGCCCCAGGACTGTGCAAGTACTGTGCCCAAAACAGGACAGGAACACCCCTCACCTGGCCCACACCAACCGCTGGAGACACCTCCAATATACCCCTTCAAACCAGGAATTGTTGTGTCCACTACAGGAGCTTATACACAAGACATTTGGTGTACAAGTCCAAAAAATCCCCCCTATGTCTGTAAGTCACAAACATGTTTTTCAAAAACCCCATCACTAATACCAAAAAATATCTGCACAACATCAAAGATACTATAGATTTTCGGTTCCATCATTCTTTCTAGGGTTGCTTGCAGAGGCAAAGATTTCTCAATAGAAGCCACCAATAACGTCATCACTTGGAGGTGATAGGCTTCTAATCAATGGAGAAGGCTTGGACTGGGCCGTGCAGGCGATCCTCTTGGGGGATGAGGCTCTGAACTTATTGGGTTTGACTGAAGAACCTAATTTTTTTTAAGGATGATTCAAGATATGTGTGAACATTAGATGTTATACTACATGGGATATACAAAATCCAATATGGGTGGACGGGTGGAGATATGGTTCCCCAGTCCACACACTAGACTGGGGTGATCGACAGGATCAGGAGAATGGGAAGAGCACCAAAATTCCCTCAATTCCACACCCTATGTAGCACCTACTGACACTGAACTCAACTTCATAGGATTTTCAGGACAGCCATTCTATATGGAAGGGGAACCCCATAGAAGCATAGAACGGTTGAGTATAACGGTGCTTGAGTATCAATGGACAGGCTTGGACTGGGCCATCCAGGGATCTAAACTTATTGGGTTGACTGAAGGACCTATTTTTTTATAGGATGATTCAAGATATTGTGGAACATTAGATGTTCATATACTTACATGAAGATATACAAATCCAATAGGGTGGAGGGTGGAGATATGATTCCCCAGTCCAAACTAGAACGGGGGATCGGAGAATCAGGAGAGAATGGGAGATCAAATTCCCTCATTCCACACCCTATGTAGCACCTACTTGACCTAGAACTCAACTTCTATGGGATTTTCAGGACAGCCATTCTATATGGATGGGAATCCCCATTGAAGCATAAACGGTGAGTATGAACGGTTTAGTACATGGACAAGGCTTGGACTTGCCATCCGGGGATCTGGAAATCTTATTGGGTTGACTGAAGACCTATTTTTATAGGATGTTCAAGATTATTGTGGAACATTAGAATGTCATATACTACTGACAGATATACAAATCCAATATGGGTGGAGGGATGGGATATGATCTTCCCCATTCCGCAACACTATGAACGGTGTGTGATCGATGGACAGGAGAATGGCGAGATCAAAATTTCCTCATTTCCACAACCCTATTGTAGCACCTACCTTGACTGACTCACTTTATATGGGATTTCAGGACACGCGCATCTATATGGAATGGGAATCCCCATTATCGAAGCATAAACGGTTGGAGTATAACGGTCTGAGATCAATGGACAAAGCGCTTGGATCTGCCATACAGGGGATTGAAACATTTGCCGGTTGTGACTGAAGGACCTATTTTTTATAGATGATTCAAGATATGTGTGGAATCATAGAACTGTCAGATCTATGCTACCATGAAGAATTACAAATCCAATAGTGGTGGAGGGTGGAGATGATTGGTTCCCCCAGTCCAACGCTAGATGAAGAGAATGGCGGAGACCCAACACTCCCTCATTCCCCACCCTTGTAGCACCTTACTTGGACATGAACTCAACCTCTATGGGATTCAGGACATCCATCTCTATGTAATGGGAACCTTATAGAAGTCAAACTGTTTGATTATGGGATACACGGTAGCAAATAGATTCATATATTCACCGGGAGGTATGCAAAGTGTAATATTACGCTTAGTCACGCGTATTGAGGTGAACCGGTCTCATCACTCCCGTTCGAGTAACTCTGCAATATAGACGGTCCACCCATTCACCACTTTCGCCCGTCGAATGTTTACTAACTAGCTATTGAAGTGCGATCATTACAAGACGGTTGTCAGCGCGAATTGTATGTAGGCCCACATGACTCATTATCCGCACTTATTTAATACCATTGTTACCATAGCAAACACTCCTAGTATTTTTTTTTTTTTGGTTTTTTTTTTTTTTTTTTGTTTTGTTATTGTTTTTTTTTAGATATAAGATTTCAGTCCATGTGATATTTTAGATTCTGGCCGAGGATGAGGAAGAAGCTTTACAAGGACCCTCAGCAGCGGGAGATGATTACCTCCAAGTGGGAGAATATACTCAGTCGGGGGTAAATCCTCTCCGACGGATGAAATCATTCACCTCGTGTGTTGCGAGGAATATCAACAGAACAGTCCTGTTTGCTTGGTACTGTAGGACCCCGTCAGATAACACTGCAAGAATCATATATCAATCTGAGAGAAACACTGTCATCCATCTCTTTCTCTGTGGTTCAAAGATTGGTGGTTATCAACATAGAGATTCTTCCATAGATTTCTCATGAGGAGGTCCATAACAATTGGGATCCCGTGGCCTTAAACTTTGTGTTCATTCACCAAATCTCATGAGACCAAACATCGTGTTGGACTGGTCCACTAGAGTATAAGAGAATTCCTCGGTGTGGACCTAGGCTCTTAACCTTATTTGTGTCAACGGGTGCCCCAGCGATGCCATTGTTAGGGACCTGGGCACATCTGCCAATGGACCCTCTCCCCCCATATTGTGGGGCCGCTGGCTCCTGATCCTAAGCCTTTCCCATCGCAGCTTAGGCTGGCGCGACCGTACCCGCTCCCCTAGTGATATGTCGTTCCGCAACTATAGATTTAGAGGGCCAGTGCACCCACTGATTGGCTCTGGCATCACACGCGGTTTTCCCCCTGCGGGTTTTTGCTCAGTTAGTCCCTAGAGAAAGCTTCCTGTGCCCTGTTCTAGCGCTGCCTGCCTTATGTTTCCTGTTGGGACCTCGGATCCTGACCTCTGACCGTACTTCGCATCTTTTTGCTGCCTGGCCCTGACTTGTGCCTGTCCTGACGGTGAGCCTGGATACATTTCTGTACTGCTACCTCTGTATGCCACGCAGGCTAGGTCGCCACCTTTGGACCAACCTGAGTGGCACCCCACCAGAGCAAGACCATCCCGCTTTGCGGCGGGCTTTGGTGAAAACAGGGCCAACTTAGAATTCTGGTCTCAGGGTCGCGTATAACCATGTACCTTCGGTGGCAGGTTGTCCACTGACTCCGACCCTGACAAATTGATACAAAGATCCGCAAAGTTAACCAAAAGAAAGGATCTCTTTCCGGTAGGGGTGCAGAATAATTTGATCGATTTGACCCAACACTGGAACCAATAGAGCACTAAACATAGTTGGTTTTTAGGCCCTCTTAGTAATGGGTTTGTCTTCTACTGCAGATTTTTTAGTTCCTTATTATCTCACATTGCTAATTCTGTCTGGACCTCCTAGAGAACTTTTCCCTAGATAGACCGACATCAACCTTGTGCAATCAGCAAAAATTACTGGAACAAATCAAATTACAACAATAGGGGGAAAAAAAAATTCCCCAGTTTGTCACGACTTGGGTAGTTTCTTAGCACCCGGTAGCTAAAATTATCTGTAGATGTCGTCATTCACACGTTCAGCTCGAAATTTACTACTTTTGTGCTAATGAATGTATCGAAATGTTGGCACCTGCTTTTAACACGATTTTCTCTTAGTGAGTCCTTTAAAAGTTGTCTAGCAGTCACTTCTGCTGGATTCATTCATCTCCCATTCATCTTTCGATGTCACCCGGTACCTAAAAAAACAAGACAAAAGCCCCCAAAGTATTAATTATATCGTTGTAAGTAGTGATGAGAGGACCCGAACCACAATGTTTGGGTACGTGCCAAACATTGTAGGTTCATATCCCCAAACCCAGAGTTCAGCCAGAAGTCCAGGTTCAGCTATCAAGTTCACCCCCACCTGTAACCCATGACCAATGCTGGCACCGATCACAGGTGTTGACACTTTAAATGGGGTTCAAAAGAGGTGAGCAGACTCGTAACCGGTGCCAGCAACGATCACTAGTTGTTATATATGAAATTTTCATTTAATTTTTTCATTCATTTTGCATTAACTTACTGCATACTGTTTTATACTAAGGTTCTATGTTCTATGTATTCTATGTAAGCTCCTGAGCTCCCTCTAGTGGTGGCCAATGCCACTGAAAACATTAGCTTGTAAAGGAAATCTAACATCAAAATTAATTCTAATGAACCAGGGGCACTTACTCATAGATCCAGGCACCGTGACTGTGGTAATCTTCTTCTATGTGATATCCATCCTTCTAAAATTAATTTTTAAAATTATACTAATAAGCCAGAAGGTGTCTGGGTGGGTGTGTTTCCAGAGCCTCTCCGTGCTCTGGTTTCTCAGGCTGTTACACTGGGGTACATTTACTTACCCCTCAGGAGGAGTTCCCCTAAAGTCCCCGGTTAAATACCTGTCACAGCTGTGCAATCCCCGCAAACGTCGGAAAATCTGACGAAAGTGTGGCCGCGGACCCTTAGTAAATAAGCCCCACTTTCCCCTACTCCCTCAGCACTTTCCCCTCCCTCTGCCTGATATCATCTCACTGCGGCAGAAGTTTCCACACACAGTGGGAGGGGATATTGCTCTGGCACAGTGTAACAGTTTGTAAATCAGCAGCACAGAGGGGCCCTGGTAATGCCACCCATAACCCTTTTGGCAGCTCCTACCCTTTCATTCCTCCTTGCTGATATCTGATTGAGTCTGGAACATCTGTATAATATTATTTTTTTCTATCCTATACTATTTTTATATTTGGGCTATGAATTAAGCAAAAATCTTTTTAGCAAGTAAATGGACAGCGTCAGACTGTGCGTGGAACATTTTTTGCATATCCATCCATTGCTGATATATTTAGAAATGAAGTCTTTGATCAGAGAAAATGTCTTTTCGGTGAAGAAATAACTGGGAAATCTGTTACCTTTGAGTGCTACATTATTATAGCGGCGCAGGATGCCTAATGGCAGCACAGAGATTAGAGAGATTCTGACACTTCATAAATTATGCACAAAGCCTCATTCCTTGGCCGGATTTCTCGTAACCAGTGCCAGCACCGATCACTAGTTGTTATATATGAATTTTTCATTTAATTTTTTCATTCATTTTGCATTAACTTACTGCATACTGTTTTATAATAAGGTTCTATGTATACACAGTATACAGTCGGCTCCTGAGCTCCCTCTAGTGGTGGCTAATTCCACTGAGAACAGTAGCTTGTAAAGGAAATCTAACATCAAAATTAATTCTGATAAACCAGGGACACTTACTCATAGATCCAGGCACCGTGACTGTGGTAATCTTCTTCTATTTGTTATCCATCTTTCTAAAATACATTTTTAAAATTATACTAATAAGCCAGAAGGTAACTGGGTGGGCGCGTTTCCAGCACCTCTCCATGCTCTGGTTTCTCAGGCTGTTACACTGTGGTACATTTACCTACCCCTCAGGAGGAGTTCCCCTAAAGTCCCCGGTTAAATACCTGTCACAACTGTGCAATCCCCGCAAACGTCGGAAAATCTGACGAAAGTGCGGCCGCTGACCCTTAGTAAATAAGCCCCACTTCCCCCTGCTCCCTCAGCACTTATCCCTCTCTCTGCCTGATATCTTCTCACTGCAGTAGAAGAAGTTTCCACATACAGTGGGAGGGGATATTGCTCTTGCATAGTGTAACAGTTTGTGAATCTGCAGCACAGAGGGGCCCTGGTAACGCCACCCAGATCCCTTTTGGCAGCTCCTACCATTTCATTCCTCCTTGCTGATATCTGATAGAGTCTGGAACATCTGTATAATATTATTTTTTTCTATCCTATCCTATGAATTAAGGAAAAATCTTTTTAGCAAGTAAATGGACAGCGTCAGACTGTGCACGGAACATTTTTTGCATCTCCATCCATTGCTGATATATTTAGAAATGAAGTCTTTGATCAGAGAAAATGTCTTTTCGGTGAAGAAATAACTGGGAAATCTGTTACCTTTGAGTGGTACATTATTATAGCGGCGCAGGATGCCTAATGGCAACGCGGAGATTAGAGAGATTCTGACACTTCATAAATTATGCACAAAACCTCATTCCTTGGCCGGATTTTATTCATCATCCATGTAGCAATCTGTGCACATATGTATGTTTTTCCAGATATTGGGGCATTGCAGAGCGATAGTCTCTGGATTTAGGAAAGACTTATAGTACATTGTACAATGCATTGTCCAATTCTTCTGTTATTCCTCCTGGAAATGTATTGGCCATTGTCAGATCATTCACCGCTGCATCATCCAGGATTGGTAAATTTGTGAGAATGGTGTAAGCAATGTTCATAGGTTAGTGCTGTGACCCTAACCGATTACGAGAACAAGGATAACGTGACAACTTTTGAGACTGATAGAGATAGCTAAGTCTGATGGCCACATTTTAACATATACAGCTAGTGGTAGGTTCCTATAGAGCCCTAGTAACTGTCCCTTCTTTTAGCTAAAAATTGTTTCCCTCACACTTCCATAAGTTTTTTATGGGGGTGTGTGGCCTAATGTCATGTGACCAGGTCCTTTAGCCTCTTAACATTAGCAAACTGTACCCCATGCACATATCTGACCACATAAAATAAAAAATCACAGGGCTTCTACTCCTCTCCATGCAGGCTGCTGTGATTTCATGAGATATATGCTTGGTGTACAGTTTGGTAATGTTAGGAGGCTAAAGGACCTGCGATGATGTCACCCTGGTCACATGACATTACTGCTTCATGAAAAGAAAGCATGGGGAGGGGCTGCTGGGTTCAGCCCTAGGCATGTACAACATTTGAACATAGGACCTTCAGTCTTTGGTGTTAGGACCCTCTGCAACTTATCATTGGCAGTGTGTTGGAGTTTTGTGTATTTACAGGATAAAGACTTTCTACGTATAGGATGATAGTACAGATCCAACCACTACAGACTGAGAACAACAATCATAGCACAATACAGGCATGTGCCTGACCCTACCTTGGCCTACCAGCCTTGTGTTGTTTTGCAGGCGTCTCGTTTCAGCCATATATAGAATTCACTATTCAGGAGATAAACAGATCCCGGATCAGTAGTTCATCCAACAAGGAAACTCTTATACTGAAGTTATTCAACTTATAAGTTAAAAACTAATAAGGACCTGTCACTATTTCAGACTTTAGGGAGTCTGTCAATTAAGATTAATGTTTCCTCCCCCCTCCCCGCCCCACAGTCACAGCAGGATGTTTTTAGGCATCTGAAGTGACTGAGGGGGCTGGATCCCTTCAGTACAGCAGAATGAACAGAACAAGACCTAACCAGACTTGTAAGAGCAAGGCAGTGAAAAGACAATTGTCCTTATAATCCCCCATCAAAATCGATCATGATAAACCATGGACATTACTCATAGATCCAGGCACTGTGACTGTGGTCATCTTCTTATATTTGTTATCCCAGGTCTTCTTCTTTATCACATCAATTTAAAAAAATATGCTAAGCATGAGGATCTGGCTTTACAGGCTGTTACACTGTCTCATCCTCCCCCCTGCTTCAGCAGCACTTGTGTAGTAAGCACTTCCTGCTTTATCCTCAGTGCTGAAGGAGCAGGGGTTGAGGGTGGGACATTGTAACAGCCTGTAAAGCAAGATCACAGAGCAGTTAGGGTAGCCCCTCTGGCTTATATGCATAATTTTAAAAGTTGATTTTAGAAGGAAGGAGGCCATGGATGACAAATATAAGAAGATTACTACAGTCACGGTGCCCGGATCTATGAGTAATGTCGCCGGTTTATCCATGAGGGAAGATTTCCTTGGAGCAATGGGAAGGCTATAAGTAACATGACTTTTTATGGATAAACCTTCTGATGGGTCTTCTATGAATATGGAAAACCTCCAGAGAGCTGGGGACAGGGTGAAAAAAGAGAAGGAACACATACTTACCCCACTCCAATTCAGCGTCGTTCCAGTACTTTAGTGTTATGGCCAAACGCGGGATCGGAGGTCAAGGGACTTGTTTCCACCAATGAGTGGGTTCCTTCGACACGGGACGTCGCTTCTGTTTTCCAGGGGACTTCACTTCATTTGAAGCCCCCTGGTCTGAGAAGGCCTCCAGAATTTCCCAGTCAGGTGCTGGGCCCAAAGTACCAGAACGACAAAGGAACTTGGAGTCGGAACTGGGTACGTTTGAGTTCTCCTTTATCCTAACGCAACCCCTTGCCTCCATCTTCCATGTAAGTGGTCTCCTTGTTACGTGCTAGGGACAGGTATCTTTGAGAAGATCTCAGCGCAGTTACATATTGACCTCCTCTCTCTGAGATTTGATTTAGCAAAGGTTCTGTAAAATTCTGGAAGGTGGTAACCAAGGCCTAGAGGTCTGTTATGTGACTGTGAGGGAACTCGTACACCCCATACTCAGCCTGTTGGGGGAAGGAGCAGTGCCACTGATTTGATTATGAAGGACAAATGTAATTTGACTGTGTAAAAGGCGGAGCAGTCAGCCAGGGCGATGCACCAGGAGAGAAGCGGCGTGTCGCTATGTGACTCTCTATATGTGACAGCTGAGGGTTCATCCACCAGCTCTCTGTACCCCCCCGAGCACGTGCGTCATTAATGAACGACTGTCAGTCACCTGCCATGTCTTTTAGGAGACATCTCAATCTCTCCGAGAGCTGACAATGTATAGAAGTGTATTAACTCCATATGTACTGAGTCCCTTAAGCATCTTGTCCCCAACTTTAAGAGGTGGATAACTCGTGGCTCTACTCCTTCCCCTAACCTTCTTAGAAAGCCCCAAGCCCCCCCCCCCCCATATACTTAAGAAGAAAGTAGACTGACCGGTTCACTTATATTCTGTGGCCACTTGACTCCAACTTGCTACTGGCGGAAGAGATGAGTTTCTTACTCGTCATCTTCCACCCATGGACCCAAAACCAAATGGATCATGTAGGATGCAAGAAATAGCCAGCATCTAAGGTATATATGGGCACTACCAAGTCTAAAATAAGCCCTTATTTCTGGTATTACAGCTTATCTCCATCGAGCTAGAGGGATTCCAACTTAACAGCAGCTTCTACTATGTATTACAATGTCTTTAAAGGGAACCTGTCATCAGCAATTGGCCTAATAAACCACTACCAGTATGTTGTCAAGCAGCTAAACAGCTTCTAGATCATGTCTATTTCATGGTCCAGTGTGGTGGCTTCATCCAGAAAATTAACGTTAAAGTGAGAAGTTAATTGGTTGTATAAAGTCAGGGAGGCGGAGCGTTTAATATTGAAGTCAAGGTCTTCCTGTCCCTGAACACCTCCTCCTATGTGATTGACATCATGTGTCAGACTTCACGAAATTTGACGCAGGACCATCAATTAAACTGAAGGGGTCTTTTTTAAGACTGGAAGAGTTTGACTTCAGTGTTAAACTCTCCGCCTCCTTGACTTCATAAAACAAGTAACATCTCACTTCAAAGTTGATTTTCTGGATGATGTCATCATACCAGACCATGAAAGAAACATCATCTAGATTAGAAGCTGCTCAGCTTGACAACATACTGCTAGTGTTTTATTAAGCCAATTTCTGATGACAAGTTCCTTTTACGCTACTGAATATGAAGCTGATTGAGGAAAGTGGTTTTGAAGGAACTAATGGGACCCTCTAGAGTTCTTGAATGGGTTCTTGTCAATTAGATGGATATGAAGTCAGAAACCAAGACCAGTAAGGGAACTCCATTTAGTATTTTCTTCTGAGGTTACCTTTTAAAGGGGTAACCCAATAAACTACAGGACAGGGAATAAGTCTCGAATTATGGGTGGGAAGACTACGAATCAGGAGAATGGAGAACCAAAAGTCTCTGTGAATTCTTCCAGATGTTGTCCCACCAAAAGTGTCCTTGACTTCTTCTAGTGCCCACACATGATGGACACTACATTCCCTTTTATGGGGCTTCCGAAGAGGTGAATGAAGTGAATGGAGTTCTGGTTACACATTTGCACCGGGGCTTACTTCACCCGAGGAATTCAGGATGACTTTCTCCCCAATGTTTGGAGGTCCCAACAATCAGAACAGGACCTCTCCCCTATCTTATGGATAGAGAATATGTTTCTTTAGTGGAACATACCCTTTAATTCATATATATGATTAACCCTTGAATTATGATAAATATGATCAGTTTATAAGGTGAATTTTTTTCCGTAAAATTCCAAGCTTAACACTCAAGGACTGGAGATAGTCTGTCACGACGCAGAACACAAGCAAGGTATAATGAATCCAGGGACAAGGAGACCCAGATTTCTATAGATCCACAATGTGATGGCTGAGATAGAGAAACCTGACTACAGTAGACAGGCGGCGAGTCGAAGGAGTCTAATGATCCACCGGTAAAGCCACATGGCATAATGGGGGTCATTTACTAAGGGCCCGATTCGCGTTTTCCCGACGTGTTACCCGAATATTTCCGATTTGCGCCGATTTTCCCTGTGCTGCCCCGTGATTTTGGCGCACGCGATTGGATTGCGGCGCATCGGCGCCGGCATGCGCGCAACGGAAATCGGGGGGCTCGGCTGAATGAAAACCCGACGTATTCGGAAAAACCGCCGCATTTAAAAACGGAAAATGTGTCGCGGAGCTTGCACTTATCTTCACTCAGCCGGCCTCGGTGTATTCAAGTGCGTTCCGATGCTTTTCAGCGCAGCAGCGCCACCTGGTGGACGGCGGAGGAACTGCCTTAGTGAATCCCGGCCGGACCCGAATCCAGCGCAGAGAACGCGCCGCTGGATCGCGAATGGACCGGGTAAGTAAATCTGCCTCAATTCTGCTCCACTATGGCCCACAGGACAGTCAACTAACAAAGGAAGACAAGTTCTCTTTGACAAACTATTAAAAATGACAGGTAATCCTGATGATCTGGAAGACTAATGATAGTCCGACTTACAAGAAAATGTTACTATCGAAAATTGCGTCTGACCCCATAGTCTATAATTTAGTAATTGGGTGTCTGACAGAATCTCTTACATCACCCTGTCCCATTTGTGAATAGTCTTTTGATTTTAACAGGATAGTTGTAATGCTTTAATTCACCTGCGGGGGTGCTGTTAGTAAACTGAACACTTTCTTATAAATTCGGATGATCATGAACTAAACTAATAATATTACATTTCACAAATTTTTTGCTTTATGTGAATTGACTATTGATTTTGAATGGATCCTTGTAATTCTTTAACTCGCCTGTGGGGGTGCTGCAGGGAAATGTAACACTTGCTTCTAATTTCAGATTATCATAAATTTCACTAATAATATTATATTTCACTCTGTCCCATTTCTGTGTTATCCGGATTGTCTATTGATTTTGATTGGATTCTTGTAATTCTTTAATTTGCCTGCGGGGGTGCTGTAGGAAATTAAGCATTTGCTTCTAATTCCGAGGATCATGAATTACACTAATAATATTACATTTCAGAACAGTACATGGACTATTTAGAAGTCCAAACCTTCCTGTTTCAAGGACCTGATGACCATCTGAAAGGAGTTTTGCCCTTTATTAAAATTACTTGACATATATTTAGGCCTTTGGGTATCGAAACCTAATTTTATTGTCTGTCACATAGAGAATTAGGGTATTCTAATGGATGATCTGTCACATTTATGCGTTATAAAAAAATAGTCTATATATTTTATAATTGGATCCTTGTAATGCATTATTTGGCCTGCGGGGGTGCTATAGGGAAATTGAACACTTGCTTCTGAGTTTCAGCTGATTTCATTTATAATATTACATTGCAATACTTAGTAGGATAACAGTCTGCAGGCTGTTTAGAAGTCCCGACCTTGATGTTTCCAAGACAAGACATCTCATGAACATCTGGAATTCGTTTTTTTCCCTTTATTTATTTACTTTTTGCTATTTTCCTATATAATGCTGGTTTTGTTGCCTGTCCTATATCAAATGTGGGCATGCTGATGCACTAATATGTCACATTTGTGTGTTACATGGACAGTCAATTGATTTGATTGGGCCCATGTAATGCTTTAGTTCGCCTGCGGGGGTGCTGTAGGGAAATTGAACACTTGTTTCCAGCTGATCCTTCCTACAATCATTATTAACTGGCTTCATTTTTAGGAAGAAAACTACGAAATACCCTTTGCAACCCTTTAAAAAGTCAGCAGTGATAATTGCAGCGTTCACATCAGGTACATGATGTGCTTTATAAAAACTGCTGAGACAGAAACTTTTCTAACTTATCTACGTTTGACTCAACAAAGATGCTGACAGTCACATTACTACTCAATGATCCCACCAGACACCACTGGAAACAGAAATCTATTCCCCCTTCCTTATATAGAGAGCAAGGAAGGAGTGATAAGCACACTGCTGGTAAATACAGCTGGACTCATACTATGAGACCAGTGCAATCAGTGCTACTAATACTAGTAGTATGGACCTGGAGCTACTAAACGTATATATTAAATCCGCTTGAAAATACTGTATACTGGTTGACTTCAGTAATGAATTTCCATAAAACAGGCATATCTGGCTCTTCTGCTACCACATCAATCCTGATATTACCTAGGTCACGCCAAATTTAAGGAACATAGGACCTACTGCTCATCCAATAAGGGAAAGATGTGGTGGCATACTATGATTGGTGACCCGTGAGGCATATGCAACACCACCCCCTAGGGTTGACTGAGTGGCTAGAGCACAGAGCGGCTGGCCATGATGGCCTCTATGCCGTAGGTATCACAGAAACGTTGGGTTCTGATGTAGACCTCTTTCTCACCCGTTGGGTCCGGCAAGGTGGAGCAAGAAAAGGGGGTGAAACTGAATGTGGAGAAGGTAACCCCCTGGGGCACTCCTGGTGTAGGTGTCTATCTCCTGGGCAAATGTTATGTGGGAGGTCAGTGATAATAGTAATGGCAGGACAGTGAACCAGAGAACTATAACAACTCACTGTTCCTTTAATTGGCAAGCTATAAACAGCAGCAAAAAGCAGGCTGGGGATAAATCTTTCCATTAGAGGTTTGCAGGGATATAAATTGGCTGGATGTATGGTGATAATGAGCTCTGGTGGCTTGCAGGAACGTCACCTGACATGTGGTCAGCTTCACTGGAAAGAGTCTCTTATGGAGCCAGATGGGCTCCGCTGCATGAGCAACACAACAATCATTGGGTTTAGCTTCACTGGAAAGAGTCTCCCATGAAGCCAGATGGGCTCTGGTGCATGAGCAATACAACAATCATGTGGTTTAGCTTCACTGGAAAGAGTCTCCTATGGAGCCAGATGGGCTCTGCTGTTTGAGCAATACAACAATCATGTGGTTTGGATTCACTGGAAAGGGTCTCCTATGGAGCCAGATGGGCTCCGCTGCATGAGCAACACAACAATCATGTGGTTTAGCTTCACTGGAAAGAGTCTCCCATGGAGTTATCGTTGGACAATGCATTTTCGTGAACCCCGCAGGGCCGGCTTAGTAAATGTGCCCCATTGTGTTTTGAGATTGTGTGCTGAAAGAAGGAAGAGACACATGATACTCTTAAATAAAAGAGAACACAGAACATTAGATCCCTTTCATATCTTGAATAATCTCAGACATCTCAGGATTACTTTTTTCATATATTTAAAGATGACCTATCCCCACCTCCAATTATTTCGCTTGTCTAATTCTAACACAATTTGGATAATTTCTCTGACCTTCAACATGTAATATCTTCCATTAGTTTTGTCACCCTAAACTGGACTGCCCACTTGACCTTATTAGCATATGTGTTACCAAAAGTAAGGGCAATGATTGTTTGGAAACAATTGGGACTAGGGTAACTATTCCAGCGGAACAACATATCTTTAAAGGGGTTGTCCGAGTTAAAAAAAAAAAATAAAATATATGTGGAGCGCTGCTGTCGCTCCGGTCCGGGCGCCATGTAAACAAACATGGCCGCCGGAGCAGCGCTGGATACGGGAGGGCACCGGGAGGTAAGTACATCTTTATTGTTTTAGTCAGCCCGCTCCCGGCCACATATAATTTTTTTTTTAAACTCGGACAACCCCTTTAAGGACATCTATCACATAGGTGCAGTTCTTCTAAACCAAGCACACTTACTGAAACAGGACCTGTTGTTTTTTTTGCTTCTTATTGCTTAGATTCTGAAAACTATGTCTTTCAAAATTATGCAAATGAGCCTCAGGGGCTCTGGTCTACATCCCCAGAGCCGTTCCTGGTTATGTCGCTGGAGCCAACTGATGTCACCAGCTCTCTAGGTGGGGAGGGAGGAGGTGGCCAGAAACACAACATGAAGACATAAATAATTAGCAGACAACAAAGCCAGAAGAGGCTCCTGTGAGGTAGACAGGAGCCCCTCAGGCTCATTTGCATAATTTTAAAAGATAAAACTAAATTTTGAAACTGAGCTATGGGAAGCAAAAAGAACAACGACTCCTGTTTCAGGAGGTTCACACCAGTATGTAAGGGTGATTGTTTAGAAGCACTGCACCAATGTGGTAGATTGCCTTTAAAGGATAATTGGTGGAGCTGTAGGTGGTGAATGGTCCTCTTCATGTAGGTGGTGGATGGTCCTATACAGGTAGGTGGTGAATGGTCCACTTCAGGTAGGTGGCAAATCGTCCTCGTCAGGTAGGTGGTGAATGGTCCTCTTTATGTAGATGGTGAATGGTCCTCTTCAGGTAGGTGACGAATGGTCCTCTTCATTTACTGGATTCATGTAGGTGGTGAATGGTCCTCTATATGTAGATGGTGCATGGTCCTCTTCATTTGGGGCATGAATGGTCCTCTTCGGGTAGGTGGTGAACTGTCTCTCTCATGTAGGTGGTGAATGGTCCTCTATATGTAGATGGTGCATGGTCCTCTTCATTTGGGTCATGAATGGTCCTCTTCGGGTAGGTGGTGAACTGTCTCTCTCATGTAGGTGGTGAATGATCCTCTTCATGTAGGTGGTGAAGTGTCCTCTTCAGGTAGGTGGTGAAGAATCCTCTTCATGTAGGTGGTGAATGGTCCTCTATATGTAGATGGTGCATGGTCCTCTTCATTTGGGGCATGAATGGTCCTCTTCGGGTAGGTGGTGAATTGCCCTCCTCATGTAGGTGGTGAATGGTCCTCCTCATGTAGGTGGTGAATGGTCCTTTTCATTCAGTACATCTTCAATAAGTTCTACTATCCACCTTCCACCCCATCCCCATGTACAAACATGCCCAACATGTCTCAATTGAATGGTCCTGCTAATCTTCTCATGATGACATCAAGGTCATCATGGAGGTTTCACTTGTTTACAGGTGAGATTTCTATTCTGTCCATGCAACATCCTCACCGGGGCTGTCAGCTTGCGGGGGCTGCAGGAACTAGAACATGGAGTGGCCGGCTATGATACCAGCAAGGCCGCAGGTGTCACAGGTCCTTGGGGTTCTTTCACACCCATCCGGGCCCACAGACCAAAAGCAAGAAGACGGGGAGGCCGTCTGTGTAGTAGTTATTCCTCTAGGGCACTCCAGACGTATGTGTCTAATCTCCCCTATGGATGTTATGAGGGAGGCCCATGATGGTAGCAGCAGGCAAGGAACACACAGAGTAAAGCCATTGGGGCACATTTACCTACCCGGTCCAGTCGTGATCCCGATGCGCGTTGTCCGCCTGGATTCACTAAGGTCGTGCGCCCGATGTCCAGCAGGTGTCATTGCTGCGCCGAGGTCCGCCGGAGTTCACCTTCTTCTTCCTGGTGCATGTAAGTGCGTGATCTTGCGACACAAATCGTTTCTTCCCGAATCTGTCGGGTTGTCCGATGGCCACGCCTCCCAATTTCTGTCGCCAATGCGTCACAATCCGATCGTGTGCGCCAAAATCCCGGGGCAATTCGGCGCAAAGCGGAAATATTCGGAAAACCCGACGAAAGTGCGGCGTTCGGACCCTTTGTAAATGAGCCCCCTTGTCTCCTGTATTTTAGTGTTGTCCAAATTTAATGTGAAGTTTCAACATTATTTTTACATTTTTTACCAGATGCTCAGTTATCTCGACGTTATGGCTAAGGGCCTATATAGAATGCCAATTATCCACCAACCTGGGTTAGCTCTAGAAAGTTAAAGTGGCCATATACTTTCAATTCTTTGTCAAAGGGGAATACCTGATGGCTGACCATATTGGGTAGACACCAGTGCATGGCACAGATGGGGCATCAGGAGTGCAGTCTAAATACAGGAAGGGGCTACGTCAAGCAGAATTTGTACAAATAGGGCAGGCAGGACACAGTCAGGGAAGGCCGAAATGTCAAACAAAGCATATTATGAGAAGAAAAAACTAGGTCGGGAACCTTTATTGCTAAAGCACCTTCTTAGAGGGGGAGGTGCCTTATGTAACCAGGACTCATTGATAATTGGCTGGACACAAGCATGCCCCTCATGGGGGGGGGATGCCGAGGAGTTAATTTTTCTTGAAACATAATGTTTTTTGGAACCTCAGACCAAAAGATAACGTAAAGAATGGATTTCTTTGTACGTATACTGCTCAACATGGTAAAATGCTTACCAAACCACCATAAATATCAGTAAATGTAACTGCAGTGAGTAATAATCATGTAAGCTGCCCACATCTGGGTCATTATAATCTTTCAACCCGCGTAAGTGGACATTTCATAAAGACTGAGTTGGTCGTCGACCAGATGATTGGTTCATAAGAGGATTTTCTAGAATATCTAACTAATACCCAACTCAACTGTTTTTTACGTATTGCGGTTGATCTGTGCTCAACATAAGGCAATATCTAGGCAATTTTGGTTCCAAACTATAATTTTAGACCACACATTATTATAGTATATAACACTTACAGAGTTATTGACCATGGAAAGAAGCTGTACCAATGCCATAGACCTCCACCCAAGACTACAATGCAGATCTAGTAGAAGCTGAGGAGCACTAACCACTAAGGGGCTTGTTCTAAGGGGCACCTTTTCATATTATATCCTTAAAGGGGTTCTATTGTAGTTTCTAAAAACCCCTGAGGGCCTGGACAAGTCTAAAAAAGAAAATAAAGTAAACCTTCCATGCTCCGACTCTCCTTCCATAAGCTAAGCTGGAAGTAGTCACAACCAGTGATTAGTGCTGTGTCTGAATCCATAGTGTTGGGACCCATGAGTGGAGACAATGGGGACGATTTACTTACCCGGTCCAGTTGCGATCCAGCGGTGTGTTCTCCGACCATGATTCGGGTTCTGCCGGGATTCACTAAGGTTGTGCGCCCGGTGTCTCTGCTGCGTTGAAGTCCACCGGAATTCACCTTCTCTGTCTCGGTGTGTGTGAGTGCTATTTTTGCGACACAATTTTTTTTTTAATTCCGCAGTTTTTCCGAAACCGTTGGGTTTTCCGATGGCCACGCCCCTCTCCCCCGATTTCTGTGAAAGCCGGCGCCGATGCGCCACAATCCGATCGCGTGCACCAAAATCCCACTGCAATTAGGCGCAAATCGGAAAAATTCTGGAAAAACTAATTCAGACCCGTAGTAAATGAGCCCCATTAACTCTAGGATCATCATTCCCTGATGGCGTCATGGGATCAACAATCCTAAGGAAAATGGTGGCGTGTGCTTTGCCAGCAGCATTTTAAAGAGTAACACTCTCAATTTTTGCCAGCACCAATAGCGGGTGTGACCAGTGGGTAGGAGAACTCGTGTTCCGGTCCTCAAACCAAACTTTTAGTTCACTTATCCCTACTAGTGATGTCACCAGGGCCCAATGTGGACACTAACTGACCGGTGACCACAGCGCTTCCAGCTCAACTGGAACGAATGATCAGTGAATGAACAAAACAAATCAATAGTTAATCCCCACATCCCGTTCTCTATATGATTATACAAGATAGTTTGTTTTAGAAATATGCAGAAGATGCCACAATGTCATGTTTTGTTTTTGTGTATAGTTTATTTTTAGGTTTAGTGTTCTTTTAAAGGAGTTTTCTCATCACAGATGGCCATGGCATATTGTGAACACCGGGTGGGTATAACGGCTGGGATTGGAATAGAGATGAGTTGGAACACTAATCCAGCACTGCTAGACCTTCATTTGTAAGATGTTCAGTGTAAGACCCCATGGTTGACTATCCAATGGTACATAGAAAACCCCACCCAACATTGTCTTCAAGGCATTTAACTCTTTGCCTTTGTGTGGGCTTAGGCACTGCCAAAATCTTGTCATAAGAATGTCATCGTGGTGAAACTAGACCTTTTGGGTAGACCCTTGAGAGTTAGGATTGGGGTGGCCATGAGGTTTCTCAACTCCTTCAACCTGGCCTTTTTGGAGGACAGTGGACCTTGTTTTTAGGCTCCTTGGCCAGGAGGACTTTGGGGAGATGAAGTCATTGATCGCTGACCCTCCCAGTGTTTTCTTTCTCTGAGGGCTAGGGGATATTTATGTGTAGACATATCACTTTTTAGTGCTTTGTGGTAGACCGCATCCTTGTACAGTTGTTTATATAGTTGGGTGAGAGAGTGGAATCCAATGGGGACATTGGGGCAGATTTACTTACCCGGTCCATTCGCGATCCCGCGGCGCTTTGTCCGACGTTGATTCGGAGCTTGCCGGGATTCACTAAGGTTGTGCGCCTGATATCCACTAGGTGTTGCTGCTGCACCGAGGTCCGCCGGAGTTCACCTACTTCATCCTGGTGTATGTGATTGGTATTGGTACACAATTTTTAAAAAAAATTCTGCTGTTTTTCCGAATCCGTCGGGTTTTCCGACGGCCACGCTCCCTGATTTCTGTCGCCGACGCCGATGCACCAAAATTCCGGGGGCAATTAGGCGCAAATCGGAAATATTCGGAAAATGTGCCCCATTGAGTCAGTGAGGAGCATTATCTACTAATGCTGCCCAATAGTTGAGGCAATCAGCACTCCTCAACACCCCTTTTCATCCGCGGCACCATGTTTGGTGGAAAAAGAAGGGTTAAGTCAGTGTCAAGCACCTGATTTTAGCCAAATGTGGGCCATATGAAAAATCTAGCTTTCTGATCTATCTCCCCATTAACATCGGAGACAACGTAATGGCTCCTGTATGAATTGCATGGTCCAGCTCTACCATAACGCCCATTGAAACCTACTTGATGAGTTCCACCATGTTTACCACCATAGCTGGGCTCAGCTTCGCTGCATAAATAGGTCACTTATGATCACGCAGGAACATCTCTTCACTTTCCGTTGTGTTTTCAGGCTCTCGCTGTGCAGCTGGCTGAAGTTTCCTTAAAGAGAAAATGGAAAAAGTGATTTGGGAATGAGCTGCCACCAAGCGAAGTAGAATTTATAGCTACAGTATTTGATATTGACAAATCCACCGTAGGGAACCCTGCAGGAGTGTCACATCTGAGCATCACCAGCGGGTGTTTCTATGACGACCAAAGGTTACCGTCGTCTCCAAGTGGAAAAAAAAAATAAAAAGATGCGCTGATATAACTTATAAATAGTTGTGTGTGATGGCGACGCCACGTTCGATACATCAATCACGAGACAAAGAGCCAAACAGTAATTTATAATCTGCGGAATGATTAGCACCATCACCGATTTGATGAAATAGGGAAGCGTGATCGTTTTCTACTCTGTATTCATTGACGAGGAATGATTTATGGCCACTGGTGGCTGAGAGGGCGCCGCCAAATTACGTACAGGTGAGGATTTGGTAACAACATCCGTCGGGGACCTGATGTAATAAAATATATGAATCTGATATGAAATAAAATCCCTTCCATCATTGATGAGCCTTCAATAGGACGGGGGCAAATAGGATAAAACATTTTTCACAGGACCCCCATTTATTTCATATATGAAAGGGAAAATTACATGGCCGCCATCTTGAAAGATATTGGGGCACATTTACTTACCCATTCCGTTGACGCCAATGCGGAATGTCCGAAGAGGATTTGGAGCTGCCGCGATTTACTAAGATTGTTCGTCCAATTTCCTGCATCCGTTGCTTCCCCCGCTCAGGTCCGCCGGAGTTCACCTTCTTCTCGGTGCATGTGAGTGCTTGATCTTGCGACACAATTCCGTTTTTAAATTCCGCGGTTTGTCCGAATCCGTTGGGTTGTCCAACGTCCACGAAGCGCGATTTGTGTCGCATGCAAGCCGGCGCAATCCGAAGGCGTGCTCAAAAAACCCAGGGCAATTCAGGGCAAATCGGAAAAGGTCGGGAAACCCTACAAAAATGCGGTGTTCGGACCCTTAGTAAATGTGTATCAAAGACAAATTCTTCCAATGGGAAGGAGGTCATGTAGCAAATCATAGAAGACCAGAATTCTCTCCGAAATTAATTGCTTCAATCAGATCTGTAATATCTCTTGTGGTTTAGTAGTTATCAGCAAAGAGATTCTTCTTAGATTCTCATGTGAGTTCGTAATAAGTCACATAGCTGTGCGTCACAGGGAACTTTCCAGGTTGTTGTTGCAAATTGATAACTTTTAAAGCAAAAGAGACATTACAGATCTGATTGTAAAATGGATTCCACAGACAATTCTGGTCTTTGATGCTACATGACGCCCTTCCCATTGGAAAAAAAGGTATGGCGGCTTTCAAGATGGCTGCTCGTACCGGACATAGCCTAAGAGATAGAGACTCACACTCATTACTTGGTGGGAAATTCAGATATGTAATTAAGCTTTCATCCACAGTATTTAATTTGCATTGTGTCCTATAAACTTCACACTATCCGAGGGTATTTATCATATTCCAGTTATGTGAATCCCACCTCGCGGGACACCTGCCACATCTTACAGGAGACTCCCGTCCCCTGATATATCCAGGGGGTATTACGTCACTGGGCAGTTCTTCGTCAGGTCCATCCTGGCGTAGAATTGTGCTATAGCCTGCACCAGGAACTGTGCAAGTACTGTGCCCAAACAGGACAGGAACACCCCTCACCGGCCCACACCACCGCTGGAGACACCTCCAATTATACCCCTTCACAACCAGGAATTGTGTCCACTACAGGACTTATACACAAGACATTTGGTGTACAAGTCCAAAAAATCCCCCCTATGTCTGTAAAGTCACAAACATGTTTTCAAAACCCCATCAACTAATACCAAAAATATCTGCACATACATCAAGAGATACTATAGATTTTCAGGTTCCATCATTCTTTCTAGGGTTCTTGTTTACAGGTGAGATTTCTATTCTGTCCATGCAACATCCTCACCGGGGCTGTCAGCTTGCGGGGGCTGCAGGAACTAGAACATGGAGTGGCCGGCTATGATACCAGCAAGGCCGCAGGTGTCACAGGTCCTTGGGGTTCTTTCACACCCATCCGGGCCCACAGACCAAAAGCAAGAAGACGGGGAGGCCGTCTGTGTAGTAGTTATTCCTCTAGGGCACTCCAGACGTATGTGTCTAATCTCCCCTATGGATGTTATGAGGGAGGCCCATGATGGTAGCAGCAGGCAAGGAACACACAGAGTAAAGCCATTGGGGCACATTTACCTACCCGGTCCAGTCGTGATCCCGATGCGCGTTGTCCGCCTGGATTCACTAAGGTCGTGCGCCCGATGTCCAGCAGGTGTCATTGCTGCGCCGAGGTCCGCCGGAGTTCACCTTCTTCTTCCTGGTGCATGTAAGTGCGTGATCTTGCGACACAAATCGTTTCTTCCCGAATCTGTCGGGTTGTCCGATGGCCACGCCTCCCAATTTCTGTCGCCAATGCGTCACAATCCGATCGTGTGCGCCAAAATCCCGGGGCAATTCGGCGCAAAGCGGAAATATTCGGAAAACCCGACGAAAGTGCGGCGTTCGGACCCTTTGTAAATGAGCCCCCTTGTCTCCTGTATTTTAGTGTTGTCCAAATTTAATGTGAAGTTTCAACATTATTTTTACATTTTTTACCAGATGCTCAGTTATCTCGACGTTATGGCTAAGGGCCTATATAGAATGCCAATTATCCACCAACCTGGGTTAGCTCTAGAAAGTTAAAGTGGCCATATACTTTCAATTCTTTGTCAAAGGGGAATACCTGATGGCTGACCATATTGGGTAGACACCAGTGCATGGCACAGATGGGGCATCAGGAGTGCAGTCTAAATACAGGAAGGGGCTACGTCAAGCAGAATTTGTACAAATAGGGCAGGCAGGACACAGTCAGGGAAGGCCGAAATGTCAAACAAAGCATATTATGAGAAGAAAAAACTAGGTCGGGAACCTTTATTGCTAAAGCACCTTCTTAGAGGGGGAGGTGCCTTATGTAACCAGGACTCATTGATAATTGGCTGGACACAAGCATGCCCCTCATGGGGGGGGGATGCCGAGGAGTTAATTTTTCTTGAAACATAATGTTTTTTGGAACCTCAGACCAAAAGATAACGTAAAGAATGGATTTCTTTGTACGTATACTGCTCAACATGGTAAAATGCTTACCAAACCACCATAAATATCAGTAAATGTAACTGCAGTGAGTAATAATCATGTAAGCTGCCCACATCTGGGTCATTATAATCTTTCAACCCGCGTAAGTGGACATTTCATAAAGACTGAGTTGGTCGTCGACCAGATGATTGGTTCATAAGAGGATTTTCTAGAATATCTAACTAATACCCAACTCAACTGTTTTTTACGTATTGCGGTTGATCTGTGCTCAACATAAGGCAATATCTAGGCAATTTTGGTTCCAAACTATAATTTTAGACCACACATTATTATAGTATATAACACTTACAGAGTTATTGACCATGGAAAGAAGCTGTACCAATGCCATAGACCTCCACCCAAGACTACAATGCAGATCTAGTAGAAGCTGAGGAGCACTAACCACTAAGGGGCTTGTTCTAAGGGGCACCTTTTCATATTATATCCTTAAAGGGGTTCTATTGTAGTTTCTAAAAACCCCTGAGGGCCTGGACAAGTCTAAAAAAGAAAATAAAGTAAACCTTCCATGCTCCGACTCTCCTTCCATAAGCTAAGCTGGAAGTAGTCACAACCAGTGATTAGTGCTGTGTCTGAATCCATAGTGTTGGGACCCATGAGTGGAGACAATGGGGACGATTTACTTACCCGGTCCAGTTGCGATCCAGCGGTGTGTTCTCCGACCATGATTCGGGTTCTGCCGGGATTCACTAAGGTTGTGCGCCCGGTGTCTCTGCTGCGTTGAAGTCCACCGGAATTCACCTTCTCTGTCTCGGTGTGTGTGAGTGCTATTTTTGCGACACAATTTTTTTTTTAATTCCGCAGTTTTTCCGAAACCGTTGGGTTTTCCGATGGCCACGCCCCTCTCCCCCGATTTCTGTGAAAGCCGGCGCCGATGCGCCACAATCCGATCGCGTGCACCAAAATCCCACTGCAATTAGGCGCAAATCGGAAAAATTCTGGAAAAACTAATTCAGACCCGTAGTAAATGAGCCCCATTAACTCTAGGATCATCATTCCCTGATGGCGTCATGGGATCAACAATCCTAAGGAAAATGGTGGCGTGTGCTTTGCCAGCAGCATTTTAAAGAGTAACACTCTCAATTTTTGCCAGCACCAATAGCGGGTGTGACCAGTGGGTAGGAGAACTCGTGTTCCGGTCCTCAAACCAAACTTTTAGTTCACTTATCCCTACTAGTGATGTCACCAGGGCCCAATGTGGACACTAACTGACCGGTGACCACAGCGCTTCCAGCTCAACTGGAACGAATGATCAGTGAATGAACAAAACAAATCAATAGTTAATCCCCACATCCCGTTCTCTATATGATTATACAAGATAGTTTGTTTTAGAAATATGCAGAAGATGCCACAATGTCATGTTTTGTTTTTGTGTATAGTTTATTTTTAGGTTTAGTGTTCTTTTAAAGGAGTTTTCTCATCACAGATGGCCATGGCATATTGTGAACACCGGGTGGGTATAACGGCTGGGATTGGAATAGAGATGAGTTGGAACACTAATCCAGCACTGCTAGACCTTCATTTGTAAGATGTTCAGTGTAAGACCCCATGGTTGACTATCCAATGGTACATAGAAAACCCCACCCAACATTGTCTTCAAGGCATTTAACTCTTTGCCTTTGTGTGGGCTTAGGCACTGCCAAAATCTTGTCATAAGAATGTCATCGTGGTGAAACTAGACCTTTTGGGTAGACCCTTGAGAGTTAGGATTGGGGTGGCCATGAGGTTTCTCAACTCCTTCAACCTGGCCTTTTTGGAGGACAGTGGACCTTGTTTTTAGGCTCCTTGGCCAGGAGGACTTTGGGGAGATGAAGTCATTGATCGCTGACCCTCCCAGTGTTTTCTTTCTCTGAGGGCTAGGGGATATTTATGTGTAGACATATCACTTTTTAGTGCTTTGTGGTAGACCGCATCCTTGTACAGTTGTTTATATAGTTGGGTGAGAGAGTGGAATCCAATGGGGACATTGGGGCAGATTTACTTACCCGGTCCATTCGCGATCCCGCGGCGCTTTGTCCGACGTTGATTCGGAGCTTGCCGGGATTCACTAAGGTTGTGCGCCTGATATCCACTAGGTGTTGCTGCTGCACCGAGGTCCGCCGGAGTTCACCTACTTCATCCTGGTGTATGTGATTGGTATTGGTACACAATTTTTAAAAAAAATTCTGCTGTTTTTCCGAATCCGTCGGGTTTTCCGACGGCCACGCTCCCTGATTTCTGTCGCCGACGCCGATGCACCAAAATTCCGGGGGCAATTAGGCGCAAATCGGAAATATTCGGAAAATGTGCCCCATTGAGTCAGTGAGGAGCATTATCTACTAATGCTGCCCAATAGTTGAGGCAATCAGCACTCCTCAACACCCCTTTTCATCCGCGGCACCATGTTTGGTGGAAAAAGAAGGGTTAAGTCAGTGTCAAGCACCTGATTTTAGCCAAATGTGGGCCATATGAAAAATCTAGCTTTCTGATCTATCTCCCCATTAACATCGGAGACAACGTAATGGCTCCTGTATGAATTGCATGGTCCAGCTCTACCATAACGCCCATTGAAACCTACTTGATGAGTTCCACCATGTTTACCACCATAGCTGGGCTCAGCTTCGCTGCATAAATAGGTCACTTATGATCACGCAGGAACATCTCTTCACTTTCCGTTGTGTTTTCAGGCTCTCGCTGTGCAGCTGGCTGAAGTTTCCTTAAAGAGAAAATGGAAAAAGTGATTTGGGAATGAGCTGCCACCAAGCGAAGTAGAATTTATAGCTACAGTATTTGATATTGACAAATCCACCGTAGGGAACCCTGCAGGAGTGTCACATCTGAGCATCACCAGCGGGTGTTTCTATGACGACCAAAGGTTACCGTCGTCTCCAAGTGGAAAAAAAAAATAAAAAGATGCGCTGATATAACTTATAAATAGTTGTGTGTGATGGCGACGCCACGTTCGATACATCAATCACGAGACAAAGAGCCAAACAGTAATTTATAATCTGCGGAATGATTAGCACCATCACCGATTTGATGAAATAGGGAAGCGTGATCGTTTTCTACTCTGTATTCATTGACGAGGAATGATTTATGGCCACTGGTGGCTGAGAGGGCGCCGCCAAATTACGTACAGGTGAGGATTTGGTAACAACATCCGTCGGGGACCTGATGTAATAAAATATATGAATCTGATATGAAATAAAATCCCTTCCATCATTGATGAGCCTTCAATAGGACGGGGGCAAATAGGATAAAACATTTTTCACAGGACCCCCATTTATTTCATATATGAAAGGGAAAATTACATGGCCGCCATCTTGAAAGATATTGGGGCACATTTACTTACCCATTCCGTTGACGCCAATGCGGAATGTCCGAAGAGGATTTGGAGCTGCCGCGATTTACTAAGATTGTTCGTCCAATTTCCTGCATCCGTTGCTTCCCCCGCTCAGGTCCGCCGGAGTTCACCTTCTTCTCGGTGCATGTGAGTGCTTGATCTTGCGACACAATTCCGTTTTTAAATTCCGCGGTTTGTCCGAATCCGTTGGGTTGTCCAACGTCCACGAAGCGCGATTTGTGTCGCATGCAAGCCGGCGCAATCCGAAGGCGTGCTCAAAAAACCCAGGGCAATTCAGGGCAAATCGGAAAAGGTCGGGAAACCCTACAAAAATGCGGTGTTCGGACCCTTAGTAAATGTGTATCAAAGACAAATTCTTCCAATGGGAAGGAGGTCATGTAGCAAATCATAGAAGACCAGAATTCTCTCCGAAATTAATTGCTTCAATCAGATCTGTAATATCTCTTGTGGTTTAGTAGTTATCAGCAAAGAGATTCTTCTTAGATTCTCATGTGAGTTCGTAATAAGTCACATAGCTGTGCGTCACAGGGAACTTTCCAGGTTGTTGTTGCAAATTGATAACTTTTAAAGCAAAAGAGACATTACAGATCTGATTGTAAAATGGATTCCACAGACAATTCTGGTCTTTGATGCTACATGACGCCCTTCCCATTGGAAAAAAAGGTATGGCGGCTTTCAAGATGGCTGCTCGTACCGGACATAGCCTAAGAGATAGAGACTCACACTCATTACTTGGTGGGAAATTCAGATATGTAATTAAGCTTTCATCCACAGTATTTAATTTGCATTGTGTCCTATAAACTTCACACTATCCGAGGGTATTTATCATATTCCAGTTATGTGAATCCCACCTCGCGGGACACCTGCCACATCTTACAGGAGACTCCCGTCCCCTGATATATCCAGGGGGTATTACGTCACTGGGCAGTTCTTCGTCAGGTCCATCCTGGCGTAGAATTGTGCTATAGCCTGCACCAGGAACTGTGCAAGTACTGTGCCCAAACAGGACAGGAACACCCCTCACCGGCCCACACCACCGCTGGAGACACCTCCAATTATACCCCTTCACAACCAGGAATTGTGTCCACTACAGGACTTATACACAAGACATTTGGTGTACAAGTCCAAAAAATCCCCCCTATGTCTGTAAAGTCACAAACATGTTTTCAAAACCCCATCAACTAATACCAAAAATATCTGCACATACATCAAGAGATACTATAGATTTTCAGGTTCCATCATTCTTTCTAGGGTTACTTTGCAGAGGCAAAAGATTTCTCAATAAAAGCCACCAATAACGTCATCACTTGGAGGTGGATAGGCTTCTAATCAATGGAGAAGGCTTGGACTGGCCGTTGCGGGGGGACCCTCTGGTTGGTGCTGAGGCTCTGAAACTTATGGGTGACTGAAGGACCTATTTTTAAGGATGATTCAAGATATTGGGAACATTAGATGTTTTATACTACATGGAGATATACAAACCAATAGGGTGGGGAGGGTGGAGATATGGTTCCCCAGTCCAACACTAGAACTGGGTGTGATCGATAGGAATCAGGAGAATGGGAGAATGGGAGACCAAAATTTCCCTCATTCCACACCCTATGTAGCACCTACTTGACCTGAACTCAACTTCTATGGGATTTTCAGGACAGCCATTCTATATGGAATGGGAATCCCCATAGAAGCATAGAACGGTTGAGTATAACGGTTGAGTATCAATGGACAAGGCTTGGACTGGCCATCCAGGGGATCTGAAACTTATTGGGTTGACTGAAGGACCTATTTTTTATAGGATGATTCAAGATATTGTGGAACATTAGATGTCATATACTACATGAAGATATACAAATCCAATATGGGTGGAGGGTGGAGATATGGTTCCCCAGTCCAACGCTAGATAAAGAGAATGGGAGACCAAAAGTTCCCTCATTCCACACCCTATGTAGCACCTACTTGACCTGAACTCAACCTCTATGGGATTTTCAGGACAGCCATTCATATGGAATGGGAATCCTTAAGAGTATAAACGGTTGATTATGGGATATTATTCGCGTTAGCACCTGAGGAGCATGCAAAGTGTAATATTACTGCTTAGTCAATGCGGGTTATGTGAGGTGAACCTGGTCTCATCACTCCCGTTCGATACTCTACAATAGAGCCGGTCCACCCATTCCACTTTCGCTCATCCGAATGTTTAGTAAACTAGCTATTGAAGGGATCATTACACAGACGGTTGTCAGCGCAACTTGTAGGAGGCCCACACTGACTATTATCGCACTTATTTACCATTGTTACCATAGCCAAGCTCCAGGGTTTTAGAATATAAGATTCAGTCCATGTGATAAATTTATAGATTTCGACGAGTGAGGAGGAGAAGCTTACAAGGACCCTCAGCAGTGGAGTGAATTTACCTCCAAGGTGGGGAGAATAGTAATCAGTCGCGGGGTAAATCCTCTCCGACGGATGAGAAATTCACCTCGTGTGTTGGAGAACATCAACAGAACAGTCCGTGTTGGCTTGGTACTGTAGACCCGTTCAGATACACTGGCAAATGCATATAATAATATCTAGAGAAAACATGTCTCCATCTTCTCTTGTGGTTCAAAGATTGTGGTATCAACATAGGAGATTCTCCATAGTTTCTCATGCAGGTCCATAACAATTGGATCCAGTGCCTTAACTTAGTGTTTTCATCCGCCAACTCATAGACCAAACATCGATGTTGGATGTCCACTAGAGTATAAGAGAATCTCGGGTGGGACCTAGGCCTTACCTTTATGTGTCACGGGTGCCCCAGCGATCCATGTAGGCATAGTGGACACACCATGCCCCTGCGCGTTGTGGTGTGCCCTGATCCTAAGTTGCTACCATCAATCTAGGCGGGCGCTACCCCGCTACTAGGGCAGGTGCCGGCATCAAGATGAGGGGCAACTCCCATGATTGATTGGGACCCAAGGGTTTCCTGAGAGGATGGCAGTGCCCAGGATTACATGCCGGATCTTTGGGTAATTAGTCCTAGAGAAAGCTTCTGTGCCCTTTCCTAGCCTCAAGAGATACTATAGATTTTCAGGTTCCATCATTCTTTCTAGGGTTGCTTTGCAGAGGCAAAAGATTTCTCAATAGAAGCCACCAATAACGTCATCACTTGGAGGCGGATAGGCTTCTAATCAATGGAGAAGGCTTGGACTGGCCGTGCAGGCGATCCTCTTGTGGGCTGAGGCTCTGAAACTTATTGGGTTGACTGAAGGACCTATTTTTTAAAGGATGATTCAAGATATTGTGGAACATTAGATGTTATATACTACATGGAGATATACAAATCCAATATGGGTGGAGGGTGGAGATATGGTTCCCCAGTCCAACACTAGAACTGGGTGTGATCGATAGGAATCAGGAGAATGGGAGACCAAAATTTCCCTCATTCCACACCCTATGTAGCACCTACTTGACCTGAACTCAACTTCTATAGGATTTTCAGGACAGCCATTCTATATGGAATGGGAATCCCCATAGAAGCATAGAACGGTTGAGTATAACGGTTGAGTATCAATGGACAAGGCTTGGACTGGCCATCCAGGGGAATCGAAACTATATGCGGTGAGGGAAGGACACTATTTTTTATAGGATGATTCAAGATATGTGGACATAGATGTCATATTTACTAACATGAAGATATACAATCCAATATGGTTGGAGGGTGGAGATGATGGTTCCCCAGTCCACGCTCGAGAAGAGAATGGGAACCAAACTTCCCTCATTCCACACCCGTGAGCACCTTACTTGACTGAACTCAACTCTATGGATTTTCAGGACAGCCATTCGTATGGAATGGGAATCCTTAGAGAAGAGTAAACGGTTGATTATGGGATAAGTAATATTTTTTTTCGCGTTACACCTGAGGGAGCATGAAAACGTGTAATATCTGCTTAGTCATGAGGGATTATGTGAGGTGAACCTGGTCTCATCACTCCCGTTCGATACTCTACATATAGAGCGGTCCACCCATTCCCTTTCGCCCTCGAATAGATTTAGTAAACTAGCTATTGAAGTGGATCATTCACAGACGGTGTCAGCGCAATGGTGTGGAGGCCCACATGAACTATTATGACAACTTTATTTAACCATTGTTACAAAGCAACAGCTCCAGGGTTTTTAGATATAAGATTTCAGTCCATGTGATAAAATTTATAGATTTCCGAGGATGAGGAGAGAAGCTTACAAGGGGACCCTCAGCAGGGAGTGAATTACATCCAAGTGTGGGAGAATACGGTAATCAGTCGCGGGGTAAATCCTCTCCGACGGAGAGAAATTCACCCGTGTGTTGGATGAAATCAACAGAACAGTCCTTGTTGGCTTGGTAATGTAGACCCGTCAGATACACTGGCAAATGCATATAATACATATCTAGAGAAAACATGTCTCCATCTTCTCTTGTGGTTCAAAGATTGTGGTATCAACAAGAGATTCATAGATTTCATGCAGGTCCATAACAATTGGATCCGTGCTTAACTTAGTGTTCATCCACCAATCATCAGACCAACATCGTGTTGGATGGTCCACTAGAGTATAAGAGAATCTCGGGTGGGGACCTAGGCTCTTACCTTTATGTGTCACGGGTGCCCCAGCGATTCCATGTTAGGGACCATAGGGACACCCATGCCTCTCCATTGTGTGCCGGCTCCTGATCCTAAGTTGCTACCATCAATCTAGGCGGGCGCTACCCCGCTACTAGGGCAGGTGCCGGCATCAAGATGAGGGGCAACTCCCATGATTGATTGGGACCCAAGGGTTTCCTGAGAGGATGGCAGTGCCCAGGATTACATGCCGGATCTTTGGGTAATTAGTCCTAGAGAAAGCTTCTGTGCCCTTTCCTAGCCCTACATGAAGATATACAAATCCAATATGGGTGGAGGGTGGAGATATGATTCCCCAGTCCAACACTAGAACTGGGTGTGATCGATAGGAATCAGGAGAATGGGAGATCAAAATTTCCCTCATTCCACACCCTATGTAGCACCTACTTGACCTGAACTCAAAATAGGTGTCTGGGCGGACCTATCACACAAGTGTATACAAATGAAAAGCATTGATGGATTTGCCGGGCGGCTGCTTAGCTGATCGCCCCCCGTCATCCCCACCCCGGTCTCACACTTTCATTCTAATGGTCGGGGCTTTTACCCCGATAAATCTGAGAGTGAATATAATGTTTATGTGAGAGGGAGTATGATACATCAAATGTAACACAAGGAGGGATAGCACAGATATGTGATTAGATAGATAGATAGATAGATAGATCGAGATAGATAGAATGATAGATAGATAGATAGATAGATAGATAGATAGGATAGATAGATAGATAGCTAGTATGAAATAGATAGTAGATAGATAGATAGATAGAGAGATAGGATAGATTAGATAGATAGATAGATAGATAGATAGATAGATAGATAGATAGATATGATATATAGATAGATAGATAGATAATAGAGAGATAGATGATAGATAGATTAGATAGATAGATATGATAGATAGATAGATAGATAGATAGATAGATGATAGATTAGATAGATAGCTAGATAGATAGAAGATAGTCGTAGGAGATAGAAGATGATAGATAGATAGAGATAGATAGATAGATAGAAGATAGTAGAATGAGATAGATAGATAGATAGATAGATATGAGAAGAATAGATGATAGATATGGGATAGATAGAGATAGATAGATAGATAGATAGATAGATAGATAGATAGATAAGATAGGAGATAGATAGATAGATATGAGATAGATGATGGATAGGATAGATAGATAGATAGATAGATAGAAGAAGATAGTAGATAGATAGATATATGATAGATATTAGGAAGGAAAGAAAGGAAGAAAGGATGGGGAGGGAGGAAGAAGTAAAAGAAGACGAAAGGAAGTAAATTCAAGGACAGAAAGAAAAATAAGGAAAGGAAGGAAAGAAGGAATGACGGAATTGGAATGGAAAAGAAGGGTGGGAAGGAGCAAGGAAGGAAAGGAAAGCAAGGAAAGGAACGCAGGCAGAAAGAGGGAATGAAAGGAAATGAAGTAAGAAAGTAAGGGAATAAAATGGTAAGGAAGTGAAGAAAGAAAAAAAGGAAGGAAAGGAATGAAGGAAGGAAAGAAGAAAGAAAAAAAAAAAAAAAAAAAGAAAGAAAGAAAAGAAGAAAGAAAGAAAAGAAAGGACGAAGCGAAGGAGGGAGGAAAACAAAATGGGAAATGAAGGAGACAGACCAAGGGTTCTCCCATGCTCTCATGTCCCCTCGCGATCTTGGTGGTCCCAGTCATGAGACCCCCTGCAGTTAGACAATTGTCACTTATCCTTTTATTTCTGTCTGGGATAAATAAGACTTTCCATCTCACTGTCAGGTCATCTATGAAGCTCATGTATAGGCAGCCAGGACCCTTAGGATCTCCTGGATGCCTCCTACAAGGTCAGGCCTGTGAATAATTGGAGACTATGTGACAATGAGATCGCATATCAGATTATATGAAAAATCCCATTTATACCGCTCCCGCAGTTATCTGGTCCACTAGTTATTTTAACTTTCACTTCCCACCCGACGCAATAGGCAAAACACGACATGATTGATTAATTACTTTTATTTCATGAGCTCATGGGATCAATAGAATGTAAATAATACACCACAAGTAGCGGAGGGATCGTATATCACTGATGTGTTGTGGAAGGTCTATTTAGGGATTTATTCGTCATATAAGTGATTGGAGCGGATTAATGCGGGTGTTGTTTTTTTGTACCGGCCTCCGCCATTAATCAAGGGAGATCTACTGTAGCTACATGTTGCTTTCATGCATTTAAGGTGAACCTATATCTTCACAATAAGAGACATAACTGGCTGTATGTGTATCATAAATCGCAGTGCACGGAGTAGGGGAAGGATTGAATTCCCAAATCCCAGACATCAAACGACATGCATGTGAGCCGCCTGTTGCCTTGCAGGCGATAAGTGAACCATATCTCAAAAAGAAGACAAACTAGCGTTACTGTATCATAAATGTAGTGACACGGAGCAGGGAGGATTTGTAATCATAAACCGCCAGAGCATCAAAGGAATCTATGTGAGCGCCTTTCTTTCATGCGTAAGGTTGACCATATCTCAAAAAAGAAGACATAAAGGCCGTGCGTGTATAAAATCGCAGTGCACGGAGCAGGGGAAGGAATTGTAATCCTCCTAAAACGCCAGACATCAAAGGACATCCATGTGAGCCGCCTGTGCTCAGGCGATCAGATGAACCTATAATCTCAAAATATGGAAGGGCATTTTGGTTGATTAAATAATTTTTTTATGTTATATAAGTTTTACTGGCAAAATTTTAGCTTGTTGTCTTATGCTATTCTATTTTACTGTAACTGAAATGCCGGCAGATGAATATTCCGTCATGTCACTGGTTTTTGTCAATTTGTATGAAATGGGGACTAAACTTTTGACGAGAGTAGTCCTTGGAGTATTGGTTCTTCTTCTGTATTTTAGGACAGGGGAACGGGATGGTGCGGTTGTTCATTGGATGCGTCTTGCTTGTACGAAGGCTAATACAGGTCTGATCTCCTACGGTCTGAGCACACGCCAACAATATGATCCACATCTCGAGGGTCTGGAGAAGAACAGATAAACTGAGATGAGCCAGGATCCCGCGGTTCCTGATTGCCTTCATTTTGCAGCAGATGAGAAAAATACCTTTTTTTTTCAACTGTTGGTTGCACGGGGTAAAAAACCGTCGTAAGGAGACTGCACCGAGGAGAAGGACTTGGACATTTTACTAAGGGAATAGTAATTATTTCCGGCCCATTGCTCCCTCTAGAGGGGTAGAAGGTATTGTGTGGACACAAAAAAAAACTCCGAGGTATCGAAATAAAAAACAAGACCTAGTTATCTTATTTGGATTGTTCAGGTTTGTTAAAATTTTCAGAGATTTATTAGACCCCCATCGAGCTCCTCATCTGTCTTATGAGATATATGGAACAGATTAGGATGTTCCCATGTTTTCAATCAACGAGAAGAAGCAGCGGTTCTCTTGGTCCAGTCAGTTGTTCCAAAGGTTGAAGATAAGGATAAGTGCTCCAATCCCTCCACTGAAAATATCTCTTACAGCCTTAGGCATGTTCAGAACTGTAAGGTGGGATACCAATGGGGCTCTCATCAAGTTCTCTAGTATTTTTCGAGAATGACACAGGTCTAAATGAGTAGGAAACAAAGGGTTATGATGTAAGATGAAGCAGTTGCTTACATCAATGTAATGACGTAAGGCAGGTACAGAGTATTTAACTTTTTGAGCTCCTGTTCTAGAATAGAGTAGGTTCTGTGATGAGTAGAGGTCTGGTGGATAACTTTACATATCTGACAGTTACACCTCAAAGGCAAACTGTTCACCACACTAAACTCTCCCAAGCCCACTAATAGTACCTTTTCTGTTAATACTACATTCAATAGAGGTGTTTTTAGCATATTTCTAGGTAACCTCATATCCTTGCAGTCAGGTAAATGCGCCTCCTGAAGTCAGGTTAACTCGCCTCCTGCAGTCAGGGTACACCCTGGCCTGCTGCAGTCAGGTGATACCCACCACCTGCAGTAGGTAACCACGCCTTCTGCCAGGTCAGCTGCTTCACCTACTACATGATATGGCCGATCCCTGTCTCCTAATTGTGAGGTAATGTTCTAATCTATATGGAAATCTAGAGGCAGGGCGACAGATTGGCATGGAGTGGGCAGAGGAGACGCCTGACTTCAAAAAGTAGGGTTACCCTGACTGCAAGAGGTGGGTTACCTGACTGCAAGAGGTGGGGACTGACTGCAAGAGGTGGGGTCGATGACTGTCTGGACTGCTAACCTACAAAAGAATAAAGATGATTTCATTCAGATGCAACCTAGAAATATGCTAACACCTCAGGGTTTGTATGTACAAACATATTACAGAAGAGGGTAATCGTTTGTACATTGGGGGGAAGGGGGTTTGTTGTGGTTTCAGGTTTGCTTAATTCAATTCGATTGGTTATGGTTATAAACCACAAAAACAAAGTACCAAAAACCTTATCTGTATGTAAATATTCAAAAAACACAATCAGTACCAAAAAATCAGTATGTAAAAATAGGTGTGAATATAGGGGAGAGGAGGCAGGCCAGTGCCAGCTGCAGTAGTATCATCTGGGGGGCTCATACGGTTTTGGGATTGCGCAGCTGTGACAGGTATTTAATAGTGTTGCATTTGGATTGTGTCGCCACACGACGGATTTGGCACCAAACTTCTGACGCAGGCTTTCAGGCGACGAAATCCAGGGGGCGTGCCGTCGGACGATCCGACTGATTCAGACTGAGCGCGGGATTTAACTTTCAAGCCACTACATGCAAACAGGAAGAGGAAGGTGAACTATGTCGGAACACTGAGCGGGGAGAGGAAGCGACACATGCAGGATACGGGCGCATGTCTTAGTTGGAAATCGCGGCACAGAGCAGTATCGTTGGACAATGCATTTGTCGTGACCCCGCAGGGCCGGCGGTAGTAAATTGTGCCCCATTGTGTTTGAGATTGTGTTGCGAAAGAAGGAAAGAGACACATGATACTCTTCAATAAAAGGAGAACACAGAACATAGATCCTTCATATTTGAATAATCTCAGACTATCAGGATACTTTTAATATAGTTAAAGATGACATCCTATCCCCACCTCCCAGTATTTCGATTGTCTAATTCTAACACAATTGGATAATTCTCTGCCTTAACATGTAATTCTTCCATTAGTTTTGTCACCCTAAACTGGACTGCCCCACTTGACCGTAGGCATATGTGTTACCCAAAGTAAGGGCAATGAGTTTGGAAACACATTGGGACTAGGGTAACTATTCCAGCGAACAAACATTCTTTAAAGGGGTTGTCCGGTTAAAAAAAAAATAAAAATATGTGGCCGGGAGGGGGGTTACTAAAAACAATGAAGCTGTACTTACCTCAGTGCCTCCAGTATCAGCGCTGCTGTCGCTCCGGGTCCGGGCGCCATGTTAAACAAAACATGGCCGCGGAGCAGCGCTGCACTCAGCTTACGGCGGCCGTGGCCGGGGTACGCTATCCGTCCCTATACACAGCATTGTGTATGGGGGCCGGAAGGTTGTCGGGTCGGCCGGAAATGAGTCCAGCGCTGCTCAGGCGGCCATGTTGTTACATGGCGCCCGGGACCGGGCGGACAGCAGCGCTGGATACGGGAGGGGCACCGGGAGGTATACATCTTTATTGTTTTGAGTCAGCCCGCTCCCGGCCACATATAATTTTTTTTTAAAATCGGACAACCCCTTTTTTAAGGACATATATCACAAGGTGCATTTTCTAAAACCAAGCACACTTCTGGCAACAGGACCTGTGGTTTTTTGTGCTTCTATGCTTAGGATTCTGGAAAAACATGTCTTTCAAAATTATGCAAATGAGCCTTCAGGGGCTCTGGTCTACATCCCCAGAGACGTTCCTGGTTATGGTCGGGGAGCCCACACTGATGTCACCACTCTCTAGGTGGGGAGGGAGGAGGTGGGGTGGCAGAAGAAACACAACATTGAAGACATAAATAATTAAGCAGACAACAAAGCCAGAAGACAGAAGGCTACTGTGAGGTAGGACAGGGCCCTCAGTCATTTGCATAATTTAAAAGATAAACTAAAATTTGAAACTGAGCTATGGAAGCAAAAAGAACAACGACCTCCTGTTTCAGGAGGTTCACACCAGTATGTAAGGGTGATTGTTTAGAAAGCACTGCCACCAAGTGGTAGATTTGCCTTTAAGGATAATTGGTGGAGCTGTAGGTGGTGAATGGTCCTCTTATGTAGGTGGTGGATGGTCCTATACAGGTAGGTGGTGAAATGGTCCATTCAGGTAGGTGGCAAATCGTCAGCGTCAGGTTAGGTGGTGAATGGTCTCTTTATGTAGGATGGGTGAATGGTCCTCTTCAGGTAGGTGAGATGGTCCCTCTTCCTTTACGGATGAATGGTACTCTTCAGGTAGGTGGTGAAGGTCTCTTCATTGGAGGGGTGAATGGTCATCTATATGTAGATGTGCATGGTCCTCTCATTTGGGGCATGAATGTCCTCTTATGGGAGGTGGTGAACTGTCTCTCATGTAGGTGGTGGGCAATGGTCCTCTATATGAGAGTGCATGTCCTTTTCTTGGGTCATGAATGTCCTCTTCGGGTAGGTGGTGAACTGTCTCTCTCATGTAGGTGGTGAATGACTCTTCTGTAGGTGGTGAAGTGTCCTCTTCAGGTAGGTGGTGAAGAATCCTCTTCATGTAGGTGGTGAATGGTCCTCTATTGTAGATGGTGCATGGGTCCTCTTCATTTGGGGCATTGAATGGTCCTCTTGGGTAGGTGGTGAAATTGACCTCCCACGCTATGTAGGTGGTGAATGGTCCTCCTTTCATGTAGGGTGGTGACGGTCCTTTTATTCAGACATCTTCAATAAGTTCTTATATCCACCTTTCCACCCCATCCCATGTACAAACCATGCCCAATTGTCTCAATGAATGGTCCTGCTTAATCTTATCATGAATGACATCAAGGTCATCATGGAGGTTTTCAAGTTTGTTCAGATCACACAGTACAAGTAGCTGAGACTGGAAAGCGATAATAAAACCTCCCCATTATCCTCACTTCCACAACCATGGGGGCTGATACACCAAAAAGAAAACATCACAAAAGAAGACATCAGAAAAGTATAGAATATATATGGCTTTTACGATGTAACTCAGCGGTAAAGCTTAGAAAAAAAGAGCACTACTGATATGAATTGTTCGGGGGGGGGGCAGATTGAAATGTCACCTCTTGAGGAAGCCGGGATAAAAGAACTTATAAATTGAACACAATCATTAAAGAGTAGGTTTCTAGCATGACCAATAGAAGGAAACCATGACCAAGCGGCATAAGCCATTTCGGACAGCTTGTACAAATTACCCGATGCCGGCCGGCAGCTGACTTCTCGCTGTTCCTCGGCCTAATGCTGTGGTTTTAATGTTAGTCTGAATACTTGCTATGGTGACTTGGGATTCATGAGGCTTTGGGATGTTCTGAGCAGGAAATGACCTTGGGCGTAGAGTTTCTTTCAATCAAGGCTTTAAGTTTTAGCGGCGTGATCTTTTAATCTGGTTTACAGGTTGAGCTTTCTATTCGGGTCCATGCACTCCTCACCGGGGCTGTCAGCTTGAGGGGGCTGCCGAACTAGAACATTGGAGTGGCCGGCTATGATACCAGCAAGGCCGCAGGTTGTCACAGGTCCTTGGGGTTCTTTCACACCCATCCGGGACCCACAGACAAAAGCAAGAAGAAGGGGAGGGCCGTCTGTGTAGTAGTTCTTCTCTAGGGCACTCCAGACGTATGTGTCTAATCTCCCATATGGATTGTTATTGAGGGAGGCCCATGAGGTAGCCGAAGGGCAAGGAACACACAGAGAGGTAAAGCCTTGGGGCACATTTACCTACCCGGTCCATTCGATGATCACGCGGCGCGTTGTCGGCGAGGATTCGGATCTGCCGGGTTTGCTAGGTCAGCGCCGATGTCCAGAGGTGTCGCGCGGTGCGAGGTCCGACGAGTTCACCTTCTTCTTTCCTGGTGCATATAGTGCCATGATCTGCGACACAAATGTTTTTCCCGAATCTGTCGGTCCGATGGGCCACGGCCTCCCAATTCTGTCGCCCCTATGCGCACAATCCGAGCGTGTGCCAAAATCCTGGGGGCAATCGGCGGACAAAACGGGAAATATTCGGGAAACAAGAAGAAAAGGCGGTGTTGGACCCTTTGTAATGAGCACCATGGTTCCTGCTTTTTTAGTGTTGCCAAAATTTAATGTGAAGTTTCAACATTTATTTTACATTTTTACCAAGATTGCTCAGGTATCTCGACGTTATGGCTAAGGCCTAATAGAATGCAATTATTCCACAACCGGGTTAGCTCTAGAAAGTTTAAAGTGACATATACTTTCAATCTTTGTAAAATGGAATCCTGGAAAATTCACTAGTGGTCGTTGACAGCAAAAGTGCCCGCAGTCAGGGGACACGCTTTCCCTAATTGTGGGCCTAACAGCAACTGGGTCATCAATTATGATTCACCAGCAGAACTGGAGACCATCAGTAAACTAGAACCAATTTGCCCAAGGCCTTTCTTATTTCTTATTTTCGCACCTCTGTCCCTCCCACCGGTAAGTTTTTCCGGGAATTCCTGGAACACCCTTTAACGCCCAGATACACCTAACCCCTCATGCCATGATCCTCAAGCTTGGCCACGTATAGTGGAGTGCAGTCTGGATAAATACAGGAAGGGGCTACGTCAGCAGAATTTGTTCAAATAGGGCAGGCACGACACAGAGGGAAGGCCGAATGTCAAACACAAAGCATATTATGAGGAGAAAAAAACTAGGTCGGGAACCTTTCTTGCTAAAGCAACCTTTTAAAGGGTGAGGTGCCTTATAACAGGACATCATTGATAATGGCTGCTGACACAACGCATACCCCTCATGGGGGGGTGGGCCGAGGAGTTAATTTTCTGAAACATAATGTTTTTTGGACCCTCAGACCAAAAAGATAACGTAAAGAATGGATTCGTGGTACGTATACTGCTCAACATGGTAACATGCTACCAAAACCACATAAAATATCTAAAATGTAACTGGCAGTGAGTAATTAAATCATGTAAGCTGCCCACATCTGGGTCATTATAATCTTTCAACCCGCGTAAGTGGACATTTCATAAGGACTGAGTTGGTCGTCGACCCGATGATTGGTTATAAGAGGATTTTCTAGCATATCTAACTATACCCAACTCAACTGTTTTAAGTATGGCGGTTGATCTGTTGCCCAACATAAGGCAATATTAGGCCAATTTGGTTCCAAACTATACTTTTAGACCACACATATAGATAGTATATAACAGTTACAGAGTTTTGACCATGGACAGAAGATTTGGTACCAATGCAGTATAGAACCTCCACCCAAGATACAATGCAGAGCTAGTAGAAGTGAGGGCACTAACCCACTAAGGGGCTTGTTCTAAAAAAAGGGGCACCTTTTCATATTATATCATAAAGGGGTTCTATTTAGTTTCTAAAAAACCCCTGAGGGGCTGGACAAGTCTAAAAAAAGAAATAAAGTAAACCTTCCATGACTACGACTCTCCTTCCATAAGCTAAGCTGGGGAAGTAGTCACAACCAGTGATTAGTGCTGTGTCTGAATCCATAGTGTTGGGACCCATGAGTGGAGCAATGGGGACGATTTACTTACCCGGTCCAGTGCGATCCAGCGGTGTGTTCTCCGACCATGATGGGTTCTTTTGCCCGGGGGGATTCACTAAGGGTGTGCGCCGTGGTCTCTGCTGCGTTGAAGTCCACCGGAATTCACCTTCTGTCTCGGTGTTTGTGAGTGCTATTTTGCGACACATTTTTTTGTAATCCGCGAGTTTTCCGAAAACCGTGGGGTTTCCGAATGGCCACGCCCCTCTCCCCCCGATTTTGTGAAAGCCGGCGCCGAGCGCCACAATCCGATCGAGTGCACCAAAACCCACTGCAATTAGGCGGCAAAATCGGAAAAATTCTGGAAAACTAATTCAGAGCCGTATAATGAGCCCAATTAACTCTAGGATAATCATTCCCTGATGCGTCATGGGATCAACATCCTAAGGAAAACTGTGGCGTGTGCTTTGCCAGCAGATTTTTAAAGAGGAGCACTCTCAATTTTGCCAGCACCAATAGCGGGTGTGACCAGGTGGGTAGGAGAACTCGTTGTTTCCGGTCCTCAAACAAACTTTGTTCACGTATCACTACTAGTGATTTCACCGGGCCCAATGTGGACAATAACTGACGGATGACCACAGCGCTTCCAGCTCAACTGGAACGAATGATCAGTGAATGAACAAAACAAATCAATAGTTAATCCCCACATCCCGTCTCTATATGATTATACAAGATAGTTGTTTTAGAAAAGATGCAGAAGATGCCACAATGTCATGTTTTGTTTTTGTGTATAGTGTATTTTTAGGTTAGTGTTCTTTTAAAGAGTTTTCTCATCACGATGGCATGGGGGACATATTGTGAAAACACCGGGTGGGTAAAACGGCTGGGGATTGGAATAGAGATGCGTTGGAACAGAGAAGGTGCTGCAACCTAATCTTTGTCCAGCACTGCTAGACCTTAATTGTAGGATGTTCAGTGTAAGACCACATGGGTTTGAATATCAATGGTAATAGGAAACCCACCCAACATTGTATTCGATGCATTTAACTCTTTGCTTTGTGGGGCGTTAAGGCACTGCCAAAATCTTTTCATAAGAATGTATCAGCGTGGTTGAAACTAGACCTTTGGGGTAGACCCTTGAGAGTTAGGATGGGGGCCAGAGGTTTCTCAACTCCTTCAACCTGGCCTTTTTGGAGGACAGTGGACTTGTTTTTAGGCTCCTTGGCCAGGAGGACTTTGGGTGAGATTGAAGTAATTGATCGTGACCCTCCCAGTGTTTTCTTTCTATAGGGCTAGGGGATATTTATGTGTTAACTATAACTTTTAGTGCTTTGGGTGAGACCGCATCCTTGTAACAGTTGTTTATATATTGGGTGAGAGAGGGGAATCAATGGGGACATTGGGGAAGATTTACTACCCGGTCCATTCGTGATCCCGCGGCGTTTGTCCGACGTTGATTCGGAGTGCCGGGCCATTAGGCGCAAACTGGAAATAGTCGGGAAACCCGGCGATTAATGCGCAAAAATTCGGACCCTTAGTGTAAAATGTGCCCCATGAGTCAGTGAGGAGCCTATCTTGTGCGGCCAAATAGAAGGAGGCAATCAGCACTCCTCAACACCCTTTTTCACACGCGGCACCATGTTTGGTGGAAAAGAAGGGGTGGGGGTAGTCAGTGTCAACACGCTTGTTGGCAGATGTACTACCCGGTTCCATTCGCGATCTTCCAGAATCGCGTCCTCCTGCAGGTTGGATGTCGGGTCCGACGGGGAATCATTAAGCAGGACTCGACGTTGCACCAGGTGGCGCTATGCTTTGCGCTGAAGAAGCATTCGGACGCACTCAAGTTCTATTCATAGTGAAGGTAAGAGTGCGCCTATGCGACAATTTTCTTTTTTAAATGCGGCGGTTTTTCCGAATCCGTCGGGGGTTTTGCGTTCGGGCCAAGGCCCCTCGATTTCCGCGGTTGATGCCGGCGCCGATGCGACACAATCCGACGCGTGCGCCAAAAATCCCGGGGCATTCAGGGGGAAATCGGGAAATCAGAAATATCGGGTAACAAGTTGGGAAAACGGAATCGGCCCCCTCTTAGAAATGACCCCCCTTATTTTAGCAAAGTGTGGGCCATATGAAAATCTAAGCTTTCTGATCTGCTCCCCATTAACATCGGAGGCAACGTAATGGCTCCTGTATGAATTGCATGGTCCAGCTCTACCATAACGCCCCCTTTGAAACCTAATTGAGGTTCCACCATGTTTAACAACATAGCTGGCTCAGCTCGCTGCATAAATAGGTCAACTATGATCACGCAGGAACATCTCTTCAACTTTCCGTGTGTTTTCAGGCTCTCGCGTGCAGTGGCTGGAAGTTCCTTAAAGAGAAAATGGAAAAAGTGATTTGGGAATGAGCTGCCACCAAGCGAAGTAGAATTTATAGCTACAGATTTGGATTGACAAATCCACCTAGGGAACCCTGCAGGAGTGTCACATCTGATCATCACCAGCGGGTGTTTCTATGACGACCAAAGGTTACCGTCGTCTCCAAGTGGAAAAAAAAATAAAAAGATGCGTCTGATATAACTTATAAATAGTTGTGTGTGATGGTCGACGCCACGTTAGAACATCAATCACGAGACAAAGAGCCAAACAGTGTTAGCGCCATCACCGATTGATGAAATAGGGAAGCGTGATCGTTTTCTACTCTATATCCTTGACAAGATGATTTATGGCCACTGGTGGCTGAGAGGGCGCCGCAAATTAAGTACAGCAAGGATTTGGTAACAACATCCGTCGGGGGGGACCTGATGTTAATAAATATATGAAATCGATATGAAATAAATCCCTTCCATCATTGATGAGCCTTCAATAGGAAGGGGGCAAATAGGAAAAACAGTTTTCACAGGACCCCCATTATTCATATATGAAAGGAAAATGACCTGGCGCCATCTTGAAAAGATATGGGGCACATTTACTTACCCATTCCGTTGACGCCGATCGGAATGTCCGAGATTGGGGATTTGGAGCTGCCGCGGAGTTACTAAAGTTGCGTCCACCAATTCCTGCATCCGTTGCTTCCCCCGCTCTGGTCTGCCGGAGTTCACCTTCTTCTCAGTGCATGTGAGTGCTTGATCTTGCGACACAATTCCGTTTTTCAAATTCCGCGGTTTGTCCGAACCGTGGGTTGTCCAAAGTCCAGAAGCGCGATTTGTGTCGCATGCAAGCCGGCGCATCTGAAAGGGCGCAAAAAAACCCAGGGCAATCAGGGCAAATCGGAAAAGGTCGGGAAACCCTACAAAAATGCGGTGTTCGGACACTTAGTAAATGTGCCATTTATCAAAGACAAATTCTTCCAATGGGAAGGAGGTCATGTAGCAAAGTAGTAGAAGACCGAATCTCTCTCGAATTATTGCTTCAACAGATCTGTAATATCTCTTGTGGTTTAGTAGTTATCAGCAAAGAGTTCCTTTTAGATTCTCAGTGAGTTCATAATAAGTCAATAGCTGTGCGTTCGGGTTTCCACAGGGGAACTTCAGGTTGTTGTTGCAAATTGATAACTTTTAAGCAAAAGAGAACATTACAGATCTGATGTTAAAATGGATTCCCAGACAATTCTGGTCTTTGTGCTTACATGACGCCCTTCCCATTGGAAAAAAAGGTATGGCGGCTTTCAAGATGGCTGCTCGTACCGGACATAGCCTAAGAGATAGACCAAACTCATTACTTGGTGGGAAATTCAGATATGTAATTAAGCTTTCATCCACAGTATTTATTGCATTGTGTCCTATAAACTTCACACTATCCGAGGGTATTTATATATTCCGTTATGTGAATCCCACCTCGCGGGCACCTGCCACATCTACAGGAGGACTCTCCGTCCCCTGATATATCCCGGGGGTATACGTCACGGGCAGTTCGTCGGCAGGTCCATCCTGGCGTAGACTTGTGCTATAGCCTGCCCCAGGACTGTGCAAGTACTGTGCCCAAACAGGACAGGAACACCCCTCACCGGCCCACACCAACGCTGGAGACACCTCCAATTACCCCTTCACAACCAGGAAGTTGTGTCCATACAGGACTTATACACAAGACATTTGGTGTACAAGTCCAAAAAATCCCCCCTATGTCTGTAAAGTCACAAACATGTTTTTCAAAACACCCCATCAACTAATACCAAAAATATCTGCACAACATCAAAGATACTATAGTTTTTCAGGTTCCATCATTCTTTCTAGGGTTGCTTGCAGAGGCCAAAGATTCTCAATAAAGCCACCAATAACGTCATCACTTGGGAGGATAGGCTTCTAATCAATGGAGAAGGCTTGACTGGCCGTGCGAGGCATCCTCTTGGTGGTGCTGAGGCTCTGAACTTATTGGGTTGACTGAAGACCTATTTTTTTTAAGGATGATTCAAGATATGTGTGAACATTAGATGTATATACTACATGGGATATACAAAATCCAATATGGGTGGACGGGTGGAGATATGGTTCCCCAGTCCACACACTAGAACTGGGGTGATCGAAGGATCAGGAGAATGGGAAGGAGCACCAAATTCCCTCATTCACACCCTATGTAGCACCTACTGACATGAACTCAACTTCAATGGATTTTCAGGACAGCCATTCTATATGGAAGGAACCCCATAGAAGCATAGAACGGTTGAGTATAAGGTGTGGTATCAATGGACAGGCTTGGACTGGGCCATCCAGGGATCTAAACTTATGGGTTGACTGAAGGACCTATTTTTTTATAGGATGATTCAAGATATTGTGGAACATTAGATGTTCATATACTTACATGAAGATATACAAATCCAATATGGGTGGAGGGTGGAGATATGATCCCCAGTCCAACGACGGTCGAGAGAATAGAAGAATGGGAGACAAATTCCCTCATTCCACACCGATGTAGCACCTACTTGACCTGAACTCAACTTCTATGGGATTTTCAGGACAGCCATTCTATATGGATGGGAATCCCCATTGAAGCATAAACGGTGAGTATAACGGTAGTAGTCATGGACAAGCTTGGACGTGCCATCCGGGGATCTGAAACTTATGGTTGACCTGAATACCTATTTTTATAGGATGATCAAGATTATTGTTGAACATTAGAATGTCATATACTACTGAAGATATACAAATCCAATATGGGTGGAGGGGGGTGGAGATATGATTCTTCCCCAGTTCTCGAACATATGAACTGTTGTGTGATCGATGGACAGGAGAATGGCGAGATCAAAATTTCCCTCATTTCCACAACCCTATGTAGCACCTCCTCTTGACTGAACTATACTTTACTATGGGATTTCAGGACACGCATCTATATGGAATGGGAATCCCCATTATCGAAGCATAAACGGTGGAGTATAAACGGTTGAGGAGTACAATGGCAACAGCGCTTGGCATCTGCCATCAGGGGATTTGAAAACATTTGCGGTATGATGAAGGACCTATTTTTTATAGGATGATTCAAGATATGTGGTGGAATCATAGAACTGTCAAGATTATTGCACATGAAGATACAAATCACAATATGGTGGAGGGTGGAGATGATGGTTCCCCCATCCAACGCTAGATGAAGAGAATGCGGACACCCAACTACTCCCTCATTCCCACCCTATGAGCACCTGTACTTGGACACTGAACTCAACCCTTCTATGGGATTTTCAGGACAGCCATTCTATATGGAATGGGAATCCTTATAGAAGTAAACGGTTGATTATGGGATATACGGTAGCACAGATTCATATATTCACCTGAGGAGCATGCAAAGTGTAATATTACTGCTTAGTCAGCGCGGTATGAGGTGAACCTGGTCTCATCACTCCCGTTCGATACTCTACAATCATAGCCGGTCCACCCATTCCACTTTCGCCCTCCGAATGTTTAGTAAACTAGCTATTGAAGTGGATCATTACACAGACGGTGTCAGCGCGACTTGTAGGAGGCCCACACTGACCTATTATCGCACTTATTTACCATTGTTACCATAGCAACAAGCTCCAGGGTTTTAGAATATAAGATTTCAGTCCATGTGATAAATTTATAGATTTCTGCCGAGGATGAGGAGAAGCTTTACAAGGACCCTCAGCAGCGGGAGATGAATTTACCTCCAAGGTGGGAGAATAGTAATCAGTCGCGGGGTAAATCCTCTCCGACGGATGAGAAATTCACCTCGTTGTGTTGGATGAATATCAACAGAACAGTCCTTGTTGGCTTGGTACTGTAGACCCGTCAGATAACACTGGCAAATGCATCATAATAATATCTAGAGAAAACATGTCCTCCATCTTCTCTTGTGGTTCCAAAGATTGTGGTATCAACATAGAGATTCTCCATAGATTCTCATGCAGGTCCATAACAATTGGATCCCGTGCCTTAAACTTAGTGTTCATCACCAATCTCATAGACCAACATCGTGTTGGACTGGTCCACTAGAGTATAAGAGAATCCTCTGGTGGACCTAGGCTCTTACCTTATACTTGTGTCACGGGTGCCCCAGCGATCCATGTTAGGGATCCTGGGCACACCCATGCCCCTCTCCATTGTGGGTCCCTGGCTCCTGATCCCTAAGCCTGCTCCCATCCAGCTTAGGTCGGGCGCTTACCCGCTCCCTAGGGCATGCGTGCCGCAACTCTAAGATTTAGAGGGCCAGTGCACCACTGATTGGCTCTGGCATCCCCGGGTTTCCCTGCCGGGTCTTTGTGCTCATTAGTCCTAGAGAAAGCTTCCTGTGCCCTGTTCCTAGCCTGCCTTGCCTGTATTCCTGTTGTGACCTCGGACCTGACCTCTGACCTCCGCATCTTTGCTGCCTGCCCTGACTCTGTGCCTGTTCCTGACGGTGAGCCTGGATCACATTTCTGTACTGCTACCTTGTATGCCACCGCAGGCTAGTCGCACCTTTGGAACAACCTGGTGGCACCCCACCAGAGCAAGACCATCCCGCTTTGCGGCGGGCTTTGGTGAAAACCAGGTGCAACTTAGATTCTGGTCTCAGGTGTCGGCTAATACCATGTCCTGCGGTGGGCCAGGGGGTCCACTGACTCCGAACCCTGACAACTTGACTACAAAGATCCAGCAAAAGTTAACCAAAGAAGAAGGATCTCTTTCCGGAGGGTGCAGAATAATTTGATCTATTTGACCCAACACTGGACCAATAGACACTAAAAATAGTTGGTTTTTAGGCCCTCTTAGAATGGGGTTGTCTTCTACTAGATTTTTGAGGTTCCTTATTATCTCACATCCTGGACCTCTAGAACTTTTCCTCATAGACCACATCAACCTTGTGCAATGCAGCAAAATTATCTGGAACAATCGAAATTACACAATATGGGGAAAAAAAAATTCCCCAGTTTGTCACGACTTGGGTAGTTTCTTAGCACTTAGCACACGGTAGCTAAAATTATCACGTTAGATGTCGTCATTCACACGTTCAGCCTCGAATTTACTTACTTTTGTGCTAATGAAGTATCGAAATGTTGGCCACCTGCTTTTTCAAAACTAACTACGATTTTCGTCCTTAGTGAGATCCTTTAAAAGTTGTCTAGCCAGACTCACTTCTGCTGGATTTCATTCATTCTCCCATTCTCTTTCGATGTCCCCCGTGGTACGCTAAAAAAAACAAGAAAAAAAGCCCCAAAGTATTAATTATACGATTTGTAAGTAGTGATGTGAGGTACCCGAACCACAATGTTTGGGTATTGTGCCAAACATTGTACGGTCAAATCCCCAAAACCCAGAGTTCAGCCAGAAGCCCAGATTTCAGCTTCAGTCCCGCCCCCACTCTGTAATCCCATGACCAATGCTGGCTACACGATCACAGTGGTTGACACTTATTAAATGGGGTTCTCAAAACGGTAGAACAGACTTCGTAACCGTGCATGCAACGATCACTAGTTTGTTTATGATTAGAAGTTTCATTTAATTTTTCCATTCACTTTTGCAGTAACTTACTGCAGACGGTTTTTATATAAGGTTCCTTGTAGTACATGTATTCTATGTATTGCTCCTGAGCTCCCTCTCTAGTGGTTGGCCTAATTCACTGATGAACATAGCTTGTAAAGGAAAACTCAACATCAAAATTAATTCTATAAAACCAGGGGCACTTACTCATAGAGCCAGGCCACCGTGAATGTGGTAATCTTCTTCTATGTGATTATCCACTTCTAAACAATTACATTTTTAAATTATACTAATAAGCCAGAAGTTGGGTGGCGCGTGTGTTTCCAGCACCTCTCCATGACTTGGTTCTCAGGCTGTTACCACCTGGGGTTAACATTATACCACCCTCAGGAGAGTTCCTAAAGTCCCTGGTTAAATACCTGCACGACTGTAATGCAATCCGCAAATTCGGAAAATCCTGACGAAAGTGCGGCCGTGACCCGTTAGTAAATAAGCCCACTTTCCCCCTCCTCCTACAGCACTTTCCCCTCTCTCGACCTGAATATCTTCCAATGCGGCCAGAAAGTTTCCCACAACAGTGGGAGGGATATTGCTCTGGCAAGTGTAACCATTTGTTGAACTCTGCAGCACAGAGGGGCCCTGGTAACGCCCCCATAAAACCTTTTGCAGCTCCTACCCTGTTCATTCCTCCCTTGCGATATCTGATAGAGTCTGGGAACATCTTGTCATAATATTATTTTTTTTATCTTTATTATTCTTACTATGCTATGAATTAAGAGAAAATCTTTTTAGCAAGTAAAGACAGCGTCAGACTGTGCTGGACGGAACATTTTTTTTTGCATCTCCATCCATTGCTGATATATTTAGACATTGAGTCTTTGATCAGAGAAAAATGGTCTTATGGTGGAAGAATAATGGAGGAAATCTGTTACTTTGAGTTGTACTTTTATAGCGGCGCAGGATGCCTAATGGAACGCCCGAGAGAGGGATTCGAAGATTCTGCACACTTCAGTAAATAGCACAAACCTATTCCTTGGCCGGATTTTATTCCTCATCCATGTGAAGCAATCTGTCACATATGTATGTTTTTCCAGATATGGGCATTGCAGAGCGATAGTCTCTGATTTAGGAAGACTTATAGTACATTGTAAATTGCTTGTCCCAGCTTTTCTTTATTTTCCTCCTGGAAATGTATTGGCCAGTTGTCAGATCATTCACCGACTGCAATCATTCCAGGAATTGGTAAAATTTGTGGAGAATGGTTTGGTAACAATGTTCATAGGTTAGTGCTGTGGTGACCCTAACGATATGAACAAGGATAACGTGACCAACTTTTGGAGACGATAGAGATAGCTAAGTCTGAGCCACATTTTAACATATACAGCAGTGGAGGTCCTATAGACCCTAGAACTGTCCTATCTTTTAGCAATAAAAATTGTTTCCTCACACTTCCATAAAGTTTTTATGGGGTTGTGTGGCCGTAATGTCATGTGAACCAGGTCCTTTAGCTCTTAACATTACACAAATCCCATGACACATCTGACACACTAAAATAAAAAATCACAAGCATCGTGGCTTATACCCCTCTCCATGCAGGCTGCTGTGGATTTCATGAGATATAGCCTTGGTGTCATTTGTGTAATGTTAGGAGGCTAAAGGAACCTGCGAATTGATGTCACCATGGTCACTGACATTACTTGGCTTCATGAAAGAAAGCATGGGGAGGAGGCTGTGGTTCAGCCCTAGCATGTACAACATTTGACATAGGACCTTCCAGTCTTGGTGTAGGACCCTCTGCAACTTATCAGTTGGTCGGTGTGTTGGAGTTTTTGTGTATTACAGTATAAGACTTTCTATACATATAGGATGATATTACAGCCAACCACTACAGACATGAGAACAACAATCTAGAACAATACAGGCCGATGTGCCTGAACCCTACCTTTGGCCTACCCAGCCTTGTGTTGTTTGTTGTCAGGCAAGTGTATGCGTCACTAAACTAACCTAACTAACCCACTACCGCCGTTAGCAGGCCGTAGCAGCTGCTACGGTGCCCCTTGAGGTCATAGGCCTGGGATGGCACGGACCCTGTGTGCAGTGCTTTGGCCCAGTTGTCCGTGCAATACACACGCTGTCTGTGCTGGCAGATGTGTCCCCGGGCCCCTCCTCCTCGGTCCCTGGCTTGTCCCGCCCACCTTCTCCTGGTCCCACCCCCCTCTCATGATCACTGACCTGAAACGAAACTCCCATTTGCCCCCTCCCTGACCCGCCCGCGCTGCGTCCCAACGCAGCCGCCTGCCCACCTCCCTTAACCGGGGGTTCCCGCCGGCACAACGTGACCCGCGGCCCCCTACCCCCTGCCATAGCGGCACAGCTGGCCGATTACACAACGGCACAGTTGACAACCACCTGACCAAACGCCCCCCCATCCTCCCGCCCGTTTAACAGCCGCTCTTTTCCTCCTCCCCGCCCAGGAACGAACCCCCCCCCGGCCCCGAGCTGCAACCCCCCTCCTCCCCCGCCCCCCACCCGCCTCACCAACACCGCAGCCCCGGCACGAGCGCACCCCCCCCTCCCTGCCCTGTAACACCCCTCCACCGCACAACACACCGGACACACCCCCTAAACACAGCCCGGTGATCACCCAAACATCCTAAAAGGTAAGTATATACGACTTATGTATTTATCTGGTTATATGTATTATTGTGCAATACTGTGTATATATGTATATACTGTGTATGTGTGTATACTGTGTATATGGTGTATATACTGTGTATATGGTGTATATGGTGTATATATGTGTCTATGTTGTAAATGGGGGTGGGGGGGGGGGGGGGGGGGGGGGGGGGGGTGTATACTGTGTATATAGGTTTGTATACGAGTGTTATATATTTGTATACATGTGTATATATGTTGGTATAACTTGTGTATATTGTGTATAATACTGTGTAATTGTGTATATTTGTGTATATTGTGTCTATATGTGTATAAATTGTTTATATCTGTATAATGCTGTATATATGTTAATGCTGGTATATATGTATATGCTGTGTATATATGTAATATGCTGTGTATATACTGTTTTATATTTGTTATATATACTGTGTATATTGTGTATATACGTGTATAATTGTGTATATATGTATATGCTGTGTATATATGTGTATATGCTGTGTATATATGTATATATTGTGTATATACTGGTGTATATACTGTGTATATACTTGTATATTGGTGTGAATTATGTACCTACTGTGTATATTTGTGTATATTGTATATACTGTTGTATATTGTTGTATATGTGTATATACTGGTGTATTGTGTATATACTTTGTGTATATTGTATATACCTGTTTGTATATTGTGTATAACTGTGTATTATATGTAATATACTGTGTATATTGTTGTATATACTGTGTATCTTGTGTATAACTGTGTATATTGGTTGTATATATGTATATGCTGTGTATATATGTTAGATGCTGTGTCTATTGTGTATAATACTACTCTGTGTTATATTGTGTATATACTGTGTATATTTGTGTACTATAATTGGTTATATACTGTTATATACTGTGTAATATTTGTGTGAATACTGTATATACTGTGTATATTGTGTAGATATGTTATATACTCGTGTATATTGTGTATATAGTATATACTGTGGTATATATGTATATATGTGTATATATGTTATACTAATGTATATTGGTGTATAATATGTGTATACACTGTGTATATTGTGTATATAATGTTTATACTGTGTATACTGTGTATATTTGGGTATATATGTGTTACTGTGTATAATATGTTATATGCTGTGTATATTGTTTATATATTATATACTGTGCTATATAATGTATATACTGTGTATATATTGTATATACTGTGTATATAGTATATTACTCGTTCTATATGTGTGTATTATGTAATATACTTTTTATTGTGTATATATGTGTATACGGTGTTATATGGTATATCTTTGTGTATATTGTGTATTATGTATCTACTGTGTATATATGTACTTTGTGTATATATGTATATACTGTGTATATTTATATACTACTGTGTATAATATGTATATACTGTGTATATTGTGTATCTATGTATATTGTGTATACTGTGTCTATATGTATATATGTGTATTCTGTGTGTCTTTAATATGTATCTATGTGTATATATGTATATATATGTATATTGTGTATACTGTGTATATATGTTTGTATACTGTTATATATGATGTATACGGTGTATAATATTGTATACTGTGTTTTTGTTGTATACACTTGTGCCTTATAGTATGTATTGTATATGCCTTCTATATAATGACTATAGTATACGAGTGTAGAACTTTATGTGTAATATAAGTATATTAAGGTGTGTATATACTCAGTGTAATAATTTGTGTAATTGTAATAATAAACACTGTCTGTATAGGGGTACATAATTTCACAAGAATCTAGAGGGACGTATATCTTGACTGCAAATTTGGCTGCGAATATACTTCCACCCATAGGCTTTTTCTATACGCCTTGGGCTTCCGGTACATGAGCACAACGAGTCTCACTGTTTTCGAGCTGTGCCGCACAGAGACAAGTGTGTGCTCTATCTAATGGCCATAAGAGAACAACGAAATGTTCTTTTTATTCTCTATGGGAGAACGGGGAGGGTGGGCCCGCACTATTCCTCATCTCGCACATCTCCGCCTCTCTCCTCTCCAGCCGTGCCAACTTGTGGCCTGCCAGGCTATAGCCACGGCGGCACACGTTTATGTGAATGCAGCCCTACATATGTATATTTTTTTAGGGGAAGGGGGGCCCCATGCAAATTGCTATGGGGCCCAGCCTCTCCCTAGTTACGCCAACTGTTTGCAAGGCCGTCCTCCGTTTCAGCCATATATAGACTTCACCTATCAGAAGATAAACAGATTCCCGGATCAGTAGTTCATACCAACAAGGCAACTCTTCAAACTGAAGTTATTCAACATTATAAAGTTAAAAACTAATAAGGACCTGTCACTAATTTCAGACTACTTAGGGAGCTGTCAATTAAGATTAATGTTTTTTTTCCTCCCCCCTCCCCCCGAGCAATACAACAATCATGTGGTTTAGCTTCACTGGAAAGAGTCTCCTATGGAGCCAGATGGGCTCCACTGCATGAGCAATACAGCAATCATGTGGTTTGGATTAACTGGAAAGAGTCTCCTATGGAGCCAGATGGGCTCTGCTGTATGAGCAATACAACAATCATGTGGTTTAGATTCACTGGAAAGAGTCTCCTATGGAGCCAGATGGGCTCTGCTGCATGAGCAATACAACAATCATGTGGTTTAGATTCACTGAAAAGAGTCTCCTATGGAGCCAGATGGGCTCTGCTGTATGAGCAATACAACAATCATGTGGTTTAGCTTCACTGGAAAGAGTCTCCCATGGAGCCAGATGGGCTCTGGTGCATGAGCAATACAACAATCATGTGGTTTAGCTTCACTGGAAAGAGTCTCCTATGGAGCCAGATGGGCTCCACTGCATGAGCAATACAGCAATCATGCGGTTTGGATTAACTGGAAAGAGTCTCCTATGGAGCCAGATGGGCTCTGCTGTATGAGCAATACAACAATCATGTGGTTTAGATTCACTGGAAAGAGTCTCCTATGGAGCCAGATGGGCTCTGCTGCATGAGCAATACAACAATCATGTGGTTTAGATTCACTGAAAAGAGTCTCCTATGGAGCCAGATGGGCTCTGCTGTATGAGCAATACAACAATCATGTGGTTTAGCTTCACTAGAAAGAGTCTCCTATGGAGCCAGATGGGCTCGCTGCTCATGAGCATACACACATGCGTTTAACTTACTGGGAAATGTCTCCCATGGAGCCAGAATGGTCTCTGGGTGCATGAGCAATACAACATCATGTGGTTTTAGCTTCACTGGAAAGAGTCTCCTATGGAGCCAGATGGGCTCCACTGCATGAGCAATACACACAATCATGTGGTTTGATTAACGGAAAGGTCTCCTATGGAGCCAGATGGGGCTCGGCTGAGCAATACACAACAAATCATGTGGGGTTTAGATTCACTGGAAGAGTCCTCCTATGGAGCCAGATGGGCTCTGCTGTCATGAGCAATACACAATCATTGTTTAGATTGCACTGAAAGAGTCTCCTATGGAGCCAGATGGGCTCCGCTGCAATGACAAACAAAAACAATCATTGTGGTTTACTTCACTAGGAAATAGTCTCCTAGGGAGCCAGATGGGCTCCCACTGCATGAGCAACACAACAATCATGTCTGTTTAGCTCATCCTGGAAAGAGTCTCCCTGGAGCCAGATTGGCTCTGGTGCAAGAGCAATACCATCATGTGTTTAGGCTGTCACTGGAAAAGAGTCCTCCTATGGAGCCAGAGGCTCCACTTCATAGCAAACAGCAATCAATTGCGTTTGGATTACACTGGAAAGAGTCTCCTATTGAGCCAGAGGGCTCTGCTGTAATGAGCATACAACATCATGTGTTTTAGATTCACTGAAAGAGTCTCCCTATTGAGCCAATTGGGCTCTGCTCCTGCATAGCAATACAAACAATCATTTGGTTTGATTCACTGAAAAGAGTCTCCTATCCTATAGCCGATGGGCTCTGCTGTATGAGCATATCAACAATCAGTTGGTTTAGCTTCACTAGAAGATTCTTCTATGGAGCCAGATGGACTCTGTTTTGCAATGAGCAACACCAACTCAGTGGTTTAGCTTAGCTTCACTATAAAAGAGGCTCTTTAGGACCCAGATCGGCTCTGGGTGCATGAGCAAACACAAACAATCATGTGGTTTAGCTTCACTGGAAAGAGTCTCCTATGGAGCCAGATGGACTCTGTTGCATGAGCAACACAACAATCAGCATATAGTATGGCAGTGTGTTCATAGCAAAAATCTTAAGACAGAGTTAAAAGCTATAAATAAAGGGTCTATCTTGTGTCTGGGTTTACCTCCAGTTGGGTCTAAAGGGGTAATCAGTCCCACTACCCCCTTTGGGGTAAGACTATGAACAGTTAACTTAGTAATGGCCCAACTTGAGGACATTACACGTAGTGTCGGGACAGGCGCATCAGGTGATTTCCATACTGAGTATGCCTTTAAAAAAATGTAAATTTAATTGGGCGATTGAGGATTGAGGTAAAAACTAGGGGGGTCCCTAAAATTTATAGTTTATAATGGGGTCTAATAATTTCTAGTTAGACTCAGCGTAGACCTGGCAGTCATCCTGATCTAATGACCTTCCTTTTTCTTCATGAGACGAATTAACATTTCAGATTCATTACTAAGTGTTAATCGAAAGTCGACATATGAAATCATAAACCCCCCCAAGAGTCTGCAAATGTTCCAGATCCCGATCCCTACTCATTATACCTAATGTTCTATTTCTGCCGCACCTATAATTTACCTGATGACAGGTCTGCGTAATAACCGTACATGATAATTACACCCCTGGTCTACATCTAGAATAGGGCCATTGAAACACCATCAGCTTCATATTTTCCACAATAATATTATTCACCGCGTTCCGCGAACAACAAGTAACGTCCTCATAAAGGGGTATAGAAGGTCGTATACAAAGCGGATTCCTCAGCTTAAAAGGGGTTTGCCCGTGAAAGAAACTTCTCAAATTTTAGTGATGATTAACCCCTTACTTTACAATTTTACTCAGTTTTATTGCTGTTATAGCTCCTATCACTCAGTGAAGATCAATGTAAGATTCCAAGGTGAGGGCGGGGCCTCTCTAAGCAGACACTTCATGATCCCTCTAGTGCTATGAGATAATGTGTGCTGACAATATGGTTAGATTATCAGGGTACAGGGTTTATCTATACTTTTATTAAGCTTCTGAACATTGTACTAGTATCTAGACACATAGAAAGAGAGATGAGACAGATCAGAGTCATGAGATGGATATAAAACACAATGCAAGAGAAGCTGCCCGAATATAGTGAGGAGTTTATGGTCTTATCCAGGGACAACCAAAATGTAAACAGCAGGACTGATAGAGACAGCTTGGACTTATAACTGTAAAATTCAGTATTTTTGTTAATAACAGTAAATTAGAGAATGGGGCAGATTTACTTACCCGGTCCTGTCGCGATCCCTGATGTGTGTTGTCCAATGTGGATGAAGTCCGGCGTGATTCACTAAGATCGCGCGCCCGATATCCTGCATGTGTCGCTTCCCCGCTCAGGTCCGCCGGAGTTCACCTTCTTCTTCCTGGTGCATGTGAGTGCATTGTCTTGAGACACAATTTGAAAGTCAAATCCTGCGCTCAGTCCGAATCAGTCCGGTTGTCCACCCCCCCCCCCCCCATTTGTGTCGCATGAAAGTCGGTGCACCAAAATCCGATTGCGTGCACTAAAAACCCCTTTTAAATGCAACGTAAATCGGAAATAGTCGGAAAACCCGACGGAAATGCGGTGTACGGACCCTTAGTAAATGTGCCCCAATGTGTAAGTAGGTTATCCTGAGTATATTTTAGAACCTTATCTTCGTGGGAATACCACTTTAATAGGTTAGGCCTTATATATTGGTGGAATATAGGAGCCTATAAATCTAATACAGAACTACTTTCAATTAAAACAGAACAATAAAAAAAAGTGGTACAATTGTATATACAATCCACTAGTCTCATAAAATGAGGCCTGCTGTATTCACAAGCAGAACCTGTTCCCCACTCTTATGATGAGCAGCCTGCCAATCATTGATGCAAAGAGAAAGGAAAGCAGGTTAGGTGTTCAGCTCATAAATATAGCTTGTCCTATGAGACCGATGTTATCTTTCAGTAGCTGATAGTAGCTGTATGGTGTAGATAACAGTACAGTAGTACAGACTTGTAGCTCAGGGTTAATGATGCTCATATTAATAAAGTTGTTTGGTTGTTGAATGTATGTGACATGCAATGTTGTAGTTCTGAACGGTAAGCAGTGTGCTGGTACCGAGGTTAGCATTGATATAAAGTACAGTACCCTAAGCCATTCATTGTTAAAGCTAAAAATTAGGGTGCGTGCCCATCGGGTTAAAAAAAAATATTTAAGCTATTAAAATAGCTGTGGACCAAACCCAATGCAGCAATATAAATCATGGGGGAGTATTAATAGGAGCCTGTGAGGGCCCATACATGATCCCGCAATACTCATGTATGCTTATCCGGGCCAGGGATTCATGTGTTTTCGATAAAGAGAAGGGAGTATCTTCAGGCAGTGGTTTATATTGTTAAAGGTTCCTGCATTAAATAGTTTGCCAAATCCTTCTAGCTATCAATGGACCCTCATTCTTATGTGTATGGGGGCTTAAAGAGAGCCTACCCCACTAAACTCATAGGGGGTCATTTACTAAGGGCCCGATTCGCGTTTTCCCGACGTGTTACCCGAATATTTCCGATTTGCGCCGATTGTACCTGAATTGCCCCGGGATTTTGGCGCACGCGATCGGATTGTGGCGCATCGGCGCCAGCATGCGCGCGGCGGAAATGGGGGGGGCGTGGCCGAACGAAAACCCGACGGATTCGGAAAAACCGCCGCATTTAAAAACCGAAAATGTGTCGCTTGGGAAGCGCTTACCTTCACCTGGTCCAGCTCGGTGTATTCCAGCGCGTTCAGATGATTTTCAGCGCAGCAGCGCCACCTGGTTGACGGCGGAGGAACTACCTTCATAAATCCCGTCCGGACCCGAATCCTGTGCAGAGAACGCGCTGCTGGATTGCGAATGGGCCGGGTAAGTATATCTGCCCCATAGCCTCCTTAGGCAGGGCAGGAGAGGTCCTTTCTAGAAGTCCCTATTTTATGTGAAATCTCATCCATTTACCTATTAAAAAACTCCTCCAACGTCAGGAAAATATGACTCTTCTCACATTTTCACATGAGATGAGTCAAGTTTAGTGGCTGCAGGGGTAGTGTCACTTCAGAAGTCCTATCTCCAGTTCTATAGCACCTAGGAACATGCTGCTGGACTCATATTAAAGATGAACATATCACGTTTAAGATGATATCAGCTTTTTCCTTCTTTGATCTATGGAACTGGAGCTACAGGAAGAAAAATACATAGCTAGAAATGAAAGCTGCAGATAAAGATCCAATTTCAGTCTATTTTTTAACTGCCTGTATCTCCAGTTCTGTAGCTGAAATATGAGATTTGTATCTTTAACATAATATAAAAAGCATGTTTCTAGGTGCTATAGAACCAAAGATAGGGGCTTCTGAATGACACTTCCCCTGCAACCACTAAACTTGACTCATCTCATGTGAAAATGGAATGAGAAGAGTCATATTTGCCGGAATTTGGAGGAGATTCCTCATACATTGCACATAAAAGAGAGAATTCTAGAAAGGACGTTTCATCCCCTACCTGGGGGGACTAGTAGTTTAGTGGGGTAAACAGGTTCCCTTTAAAAGTTCATCTCAATTGACTGGGAGACCCCACCCCTTTAAGACCACGGAACGACACTGATCCGGAATACATTTGGATGACACATTAACGTTACATGATAAAACGCACCGCGCTCCGGCTTCTTCTTCCGCTGTTTATCGGAGGATTTGTTTGCTTTTCGTCTTGTGTTTAGTCCTTAGACACCAAACCTGACACGTTTCCCACAAGAACTTGTTAATGCTCGCAAAAAAAAAATCTATAGCGATTCCTGGCAGCTGGAAATTAATTATGGAGGATATGAAGTCCCTGTAGTCAGCATCCTGTTAGTGTGCAGCTGGATGTCAGCGCAGGTAACGTAATCCACTCCGGAAGCCACTCATTTGTGGATAATAATGAATATATGTAACCATCGATCCTTTTTAGCTATCGTATCATGTAAAGGGATGTAAAACCATTCAGTATCAATTCATGAACAATGCCTGCCGTTTTGTGTATACAGCTCCCATGCTGGCCAATGTTACTGTTACAGAATTTAATCATTGTAAATTCTTCAACCTTACTCCGTGCACTTAGATTTATGATACAAACTGCCCAAAATGAATGTTCCCTGAGCTTTTATTGTCAGTATATAGTGAAATGTGCAGCTACATTGACTACAGTGTTCTCCTTAAACTCCATTCTCACTACATTTGGAGAGGAAATCACTAGATATAACTGGGGCATAACCGATTCTCCCTGTGTACAGCCGGTATCTACATATTTAGAGGTGTCTACCCTACAGAGAGGTGAGACGGTGTATCTAAGCTGCCAGTATGTAAGTATTTACCCTATATAGAGCTGATCCACTATGTCAGCTCACATCATATTGTCATTCACCTATATAGCGCTGAGTTGCTGTATCTAAGCTGCCATTATAAAAGCATCCACTTTACATGGAGCACCAGTGTTGTATCTAAGCTGTCATTAAACAAACATCAAACTACATAAAGCTGCATCGCTGTAACCAAACTGTGCATATATAAGTATCCACCTTACATAGAGCTTAGCTGCTGTATCTAAGCTGCCAATATATAGACATCCACTATAAATGGATCTGAGCCACTGTATCTAAGCAGAGATTATAGAGGCATGTACTTTATATAGAGCTGCTGTATCTAAGCCGCCTTTAGATATGCTTCCACTTTTCATAGAGCTGATCTATTATATCTAAGCTATCAGTATATAGGCACCCATCTTACATAGGGATGAGCTGCTGTATCTAAGGTGCCATTTAATATACATCTACCTAACATAGACCTGAACCACTGTATATAAGATGAGATTATAGCGGTATGTACCTAACATAGAGCTGAGCTGCTGTATCTAAGCTGATAGTATATACTCTTCTACTTTGATATAGAGCTGACCTGTTTTATCTAAGTTGCTTTCTTAAAACAACATATTGGGGCAGATTTACTTACCCGGTCCATTCGAGATCCAGCGGTGCGTTCTCTGCGGTGGATTCGGGTCCGGCCGGGATTCATTAAGGCAGTTCCTCCGACTTCCACCAGGTGGCGCTGCTGCGCTGAAGTTCCCCGGAATGCACTCAAGTTCACCGGCCTATTCCTGGTGAAGGTAAGCGCAAGCCCCGCAACACTTTTTTTTTTTTAATGCAGCGGTTTTTCCGAATCCGTCAGGTTTTCGTTCGGCCACGCCCCCTGATTTCCGTTTCGTGCATGCCAGCGCCGATGCGCCACAATCTGATCGCGTGCGCCAAAATCCCGAGGCAATTCAGGAAAAATCGGCGCAGAACGGAAATATTCGGGTAACACGTCGGGAAAACGCGAATTGGGCCCTTAGTAAATGACCCCCCATTGTATATGTTACGTTGGGCCCAGGGGTGGACCAACCATGAGGGGAGTTGAGCGTCTTGCCTGACAGAATTGCGATGAGAGAATCACATGGCCGCCCGCCGGCTCTTATGGATCACTCCGGATGTTCACTTCCTTCCACTTGTGAGATTCCGGTCTATTCCAGCTCTTTAAGGAAGAATTTTCGGTGTGATTGCCCTTAAGAAGTTGTTTTGGTGTTTACAGCAAACATATGGATGTTTTGGTTCACTGCAAATCAAGAGACGTTTTCCTGATAATTACGCTCCCGGCTTGTGCGAAGGGGGGGAGTGAGGGGCTCCGCAGACTTGGAACGGAGCAGCGATGCAAATTGCCTTCCAATCAGTTGTTTGGATCTTGTCTCTGAATTAGTGCAGCTGCCGTTAGCTGAGCATCATGGGAATTGTAGTTTAGCGACAGCTGGTGCGCTGCAGGTACTGTACCGGGAGGGAGGTGAATATAGAACAATCCAGAAGCTGTAGATACATCCTATTAATGCCTGCATTTATAGAGCGGAAGCTCCTGGTCCTGGATTCCTTCATCTGAAGCATCCAATCCACTCCCTCCTAAAAAGAATAGAATTGTTTGCACTGGAATCGGGTGATCCGTGACCCAAACCAACGTAGAGGGTGCAACAGTCCCAATTCCTTCCCATGACATATGTATATAACTAGTAGTAGAACTAGGTTCTCCAAGTTTTTAATAACAAAAAATTGAGTTTGGGTACCCGATTCCCGCCAGTTATTCCCACGATCGCTGCTGGCACCGATTGTGGCAAATCATGAAAAGTTTCACGTGACGTCATTGGTAGCGATAATCCGAGGGCAAAAAGGGTTAACACCCGTAATCTGTACCAGCACCAATCGCTGGTGTTACAGGTGAGTCTGAATGTCGAACCTAAATTACCGGCTGAGGTTCGGGAGCTTTCATCTCTATACATAATAATTGAGTTGATGAACCTGGGGTGTTGCCTTCACTAACGAAGCATTGCTATGGGATGCCCCATGTGTCTTCCTTCATTCCCCCACACCAACCCACTGCTGTGACACCATCATAGCACTTCAAGAATTCTAAAGCATATGGGCCTCGGGGGGTTTTGCTGTTAGCAAAGGCCCTACTGCGCATGCACACAATGGGGGTCATTTACTAAGGGCCTGATTCGCGTTTTCCCGACGTGTTACCCGAATATTACCGATTTGCGCCGATTTCCCCTGAATTGCCCCGGGATTTTGGCGCACGCGATCGGATTTTGCCGCATCGGTGCAGGCGTGCACGCGACAGAAATTGGGGGCGTGGCCGAACGAAAACCCGACGGATTCGGAAAAACCACGCATTTAAAAAAAAAAATCTGTCGCGAAGCTTGCACTTACCTTCACTCAGCCCGGCTCGGTGAACTCCAGCGCATTCCGATGCTTTTCAGCACAGCAGCGCCACCTGGTGGACGGCGGAGGAACTACCTTAATAAATCCTGGCCGGACCCGAATCCAGCGCAGAGAACGCGCCGCTGGATCGCAAATGGACCGGGTAAGTAAATCTGCCCCAATCTCCTGGAGTGCTACAAGGATGTCATGGCAGTGGGAAGGTTTGGGAGGATGAAGGTTGGGCTGGTAAAATTGTGCACATGGCCCTCCCCTTTGACTGTGCATGCGCTGCGGTAGTCACCATCCGTAACCCACTGCCCACATGTAGTTTGTGTGAGGGGCTCCGCATCACTTTGTTTTTGAGAAGCCTAAAATAGCTTTAAAAAGGGTAGAAATCAAACCATTTTTTTTTTAAATCATGTATTCCGTGCCCCACACTTTAAAAATTTGTTTTACTAGTATCCCATGCGGTAAAACCAGAAACAGAAACAAAATTTTCATGCAAGACAAATCGGGGAGCGTGCAGTCTAATGATGCGACTGATTCGGACTGAGCGCAGGATTCAAGTTTCAGATTGTGTCGCAAGACAATGCACTTACATGCACCGGGAAGAAGAAGGTGAACTCTGAAAATCCATAAATAAATGTGGCACTCTGAATTCCTCTTTGTGAATGAAAAGATTAGCATGACAGTAAATTTAAAGGGATTTTCCAAAGAAACAAGTTAGGCGCTATCAATGGGATAGGGCCTAACTTGCTGATCAGTGATGAGACCCCATAGATCACAAGAATGGGGGTCCTATGTACCCCTACAAGACCCCTCGTTGCTCCCTGAGATTAGTGGAGCAGCCAGTTGTGCATCTCTATGGAACTGACTGCAGAGTTCGGGGAGAAAGGAGGGGTCCGACTAGGGTACATCAGACCCCCAGTTCTCATGATCTGTGGGTGTCTCATTACTGAGACTAGGACCGGCACCAGCACTTGTGCCAGAACTGTGGGGGGCCACATAAGGCTGCACATAAGGAATCCATGGGTAAGGGGGGTTGTATCTAATAAATCCATAGTGGGTGAGGGGGTTTAACATAAAATAACCATGAGGGGGCTGTTTGGGATGATAAACAAGGGAATATTTTAGCAAACAGGAGTTTTAGTTTCTGAATTTTTAATGCATGTGAGTTCACTTCAAAGGGGCCTACAGAGGCTCTGTCATCCAGGGGCCTACTGAGAACTGGAGCCGACTCTGACTGTGACCCTATCAGAAAATTAGACCTCATCCTATGGCTAGGGTCTAACTTATTTTGTGGGAAAACCCCTTTAAGACTATGGAACAGATCTATCAGGGCTTGTACACTAGTTTTCTAGCGACCTAAAATAATTAAAGGTCCTAGCTCAAAGATAAATGGGGATGAAGGGGGCTGTGCCGGGCAGTGGGGCGTTCCAGCCTCGTGTATGCCCACTACCTATAGCCTGCACCAGAAACTGGTGCGATTCTATGCCAGTCCAGGCGTAGAATTACCCATCAGTGGACATATCCGAAGGCCAAAGATATCCACGACTTCAGACTCTCGGATACTGCGCAGTCACGTAGCCTTCGCGTTACATAATCTTTCTAGTACATCCACCTGTCGCATCCATTGGAAGCCCTTACGACCTTAGATGATGCAGCGCTCTTTCGCGTTCTCAATCTTGATTGAGCATTGATCCATAAAACAAAAAAAATCGGATACTTTAGACGACGAAAATTGCGGTAAAAGTGAGCGGATTGCACTTCAGCAGGACACAGGAATATTCCGCGAGAGAAAACATTGCAGACGACTATCCGGGCAGCTCGCCAGCTCCTCATTCAGAATATTTAGATTGAAATGAATTCTGTATAAAAACGAGGAGGGAGAGAAGAGGTAAAATCACTGGATGAGAGTGCGAGCCAATAACCGCGTGCGTCATCTCATCTGTCCCTTTTTCCTCAAAGGACTGTATTAAAATCATGGACACAGCCAGGCAGAATACTGGAGAGAGCAGATGTCCCCACTCAGCAGGTCAGCGGGAAAGTCACACACATAAACATGTCCCTTAAAGTTTCCCCAGATGAAGCCTTAGATGAGAGTTTGTTTTTCGTTTACTGCCGGGATTTGGGTTGAGAAAGTTGCATATTATTGTACGATATTCTAATATTCTCTTCTTATTGCCGTTAGATATTGCTCTGGGATTTGGAATTGCAAATAATCTTGCTGCTTGAGTCTCGTTATTACGATTTAGTTACAATTTCTGGAATTTTTAACTCTGAAGGTGATGGCGGCGCAGGCGATGGTGGGTTTTACAGAGCTAGGTAACAACTACTACGGGGCTTATGATAGAGGAGGAGACGGGCTCTTAAAGGGTTTTGCCCATAAAAGAAAGTTCTCAAATTTTCATCCCCTAGTGATGTTTACACAATAAAAATCAATTTTAACCCCTTACTTTACAATTTTAGGTTACATTCACAAGGCCGAATGGGGGACGTATATACGTTTGATGTATATACGCCATATAAACGTCCCCCATAGATGTCAATGGGCTCACATATATCGCTATCGTGAGTGGCGGGGGTGAGTGGCGCTCACCCGCTCCTCCTCTTCCAGTGGCGGCCATGTGCCCGCCATGCTGCGGTACGGCGGGCACACGTTCGCGAGACTGTAGCCTTACTCAGTTTTGTTTCTATTTTAGCTCCCATCACTCAGAGGAAAGGAGGTCCCTGGAGCTCCAAAACTGACTACCTGCCACCCTGCACCCCTACCATCTATCTTTACCCCAAACCGCCACCTCCGGTTCAAGGGCACCATTAAGTGCAGCAATGGCCATCTCCATTACTTTTTCCACTCTCTGGAGCACCACCCAGCGGGAGCCCAAACGGCCATCCCCCAGGCGGCCCCCAAATTAAATAGGTGAGCCCTATCCACCTGGTATCTTTTTACCCCCCACTCCACCATCTCCAAGGACCTTGCTCCTCCCTCACCTCCTCCCCTCAGCTGCCATGACATAAAAGACCCCCCTCTCCCCCTTCCCTTGTTATTAAATAGGGCGCGTGGGACCTTTCCTGTGTCTCAAAAATGGCTGACAGGTCCTCTCCTGTTATGGCCCCTAAGGAACACCCCCTGACAACTCCCGCTCTTGCCCCGTTCCTCCCCCTGACTACTAATTCCTCCCACCAGGCTGCGTCATGTCGGCCTCCTCTAATCTTCGGAGGTCCGGGCTCTCCTGGATTGTGGTGAAAAATTGTGACTTTCCCGCTGAATCCGGGACAGTTGGGAGATTGGCACATTAGTTGGTGAATGCGCTGATTGGCAAGAGAGAGAGAGGCCGCGCATGCTCCCTATGGGAACAGAGGAGAAGACAGTAGGAAACTGGGCAGGGAGGAGCACCGAGAACAAAGCCGGAGCAGAACCCACCCGGCTGTGCTACATTTCCTATGAAGGATATTATAGATTGTTCCTCCAGTGATTCTTATATATTACAATATCCTCGAATATTCTCATCCTCTTATGTTCATCATTTGCTGAACGGATCCAATTTTAGTCACCGAAAGCTGAGCCTTAGGGCCTCACGATTTGGGCCTCTTCTCGGCAGTGCCAATTGGCCGCGCAGTTTTAATTAATGGAGCGATGATACATTCATTACACGAGGTTACTGTGAGTAAGAGGGACCTCAGTATTTCCAGGGATGATGGCGATGGTATATCAGACGCCTGCAATGAGATGAATCTGCTGGCTCCATGTAGATGTGATGTATACGAGAGACAACATGTTCCACTGAGGCCAATCTGAAGTCATCATCATTATTGGTTACTATGGGAAAATGATGATAACCGGCATTTCATACATCTGGAAAGACGAATGATAACCCCTTATACCCCACAACAACATAGCAGCACCATCCAGAGACTTAGATGCTAGCAGTCTTGTATAGTAGAAGTACTTTCTTGATCTTAGCCATTTGGCTACAATAATTAAAAGAGTGAAAGATTTAAAGGTGTCAGAATACTTTCCGTACCCACTGTAGATACAATATAGATAGAACGTTGGATACAGGATATGTGATACAGTAGATGGACACAGATCATTGTCTCGGATTGATATGACCCAGTGTTGCTCTGTATTATCCTGACTCGTGCTGTTATCTATGTGTCATGCACATTTCTCCCTCTTCTTGATATTGGGCACGGAGCGGAACGCATGTAACCTGATTTACAATTGATGGAATATTCGGAAATACTTTCCTCATGGTTTATCACAGCGGTGCCCTGATTATAAGACCGGACCCCTAGAGGTGGGCAGACATCTGCATCTACCATGGAAATTCTGCTTCACCTAACAAGTAATCCGCAGTCGCCAGCTTCCGGTCACATTGTAATATTTACCACTTTGAAGACCGTGATGTGGAATTCCCTCATCAATCTCCATTTTATTATTCCTTATCTTTCTGTCTGGAAAGTTCTGTGTGTTTCTAAGAATAATTGACTGGTGTTTTATAGATTTGATTATCGGTATACAGTTTTATGAAGTGTTGGAGCACCAGTGCATGATGCCGCCCACGACCTGGGGCACACGCCGGATCCATCAGGAGGTTCTGACCCTTCTACATCACTGACCTGGTGAAGAATTGCACTCTAGCCTGTGCCTACACCGGCACAGAATATAGGCAATGTGCAGACACGGCACCACCCCCACCGCACCCACCAGCATAGAGGGAGGAGTATTAGTAATTCCCGCCTCTGCAGAGTCGTATCAGCATATAATCCCCCTTCCCAAATGATCAATCTATAATCTGTATCTATAATCTGTCCATAGAATTACATTTTTATGAAAGAAGAGTTTTTAGCGGTGACGGGCCATGCCGTGGGCCATTGCGGGGCGTTCTTGCCTTGCACCTGTGCACTGCCTGTAGTCTGCTTCCGCCTGGGGCCTCCTGATAGAACCAGCACACGCCAGGGTGAGGGGGCACCGTCATAGGCTGGTGCACTTAGCTCCAGCATACGATAGAAGTACCCCAAAAACTATACAATTATGGGCGCATGTATCTCAGTCCTGCAATTTGTGCCTCAATTTTTCTTGGGCTGTTTTTGTTATTGCGTTGGGGTTTTTTGGGGGGGCAGTTTTACTTCAATTAAAATTGTGCTCTTTTTGGCACAACTAACACAGACAGTTTCCAACACCTAGTGGGGACTGGAATGTATTTGCACATTTTTTGCGACTTTTTTTTGGGTCGCAAATCAGTGATAAATCATGAGCCAACATGTGCCGGCAGGTGCACTTCACAGATGAGTTTGGCACAAAGCACAAAAACCAGTGCGCCACGAGCTTCAGAGGACTGCAAATGCAAAATACACAAAAGAAAAGTAAAAAACGCAAATTAAAAGATACGTCTGCCCTATAAGTTGCAATTCGAGGCAGTTGGGCAGGAAGGAGGTTCAGACACGGGCTATATACGGACCTGCCGAAGAACTAAGATGGGCCCACAACGCCCAGATATTTATCAGGAGGCCAGTGTGGTGTGCCGGCATACAATACATCCTTCCCTCCAGGTAATAAAACATATTGAGGCGCATCTATCATGTGCTGGTGCAATTTTTGGCTGTCAGCTGGGAATTATGCCTATTCCAGGGCTTGTACAACAAAAACCATTAAGTGGCTCCTTGGGACAGTTCTATGTCTATTTCTGGAGGTCTAGTAGCCATCAGATTCATGAAAGTAGCTTTGACCTTTTAATATATGTTCTTATAGTCTACTTTATGTCTGGGATTTTTTTTCAAAAAGTCCCCCCAAAAAAGTCTCAAAATACATAAAAAGTCCCAGCACATAGACCAGCAGGGACTGGAGTAACTATGAGACTTTTTATGGGACTTTTTTTAAAAAAAAACTCCCCATCATACGCTGCCGCACATAGCGCCTGCATACAATAAATCTCCCCAAAAATCTTTTGATGCCCTCCTGTCGCAGATGAATACGAAACATAAAAAACTTTGCGACTTTGTGCAGAGATTTCCTTGATTTTTCTACTGTAACTTTTTAGGATAAAGAAGAAATGGTCTGAGAAAGACGACTAAACCTTTTCCCCCAGAAATAATGGTGCTGTAGGGATGAGCCTCTGACTCTACTTCCATTATATCCTTCAATAGAAAAGCGTTTTCTGTGCATTGTCTTCCGATTTCTAAGGCTGCGACGTCTTCATGTGGAATAAACCTTCTGTGCGTCGTTGTTTAACTCCTAATATTCCTGTCATTGTTTCCTAGGATAACGTTGACCTTGGTGACTTGATGTTCTCTCTCTGTTATCTCCCGACTGCCGGAAGACTCACCATCACTATCATCAAGGCAAGAAACCTCAAGGCGATGGATATCACAGGGGCTTCTGGTGAGTGATCAGGGGGAACGCTAGAGAATAGTCTACTGAGGGTCTCATGGGACTAGAAAGACACAATCATTGATGTGAGATAAATAGGATTATAGATAGGAGAAAGATATGAGATAGATAGATAGATAGATAGATACTGATTGAGATAGATGATGATGATGATTTAATGGATAAGGAGCCCGTGGTGGTGACAGCCGTATCCAGGGATTAGACGGAGGCAACGTTGTGCAAAATAACTCATGGTACTTTATTGAACAACAGCAGGCAACAGGCCTAGACGGTCTCAGAACAGATGCCGGATTACTGGAGTGGTCATGGAGAGTGGTCCTCAGAAATAGGACACCAGCCTGGTAGCAGATGCAGGCTGGGATGGAGCTGTGTCCAGTTGTGGAAGCTGCAGGCTCTGGTCCTGAGATTAGCTAAGTGTCAGTCCTGATGGTGGACTGAACACTGTCTCTCTCTTCACTCTGTATCCTGGGAAGAGGATCTGCTCTCTAGGGAGAGCTGGTGGTAAAGACCTGAGGCCCCTCCCTGTCCAGGGGTTTTATTATCCTGGTCAGGCGGTGGCTACCTCTCCAATCACACTCCAGTGTACATTGTAGAAACATCATTGGTTGACAAGATCACATCCAATTAACCATTGCCTGTTCAGGCTGGATCTACAGAATTACCTCTGACTTACTGCACTACCCCTTAGGCGAGTTAGGATGAAATGGAAAGTCGGGTTTCCTTCACAAAATGTATGTGACCTATAGATCGGGTGCAGTGGTAGCACACGGCCGAGGGGTTACTGTACTGACAGCTTCCTGATACACCTAACCCCGCGCCTCTGTCTCCTAGATCCCTATGTGAAGGTGTCCATAATGTGTGAGGGGAGGCGGCTGAAGAAGAGGAAAACATCGACCAAGAGGAACACGCTAAATCCCGTGTATAATGAAGCCATAGTATTTGACGTCCCGCCAGAAAACATCGACCAGATCAGTCTGCTAATAGCGGTGATGGATTACGACCGGTGAGATATTACACTGAGCTCCCAGCTATCAGTGACGTACAGTATTACGTTACAGTTATAATATCCCCCTCAACTTTAAAGGGGACCTTTAACCACCTCCATCAAAACCAACTCTTTGCACCCTTGCATCCTAGATGCCGCTCCACAGATTCTGACGTAGTTGGAATTTTCTCTGTAGCCCCAACGGATCCGGAGTAATCACTGTAATTACTTCTACATCTCTACTGACAAATGGGTGGAGTCAAGTTTTCGGCTTCAGTCCAGGAGCACCCATCTGACAGTAGAGAGTGTATTGAAGGAAATCTGACATTTGATTTCATGCATTATGAACCAAACATACCTTGAGAATGCTGTAGCTACACTGATGCAGAAACATATCTTGTTAAATCCCTGAAGTGAGTGGTTTTCCTGAAAAAACTATTATAAAATGATGATAATGAGGCTCTGTTCCTCCTGTGACTACCCTGGTGCTTCTCCTCTTTCCCTAATTATACACTGCTCCAGCCTTGTCCTGCCCAGCATAAGCCGAGAATATGTCATCACTGTGTTGTCCCTGACAGACAGAAGTAATCAATCGCTGCACCATCCCCCAGCTGCTGTGTATGAGTCATCCAGCTCAGGTTGATTAGTCCTGTCTGGACAGTTCAGGAACCTCCGCGTGTAATGTATTTATGTAGGCACCCACCTTTCCCAAAGTCCTGAAACCACTTGGAGCAGGGATTAAACAAGATATGTTTCAGCATCAGTGTAGCTACAGCATTCTCAAAGTATGTTTGGTTCACGATGCATAAAAGCAAATGGTAGATTTCCTTTAAACATTGTATAAAACAATTGAAACAGAACAAAGCTGATTATGCTCTCAGGTGGGTGGTGCTGGCTCCACCCATTTGACAGCTGATTAATGGAAGGTGTCAGGTGTTGGACCCCCGCTAATCCCAAAATACTCCTTTAACATCTTAAAATATCTTTCGTAAAGGGTAGTAGCTAGCTGTTACTTGCCAAGAGGGCGGTTACTATTTATTTTCATAAAACATACAGAAAATATAAAAATGTGGCACATTGGCGCCGGCTTTCACTCAACAGAAATCGGGGGGCGTAGCCATCGGACAACCCGACTGATTCGGAAAAAATGTGGAATTTAAAAATGAATTTGTGTTGCAAGATCAGCACTCACATGCACCAGGAAGAAGAAGGTGAACTCCGGCGGACCTTGGCGCAGCAGTGACACCTGCTGGATATCAGGCGCACGGACCTTATTGAATCCCGGCAGACCCAAATCAGCATCGGAGAACGTGCCGCTGGATCGCGACTGGACCGGGTAAGTAAATGTGCCCCAATGTGTGGTGCTAGTACAACACCGTGCCATCCACAATATGGTGTTCATTCCTGGTAATCCCTGCTCTGAGGTTGGGCCAAGCCTTGATAACCCAGTAGGCAGGGGCGGAGTAAGACTGCCATGGGCCCTGAGCTGTATGAATATTATAGCCCCTACAAGTCTGGAATCACTTCCTACATCTGGTACTAGAATCAGCTTCATGGTGATTGGAGGATGTGTCCCTTCTGCTGCCTTCAATCTGCGTTTTCAGGACCTTTGGAGGACCTTCAAAGGTCCTGAAATGTCTCTTGTGTACATGTGTTTTGAGAGCAGGACCAAATGTACTGGGATTTCATGGGTAAAGATCCTTCTCAGTACAAAATTTGGTGGGTGGACTAGGTGGCTTGGGCCTCCTATAAGGCTTGGGCCCCGGGCTACCATCCACTATTGACAGTACGACCCAGTACTACACAATGGGCGATACTGTGGCTCCAGGGGTGCCAGGTTTTGGACCCTCACAATTCTCATCCTATGGATACTGAACATCATCATTGTCCTTAAAAAAACACTTTTTCTGCTCATATTTCTTAGCCTGGTGTCCACATGTGCAAAAAAAAAATTGTATAAATGTTTTATAAGTGTGAACTGTTACAATGTATTTCATACAGAAAAAAAATTATTTAACATTTTCACAGTGTAGGTCACAATGAGGTCATTGGGGTGTGTCAAGTAGGCAACGACGCCGAGAGCCTGGGCCGGGAGCATTGGAGCGAAATGCTGTCATATCCCAGAAAACCCATCGCCCACTGGCATCCACTTGTTGAGGTAAGACTGGCATCAACTTACCGGCAAACCTTCCCTTTAATTTGTCGTACCATCTAACGATTTGTGGTCATTATACCAAAATTTCCAACCTGGTTTAGTTATTTCTGGACCTGTAGGATAATTCGGGAGAGGAGAGAAGTGAATGGAGATCAAGGCACCAGGCAGTCATCATTAAATCTGTCTGGGTCATCCTGCAGCTTGCAATGTAATAGAAAACCTAGCAGCTGCAGGAGCCACACAAGGAAAAATCATTCATAAACACCTATAGAAAAAGTGTCTCCAAAAACTCCAAGGAATGTAACTCTTTGTCCAAACATGTAGAATTCGGAACCTAAATAAATTTACAGCATTAAGGGATTTAAAAAATGTCTTTGTCAGCATTCTGAATCATTTCAGTACCTTATAAAACTTTATTTCACATTACCTGGCTCCCTACCAGCAGAGTGTGTTGAGGACTGAGGCAGCTGAGGTCGCTGCAGCCTGTGTGTACATGTGTCAGTCTTCTCTCCGCCACACTCATCCAGCTTCCTCCCCACTTCCTGTCATGTGCATTGAGCAGGCAGGAGAGGGAGGGGGATGTTGTGGAGTAGAGGAAAAATTCATGAGGAGACACAGGCACACAGGTTTCAGCTGCACTCCCCCAGGAACTCACCACACGCCGCTGGCAGGGAGCCAGGTAATGTGAATTAAACTTTTATAAAGTATTGTAATGATTCTGAATGCCAACAAAGGCATTTTTTAAAATCCGCAGAGCAGAGGCTATTGGAACCTGTCACTAGGTAAAAATAAAATTGCTGGTGACAGGTTTGCTTTAAGTCTAGCTAAAGTCCATATCGTTAAGAAAGAAATGTAAACAGCTCTAAAGTCTTGTAAAAGCCTTCACAAGGATCACAAGGCATGTTGTTTGCAGTGCAAAAGCTTGGCTGATCCAGTCACACATGGGTACAACATTTGGTGGTTACAGACTCTATTAAAGAAAGAAGTGACCCTCCCACTGCAGCTTCTAAAAGTGACTCATCTCAGGCAAAATATGACTCTTCTCTGCTCATTTTCACATGACATTTGAGGCAAATTTTTTGCATAGGCAAACGGGTGAGATTTCACATAGAAGAGGGAATTCTCGAAAGAACATTTCATTCCCTACCTGACGGAGAAGTAGTTTAATATCTGGTTAAGATGTCAGACTCAAGTTATCTGGGGGGAGCAATGTGTCTCCTTATGGGCCACGCACACCTGTTTGCCCTTGTTGCCACATTAGGAGGATGTCCCCTCTAAATGCTTCATCCAATCACAGGCCTTGTAGGGTAATTATAAGGTCTAGTCTGAAAAAAAACAAAAAAAAAATTAAATCCATATTCTATCTATATGCAGAATATCATGCGCTGATAGTAAAACACGTCCCACGCATCTCAGATTAACATATATGGAAATAAAAGGGAAGGTGTCTGCGAGTGAATCACTTTCACAGCCGGGGAATTAGGTACAGATTTTGTTTATTGTGCAGACGTGAGAACAGGATCTGTCTCTGCGATGTAACATCAGCTCATCAGCTATTTTTGTAAACCTCGACTTAGCTTTGCTTTTTTTTTTGCTTTGCCTTTGCAACTTTTTTTTCCCTCTAATTGCAACAAAGTTTTCAAGGCACTTGAAAAAAAAAAAAAAAAAGAGGTGTGGCGAGGGCGGGCAACAGAGGCCAACACCCTCCCATCAAACCACTCCCCTTTAGAGGAAACCACACCCCTTTATGTCCAGCAAGTCATAAAAGTGTCTAAAAACTGTGTAAAATTCTTGGAACAAGACATGTTAGTCCAATATTGGCACAACTTTTGATGTTTGTTGTCTTTGTTGTTCTTCAATGACCTCAACTACGGTCCAACAATGGAAATATCTATAGAAGATGAAATCTTGCTCAAAGTCTCCAGAAACCCTTAGCAGCTAAATGGGGTAAGTGATTCTTATCGGTTCTCCAATGAAGAACAGTCTAAGAATGTATCAATTGAAGGGAACTTATCATCAGGTTTTCACTATTGAACCTAATGACGGGTTCCCACAGAAGTCAACTCACTTTTTTTCCATTCAGTTTTTATTCTAAAAACCCAAAGCTTATATATTTGTTAAAGGACATCTACCACCAGGATAAAGAATTGTAAACCAAGCACACTGACAAACTGGTGAGTGCCCCCTCTGGCAGGTTCTGCTTTTCTTTTAGCTTCTTAGCACCTTGTTTTTACAATAAAAAGGTTTCACAAATTATGCAAATGAGCCTCATGGGCTCCATACTCTATAGATGTTAATGGAGCTTAGAGCCCCAAAGGCTCATCTGCATAATTTTTAAAACTTTTTTTTATTAAAAACAAAGGCATATGAAGCTACAAAAAGAGCAGATCCTGCCAGAGGAGGTGCACACCAGTATATCAGTGTGCTTGGTTTGCAATCTTTCATCCTGGTGGTAGATTTCCTTTAAATCAGTTTTTAAAAAGTAGCTGGCACCTTGACAGCGGACTCCCCAAGTCTCAAAGGGTTTCCTCTTCTCTAACGTCCCCCTCCATCACCTCCCTCATTCCTCCCTCCCTCAGGAATGAGGGAGCTGAGAGAGACGTTGGCCGAGTCACACAGTGACTCACTGAAGAGAATTCCTGAGGGAGAGGGGAATGAAGGAGTTGAGGGAGACATTGGAGAAGAGGAAACGAGCCCCTTGAGACTTAGGGAGTCCGCTGTCAAGGTGCCAGCTACTTTTTAAAAATGTATTTAATAAATATATGAGCTTTGGGTTTTCATCATAAAAACTGAATGGTGAAACAGTGAGAAGACGTCTGTGGGAACCTGTCATAAGGCAGGTTTGTTTCAATTGATACATTCTTAGACTGTTCTTCACTGGAGAACCAGTAAGAATCGCTTACACCAAACTGTGATATTCCTCAGGGAGGGGGGATGAGGGAGCTGAGGGAGGCTGCGTCACGGTGACTCACTGTAGGTAAATCCTGAGAGAGGGGGGAATGAGGGTACAATACTGAGGGAGACTTTGGAGAACAGAAACCACTCCCCTTTTTATAATAACAACTGGAAATAGGAAACATTGAGAAGACTTCTCAGGGTCAGGGTCTCAGGGTCATTAGATGTAATGGTGAAGTCCTGATGTCAGGTTCCCTTTACAAAGTCTTTATTTTCTTGACAAGAAGGCACTTTATGGTTGCAGATACAATGAATGGTCCTACAAGCTTAATTGTTACAGAACACAATGGGGGTCATTTACTAAGGGCCCGATTCGCGTTTTTCCGACGTGTTACCCGAATATTTCCGATTTGCGCCGATTTTCCCTGTATTGCCCCGGGATTTTGGCACACGCGATCGGATTTTGGCGCATCGGCGTGTGGCCGAGCGAAAACTCGACGGATTCGGAAAAATCCGGGAAAAATCGCGGGACTCGCGCTTATCTACACCAGGAATAGGCGGGTGAATTTCAGGGCATTCCGGCGGGTCTCGGGGAACTTCAGCGCAGCAGCGCTACCTGGTGGACGTCACTACCTTAGTGAACCCCGGCCGGACCCAAATCCACCGCAGAGAATGCGCCGCTGGATCGCGAATGGACCGGGTAAGTAAATCTGCCCCACTGAATCCATGGCCACCTTCTTCCTATGTGGTGCCCATTTCAAAATCTTTCAATTCCAAAGCCACAACCGTCTCTATGTACTAGATGTTCCCATTCTTATACTACACGATTGCGTCCAGATGACAGGTTCTCACAGATAATTGATATCATAACCTTCAGAGTCTGACAGATGTAAGAGAAGGCAATTAGATGAGATTGTGACCCCCAATTTCTGTAGGGCAGAGATGGACAATACACTCCGTAGGCCATACAACAAAACAAATGTCTTCAGAAAATCCAAGGTAAATATCAAGCTCCGTCCATTGTTTTGAGTGATTATCCCTCCACGATATAATCTTATTGACAGCTGCTCCACCATCCTGGGAATAGAATTGGCCTTTACCGGCCCAAATGACAGGTTTCATAGACGTAATTATAATGTAGTTTGTCGGAAATACCTTTGAGATGAATTCAACCAGGTCAGATGTGAAATGAGGAAATCAAGACCATGCATCCTGGGCCACCAATTCTAGAACATGTCAAACTGGGGTATCTTGGGCCCAAAAGATGAAATTATAAGGGGTTCCCCCTTCATCATCCTCCAGATCCTAATAGAGCCTAGTAGCCTTCAAATTCGGTTGCCTTCTCCTGGATCTCAGAGGGTCCAATATGAGGTTAGACCCAGGGTCCACCAAGGTTTAAAGTCCAATGTTACCTCCAGGATCAAATTTACCATTTGGGGCAAGCCATACAAGTACCGTTTTTTAAAGTTGGTTAGAAGTTTGGTGGTATCTAACAGGATAGGCGACCATTAGTGGTCCCAACAATGGTAGTCAATTATGAGACATGGTTGCTCATGTTTTCGTCTTCTCTATTCAAAATCTATGGGTCTGACCAAGATACTGTCGCTGAACTCTGTATTTGGCTTTATCCTTCAATCCAATTTTGCCAAATGTTGAAATAATGACCCTTGTAACTCGTGATTGTGGTCTAGTCCTGTATTGGGACTCCTTGTGATTGTGGGGCAATCCTTCTAGTTTATGATGTAGACTTTTTGACCTGCAGGACCTATTGGACCTTGTATAATAAGAAGGGGGTAGATGTCCTGGGATTCAACCTACTTGAGAACCTCAAATACTCATCGATATCTTACGAGACAAAACCAAGACACAAGTTTGGTCTTCCTGAGACTGTACATAAGACAAATATGAAGTCATTCTGGTGTCAGGTAGCTGCCGGTAAAGGCTTTATGAGTACATATCCTATACACAATATTAATCTATCCCTTTTTGTACCTAGTGGTCAGCACAAAATGCAGCGACGGGCAATGGATCGTGCAACTCTCTGAAGGGTCCACCATCTCCGTGAACGGATGAATACTTCCCGTGAAGGTCAAGCTTATAATATGGAATCTTAAGGAGCGCTGCTTTCACGCACTCCTGCGTCCCCTCAAGCCAGAAGGAAGGAACATGGACACTAGAAGATTCAAAAAAAAAAGGAACATGTATGATATCTGGTGCCAAGAAAAGTTGCTAGAAGTTGTTCTACGCCATGGCTACCACATAGTTCATAGCGGTCAGCCTTGGAAAACCCGTAACCGAGCCATGATGTGTGCATCTATTCTGCTGCGCAGGTTTTCATGGATGTTCCTGAGTGTACGTTTCTCGTTATTTTGTTATTTTTTTCCGTTCCTCCCCATCTTTTCCTTTCCACTTGATGATGACATCACTAGATTTGGAATGTTTTTTCAATGGCATGCTGCTTAGATCCACCTCCATAACCTGCTCACGTCATATCAGTCTATGGCCCGTGTTGGTTTTTCTGATGACATTGGTTTATCCACAGGCAACATTGTTCTTTCTTAATTCAGTGTTCTCATTGTTTTCATTATAGTAAAATTCGGAGCCCCCCCCCCTCCTTGACTGATGTTTTTGTTATGTACTTCTGGGGATATGGACTTGCACAGTGTAAGAGGATTTGCAACTATATTGTCCCCCTTTCTATTTTACATAAAGTTGTGGTGGTCAATTTGTTGACAGGAAGTGCGTGAAAAGTCCCTTTTATTTCAGCGAAAGGGACAATGACGTATCTGATCCCTCAGCAAGTAATGGGTTAGGAGATCTAACTTTTGGCTCAATTCCGTAACATATTGGATGAAGGGAAAGTTTTTCCAATGGGAAGTTGTTCATGTAGCAGATCAAAAAAGACCAGAATTGTCTCTGGAATCGATTGCCACAGTATTTCTAAAGAATATCTTTCTGAGAATGTTATTATCTATTTCAATAAATTCTCATATTCCCCGGGAAACTAAAAAAAATTAAGTTTCATCTTTTCTTTTACCTCTAAGTTGGGCAGTTCCTTTCTTATGCCTTCTACAAATTCATAAGTAGAGATGAGGGGACCCGATGGTTGGGTTCGGTGTTTAGGTACGGCCACCTGATCCAAATTTTCCCGGATTGGTGGTCGAACAGCCAATCCGGCAAATTGACGCCCCTAGAACTAGCCATGGCTAGTTCCTAGGGCGTTAAGTTGCCACATTGGCTGTTCAGCTGCCAATCCGGCAATAAGTCTGGGTCAGGCAGCCAAGTCGGAACACTGAACCCGGCCAACGAGTCTGCTCATCATTATTCATAAGTCGATAGCCAAGTGGGTGTTGCCAGTTGGGGGCGGACGCTGCACAATGTGATGCTGTCCAATCAGTGCTGACAGTGTAAGACTGTCTGTGGGCATGCCCTCTACTAGTAACACCCACTTGGCTAATTACTCATTGCTATTTCATGGGGAATACAAGTAATTGCTACATCCAACATTACGAGAAAAGCGACGTTCTTCTATAAAGCGGTCTTACACATCTCTTGGCCGTTGCCCTTTAAAGTGAACCTTTCATTGGTTTCCTCACTGTGCAGGTCCACTCCCATGTTATTCTTTGGAAAGTCTTTTAAAAAAACCGCTTGGCATCGAAAGCGTGTCCTGATATACTGTGTCGTAAATGGTGCATGTTTCATCCTCATACGAGATATGAAAGAAAATATACTGTACCGTCAAAGATTTTCCTAAATTTTATATAAAGTGTAAATCTTATAACACAAGTTCCATGTCTGGTGTGTTCTTTATGGAGACCTAGTCTGTACAAATCACCTTGTTCTTAATAAAAAAAAAAGGATGGGAAGATGGAGTTATTCACTGCAGGAGAGGATGATGTAATCCCTGGGTTATGACTAAAGGCAGAATAATCAATTACTGCACCATCCCCCAGCTGCTGTGTATGAGTGATCCAGCTCAGGTTGATTAGTCATGCCTTGACTAACCTCCATTTGTAATTACAAGCTCTGTGTCTAATGTGTTGATCTAGAGTGGTTTTGTGAACCCACCACGAGGACCTCAGGACCATAAGCCACCATCTACAAGGTCATGATAGACGATACTATGTTAGAGGGGGAGCTGCTATTCTGGAGTCACCCAGGAGTGAATGGAGCCAAATCGGGACAACTATTCCTCCTGAATCCCCATACACATACACCCTCAGCTCAGCCAAGTATGCATGTGTTTAAAATGGAGAGATTGGATGCATCTGATAGCAACTTTGTTCCTATGCGACAGAAGCATTGAACATTGAATATCACCATTGTACATTTGCCAAAATATGCAAGTGACACTCCCCTGACCATCTAAGGACCTGCTTACCAACTTCCCCATCCCCTAAATCAATCAGAAGATCCCACTAATTCCAAATACAGGTATTTATATCAAGAAAGGGAATCCAGTGACCCCCCATTCCGCAGCCCAGCTGAACGGAGGAAAAGAAAGGAAGAAGATCAATTGAGTCAAGAGGGAAGAGTCAGGAGGCCCTAAAACACAAAATAGACGCCAATATTACTTGAATTTCGGGGCCTGAAATAGGCGGTGGAGTCAGGGGCTCTTATCCTGACTATAGGTAGTGCTGGTCATGCAACTAAGTTCCGTTCATCTCTATACAGCGGAACTACAAAACCAGCAAATACTGCGGTCAGGTGTGGCGCTCTTTTAGCTGGTAATTCACTTGAGTTCCAGCTGGAAATCTTGGTCCATGCGTAGGTCAGATACTGGCAACTCTGTGATGCTAGGAGTCCTGCCTCCCTACTGGGGGACTGTTCTGTATTCTAATCATGCTTTCAGTACAGGGTAATAGTCATGTGGGAAGGCAGGACTCCTAGCATCATAGAGGAGTCCAGGTCTATATCTGGCCAAAACATTAACCAAGTTTTCAAGTTGTAACTAGGTCCATATGTTGGTTGTGTACTGACCCGGACTACTTTATGATGCAAGGAGTCCTACCTCGCTGATAGGTGACTATTCTGTATTGTAATCATGCTTTCAGTACATGCTAATAGTCATGTGGGAAGGCAGGACTCCTAGCATCATAGAGGAGTCCAGGTCTATATCTGGCAAAATTATAAACCAAGTTTTCAATAGACCCATATGTTAGTTGTGTACTGACCGGGACTACTTTATGATGCAAGGAGTCCCACCTCACTGATAGGTGACTATTCTGTATTGTAGTTATGCTTTCAGTACATGCTAATAGTCATGTGGGAAGGCAGGACTCCTAGCATCATAGAGGAGTCCAGGTCTCTACATGTCCAAAACATAAACCAAGTTTTCAATTTGTAACTAGGTCCATATGTTGGTTGTGTACTGACTTGGACTCCTTTATGATGCTAGTAGTCCCACCTCACTGATAGGTGACTATTCTGTATTGTAGTTATTCTTTCAGTACATGCTAATAGTCAGGTGGGAAGGCAGGACTCCTAGCATCATAGGAGAGTCCAGGTCTATATCTGGCCAAAACATTTTCCAAGTTTTCAAGTTGTAACTAGGTCCATATGTTGGTTGTGTACTGACCCGGACTACTTTATGATGCAAGGACTCCCACCTCACTGATAGGTGACTATTCTGTATTGTAATCATGCTTTCAGTACATGCTAATAGTCATGTGGGAAGGCAGGACTCCTAGCATCATAGTGGAGTCCAGGTCTATATCTGACCAACACGTAGCCCAAGTTTTCCAGCTTTTGGTCGGTTACGTACATGACCACCAAACCTCTGTATTGTCCTATAGACATACATTATAGTCACACCACGGCAATCGGCGCCATATTACAAAGCCAGATCTTCCTTCTTCACCACAAAACGATCTGTACATTGGATTCCACATCCATCACATTTAATTATCACTTAATTTCATCTTTCAGAAATGACAAATACAATAAAATTGAGAAAGAAATCTCTTCTCCGATAAATTCAGACGGCGACGTCCTGGCAAACATCCCAAATATAGAACGTGGCCGTATATATATTCCTCATCGTGTCTGTCATCTAGAATGTGACACATTGCAACGAGCGTGAAATAGTATCCGATGACCGGGGAGTATGGATAAGTATTCTGACAGCACGGAAACCTGTAAATTAATTGTATCCAGGGGCACAGGCGCTTCATTATGTCACTGGCGAGGAGCTAATTATGGCTGTAGATCTTCCATGCTATATTCACTGTAGACGTAGTTAATTGGAAGCCGCATGTATGTGTTACAATGTGTCAGTAAATCCTCAGGCTACATTCAGTGACTTAAAGGGAAATGGACAACATTTGGATGAAACATTTTGAAATGCTCTATTGGGCACATTTATGAAAACATGAGTAAGTTCTGCCTTCCGAAGACCCCCCACTCCCCACCCCATCTTTCTTAAAGGACCAGAATGAAGTGAGCAACGTAGGTTATTGCCAACTTTGTGCATACCTTATGATTTAATCTTTCTCCTTACCCATAATGCATCTTAAAAGAAACCTACTATTTGATTTGATGCATTAGGAAGCAAACATACCTTGAGAATGCTGTAGCTACACTGATGCATGATCATATATTAGTTAATCCCTGTGCTGAGTGGTTTTGCAGATAAACCAATTATAAAATTATGATAATGAAGCTCTGTGGCTTCTATGGCTGGTTCAGCGCTTCTCCTAGCATGTGAGTTATTCACTGCAGGAGGGGATGATGTAATCCCTGGGTTGTGCCTGAAGGCAGAATAATCAATTGCTGCACCATCCCCCAGCTGCTGTGTATGAGTGATCCAGCTCAGGTTGATTAGTCATGCCTTGACAAAGCTCTATGTGTAATGAAAAGCTCCGTGTGCAATGTGTTTAGGTGTGGTAGGCAGCCAGCCTGACTCAGCTTTCCCAAGGTCCTGAATTGTTTTTTCAACACTCCTCTCAGGGGTTAACAAAGATATGATCCTGCATCAGTGTAGCTACAGCATTTTCAAGGTATGTTTGCTTCATAATGCATCAAATCAAATGGTAGGTTTCCTTTAACCATAAGAAGTTTCTCTGCTCTGAGTTTTATCTAGATATGTGACACGTCTGGAAACTTTTGTTACCGGATTCCAACTGCCGAGTCTCAGTGATGCAGCTTCAGCCTCCTTTCTGTCATAGGTTTCTCTCCGTCAGCTCTTACAAGCAGGAGGTAGGGGAGTGAAATTGTATTCCACAAGAAATCAAGCTGGGCTGCCACAAAAGGAGGGACGGGGCATTTTGTGCAACTAAAGAGATACAGAGACTATGGAGATAGTTGATGGGTTCATGGTGAAGAAGTTAAATTACCTTTACGACAGAAAGACTTGGTGGCAAGTAGAAGAGTTCATATGACGTCTTCTATAGACCTGGAGCTCTTTCAAGGAGGAGCCATGTAATATAAAACTGTATCTCATAGGAGGTGATTCTTCATGGAACACTCACAGATTATAAAGACGAGCAGTGTGAAGTTATATGTCATTGGATACACTGGAGAATCTGCACACAGCACTTATAGATAGTATAGAGGTATTGTGATGCCATATGTCATAGGATACACTGGAGAATCTGCACACAGCACTCACAGATAGTATAGAAGGGCAGTGTGAAGCCATATGTCATAGGATACACTGGAGAGTCTGCACACAGCATTGTTTTACTGGGGGGGAGTGTTGGACAGAGCCTACATTGGCTTTGCACATCCAGTGGTGACACTTTACTGGCTTACACACTTAGCCACTCGTTATACCTAGTCTTTGAGTGCTGTGTGCAATGTCCTCCAGTGTATCATGCATATGAACTGGCACACATGACCTCTTAACTATCTGTGAGTGCTGTGTGCAGAGTCTACAGTGTTATCCTTATGAGATGTAACACACACTCCTATACTATCTGTGAGTGGTGTGCAGGCTCTCCAGTGTATCCTATGACATATGGTTCACACTGCCGTCCATACTATCTGTGAGTGCTGTGTGCAGGCTCTCAGTGTATCCTTGACATAGCATTCACTCTCCTTCTATATGTAGTGAGTGGTGTGTGCAGACTCTCCAGTGTTTCCTATGCATATGGCATCACAATGCCTTATACTATCGTGAGTGCTGTGTGGAGACTCTCCAGTGTATTCTATGACATATTGGCTTCACACTTCTCTATACTATCTGTGAG
>CM033647.1:154054292-154065608 GCA_019512145.1 Engystomops pustulosus
TGGAGAATCTGCACACAGCACTCACACATAGTATAGAGGTAGTGTGAAGTTATATGTCGTGGGATACACTGGAGAGTCTGCACACAGCACTCACAGATAGTATAGAAGGGCAGTGTGAAGCCATAAGTCATAGGATACACTGGAGAATCTGCACACAGCACTCACACATAGTATGGAGAATCTGCACACAGCACTCACACATAGTATAGAGGTAGTGTGAGGCCATATGTCATAGGATACACTGGAGACTCTGCACACAGCACTCACAGATAGTATAGAAGGGCAATATGTCTGCACTGGTGTTCAGGTCTTTACTAACCAACCTTTGGCGTCCAAACTTGACAAAGAGACTTCTCCACCGAATGATGACGGATATCATATAACCTGCAAGGTCTACAGATGTAAGAGGAATGGTCATTAGAATGAATTGATAGACCCCATTTCTGTAGGGACAGAATGCCAATACAAACTCGAATCAGGCCGTACAACAAAACGCCAATGTCTTCAGAATCCAGGTAATATCGACTCCGTCATGTTTTGAGTGATGATCCCTCACGATCTAAATCTTATTGCACATCATGCTCCACCACATCCTAGGAAAACTAAGGAGAAATTGCCTTTACCGGCCCAAAGGGACAGGCTCTTCATCATGAATCTCATTATGAATGAGATTTAGTCTGGAATACCCTTGGAGACATGAATTCACAACAACCAGGTTACAGATTTGAATGGGAATCAAGACCATGCATCCTGGCCACCATTCTAGACAACATGTACAACTGGGGTAATCTTTGGCCAAAAAGATAAAAGTATCTGAGCGTTTCACACCTTGCGATACAATCCTCCAATCCTAATAGAGCCTGTACCTCAAATTCGGTTGCCTTCCCCTGGATCTCAGAGGGTCCAATATGAGGTAACCCAGGTCCCCAAGTTTAAAGTCCAATGTTACCTTAGTCCAGACCAAATTATACACCATTTGGGGCAGCCACTTATCGAGGTACTAAGGAGTACATTCCACCCGTTTTTTTAAAGTTGGTTCTGAATTTTGAGTGGTATCTACCCTGATAGGCGACCATTAGTGGTCCCACACTGGTAGTCATTATGAGACATGGTTGCTCATGTTTTCGTCTTCTCTATTCAAATCTATGGTCTAACCAAGATACGGTCGCTGAACTCTGGTATTGGCTTTATCCTTCAATCCAATTTTGCCATGTGAAATAATGACCCGCCTTGTACTTGTGGATTGTGGTCTCAGTCCTGTATTGGACTCCTTGATTTGTGGGGCAATCCGTCCTATTTATGATGTGACTTTTTGACCTGCAGGCCTATTGACCCTTGTATAATAAGAAGGGGGTAGATGTCCTGGGATGCAACTACTTGAGGACCCTCAAATACTCCTATCGATATCTTACCGAGAGACAACCCAAACCACAGTTTGGTCGTCCTGAGACTGTACGAAAGAAACAAATTGAATCTAGTCTGGTGTCAGGTAAAAGCTGCCGGTAAAGGCTTTATGAGTACATATCCTATACACTGTTTAATCTATTCCCTTTTGGTGTACTATGTCAGCACACTATGCAGCGACGGGCAATGATCGTGCAACTCTCGTGAGGGTCCCAACATGCTTCCGGAACGGATGATACCTTCCCTCGTGACGCAGTCAAGCTATAATATGGAATTTAAATAGGGCGCTGCTGTTCACGCACTCCGCGTCCCCAATCCAGAAGGAAGGCATGGCACTAGAAGATTCAAAAAAAAAAGGAAAGGACATGTATGAGATCTGGTGCCAGAAAGTTGCTAGAAGTTTTCTACCGCCATGGCTACCAATAGTTCAGCGGCCAGCCTTGAACCCTACCGAGCCATGATGTGTGCATCTATTCTGGCTGCGCAGTTTTCATCTTGGATGTTCCTGAGTGCTACATTTCTCGTTATCTTTTTTTGGTTATTTTTTTTCCGTTCCACTCCCATCTTTCTTTCCACTTGAGTATACATCACAAGATTTGAATGTTTTTTCAATGGCATCTGCTTAGATCCACCACCTCCCATAACCTTGCTCACTTCATACAGCTATGGCCCTGTTGGTTTTCTGAGACATGGTTTATCCACAGGCAAACATTGTTCTTTCTTACATTCAGTGTTTCTCATTGTTTTCACTTATAGTAACAGTTCGGATCCCCCCCCCCCTCCTTTACTATGTTTTGTTATGTACTTCTTTGGGGATATGGGGACTTGCACAGTGTAAGAGATTTGCACCTATAATCGTCCCCTTTTCCTATTTTTACCATAAAGTGTGGGGTCAATTTGTTGACAGGAAGTGCGTGACAAAGTCCCTTTTCTATTTCATGCGAAGGGACAATGGTATCTGATCCTCACAAGAATGGTTAGGAGATCTAACTTTTGGCTCGCTGTCCGTAACATAACTGGATGAAGGGAAGTTTTTCCATAGGGAAGTGTTCATGTCAGCAGATCAAAAAAACCAGAATTGTCCCTGGAATCGATTGCCACAGAAGATTCTAAAGGCGAATATCTTATGAGATGTGTATTATCTATTCAATAATTCTCATTCCCCAGGAAACTAAAAAAATTAGTTTCATCTTTTCTCTTTTTACCTCTATTGGGGCGTTCCTTCTATTAGCCTTCTACTGAAACATTCATAATTAAGATGAGGGGACACCGTGTTGGGTTCGTGTTTATGGTACGGCCACCGTTGATCCAAATTTTCCCCGGATTGTGGATCGACATGCAGCCAATCCGCAAAATTGACGCGCCCTAGAACTAGCGCCATGCTAGTTCCTAGGGCGTAACGTTCCACATTGGGCTGTTCGTGAGGCATCTGCAAGTGCCGTCATAAGTCGGGGTCAGTGGCAGCCAATTCGGGCAACACTGAACCGCCATCGAGTCTGCTGCATCTATTATTCATAATCGATACCAAGTGAGTGTTTGTCCAGTTTGGGGGGCGACCGCTGCACAATGTGATGCTGTCCATCATGCTGACAGTTGTAAAGCTGTCTGTGGCATGCCCTCCCTACAGTAACACCCACTGGGCTAATTACTCAGTTCTATTTCATGGGAATACAGTAATGCGACAAAATCCCATTACCGAAAAGCGACGTTCTTCCTATAAAGCGTGTCTACACTCTCTTGGCCGTTGCCTTTAAAAGTGAACCTTTCCAATTGGTTCCTCACTTGTGCTAGGGCCACTCCATTGTTATTCGTTGGAAGTCTTTTAAAAAAACCGCTTGGCATCGACAGTCGTGTCCTGATTACTGGTCGTAATGGTGCATGTTTTCATCCTCATACGAGATATGCAAAGAATAATATCTGACGTCAAAGATTTTCCCTAAATTTTATATACACGTGTAAATCTTATACACAATTTCCATGTCTGGTGTGTTCTTTGATGAGACCTAAGTCCGTACAAATCACCTTGGTTCTTAATAAAAAAAAGGATGGGAAGATGGAGTTAGTCTCACTGCATGAGAGGAATGGATGTAATCCCTGGGGTTATGACTAAGGCACGAAATCACAGTACTGCAACCTCCCCCGCTGCTGTTGTATAGTGACCAGCCAATGTGGATTGTCATGCCTTGACTAATCCTCCATTTTAATTTACAGCTCTGTGCTATGTGTTGATCTAGAGTGGTCTTTGTGAACCCCCACGAGGACCTCAGACCATAAGCCCCATCCATCTCAAGGTCTGTAGCGATACTATGTGTAGAGGGGAGCTGCTATTCGGAGATCAACCCAGAGTGAAGGAGCCAAATCGGACAACATTCTCCTGAAACCCCATCACATACACCCTCCGCTCAACCATATGGCATGTGTTTAAATGGAGCGATTGGATGTCATCTGATACAACTTTGTCTTCTTGCAACAGAAGCATGAACATGAATATATCAACATTTTTGTACATTAGGCCAAATATGCAAGTACACTCCCCTGACCATCTAAGACCTGCTTACCAACTCTCCCCATCCCCTAAGTCATCAGAAGATCCCTAATTCCAAATACAGGTATTTATTCAAGAAAGGGATCAGTGAACCCCCCCTCCGCAGCCCCATCTGATCGAGGAAAAGAAAGGAGAAGATCACATTGAGTCAAGAGGAAAGTCAGAGGCCCTAAAACCACAAATAGACGCCAATATACTTTGAAATTTTCGGGGCCTGAAATGGCGTGGAGTCCAGGGGCTCTTATCCTGACTATAGGTAGTTGCTGGTCATGTAACAACTATGTTCCGTTCATCTCTATACAGCGGAAACTACACAACAGCAAATACTGCGGTCAGGTGTGCGCTCTTTTAGCTGGTACTATGCACTTTGAGTTCAGCTGGAAATCTGTGTCCATGCGTACGTCATCTGGCCAACTCTGTGATCTATGGATCTCCCTCCGCACTGGGGGAACTGTTCTTGTATTCTAATCTGCCTTTCAGTACAGGTTAATAGTCACTGTGGGAAGGCAGTACCCCTAGCATCATAGATGAGTCCAGGTCTATTATCTGGCCAAACTTAACCAATTCTTCAAGTTGTAATAGGTTCCATATGTGGTTTTGTACTGACCCGGACTACTTATGATCAAGGAGTCCTACCCATCGCTGATAGGTGGACCTATTCTTGTATTGTAATCAATTCTTTCAGTACAGCGCAATAGTCATGTGGAAGTCAGACTCCCTAGGCACTCAAGGAGAATTCCGGTCTATATCTGGCAAAATTAATAAACCAATATTTTCAATAGACCCATATGTTAGTTTTGTGTCACTGACCGGTAGCTCCTTTATATGATGAAAGGAGTTCCCACTCACGATAGGTGGACTATTCTGTCATTGTAGTTATGCTTCAGTACATCTAATAGTCCATGTTGTGGAGGCAGGACTCCTTGCAATCATAGAGTCCAGGTCTCTACATGTCCAAAACATAACCAAGTTTTCAATTGTATACTAGGTCCTTATGTTGGTTGTGTACTGACTGGACTCTATGATGCTAGTAGTCCCACCCTGCACTGATAGGTGACTATTCTTTATTTCATGTTATCTTTTCAGTACAAGCATAAAGTCAGGTGGGACAGCAGGACTCCTAGCATCATAGGAGAGTCCCAGGTCTATATCTGGCCAAAACATTTTCCAAGTTTTCAAGTTGTTAACTAGGTCCATATGTTGGGTTGTGTACTGACCCGATACTTTATGAGCAAGAGACTCCCCCTCACTGTAGGTGGACTATTCGGTATGTATCATCTTTCATACATCTCATAGGCATGTGGGAAGCAGGACTCCTAGCATCATAGTGAGTCCAGGTCCTATATCTGCAACACTAGCCCAAGTTTTCCAGCTTTTGGTCGGTTACGTACATGACCACCAACCTCTGTATATTTCCTATGACATACATTATAGTCACACGCACAGGCATCGCGGCCAGATTACAAAGCCAGATCTCCTTCTCACCACAAACGATTCTGTACTGGGATTCCACATCCATCACTTTTAAGTCTACACTTAATTTCATCTTTCAGAAATGACAAATCAATAAAATTGAGAAGAATCTCTCTCTTTTCTCGATATATTCAGACGGCGACGTCCTGGCAATATCCCAAATAAGAACGTGGGCCGTATATATATTCCTCATCGTGTCTGTCATCTAGAATTGACACTTGCAACAGCGTGAAATAGCTTCCATACCGGGGAGGATGATATAGTATTCGACAGCACCGGAAACCTGTAATTATTGTTATCCAGGGGCACAGGGCGCTTCTTAATTCCACTGGCAGTGAGCTAATTCATGGCTGTAGATCTTCCAGTGCTATATTCACTGTAAACGTAGTTAATTGGAACCGCATGTATGTGTTTACAATGTGTCTAAATCCTCAGGCTACACTTCAGTGACTTTACAGGGAATGGACAAGACAACTATTTGGATGAAACATTTTGAATGCTCTATTGTGGCACATTTAGGAAAACATGAGCATAGGGTTCTCTGCCTTCCGAAGACCCCCCCCCCACCCCACCCCATCTTTTTTTAAAGGACAGATAGAGTAGAGCAACGTAGGTTATTGCCAACTTTGGTGGTCATAACCTTATGTATTTAATCTATTCTCCGTAACCCATAATCATCTTATAAAAACCTACTTTTGATTGATGCATTTAGGAAGGCAAACATACCTAGACATCTGTAGCACACTGATGCATTGATCATATATTAGTTAATCCTGGCTGAGTGGTTTTGCAGATAACCATTATAAAATTATGATAATGAGCTCTGTGCTCTCTATGTCTGGTTCAGCTTCTCCTAGCTGTGGAGTTCTTCACTGGCAGGAGGGATGATGTATCCCTGGGTTTGCCTGAAGGCAATATAATGCAATTGCTGCACATCCCCCAGCTTGCTGTGTATGATGATCCCAGCTCAGTTGATTATAACTCCGTGACAAAGCCTATGTGTAATGAAAGCTCCGTGTGCAATGTGGTTAGTGTGGTAGCAGTCCAGCCTGACTCAGCTTTCCCAAGGTCCTGAATTGTTTTTTCAACACCCTCTCAGGGGTTAACAAGATAATGCATCCTGCATCAGGTCCGCTACACGGCATTTTCAAGGTATGTTTGCTCAATAATGCATCAAATCAAATGGTCAGTGTTCCTTTAAACCATATAAGTTTCTCTGCTCTGAGTTTAATCTAGATATGTGAACACGTCCTGGTGAAACTTGTGTTACCGGATTCCAACTTCCACGCCGATCTCAGTGAGCAGCTTTCAGCCTCCTTTCTGTCAAAGGTTCTCTCGTCACTCTTACAAGGCTAGGAGGTAGGGAGTGAAATGTATTCCCAAGAATCAACTGGCTGCCACAAAAGGATGGACGGGGGCATGTTTGTGCAACAAGAGATACAGAGACTAGAAACGTTGATTGAGAGTTCAGGTGTGATGAGTATTACTGTAGACAGAAAGACTGGTGACAAGTGACAAAGATTCCATAATTATTTTATCCCTGGAGCTACTGCAGAGCCTGTTAAAACGTGCGCTATCACAAAAATGGAGGGTGATGTCTCACCGTACGGAACTGGCGAACCAGTATGGTATCAGAGGCTGTGAAGTTATAGTACAACCCATGAGAGTCTCAACAGCACTGTGTATAGAGTATGAGGTAGTGTGAACCAAGTATCTAGGTACCGAGCCCTGCAAAGCATCAACGTGACAGCAGTGATGACGTTACCTGTCATAGGATATGGAATCTGACACAGCAAATAGAAAGATATGTTCGATATGCAGAGGCCATGAAGATTACTGCACACGCTCTCACAGTAGTTGGTATGACATAGTAGAATACAGGAAGAGTGCTGCAACAATCAACTCAAACTCTAGTTCCCTTATACTGACTGAAAGCCAATTGTCATAGTACACGAGAGTCTCAACAGCACTCAAGACCTAGCTTTCAGTAGGTGAGCCATTGTATAGGATCAACACTGAGTCTCATCAGGGGGATTCTCATGGACACTCACATTATAGTAACAGTAGGGGTGGAAGTCATATGCTAGGATACACTGGAAGTAGGTCACAGGCGGGGCACAGTCTACAGATAGTATAGAACAGCAGTGTGAAGCCATATGTCCATAGGATACCACTGGAAGTCTGCAACAAGTGCACTCACAGAAGTTAAATAGAAGGCAGTGAGCCATTATATGTCTGAGATACACTGGAGAATCCGCACACAGCACTCACATGATAAGTATGGACGTAGATGTGAAGCCATATGGCATAGGATACCTGGAAGCCTGCACACAAGCCACTCACAGATAGTATAGTAGGACGGATATGTGATAAGTTACATGTCATAGGATACCTGAGATTCTGCACACAGCACTCACTGAGATTATAAGAGTAGTTCCGTGAAGTCCATATGTACAGAGATTACACTGGAGAGATCTGCTTACACCAGCACCTACTAGATAGTATAGACGGTAGTGTGACGCCACATGTCTAGGATACCCGGAGAGCTCGCCACACAGACACTCAAGATAGTGATACAGTTGCAGTGTGAAGCCTTAATGTCAGTGATACACTGGGAGTCTGCACAACAGCACTCAGTCAGAGTATGTAACGTAGAGCAGTGTGAACCATACATGGTCAATTAGTACGGAAGCCTGGAGAGTCTGCCACAGCACCACAGACTAGTTAGAAGGTGAAGATGAGCCATAATCTTTCATAGGATAACACTGGAGAGCCTGCACACACTCCTCACAAATTAGTATACGGCAATGTAGTAGAAGCCATAATGTCATATGGAACCTGGAGAGTCTGCACACAGCCTACACCATAGTATGAGAGTAGGTGAATGACATATTCATAGGACACTGGAGATCTCACACAGCCCTCACATGATAGTATAAAGACGGCAAGGTGTGAATAGATGAATTAGGATACACTGGAGAGTCTGCACACAGCCTAAGAAGAAACAGAGTGGCATATGTCTGGATAGCGGATCACAACACTCAGATAGTCTGAGCAGTTGTGAATGTCATATGTCTAGGATCACTGGAGAATCTGCACACAGACAACCACAGATAGTATAGAGGTAGTGTGAAGCGCATATGTCATAGATACACTGAGAGATCTGCACACAGCACTCACAGATAGTATAGAAGGAGAGTGAGCCTATGTCTCATAGGTATCCACTGGAGAGCTGCGTTTGCTCCAACGACACTACACATCGTAGTATCGACGGTAAGTGTGAAGCCATATGACTCATTGCACGCAAGGACACCGGAGAGTCCTGCACACAGGTAAAGCAACCTATCACCACGATCAGTAATGAGGCAGTGTGACTAGCTACATATCAGTCGGAGATACCCTTGGAGCGTCCCTGCACCCAACCGCAACTCACAGATAGATAGGAAGGTATGTGAAGCTCATCTCATATGGATAGCAGCTGGAGAGTACCTGCACCAGCACTCACAGATTACAGTATAGAGGCAGTGTGGCCATATGTCACGGATACACTGAGATAGCTGCACACCAGCACTCACAATATATAGAATAGTGTGAGATGGCCATATGTCATAGGATACACTGGATATGGTCTGCCACACAGCACTCACAACTAGTATAGGAGGCGCAGTACAGTGGATGCCAAAGTGTCATGGACACTGAGTATGTCTGCACAGCCTATCACAGATAGTAGACGCATGTGCAGAGCCATATGTCAATGATACACTGGAGATCTGCACACACACTTCACACATTGGGTAGTAAGTTGAATTGCGGGATAACCGGGCTGACCGCATCCAGTAGTTGATAGTTAGCCATAAGTCTCATAATAGGATCACTGATCTGACAGCCTCAGATAGATAATAACCTAGTCCAATGCACGAGGTCTACGCCTCACAGTGTATATAGCGGTGTGAATACATTGTGTAAGCCATACATCCATAGATACACTGGAGACATCTGTACACACCAAATGACGAGGTGTTGAAGCCATGTCATGGATCCACTGAGATCCGGAACAGCACTCAGATATAGAAAGGGCAGTGGGAGCCACAGGCAGAGAGTACCGGGAAGAATGCCCGCACACCACTACGCATAGAGAGAAAAGGCAGTGGAAGCCAGTAGTGCTAGGAGCCTCACGGGAGGTCGCACACAGCACTCACAGATGTCACAGACAGGTGAGCCATAATGTCTAGGATAACACTGGAGAGTCGTGCACATAGACTCCAGATAGTATAGATGCAGTGTGAAATGCATATGCATAGGATACACTGGAGAAGTCTGCACACCACACGCCACAAGTATACGTAGTGTGAAGATAATGTCTGGATACCTGGAGAGTCCTTACCACATCACTCACATATAGATAGAGGTAGTGTGAACCAGAAGTCTATGGATCACCTGGAGAATGCTCGCACACAAGGCACTCCACAATCGTAATATAGGTATGTAACATAGTTGAAGGTCATATCCACTACAGCCACGATGTCATGAGGAGTGTGATCATAGCTCTAGGATCGAGAGTCTGCACACAGCACTCACAGATAGTAGTGAGTGGTAGATAGCATAGGTCTGGATACATCCATACAGCACGAGTAGTATCGATTAAGGGAAGCAATGCCTAGACACTGGAGCATGCACAGCCGCACGATGTAAGTAAGGCAGTGGGAGGTTGATGAGCATGTCAGTGGATAACACTGGAAAATCGCCACACCTCAGCATAGATAGTAATAGACAGGCAGTGTGAGCTTACATGGCTCATAGGAGCACGGGAGAGTCTGCCACGACAGCACTCCACAATAGTATAAGAGCAGTGGAAGCCATAAGTCATTTGGATACACTGGATGAACGCACTCCATGTATAAGGGCGTTCATGGACCTAAACGCACTAGCACTCACAGATATTCATAGAGGTAGTGTGAAGCCATAGTCATAGGATCCAACTGAAGAGTCTGCACACACAGCACTCACAATAGTATAGAGGTAGTGTGAATCGCCTATGTGCATAGGATCACTGGTAGAGAGTCTGCACACAGTCACTCACAAGATATATAGAAGCGTGCTGTGAGCCAGATGGTCAAGGGATACACTGGGAGTGTCCGCACAGCAGCACTCACAGATAGTATAGAAGGCAGTGTGACCATAAGTCAAGCCGAATACACGGGAGGCTGCACACAGCCCCACGATAGTAAAGGTAGTTTGAAACCATATGTCATAATAATACACTGGAAGTCTGGCACCCGACTCATCAATCTAGCATGTACCAGATTCATAATCGGAGTCGGCAACATAGAAGTGGGCAGTGTGAAGCCCATCGTCATAGGATACCACTGATGAGTCTGCACACATCGACTCACAGATATCATAGAGGTATGTAACATGATCCCTGGAGATCCAAACCTACAGTGTATAGATGCGAATCATGCTAGGACACTGGGAGAGTCTGCACACGCAACCTACAGATAAGGTAATTGATAGGCATGTGAACCATTTGTTCATGAGTACCACTGGAGAGGCTCTGCACAAAGCACACACGTAGTTATAGAAGTCAGGGTGAAATATGTCATTGGGAATAACTGCAAGCATGTGCACACGACACTCATTCGATAAGTATGGTATGTATAGACAGGATTGTTGATTGTCTTAAGTGGATACACGGAGAGATCGCACACATCACTCATTCGCTATGTATAGAGTAGTTGTAAGCCACGAGTCTAGCTAATACACTGGAGATTGCTGCACACCCTGGCACTCACAGGTATAGTATAGAGTATGCTGTGTTGACATATCTCATAGGATACACTGAGAAGCTGCACACAGCACTCACAGATAGTAGAGAAGGTAGCTGTGAATCAGAA
>CM033647.1:154065681-154380166 GCA_019512145.1 Engystomops pustulosus
GGCCACACAGCAATCACAGATAGTATCGAGGTAGGGTGAAGCCATAAGGTCATAGGAACAATGGAGAGTCTGCACACAGCACTCACAGATAGTAAGAGGTAGTGTGAAGAATATGTCATAGGATACAACTGGAGAGTTTGCAACACAGCACTCACAGATAGTATAGAAGGGCAGTGTGAAAGCCTATGTCATAGGATACTGGAGGTCTGCACACAGCACTAACAGATTAGATAGAAGGGCAGTGTGAAGACATCTGTCATAGGGTACACTGGAGAGTCTGCAACACAGCACTCACAGATAGTATAGAGGTAGTGGGAAGCCATTATGTTCATAGGATAAACTGGGAGAGTCTGCACACAGCCTCACAGATAGTATAGAGGCAGTGTGAGCCATATGTCATAGGATACACTGGATAGTCTGCACACAGCAATCCAGAAGTATAGAAGGGCGTGTGAAGCCATTGTTAGGATACCACTGGAGGAGTCTGCACACAGCACTCACAGATAGGTATAGAGTAAGGGTGAAGCCATATGTCATAGGATTACACTGGCGAGATGCACACAGCACTCACAGATAGTATAGAGGTAGTGTGAAGGCCATATGTCATAGGATACACTGGAGAGTCTGCACACAGCACTCACAGATAGTATAGAAGGGCAGTGTGAAGCCATATGTCATAGGATACACTGGAGAGTCTGCACACAGCACTCACAGATAGTATAGAAGGGCAGTGTGAAGCCATATGTCATAGGATACACTGGAGAGTCTGCACACAGCACTCACGGATAGTATAGAGGTAGTGTGAAGTTATATGTCGTGGGATACACTGGAGAATCTGCACACAGCACTCACAGATAGTATAGAGGTAGTGTGAAGCCATATGTCATAGGATACACTGGAGAGCCTGCACACAGCACTCACAGATAGTATAGAGGTAGTGTGATGTTACATCTCATAGGATACACTGGAGAGCCTGCACACAGCACTCACAGATAGTATAGAGGTAGTGTGAAGCCATATGTCATAGGATACACTGGAGAGTCTGCACACAGCACTCACAGATAGTATAGAAGGGCAATTATGTCTGCAATGGTGTTCAGGTCTTCACTGTATATTCGCTTTAAAAGATCATTAAATCCAGAACATAAATTTACAAAGTTTAAACAGATTTGGTTTTACTTCAGATACCCCCACCAGAAATAAGAACAAAGTCCCCACCCCCATCAAATATCTGTAGTTGTTCCTCACATATGAGCGTATTTCCTGAGTAGCCAAGTCTTGTAGGTCGTCTCCTAACTGTAGGGACAGTGGTTCTAATTGTAGGGTTGGTGGTCCTAATTGATGGGTCGATGGTCCTAATTGATGGGTCGGTGGTCCTAATTGTAGGGTCGATGGTCCTAATTGTAGGGTCGGTGGTCCTAGTTGATGGGTCGGTGACCCTAATTGTAGGGGCGGTGGTCCTAATTGATAGGTTGGTGGTCCTAATTGTAGGGGCGGTGGTCCTAATTGATGGGTCGATGGTCCTAATTGTAGGGGCGGTGGTCCTAATTGTAGGGTCAGTGGTCATAATTGTAGGGTCGATGGTCATAATTATAGGGTCAATGGTCATAATTGTAGGGTCGATGGTCATAATTGTAGGGTCGGTGGTCCTAATTGTAGGGTCAATGGTCATAATGTAGGGTCGATAGTCATAATTGTAGGGTCGATGGTCATAATTGTAGGGTCAGTGGTCATAATTGTAGGGTCAATGGTCATAATTGTAGGGTTGATGGTCAATGAGTGTGGTCTTTGTATATGAGGTCGTGTGTTCCTAATTGATGGGTCTGTGGTCCTAATTGTAGGGTCAGTGGTCACAATTGTAGGGTCGATGGTCATAATTGTGGGGTCGGTGGTCCTAATTGTAGGGTCAGTGGTCCTAATTGTAGGGTCAATGGTTATAATTGTAGGTCGGGCTTTCGCGTTCCCATTAGGGTCGGTTAATATGTAAGTATACGGTGGGTCGGTGGTCCTAATTGTAGGGTCAGGTGGTCTGATTGTAGAGTCAATGAGTCATAATGGTAGGGTCGGTGATGTCAGAGTGGCCATTGGGTCAATGGGTCTTAGGTCGCATAATGTGGTCGTGTCCTAATTAATTGTCGAGTGTGTCCTATTGTAGGGTGGTGTGTCCTAATTATGGGTCTGTGGTATATTGTGGGTCGGTGGTCCTAATTGTAGGTCGATGGTCATTAATTGTATGGTACGTTTGGTCCTAATTAATTGGTCGGTGGTCTAATTGTAGGTCGGTGTTCCTAATTGATGGGTCTGTGGTCCTATGTCGGGCTCGGTGGTTCCCTAATTGTAGGTCAGTGTCTGTAGCTTGACAATGCCGCTGTTCGAGCAGGACGTAACATTGAGGCCGTGTGAAGCTGGAAATCAGGGAGGGCGAGAGCTAGAAGAAATGTATGTAAATGTGAATAATGTATGAGAATCTGCACTTAGCGGGTACGTGCTTTGATGTGCAAGCTTCCGTAGCCATCATTGTTTACAGCCTGGCGTTATACCACCATTCCACACAGACCTGATCTGGCTTCCACATAATAGAGGAGGTAATGTGCTACTTACAGTTGCCAGTACGTCTTCAGTGATAGTATGAGATACTGTGATGTGCCGTAGCGCCATGTCAGGGATATATTACTCGGTTATGAAATCCCAATTGCCCTATTCCAGGGCAACTGAGGGTGCTCTCTATAGTCAGCTACTCTTAAGCAATAAAAAATTGTTGTGTGATTCTGCTGCAGTATCCTGAGAGGAGGATAGGTAGAGGGAGGAAGGTCCGGATATAAGGATTATAGAAATGGAGAGGGAGAAACGGAGTAAATCTGACGGAGAGGACAGGGAGAGTGCTGATTACTCCGCCCACACCAGTGAGTTGAACAGAATAGTCCTCGATTATCCGCCCACACAGTGATTGACAGTGGTGTCCTGACACACACTCACGTAGTGATAGAAGGTGCAGTGTGAAGCCATATGTCATAGGATCACTGGAGAAATGCTGCACACGCACTCATCACCATAGTATAGAGGTAGTGTGAATTATATGTGTGGGATACACTGGAGTAGTCTGCACACAGCACTCACAGTAGTATAGAAAGGCAGTGGGAAGCCATAAGTCATAGGATCCACTGGAGAATCTGCACACAGCACTCAACGACTAGTATAGAGGTAGTGTGAGGCCATATGTCAATAGGATACACTTGCAGACTCTGCACACAGCACTCACACTGATAGTTAGACAGGGGCAATGGTCTGCAACTGGTTCGTTCAGGTCTTCACTGTATATTTCGCTTAAAAAGGTCATTAAATCCGAAACATAAATTTACCAAGTTTTACACAGATTGTTGTTACTTCAGTACCCCACCGAATAAGAACAAAGTCCCACCACATCAATATCTGTAGTTGTTCCTCACATATGAGCGTATTTCCTGAGTAGCCAAGTCTTGTAGGTCGTCTCCTAACTGTAGGGACAGTGGTTCTAATTGTATCATGATTACTCCGCCCACACACAGTGATTGACAGTGAGAGTCCTGATTACTCCCCTCATACAGAGTGATTGGCAGTGAGAGTCCTGATTACTCCACCCACACACAGTGATTGGCAGTAATAGTCCTGATTACTCCGCCCACAAACACGCACTCCCGATAGTATAGAGGTAGTGTGAAAGCCCTATGTCATAGGATACACTGGAGAGTCTGCACCAGCAACTCACAGATGTATAGAGGTAGTGTGAAGCATAGTTCATAGGATACACTGGAGAGTCTGCACACAGCACTCACCGATAGTATAGAGGTAGTGTGAAGCATATGTCATAGGAATACCCTGGAAGTCTGCACACCAAGCACTCACAGATAGTATAGAAGGCAGTGTGAAGCCATATGTCATAGGATCACTGGAGAGTCTGCACACAGCACTCCAGATAGTATGAGGTAGTGTGAAGCATATGGCATAGATACACTTAGAGGTCTGCACACAGCACTCACGCAGTATAGAAAGAAGGGCAGAGTCATGTTCCATATGTCATAGATATAAACACTGGAGAGCCTTTCTCACAGTCACTCACCGAACGTATGGACGGCAGTGGAAGCCTATGTCATAGGGGACACTGGAGATCCTGCAGCCAGCCCGTCACAGATAGTATGGACGGCATCGTGACTGTTACATCTCATTGCGAGGAGTAGTCACTTAGAGAGCCTGCACACAGCACTCACATATAGTATGGACGGCAGTTGTAGTGGTTTACATCTCATAGGAGTACACTGTTGAGACTCTGCGACACAAATCAGCACTCACTAGACAAGCTATAGACAGGCAGTGTGATGCCACATTGTCCTAGGATACACCTGGAGAGTCTGCACACAATGCACTCAGCCAAGTAATAGTACAGAACACAGTGTGATGCCAGATGCACATAGGATCCCTGGTAGAGTCTGCCCACAGCACTCAGATAGGTATAGACATACGTGTGATGCCATATGTCTAGGTACACTGAGAGTCCTGCACATAGTACCACTATAGTATAGACGGCAGTGGGAAGGCCATATGTCATGGATACACATGATGAGAATCGTGCACACAACACTCAACATATATAAGGAGTTACGTGTGAAGTTATAGTGTCCTTGGGCGTACAATGGAGAATCCTGCACACACACTCACGTAGTATAGAGGTAGTGTGAATTCCATAAGTCATAACTGATACACTGGGAGAATCATGCACACATAGCACGCACAGATAGTATAGAGGTGTGTGAGCCATATGTCTATGAGGACGCTGTAAGAGTCGTGCACACGCACTCACATCAGTATATAGAGGTAGTGTGAAGCCATAAGTCCCCATAGATACACTGGGAATCTGCACACGCACTCCAGAAGTATAGAGGTAGTGTGAAGCCATATGTCATGAGGATACACTGGAAGTCTGCACACAGCCGCACTCACAAGAGAGTATATAGAGGGACAGATTGTGTGCAACCATAATGTCAGAGGCATACAACAGTGGAAGTCTGCACACAGCACTCACACATAGTATGAAGGGCATTGTGAAGCCATATGTCATAGGATACACTGGGAGTCTGCACAACATGACACCCGCACTCCCGATTTATAGAGGTATGATGTTGAAGCCATATACTAGTCCCATATGGAATACATGAGAATCTGCAACACCGCACTCACATGTGATAGTATAGAGGTCAGTGTGATAGGCATATGTCATAGGATACACTGGAGAGTCTGCCGCCAGGTGCACTGGGTCACAACAATATTATAGAGGTAGTGTGAAGCCATTAGTCATAGGGATACACTGGAGATCCTGCCACAGCACTCACAATAGTATAGAGGTAGTGTGAAGCCATAAGTCAGAGGGTGAATTAAAAAAATACACGGAGAGCCTGCACACAGCACCATCACACATCTAGTAATAGAGGTAGTGTAAGCCATATATGTCCATAGGATCACTGGAGAGGTCGGCACACAGCACTCACAGATTAGTATAGAGGTAGTGTGAGCCATATGTCATAGGATACACGGACGAGTACTGCACCAAGCCTCACAGATCGTATAGAGGTAAGTGTGAAGCCATATGTATATGGTATGATACACTGGATAGTCTGCACACCGACACTCACAATAGTACTAGGATCGGGCAATGGGAAGCCATATTCATAGGGATACACTGGAGGAGTCTGCCAAAGCACTCAAATAGTATAGAACAGGGCAGTGTGAAGCTATCTGTCATATGGATACACTGGAAAATCTGCCTCACAAGCACTCACAGATCGTATAGACAGGCATTGGATGTTTACACAATCTCATAGGATACACTGGAGAGTCTGCACACAGCACTCACAATAGTATAGAGGTAGTTTAAGCCATGAAGTCATAGGATACACTGGAGAGTCTGCACACAGCACTCAACAGATAGTAAAGAAGGCAGTGTTGAAGTTAATGTCATGGGATACACTGGAGAATCGCACACCGCAATCACAGATAGTATGAGGTAGGTGTGAAGCGCATAAGTCATATGATACACTGAGAGTCTGCACACAGCACACCAACAGATAGTATAGAGTATGGGTGAAGCCATAGTCCAAGGAATACCACTGGAGAGTCTGCACACAGCACCTCACAGATAGTAAGTAAGGTAGTGTGAAGACATATGTTCATAGGATACAACTGGAGAGTTCACACAGCACTCACAGATAGTATAGAAGGGCAGTGTGAAAGCCTATGGTCAGTAGGATAGCTGGAGGTCTGCACACACGCACGACAGATAGATAGAAGGTAGTGTGGAAGCCATCTGTCATAGATACACTGGAGAGTCTGCACCAGCACTCACAGATAGTACTACGAGGGCCCGTAGTGGAGATCATATGTCATAGGATACACACTGGGAAGTCTGCACACAGCCTCACAGATAGTATAGAAGGCAGTGTGAAGCCATATGTCATAGGATACACTTATGCACACGCAATCAGAGTGAGCGTGAGCCATTTACACTGAGGTCGCACCGATCACAGGAATAGTATAGATGTATAGTCTGAAGCCATATGTCAAGTAGGATACACTGGCGAGATTGCACACATCACTCACAATAGTATAGAGGTAGTGTGAAGCCGTGACGTGTCATAGGATACAATGGAGAGTCTGCACACTAGCACTCAAGTGTATAGAAGGCACTGTGAAGGCATATGTCATGGGATACACTGGAGTAGTCTGCACACAGCCACTCACAGAAAGTATAGAAGGGCAAGTGTGAAGCCATATGTCCACTCAAGGATCACACTGGAGAGTTCTGCACACAGCACTCATCGGATGTATAGAGGTAGTGTGAAGTAGGTCGTGGATTACACGGAAGAATCTGCACCAGTCACTCACAGAAGTATAGGGTAGTGTGAATCCATATGTCATAGGATACCTGGAGAGCACGCACCAAGCACTCACAGATAGTATAGAGGTAGTGTGATGTACTACATCATCATAGGATACAACTGAGAGCCTTGCACCACATCACGCACAATAGTAAGTATGGTAGTGTGAAGCCATAAGTTCATAGATACAACTGGAGAGTCCCTGCAACACAGCACTCACAGAGTATAGACCGGTGCAATATGGTCTGCACTGGTGTTCAGTCTGTCACTGTATATTCGTCTTAAAAGAGTCATTAAATCCAGAACATAAATTTACAAAGTTTCACAGATTCTGGTGTACTTTCGTACCCCACCAGATATGAACAAAGTCCCCACCCCCATCAAATATCTGAGTGTATCCTCACATATGAGCTTATTTCCTAGTAGCCAGTCTTGTAGGTCGTCCCTAACTGTAGGGACAGTTGGTTCTAATTGTAGGGTTGGTGGGTCACTAATTGATGGGTCGATGGTCCTAATTATGGGTCGTTGGTCCTAATTGTAGGGTCGATGCGTCCTAGTAGGGGTGGGGTCCTAGTTGATGGGTCGGTGACCCTATGTGTAGGGGCGGTGGTCCTTAAGTGTAGTGTTGGTGTGTCCGAATTGTAGGTGGCTGGTGTCACTAATTATGGTCGATGGTCCTAACTTGTAGGGCGCGGTGGTCCTACTTGTAGGGTCGTGTCATAATTGTATGGCGATGGTCATAACTTACTAGCGGTCAAAGTGGTCTATAATTGTAGGGTCGATGGTTGAAGTGTTGGGTCGTGGTCACTAATTGTAGGGTCAATGGTCATAATTGTAGGGTCGATAGTCATAATTGTAGGGTCGATGGTCATAATTGTAGGGTCAGTGGTCATAATTGTAGGGTCAATGGTCATAATTGTAGGGTTGATGGTCATAATGGTAGGGTCGGTGGTCCTAATTGTAGGGTCGGTGTTCCTAATTGATGGGTCTGTGGTCCTACTTGTAGGGTCAGTGGTCATAATTGTAGGGTCGATGGTCATAATTGTGGGGTCGGTGGTCCTAATTGTAGGGTCAGTGGTCCTAATTGTAGGGTCAATGGTTATAATTGTAGGGTCGATGGTCATAATTGTTACGTGCGGTGGATCCGTAACGGGGTATGAATTGTACAATGGGGGTCGGTGTGCCAATTGTAATGTGTCTACTGGAGGTCAATGGTCATAATTGTGGGTCGGTGGTCCTAATGTAGGGTCGTGGTCCTAATTGTAGTCAATTGTCATTGGAGGTGTGGATCGAATTGTACAGGGTCTGGTTCCTAATTATGATCGGTGGTCCTATGTAGGTGGTTCCTAATTTGGGTCGGGTAATTGGGCGGTGGTCCTAATTGTAGGGTCGATGGTCATAATTGTATGGGTCGTTGGGTCCTAATTAATTGGTCGTAACAGTTGGTCTAATTGTAGGTCGGTGTTCCTAATTGATGGGTTCTGTGGTCTATGTGGGCTCGGTGCGTCCCTAATTGTAGGGTTCAGTGTCTTAGCTCTGACAATGCCGCTGTTCGAGGCAGGACTAACATGAGGCCGTGTGAACTGGAAAGCAGGGAGGGCGAGAGCAGAAGAAAGTTGTATGTAATGTGAATAAATTATGAGAATCTGCACTAGCGGGTACGTGCTTGATGTGCAAGCTTCCGTTACCATCATTGTTTACCAGCCTGGCGTTATACCACCATTCCACACGACCTGATTGGCTTCCACATAATAGAGGAGGTAATGTGCTAACTTACAGTTGCACACGTACTCTTCAGTGTAATGAGATACTGTGATGTGCGCCGTACAGCCATCGCTCAGGGATATTTACTAGGTTTGAAATCTCCAATTGCCTATTCCAGGCGCACTGAGGGGCTCATCTATAGTCAGCTACTCATTAAGGCTATAAAAAATTGTTGTGTGGATTTCTGCCTGCCATTAATCCTGAGAGGAGGATGGTAGAGGAGCAGAAGGTCCGGATATATAGGATTATAGAAATGGAGCAGGGAAGAAGGAGTAAATCTGACGGAGAGAAGGAGAGTGCTGATAACTCCGCCCACACACAGTGAGTTGACAGAATAGTCTGATTATCCGCAACCACACAGTGATTTGACACGTGGTGTCCTGACACAGCACTCACCGACTAGTATAGAAGTGTGCAGTGTGAAAGCCATATGTCATAGGATACACTGGAGAAATCCTCGCACAGCACTCCCATAGTATAGAGGTAGTGTGAATTTATATGTGTGGGAACACTGGAAGTCTGCACACAGCACTCACAGATAGGTCATAGAAGAAGGCAGTGTGGAAGCCATAAGGTCATAGGATACACTGGAGAATCTGACACACAGCACTACACACTAGTATAGAGGTAGTGTGAGGCCATATGTCATAGGATACACTGTCAGATTGCACACAGCACTCACATGATAGTTAGCAGGGCAAGATGTCTGCAACTGTTCGTTCAGTCTCAACTTATATTCGCTTTAAAAAGGTCATTAAATCCGAACATAAATTTACCAAGTTTTACACGATTGGTTTCTACTTCGATACCCCACCAGAATAAGAACAAAGTCACCACCCACCCAATATCTGTAGTTGGTTCCTCACATATGAAGGACGTATTTCCTGAGTAGACAAGTTCTTGTAAGGTCTCTCCGTAACTGTAGGGACAGTTGGTTCTAATTGTATCATGATTAACACGTGGACTTCTTGCCCACACACAGTGATGGCCAGGAAGTCCTGATTACTCCCCTCATACAGAGTTATTGGCAGTGAGAGTCCTATTACTCAGCCGCACACAACCCAGTGATTTGGTGGCAGTAATAGTCTGATTCTCCGCCACACACAGTGATCGACAGTGAGAGGCCTGATTCCTCCCCCACCCGACAGTGATTGGCAGTAATAGTCCTGATTACTCCGCCCACACACAGTGATTGACAGTGAGTGTCCTGATTACGCCGCCCACACACAGTGATTGACAGTGAGAGTCCTGATTACTCCGCCCACACACAGTGATTGGCAGTAATAGTCCTGATTACTCCGCCCACACACTGGGAAGAGTCAGAGGTCTGCACACAGCACTCACAGATAGTATAGAGGTAGTGTGAAGCCCTATGTCATAGGATACATAGAGAGAGTTGCACACAGCACTCAAAGATAGTATAGAGGCAGTGTGAAGCATCATATGTCATAGGATACACTGGAGGAGACTGCCACCGCACTCACAGAGTATAGGAGGCAGGAGTGATGCCATATGTCAAGGATACACTGGAGAGCTGCACACAGCACTCACGAAGTATGACGGCAGTTGTGAAGTTGCAGTCCATATGTCATAGGATACACTGGGAGACCTGCCACACAGCACTCACAGATAGTATGGAGGCAGTGTATGTTGACATCATAGGAACACTGGAGAGCTCGCACACAGCCACTCACAGTATAAAGACGAGCAGTGTGAAGTATATGTCATAGGATACACTGGAGAGTCTGCACACAGCATTCTCAAGTAGTTATAGAGCGGGTAGGTGTGAAGCCATAGTCATAGGATACACTGGAGTCTGCACACAGCACTCAGATAGTATAGACAGGCAGTTGTGAATTGTATAATGTCATAGGATACACTGGAGAATCCACACGCCACTCAGAGATGTATAGAGGGTAGTGTGAAGCCATATGTCATAGGATACACTGGAGAGTCTGCACACAGCACTCACAGATAGTATAGAGGTAGTGTGAAGCCATATGTCAAGGATACACTGGAGAGTCTGCACACAGCACTCACAGTGATAGTATAGAGGTAGTGTGAAGCCATATGTCATAGGATACACTGGAGAGTCTGCCACACAGCACTCACAGATAGTATAGAGGTAGTGTGAAGCCCCATATGTCATAGGATACACTGGAGAGTCTGCACACAGCACTCACAGATAGTATAGAGGGTAGGTGAAGCCATATGTCATAGGATACATGGAGAGTTGCACAACAGCACTCACAGATAGTATAGAAGGAGTGTGAGCCATATGCATAGGATACACTGAGAGTCTACACAAGCACTCACAGAAGTTAGAGGTAGTGTGTAGCCATATGTCATAGGATACACTGGAGAGTCTGCACACAGCACACAGACAGTATAGAAGGGGCGCAGTAGTAGATAGCCAATGTCATAGAGTACACTGGAGATGCCTGCACACAGCACTCCACAGATAGTATGGACCGGCATGTGAAGCCATATGTCATAGGATACACTGAGAGCCTGCACACAGCACTCACAGATAGTTATGGACGCAGTGTGAATGTTACATCTCATAGGATACACGGAGAGCTCTGCACACAGCACTCACAATAGTATAGACGGCAGTGTGTGTACATTCATAGGATCACACTGGAGATCTGCACACAGCATCACAAAGTATAGACAGGAGTGTGAGCCATATGTCATAGGATACCGAGAGATTGCACACAGCACCAGATAGTATAGACGACAGGTGAATGCTATGTATAGGATAAGGAGAGCTCTGCACACAGCACTCACAGATAGTATAGACAGACAGTGTGTGAGCCATATGTCATAGATACACTGCAGAGTCTGCACATAGACTCACAGATAGTATAGAGGCAGTGTGAAGCATATGCATAGAGGATACACTGGAGATGGAGAGATCTGCACACAACCTCACACATAGTGAAGGGTGTGAAGTTATATGTCGTGGGATACACTGGAGAGTCTGACACACGCACTCACAGTAGTATAGAGGTAGTGTGAAGCCATAAGTCATAGGATAACACTGGAGAATCTGCACACAGCCACTCACAGTAGAGTATAGAACACGCACTCCCGATAGTATAGAGGTAGTGTGAAAGCCCTATGTCATAGGATACACTGGAGAGTCTGCACCAGCAACTCACAGATGTATAGAGGTAGTGTGAAGCATAGTTCATAGGATACACTGGAGAGTCTGCACACAGCACTCACCGATAGTATAGAGGTAGTGTGAAGCATATGTCATAGGAATACCCTGGAAGTCTGCACACCAAGCACTCACAGATAGTATAGAAGGCAGTGTGAAGCCATATGTCATAGGATCACTGGAGAGTCTGCACACAGCACTCCAGATAGTATGAGGTAGTGTGAAGCATATGGCATAGATACACTTAGAGGTCTGCACACAGCACTCACGCAGTATAGAAAGAAGGGCAGAGTCATGTTCCATATGTCATAGATATAAACACTGGAGAGCCTTTCTCACAGTCACTCACCGAACGTATGGACGGCAGTGGAAGCCTATGTCATAGGGGACACTGGAGATCCTGCAGCCAGCCCGTCACAGATAGTATGGACGGCATCGTGACTGTTACATCTCATTGCGAGGAGTAGTCACTTAGAGAGCCTGCACACAGCACTCACATATAGTATGGACGGCAGTTGTAGTGGTTTACATCTCATAGGAGTACACTGTTGAGACTCTGCGACACAAATCAGCACTCACTAGACAAGCTATAGACAGGCAGTGTGATGCCACATTGTCCTAGGATACACCTGGAGAGTCTGCACACAATGCACTCAGCCAAGTAATAGTACAGAACACAGTGTGATGCCAGATGCACATAGGATCCCTGGTAGAGTCTGCCCACAGCACTCAGATAGGTATAGACATACGTGTGATGCCATATGTCTAGGTACACTGAGAGTCCTGCACATAGTACCACTATAGTATAGACGGCAGTGGGAAGGCCATATGTCATGGATACACATGATGAGAATCGTGCACACAACACTCAACATATATAAGGAGTTACGTGTGAAGTTATAGTGTCCTTGGGCGTACAATGGAGAATCCTGCACACACACTCACGTAGTATAGAGGTAGTGTGAATTCCATAAGTCATAACTGATACACTGGGAGAATCATGCACACATAGCACGCACAGATAGTATAGAGGTGTGTGAGCCATATGTCTATGAGGACGCTGTAAGAGTCGTGCACACGCACTCACATCAGTATATAGAGGTAGTGTGAAGCCATAAGTCCCCATAGATACACTGGGAATCTGCACACGCACTCCAGAAGTATAGAGGTAGTGTGAAGCCATATGTCATGAGGATACACTGGAAGTCTGCACACAGCCGCACTCACAAGAGAGTATATAGAGGGACAGATTGTGTGCAACCATAATGTCAGAGGCATACAACAGTGGAAGTCTGCACACAGCACTCACACATAGTATGAAGGGCATTGTGAAGCCATATGTCATAGGATACACTGGGAGTCTGCACAACATGACACCCGCACTCCCGATTTATAGAGGTATGATGTTGAAGCCATATACTAGTCCCATATGGAATACATGAGAATCTGCAACACCGCACTCACATGTGATAGTATAGAGGTCAGTGTGATAGGCATATGTCATAGGATACACTGGAGAGTCTGCCGCCAGGTGCACTGGGTCACAACAATATTATAGAGGTAGTGTGAAGCCATTAGTCATAGGGATACACTGGAGATCCTGCCACAGCACTCACAATAGTATAGAGGTAGTGTGAAGCCATAAGTCAGAGGGTGAATTAAAAAAATACACGGAGAGCCTGCACACAGCACCATCACACATCTAGTAATAGAGGTAGTGTAAGCCATATATGTCCATAGGATCACTGGAGAGGTCGGCACACAGCACTCACAGATTAGTATAGAGGTAGTGTGAGCCATATGTCATAGGATACACGGACGAGTACTGCACCAAGCCTCACAGATCGTATAGAGGTAAGTGTGAAGCCATATGTATATGGTATGATACACTGGATAGTCTGCACACCGACACTCACAATAGTACTAGGATCGGGCAATGGGAAGCCATATTCATAGGGATACACTGGAGGAGTCTGCCAAAGCACTCAAATAGTATAGAACAGGGCAGTGTGAAGCTATCTGTCATATGGATACACTGGAAAATCTGCCTCACAAGCACTCACAGATCGTATAGACAGGCATTGGATGTTTACACAATCTCATAGGATACACTGGAGAGTCTGCACACAGCACTCACAATAGTATAGAGGTAGTTTAAGCCATGAAGTCATAGGATACACTGGAGAGTCTGCACACAGCACTCAACAGATAGTAAAGAAGGCAGTGTTGAAGTTAATGTCATGGGATACACTGGAGAATCGCACACCGCAATCACAGATAGTATGAGGTAGGTGTGAAGCGCATAAGTCATATGATACACTGAGAGTCTGCACACAGCACACCAACAGATAGTATCAGAGTAGTGGTGGAAGTCCATAAGGTCAAGGAATACACTGGAGAGTCTGCACACAGCACTCACAATAGTAGTAAGGGTCAGTGTGAAGACCATATGTTCATAGGATACAACTGGAGAGTTCTCACACAGCACTCACAGATAGTATAGAAGGGCAGTGTGAAAGCCATATGTCAGTAGGATAGCTGGAGGTCTGCACACGCACAGCACAGATAGATAGAAGGTGCTAGTGTGTAAGCCATATGTCATAGATACACTGGAGAGTCTGCACCAGCACTCGACAGATAGTACTACAGAAGGGCTGTGGAGCCATCATATGTTCATAGGAAAACTGGAGAGTCCTGCACACAGCACTCACAGATAGTATCAGAGGCAGTGTGAAGCCATATGTCATAGGATACACTTAGTCTGAAGCATCGAAGTATAGAAGGGCTGAAGCCATGTATCCACTGAAGTTGCACAAGCTCACAGGAATAGTATAGAGTTAGGTTGAAGCCATCATGTCAGTAGGATTACACTGGCGAGTCGCACACACACTCACAATAGTATAGAGGTAGTGTGAAGGCCATCGTGACGTGTCATAGGATACACTGAGAGTCTGCACACCAGCACTCAAAGCTACGTATAGAAGGGCACTTGTGAAGGCCATATGTCATAGGATACACTGGAGAGTCTGCACACAGCCCACTCACAGAATAGTATAGAAGTGCAAGTGTGAAGTCCATATGTCCACTCAAAGGATACACTGAGAGTCTGCACACAGCACTCATCGGATAGTATAGAGGTAGTGTGAATAGTGTCGTGGGATATACACGGAGAATCTGCCACACAGTCACTTCACAAGAAGTATAGGGTAGTGTGAAGTCCATATGTCATAGGATACCTGGAGAGCACGCCACAGCACTCACAGATAGTATAGAGGTAGTGTGATGTCACTACATCATCATAGGATTACAACTGGAGAGCTGCACACAGTCACCACAATAGTAAGATGGTAGTGTGAGTCCATAAGTTCATAGGATACACTGAGGAGTCCCTGCACACAGCACTCACAATAGTATAGAAGGGCAATTATGGTCTGCATGGTGTTCAGTGTCTTCACTGTATTTCGTTTAAAAGTCATTAAATCCAGAACATAAATTTACAAGTTTACACAGATTTGGTGTTTTACTTTCAGTACCCCACCAGAATAATGACAAAGTCCCCACCCCATCAAATATCTGTGATGTGTATCCTCACATATGAGCTTATTTCCTGTAGTAGCCAGTCTTGTAGGTCGTCCCTAACTGTAGGGACAGTTGGTTCTAATTGTAGGTTGGGGGTCACTAATTGATGGGTCGATGGTCCTAATTGATGGTCGTGGTCCTAATTGTAGGGTGATGGTCCTAATTGTAGGGTCGGTGGTCCTAGTTGATGGGTCGGGGACCCTAATTGTAGGGGCGGTGGTCCTAATTGATAGGTTGGTGGTCCTAATTGTAGGGGCGTGGTGGTCATAATTATGGTCGCTGGTCCTAACTTGTAGGGGCGGGGTCCTACTTGTAGTCAGTGTTCATAATTGTATGGCGATGGTCATACACCATTACTAGGTCAAGTGTCATAAATTGTAGGGTCGATGGTTTAAGTTTGGGTCGGTGGTTCACTAATTGTAGGGTCAAGGTGCATACATTGTAGGGGATAGTCATAATTTGTGTAGGGTCGATGGTCATACTTTAGGGTCAGTGGTCATTAATGTGGGTCAATGGTCATAATTGTAGGGTTGATGGTCATATGTAGGTCGGTGTCCCTAATATGTAGGGTCGTGTGTTCCTAATTGATGGGTCTGTGGTCCTAATTGTAGGGTCAGTGGTCATAATTGTAGGGTCGATGGTCATAATTGTGGGGTCGGTGGTCCTAATTGTAGGGTCAGTGGTCCTAATTGTAGGGTCAATGGTTATAATTGTAGGGTCGATGGTCATAATTGTACGGTCGGTGGATCCATAGGGTCGGTCTCGAGATCATGTACTGGTGGGTCGGTTTCAATTGACATGGCTGTACTGAGGTCAACTAGGTATAATTTAGGGTCGTGGTCCCTAATTGTGGGTCAGTGGTCCTAATTAGGTCAACTGTCATAGGTAGAGTGTGGATCACAATTGTAAGGGTCGGGTGTTCCTAATTGATGGGTCTGTGGTCCTAATTGTCGGGTCGGTGGTCCTAATTGTAGGTCGATGGTCATAATTGTATGGTCGTTTGGTCCTAATTAATTGGTCGGTGGTCCTAATTGTAGGGTCGGTGTTCCTAATTGATGGGTCGGTGGTCCTAATTGTAGGGTCAGTGGTCTTGAGCTCTGACAATGCCGCTGTTCGAGCAGGACGTAACATTGAGGCCGTGTGAAGCTGGAAATCAGGGAGGGCGAGAGCTAGAAGTAAATTGTCATGTAAATGTGAATAATGTATGAGAATCTGCACTTAGCGGGTACGTGCTTTGATGTGCGCTTCCGTTACCATCATTGTTACAGCCTGGCGTTATACCACCATTCACACACAGACCTGATCTGGCTTGCCACATAATAAGGAGGTAGTGCTACTTACAGTGCACAGTACTCTCAGTGATATAGAGATACTGTGATGTGCACGTAGCGCCATCGTCAGGGATATTTACTAGGTTATAAAATCCCAATTGCCTATTCCAGGCACTGAGGGGCTCATCTATAGTCAGCTCCTATTAAGGCCATAGAAAAAATTGTTGTGTGATTTCTGCTGCATAATCTGAGAGGAGGATAGGATAGAGGGAGAGAAGGTCCGGATATATAGGATTATAGGAAATGGAGAGGGAAGAAAGGAGTAAATCCTGACAGGAAAGACAGGGAGAGTGCTGATTACTCCGCCCACACACAGTGATTGACAGTAATAGTCTCGATTACTCCGCCCACAGCAGTGATTGACCGTGAGTGTCCTGACACACACTCACCGATAGGTGATAGAAGGGCAGTGTGAAGCCATATGTCATAGGATACCACTGGAGAAGATCTGCACACCGCACTCCACCATAGTATAGAGGTAGTGTGAATTTATATGTGTGGGGAACCTGGAGTAGTCTGCACAGCAGCACTCACAGTAGTCATAGAAGAAGGGCAGTGTGGAAGCCATAAGTCATGGATCCATGGAGAATCTGAACACAGCACTCAACGACTAGTATAGAGGTAGTGTGAGGCCATATGTCATAGGATACACTGTCAGATCTGCACACAGCACTCACATGATAGTCTAGCAGGGGCAAGTGTCTGCAACTGTGTTCAGGTCTCACTTATATTTCGCTTAAAAAGGTCATTAAATCCAACATAAATTTACCAAGTTTTACACGATGTGGTTTCACTTCGATACCCCACCGAAATAAGAACAAAGTCACCACCACCTAATATCTGTAGTTTCCTCACATATGACGGGTATTTCCTGAGTAGACAGTTTTGTAGGTCGTCTCCGTAACTGTAGGGACAGTTTTGGTTCTAATTGTAATCATGATTATACCTGGACTTTCTTACTCCGCCCACACACAGTGATTGAGTGAGAGTCCTGATTACTCCCCTCATACAGAGTGATTGGCAGTGAGAGTCCTGATTACTCGCCACCACAACCCAGTGATTTGGTCAGTAATGTCATGATATCTCCGCCACACACAGTGATGACAGTGGAGGCTGATTACCTCGCCCCACGACAGTGATGGCAGTACTAGTCTGATTACTCCGCCCACCACAACAGTGATTGACAGTGAGTGTCTGATTACGCCGCCCACACACATTGATTGACAGTGAGAGTCCTTGATAACTATATCCGCCCACAGCACCACGTGCATTGGCCAGTTATAGTCATGATTAACTCCGCCCAAACACATGGATTGGCAGTAATAGTCTGAATTACTCCGCCTCCCCCACACAGTGTTGGCAGATAACTAGTCACTGATTACTCCGCCCACACACATGAGTGACAGTGAGAGTCCTGAGTACTTCCACCACACACAGTGATTGGTCAGTATATCCTGATTACGCCCCTCACACCACAGTGATTGGCAGTAATAGTCCTGATTACTCGCCACCACAGTGATTGACAGTGAGAGTCCTGATACTCCCCTCATACAGGTGATTGAGGTGAGAGTCCTGATTACTCCACCCACACACAGTGATTGTTTGCTCTTACTGTCAATCACTGTGTATGGGCAGAGTAATCAGGACTATCAATCACTGTGTGTGGCTGGGGTAATCAGGACTCTCACTGTCAATCACTGTGTGTGGGTGGAGTAATCAGGACTCTCACTGTCAATCATGGAGTGTGAGTGATCAGGACTATCGCTGTGTGTGGTTGGAGTAATTAGGACTCTCACTATCAATCGCTGTGTGTGGGTGGAGTCATCGGGACTCTCAATATCATGGTGTGTGGGTGGAGTAATAAGGGCTGTCAATCACTGTGTGGGTGGAGTAATCAGGATAAGTGAGCAGATTGTTTCTGCAGAGGATAGAAGTAAGAAAAGAGGGCAGTGTAATCCCCATCATTCATGATAACGTCTATTATACAATCCAGACTTCAGACTGTAATTATACGAGGCTGGAGTCCACCAAATCTATAATTACTGCTAACTGTTCATGTGCAAATGCTACTCACAGACAGAGGCGCCAATTAAATCATTACCGACCAATCACAGCCGAGCAGCAGAGATCTCTGCCGTGTACAATATCCTCATATCATGGGTCTCCTGTATAACGCTTAGATTATCCTCAATATTCTATATGGAATTCTGCAAATTTGATCTTTCCTGGTCTGTGAGGGGGCGGTACTAGGGAAAGTCCCACCCAGGAGGAGTTTTGTAGGTCCAGACCTTAAGTGTAATCATTTACTTCCATGCATGGACCATGGCCAGCAATGGGGATCATGGAGCTGGCACTGGACACTTGTGTTTGAAATTATTTGGTGGCTTTGGGGATGGCACCTTGACTTCTGTCATGTGTTTGGTAATTGGGCAAAGCTAAACTCTCTGCTCCCTGAGGTGAGCTATAGAACGGCGCCCCCTCTGGCCCATCCAGTAGTAATATATCAGGTTACATTTTTAATCTATGGGTTCTCCATGCAGTATCTCAAACCCATACTAACAAGGGTGTGAAGAGACACTGTTTTTAAGAACCTGGTGCTGCTTTGTAGTAGGTGACTGTGTCCCTGATACTGCCTCTCATGGTGCTGCCTGAGGCGAAAGGCTTAACTCGCCTTCTGGCTGGTGCACCCCTGGGTCTACTTTGTTGGAATGAACCCTATCAATTATGATAAATGGAAGCTTTGGGCTTGGTGATGCCTTGGAGTAGACACTTGCCACCATGGCACAAGATGTTATTAAAGGGGTTTCCCCATGAACTTGAAAAATTCTTGGGGGTTTGAGGTAGGGAGGAGATTAATAAATAAAACATACTTACCCTATCCCGGCTCCCATTCTATGAGTATGGCTCTTGTTCTAGGAATGCTCGAGTTTAGGAGTGACATCACCATCCTCTCCACCCTACCGGCTTTTAGGTTAGCCCCAAAAAATTTCAAGGGGGTTCTGGGATTTAACTAGTGAGGATGACCTAACAATATCCTCCTATAATTAGCTAATACTTGCCCTTTAAATACCTCCTTTGGGAACTCCCATAGTCGGTTTTGGCTACAATGGGTCAACAACTATAACAAAGAATGGAGTCAACATAAAACCAAGTGACAAAACTGAATTCCTATAGAAACTATCAGTTTGTTGTAGCCATTAGTCAGGTAGGTCCCCCATATTGTACCCATGATAACAATGGTGGCACATACATTTTGTGGACATCCCCTTTAAGAACTTCTTTCCGCAACCCCACACACACATACAATCATCTTAGCTATTGGCACACAATACTTTTAAGTAGTCCTTTAAGGAATTAGTGTTCCTAATTACAATCTGGCATAAAAAAAGCAGCATTACGGTGGAAATTGGCGCCCGAGCTGCTTGTTTTTTTTCTGGAAATCGTTGCGATTTCCCCCAGGACACATTAGACTCTGTTCATCAGAACTTTTTTTACATTTGCCATCTTCCTCGGAATGAGTTTAATAGAGGTATTTTATTCCGTCAATACAAATAGGTGAAGGAGAAAGGAAGCAGCGAGATAGAACAAAAGTAACAATGCGCCATTGTAACAAAGCTGAGGAGCGTTGTCAATGTCTAATCCATTCGCGGCCTGTCTCTCCGATCACCCAGAATGCTGTGCTCTCTCCAGCACACAATAGTGCTAGGATGGATAGAAAAGCGATCACTTCTTACTTGGAGAAAAACACATCTAGAAAGGTGGTTTTGTCTTTATCGCAGCTTTAGAGCCTCGCTGACTTGTAATGGGGGCCATCAGCATTTCCGCCCTATTCCACTCAGTATGTGAGCAGGTAAATAAATCCCCCAAAAAGTTATCGAGAAAAGCTACCACAAGGGGGCTCCTTATCGTCAAACCTGCAGTTCACTATCTGTTACTAATTGTATTCCGTGTATGACAACAAGGGCTGAATGAGAATCTTGCCTCAGGCGGCAGTTGTCAGAGCCCTCAGGGGGGGCAGCACTGGAACTGCCATGTACTACCAGATAATGCATTCTCTGATAATACACAAATATCGCTCCTCCCACAAGCATTGCCCCCAGCGGTGCAGTTGATCCACACTTCCTCCTGGCTGCGCAAGTTAGCACAGTCATGTTTGCGCACTCCCAGCCCCCTACCAGTGACTCCCAGCCCGCTCATCCTTCTATCTGCCAACTCGATCACTCATCTGCCCACCCATTCATCTGCCTGCCCACCTGACTGCACTCATCTGCCCATCCACCAAACCACACTCTCGCTCATCTATCCGTCCCCACCCCCACTCATCTGCAGGTCTGCCCAACTGCACTCCCGCTCCTGTGCCCATCCAACTGCACTCCTGCTCATCTTGCCGCCAGCCCACACTACCACTCAACTGTCCCTCTTCCCACTTACTCATTTGCCCATCCACACAGCTGCTCATTTCTCTATGGGGATGTCCTGTCTGTATATACTGTCTATAGGGGTGTCCTGTCTGTATATACTGTCTATGGGGTGTCCTTTATGTATATACTGTCTATAGGGGTGTCCTGTCTGTATATACTGTCTATGGGGTGTCCTTTATGTATATACTGTCTATGGGGTGTCCTGCATGTATATACTGTCTATAGCGGTATCCTCCCTGTATATACTGTCTATGGGGTGTCCTGCATGTATATACTTTTTATGGGGGATTCTGCCTGTATATACTAAAGTATATATATATGAGGGGGTCCTACCTCTATGTTGGGGTCCTACCTGTATATGCTATCTATGGGGGGGTCTACCTGTATAGAATATCTATGTGTTAAATAGGGTGGGTCTGTTATATATAATAAATTGTGGGTGCTGTAATTTATTCTGGGGCCTATATATAGGATGTTTTTTTGCCAGTTGTGTATTTAGGAACACTGTTATTCAGGTGACATTATACTGTTAGTGTATGTTATAAGTGACTGTGGTATTTTTAGGTACATAGTGTGGGGATCTGCTGCACATAGCTGAAGACATCTGGTAGTGTGAATTCAGTAGTGATAAGTCACGGTCTGGAGAAGTTCTAATGAGGTCCTTTTCCTGATAGAGCAGATCATAACCTATAAGGTATTAGATGCCACCAATTTCTGCGTCACTGACTGACTTGTAGATAAGTAGTTGGCTACTGAAGGCGGGGGGGGGGGTCATTTTAATTTTAGTGCCAGGTAGCACAAAGCCCAAAATCGACCCTAACGACAACCAGGAAGTTGAGAAAGATGTATTTATATATAGTGAGGGAAAACAAAAATTTGCCCTTGATTTGCCCCAACCACACCCACTGGTTTACCTCAAAAGTATAACTCCCCCTTACTGGCCAAGACCCAATATTATGTCCTCCCCAGAGGCCCTCACATTGTACAATGGGCCTTTCTTGTGTCCCCATTATCCAAATTCATCGACTTTCTGTAGCATTCTTTTTTCTCGGGTACCCCGCACGGTATAAAACCCCCTATTTGTAGCCCCCTCATTATAATGTCCTCTTTTCTCTAGCACCCCATCTTTAATGCCCTAATTTCTGTAGCCCCTCAGATATTCCCTTTTTTTTCTAAAGAACCCCCAATTCTTATACCCTTCATTTCCCCACTTTTTGGTTACCACCACGTAAGTTTTTCTTGCAGCAGGAAAAAAAATATTTTCCCTCACAGCAGTCCAATCCTCATGTCTCTTTATTGCTGCTGCTCTGCCTGGCTATGACTCGATGACATCATCACACTGCGCCTGCCACCCTCTGCTGCACACAGCATTGGCATGTTAGTAGCGCAGCTTGTCAATGTGGGAGGCATACAAGGAGCAGCTCAGTCGGGATCAAGAGCGGGAGTAACAGGACAAGATTTGGGGTTAATTTAGGGACCCACTGTAGTATTTCTGTATCTGTAATTTGATTTGACTGAACAACCCCTTTAATGTTTAATAAAAATACACGCAGTCCCCGGGTTACATACAAGATAGGTTCCATAGGTTTGTTCTTAAGTCGAATTTGTATGTAAGTCGAAACTGTATATTTTATAATTGTAGATCCAGACAAAAAATTTTTTTACCCCAGTGACAATTGGAGTTTTCAAAATTTTTTGCTGTAATGGGACCAAGGATTATCAATAAAGCTTCATTACAGACACCTTACAGCTGATCATTGCAGTCTATTGCATCCAGAGACCCTAACCAGAGGTCACAGTGGGTAGAGGGGTCCGTCTGTAACTAGGGGTCATCTGTACGTCGGGTGTCCTTAAGTAGGGGATCGCCTGTATATATATTTTTTAGAAAAAATTTCCATAATTTAAACAATTTTCACTAACTTCCCTACAAAATGAATCCTATCCACCCGCCGTCTTTTGGACAAATTTTAATACCAGCTCACAAGACACTGGACGTAGAGAGAGAGAGAGATAAGCGTCAAAACGTAATTGCAAGACGAGCGCCGGGGATGAAAAACCAACACATTGAGCAGAAACTATGATCTAAAAAAATTCTGTCTGAAGTTTCTGACAATTATAATATTATATATTTTTTTAATTTATAGTTTTTTGTTTTTTTTAAATGATCGCCACGGCGCATAGCGGCCCCCTAAAAAAAAAACGATGTATTTCATAAAACGATGTGGAAATGAGCGGCTTTGATATGAAAATGACTGGTGTGTTACCAGAACTGGAAGTGACTGGCAGCCTACAATTGGACACTAATTGGATACAAGGCAATTTAGAGCGGCACGAAATTGAATCCGAAACAATGGGAATATGTGATATATTCAAGCGAGATGAGGGAAACGTGAATTTTTCGATATATATGTATTAAAATGGGATTTATTGGGCAAATACCACATTTTTCAAAGAACAGAGGGGGCCCCATAGCAAGGAGTAATGTCAGACCCCATTAGGGTACCAATAAATAAGGGTCTGGAGTTAAGGTTTCTCCATACAGACACCTGGAGGTAACAGACACCCAACTTTGGTTTTGAGTTAAGGGTGTAACTAAAGAGTCACAGGCACAGGGGTGAAGGTTTAGCTTGGGGTCCCCCACACATGCATATCGGTAGCTTTCTCACATGACCCATTTATGCAGTACCATCAGACAGGTCCTTAAAAACATAGGCCCCCCCCTTACCTTCTCCCCAAAAATCTGTGTTTTCTGTCAAGCAGCTTAGATACAGCATCTCAGCTCTATGTAATGGTAGATTAGATACAGTAGCTCAGCTCCGTGTTTAATGGCTCCCATAGCTGTCAAGTGGCAGCTTATGAACAATATAAAGTATGCGCAGTATATTTTATTAGCTATCAAACCCCTTAGAGTTCAAGCACTGTAGAAACAATTGTAAAAACATTAAAATGCAAAGGGATATTGAAAGGGTTAAGTAAAGCAGATTAACGGTGTCTTTTTTTTTTTTTGCTTCTTTCTCCTGCATTGAGCAGTGCCTTGTAAGATTCATCCTCTTCAGACAGATAAGGAGGATAATGATTAACACTTTCCATACCTAGTGAATATTTTCTTCATAGATTAAGACTGATTACCGTATATACTCGTGTATAAGCCGAGGATTTCAACACAAAAAACGTGCTGAAAAACTTCACCTCGGCTTATACACGTGTTAATAAAAAAAAATAAGTTACATACTCACCTTCCAGCGCCCCGATTCTAGTTGCGGCTCCTCTTCAGTCTTCTCTCTGCTCTATTAGCCGGCAGAGATGCTGCCTTGCAATCTGTCGACTGGCGCACACTATGCGGGGGTGTCGCTGCTAATGACGTCATATTGTGCGCCAGCCGTAAACTACATGGGGCTGGCTGTATACTACATGGGGCTGGTTGGCTGTATACTACTTGGGGCTGGCTGTATAGTACTGGGGGCTTGCTGGATGTATAGTAAAGGCTGGCTGTATACTACTGAGGGTTGGCTATATACTACTGGGGGCAGGGTGTATACTACTGGGGGCTGGCTGGCTGTATGCTACCTGGGGCTGGCTGTATACTACTAGGGGCTGACTGGCTGTATACTACTGGGGGCTGGCTGGATGTATACTACTAGGGGCTTGCTGGCTGTATACTACATGGGGACAGGCTGGCTGTATACTACTGGGGACTGGCTGGATATATACTACTGGGGGCTTGCTGGCTGTATACTACTGGGGGCTGCCTGGATGTATACTACTGGGGGCTGTCTGGCTGTATACTACTGAGGGCTTGCTGGCTATATACTACTGGGGGCTGGCTATATAATACAGGGGGCTGGCTGGCTATATACTACTGGGGGCTGGCTGGCTTTATACTACTGGGGGGCTGCCTATATGCTACAGGGGGCTGGCTATATACTACAGGGGGCTGGCTATATACTACAGTGGCTGGCTATATACTGGGAGACTGTGACCAATGCATTTCCCACCCTCGGCTTATACTCCAGTTAATAAGTTTTCCCAGTTTTTGGTGGTAAAATTAGGGGTCTCGGCTTATACTCGGGTCGGCTTATACTCCAGTATATATGGCAGAAGGGACTGTCTGTTAAGGGACAAGTCATTAGACACTTTTTCAGCTTCATCTTATCTCTCAGCTGTCAGTGGATACAGGACAGAAAGCCGATTTACACAAACTGCTTAAATAAGGAAGAAAAAGTAGGTCACAGGAAGAGATTTCTTTACTAAAGTATATGACAAAGTTTACTATTATCCTCTACTCTATCAATTTGTATTATCTCACATTTTGAATACATTTAAATTGTCTCAGATAATTTAAAAGAATTATTATATTACAATACATTGAAAAAATATTGTTACATAATAAATGAATTGTGGAGAACATTCTTTGTCCTGTTCTTAGTCAGTGACTGTACGTAGGAACAACTTGACACATCACCACTGGTAAAGTGGAGCGTGAAAAAAAACCTCAAAATTGTAACTGCTCGAGAATTACATAAAATAAGCAAACGAAAATGATAATTTGGTCCTTGCCCAAGTTGGAGATGGTATGGCCCAGTCTTTGCCATACAAATTTGATCCTTGCCGAAGTAGTTCATGGTTGCCATTTTTCAGCACATTGGGGGTCATTTACTAAGGGCCCGAATCGCGTTTTTGCCGCACGCAAAAATTGTGGCGCATCATCGCCGGCATGCATGCGGGGGCGTGGCCGTCGGAAAAACCCGTCGGATTCGGAGAAACCGCCATATTTTTTTTTAAAGCACTTGACACGTGCTTACCTGCACCCGCCCTGGCTTGGTGAAGTTCAGTGCACTCCGACGGAATTCAGCGCAGCAGCGACACCTGGTGGACATCGGCGGAACTACCTTAGTGAATCGCGAAAGACCCGAATCCTCCACAGAGAACGCGCCGCTGGATCGCGTATGGACCGGGTAAGTAAATCTGCCCCATTAACTTTAGAGCTCACGCGTTGCCTAAATGGGGGGTAGAAATAGTTTCTTTAGCCTTTCCCATTCCTAAGCAATCAGCGCTGTTTGTTTCAGCAACCAATATTCTAATGAGGCCCTCTTCTGACAAGTGGGCAGTCCTAGCACCACCCAACTGACACCGGAGCGCCCAATTACCATTTTGGTGCTGATGCTAACAGATAGGATAGCTCCTAAATGGTGGGGGCTAGAGAAAGAAATTCTAACTGTGCTATAATCAGTGGACAAGCAAGTAGGAGAAATCGAAGGGGAACATTTATTATACGCTAAGTGCGCCAGCGTATGATACCACCCTCGCGCCACGTAATGCGCTGGATCTTTTCTTCTGGATCACCTCCGTCCTCCTTATAAATCTCAGTGGGCAGCTGCAATGTGCTGCACTTCTAGACCAGGTCTGACCGTGGTAGTGATTACCCGGCACTGCCCCCTTCCTACTCAACCGGAGGACAGAGAAGTTGCAATTCCCATCTCTGCGCCAGGAATTGGGACTCAATCACATCTTGTACCCCTGAGTTGGAGTTGGTGACTTCGTATGGGTGTTAAAGGAAATCAACCACTCCAAAAACACACAAAAAAACTAAAAATACTCTGGGCTGCTAATTATGCACACCCTGGCCCAATGCTGGGAGAGGGAGGTGACGTCACACGAGAGACGTGAATTCAGCATGGGAGAAGGAAGTTGGAGAGGATGTGCATAATTAGCAGCCCGGAGCATCGGACATCTCACACCCGAGCTCTGTGCTGCTAGGTGATCCTGGAGTGTCAAGACTAGCGACAGACAGCGCCGGGGTCAAGATGAAGAAGAGCAGAGGTGAGTATTTGTAGGTTTTTTTCCCTTTCTTGTACTGTTATATACAACAGCCGAGCAGACCTGGGAGTGGACTGGCAAAAGGCAAAATGTTATATAATATATGAAGTAGCACCTGGTGTATAGAATAATTCAGCCTGAATGGTTACAGCTCATCCTACAAAGAAGACCCTCAGAATTCCTATAAATCCTATAAATTGCCATTCGATATGTAATAAATGATCAGACAAGGGATTCAATGGCTCAAAATGTTGCAAAAGTGGAAGCTGGAAAATGTGGCTTATAGGTGGAACAAGCCAAGGTGAAATCTCCATGTCCTAATAGTATCATGACAGGTGGGCAGTCCTAGCACCATCCTCCTCCATCCTCCTTAGCCCCATTAGCCTATTATCCCCAATTCCAATATGGCAGCCATGACAACATGCAGGTTCATAACGATTGGACCTTCAGCCTCATGGACATCACGTCACATAGCTATGCATCACAGGGAACATTCCTGGTTGTTGTTGCAACTTTCTGTGATAACCTCAGATAATTGTCTCAGATATTAAGGATCTGAGACAATTCTGGCCTTCTCAGATATGTTACATGACCACCTTCCCATTGGAAGGACTTTATCCAATATGGCGGTTTTTCAGATGATGGACATGTTCTGGTCATAGCCTAAAATATATCCCCGTCACACATTACTTTCAGGAGGGTCAGATATGTTGTTGTCCCTTCCATTATTGAAATAAAAAGGTGTCCTGGGTCTCTTGACTCACCCTAGTAAGGGAAAAAAAATGGATATGCCCAATATTCTAGAAGCTTATTCTAGACTTCTAGACCACTACTTACCTATCCTGTGGACATAACCCAACTAATAACAATGAGACCATGGAACCTCCTGCCACAGGATGTTGTCATGGCTGCCATATTGGAATTGGGTATAATAGGCTAATGAGGCTAAGGAGGATGGAGCCTCCTAATAGATCCTGTGGTGCTAGGACTTCTAGGGGGTTCAAGGCCACCCAAACCCACCAAATTTTAGACTGGGAAGGATTTTCACCCATGAAATCCCAGTACATCTGTTGCTGCTCTCAATACACATATACACAAGTGTCATTTCAGGACCTTTGATGGTCCTCCAAAGGTCCTAAAAGCAGCAGAAGGACGCATCCCCCATTCCCCAAGAATCTGATTCTAGTCCCAGATGTAGGAAGTGATTCCAGACTTGTAGGGGCCATAATATCCATACAGACCAGGACCCATGGTGGTCTTCTTAACCCTTCCCCAATATCCTTAGCTCCTATCCGTTTCTTCATTTGATTGGCCCAGCACGATGTAAGATTTGTGGCTTCTCTATGAAGAGCTTGATGTTACCTGCTTCCTCCGGCCTCAGTATCACAGAGAAATCCATCCTGTACACAACAATTTTTTCTTTGTTCACAAACAAAACTGGGATTATCTGTGTCGGATAATTCGTTCTCGCGCGGCGCCTTGTGTTGGGCCTTCTCTCTGTCAGCGATCCAGACACCTCGAGATGACAGCGTTATATTCCTTTACACTGGAATATCTCATGAATTATTAACATGACCCAGAAAACATTATAATCAAATGCTAAAATAAGTCACTGGAGAGTATTTGTGCATATTTCATATGTCCTCCTTCTCCGGATAAGGTATATATATAGAAGACTTCACAGAGCCACGTGTCAGGAGGAATCAGCACGGGACAAAAACTTTGTAAAATGACCCCAAAAATTTGTTACATTTCTGTAAGTAGATAAATAGAAAGAGATGATAGGTTAAAAGATAGATTTTGTAAAAATTGACAGATTTATCGATAATTATCTATGCCGTTTGGGCGTTGCCGGGTTGTGCACTAGGCCGGTGTGGATCATTTCTCCTCTGTGTTTTTGCACTGCCTATAACCTGTCGCCGTTGAGGCTATGGCGCAATCAGTGGTGCATTATCCATGAGGCGAGTTGAGCCTCTTGCCTCAGGCAGCATCCCCTACAATGATGGGGGGTTGGGGGGGGGATCAGGAGTGCAATCAGCTCCTACAAAGCAGAACCTGTTACATAATAATAGTGTCTCTTCACACCCGATATAATTATGGGTGTGAGACACTGCATGGAGAACCCACTTACTAAAAATTAACCTAATAAACATCTGGATGGGGCAGAGGGGGGGCACCATTGTGTAGCTCACCTCAGGCAGCAGAGAATCTAGGTTCACCCTTTCACCCTTGGGCACACTTCTACACCAGGTCAGAAAAAACGCCAGGCCCGCAAAAAAAGTAGTGGTGGCAAATTTGTCAGGGCTTGTGTGTCCTTTTTTTACTTCCACTTAAAGGAAATCTAATCATTCTGACCCAAACATACCTCTTGGGAGCAGTGGCGCATGCGCAGTGGATCTTCGTTATGCACGCCGTCTGCTTTGCAGTGCGGCTGTGCGAAATTAAGATACAGGGGCACATTTACTGAGGGTCCGAATCGCTCTTTTTCGTCAGGTTTCCCGAAAATTACCGGTTTGGGCCGAATTGCCCCTGCATTTTGCCGCACACAATCGTATTGTGGCGCATCGGCGCTGGCTTTCACGCAACAGAAATCGGGGGGCGTGGCCGTTGGAAAACCCGACGGATTCGGAGAGAATCCCGGCAGAACCCGAATCAGCGTCGGAGAACGCGCCGCTGGATCACGACTGGACCGAGTAAGTAAATCTGCCCCACAGTGCGCAGGCGCCATTGCTCCTGAGAGCTTGTTGACGTCACCGGCTCTCGGGAGCGAGCGTGGAGAGAGAACTTTCAAGCACGCAAGGAGCGTGCATAGTTATGCTTGTGACCAAACGCCGAGCGCTCTGTGTCAGGGGCCCAGGAGCGCCGAATGGGTCATTTGCCTATTGTATAAATCAATTTTTGGACAAAACTGCTGATTTCTGTTCTGGAGACAACCTCCAGCATCAGCTTAACTACCCCTATGTTAAGGTATGTGTGGGTCAGAATGACCATTTTCAAATGGTAGATTTCCATTAAAGGTAAAGTCCCATATTATACAGAGGAGGCGTCTCCTTTAAGTACTGGATTTTACATTTCTAGGCTCACACCAGGCAACACATTATTACCATCAAGAGGAAGACAAGAAAATCCATTCACATGAGTAACAACGCGTCTGATGTAGTTCCGAATAGCTGCCCGCTCTTACAAGATCACAAGTGACAGCAGCTATGAATTTCTATCCAATCGCCTCTGAATTCACGCTTTTAAATTTGTAAGTAAATTATGAATGGTCATATTTTATTAATCAACTTTTCTGAAAACTCCCTCCATTAAAACGGCAAATAATCTCCTCCGAGAGGGAAGATTTCAGCCATTAAAGCTTCTATCTCCATACGACTCCATAAGAAGAAGAGTCACCGAGGATGTTCTACATAAAAACTTTGTAATGTGTTTGGTTGAAGGAGCAGAGTAGGGTCAAACCAATCACGGGGGTTATTTGAGGTTAAAGATCTAAGAGAGCATGCTGGGAAAAATGTTAGTGGTCACCAGGATCAGACTTCTAGAGGATCCTCCAGTGGACCACTGAAGGTCCAGTTGAAGATAACCCATTTTATAATTTATCTACGAGGGTCTGAATCTTAGGTGGACAATGGGCCACCAACTTAAATTTTATGGTACATTTGGGTTCCTCCTCAGTCCACAATAGCGATGGACTATGTGTGTCCAAATGCATTGTCCATCACATCTCAGATGCCTCTAACGTTCCAGCTTAAGAGGTGGGACTTGCACCTATCTCAAAAACATGAACCCATTAACCCCTTTTCCTTGACCACATCAATGAGAGATTTGGAGGGTCAACCTCTGAGATACGCGCTTTTTTGTCAAAGATGGGGATCTATCAATCTTCGCGCTGCAGGGCTGAATATAGAGTTGACCTGCACCAAAAATAGGCAAACAAGTAGACTTGGATATTTTCGTCCCTCCATTGAGCTGAATGAATAGTGGTGGTGCATTTGCGGTCAACTCTCCCTTCGACTTCAACTGAAGGGGGTTTGATGGACCCCAGTTCTGAAGATTGGTATGGGTTCCAGGTGTGGAATGTGTATGGGTGGCCAACTCTCCCGTCGACATGTCCAAGAGAAGGGGGTTGGTGGACCCTATATTTGAAGATAGGTGTGGATCCCAGGGTTGGAACTTGTTTGGACGTCCTACTCTCCTTTCGACATGACCAAGGGAAGGAGTTTGGTGGACCCGAGCTTTGAAGATAGGTGTGGATCCCAGGGTTGGAACTTGTTTGGACGTCCTACTCTCCTTTCAGTAAGGATAAAATTGGGGACTCGTTAGGATTACCGACTACCCTGTTAACCTTCTAAAGGTGGCCAACCCTTCAAACATATCTCCAAAGAGTGCATTAGTGTTCTAAAAGTTATAATGAGACACAGATTTTAGGGTTCCACTTCTTATACAGAGAAAACAATGGGGCAAACGTATTCCAGGCACGTGGAGATCTATCAGGAGTCTGCAGTGCATCGTTGGTTGGTGTCAACGGGGCACTTCCTGACTGGGTGTCAGAATAGGATGGCAGCTATTAGTGAGGTTGCAGGGCCGGGCACAGCCCCTCCTACATCCCTCACCAAATCGGTTAATAGAGCGGTGGAGGAATTGTCAATTCCCGACTCTGCCCAGAGTGGACTGTATAAATCCCGCCCAGTGGGGTGAGATTCATGGGACCTTATACTATAGGGTGACGCGCGGCCAACTTTTCGTTGGGTTCCCGACCTGTTTCGGGATTGACAGCGGGAGATTATGTCGCACACGATCGGATGTGTCGCAATCTCGCCGACTTTCCGCGTGGCAGAAATCGGTGGATTGGGGGGGGGGGTGGGTCGTCGCAGGATCGCGATGGATCGGATGAGACGACGGGATTTAACATTTAAATTTGTGTCGCAATACCAATCACTTACATGCACACAGGAAGAAGCAAGGTGAACTCCGGCGGACCTGAGGGGGAAGAGACACAGCGCAAGGATACGGTGATAGCGCACGCATCTACGTGAATCGCGGCACAGTGCAATATCGCACAGAGTCCGGATCAGGGATCGCGACTGGACGGGTAAGGTAAATGTGCCCCATTGTTTCTCTGCCTGTTTTCAACCTCGCTAGATCCCTGTTCACAACCGTGAAGCCACTTGGGTCTTGTTGCGGGGACGCAGGTTGGGCAAGGGGGGGCAGTTACGTGAACGCCCCTGCCCGCACATTCCTATAGCATGTATAGTATTGATGGGGAAGGCGTGAAGCGTGCTGCCAGGACTGAGATGGAAAGAGGGTCAGCCTCTGGTGATCAATCGCTATACGAGTTTGACATCTGAATTGGGCTCCTAAATGAGGCAAAACATTTTAATTCTAAAGGGTTTTTCCCACCCAAACATGTTAGGATGCTGATCGGTGGTGGTCCTAGTGATGAAACCCCACAGATAATGAGGGTCTGATGGCGAACGGTCCAGGCCCTCCGCGCTCGGCAATATCCTCAGCCTAGTAGGATGAATGGAGCAGAATGGACATGCGCTACTAGTCTGCTGCGGTCATCCAGGGGGAGCGACGAGGGGTCCCAATGGAGGTACCTCTAGACCCCATTGGACCCAGTTTCTGTGATCTGTGGGTGTCTCTTTTAGAGAGATTCCCACGAATCAACAAGTAATCCTTATACTGTAAATAGGGCTAACTTGTATGGTGGAGGAAAACCCCTTTAAAGGCAAGGTAAAGGTTTTTGTACCCTTAAGACTGGTTAGGAGTCTATTGATTATGGACAGGGAGGGGCGAGCTTGTGTTGTGACATACTTACAAAAAGGCAACAGGCTTAGTGAGTTACAAGAACTGCATTGGGTATTCAGTCTCTTTATATGTTTCTAATCTCAACTCCCAGATTGTGTGGAGAACTTTTAAGTTCCTAATTCCGGTTATCTGTCATTTCAGGGGAAAATTAGATTTCTCTTTTGCAAATGCAGCCTCTCAGGTGCACAGGGGCGAGGGGCCTTGCCGACAGGAGCACTCGGGTTCCTAGATTACACAATTGTGGACATCAGCATAGAAAGAAGATGTAGAAACAAAAGAAAAAGGGTGCACTACAAGAAGGTTTCCTACTGGAGCCCGAAAGCCATTGATAAAGATAAACACTGAAATGTTCGATATAAATTTGAGATCTCTGGTAGTAAGTAAGAGTACGTCTGGAAAGTTAGGAAGTGCTCTACACAATCTGGGTTTTACTTGTGGGTTGATTTGGGAAGTGATAGACTCCCTTTAAATCCCTTTAAGGATCCATTGATTCTTTATGGATGACGCATGTTTTGTAGTGGTAAGATACAGTGGGGGCTCTTAAGCGAGTGTAACGAAGCCGGTAGGAGAGACAACAAATGGCAGGAACATGAATGACGATTCTTATATTTTAGGACCCAGGGAAAAAAATATTAATGAAGTTCGGCCATCAAAAAAAAAAAGAGACCAATAAGCAGCCGGAACTCTTCTACAACGCGAAGGTAAAGGAAATATATGAGACCCGGTATGCTGGAGCTCACCATAGGACGGAGCGCAGGGATGACAAATGGTCTGCAGCTCGGGAGGGAGATGAAAGGATAACAAGGGCGCTTGTCATTTATGGAGGATTTCTATCAGCACATAATGATGATGTCAGCAGACGATCGCTCTTACTTATATAAAGGATACTATACCAGCGCAATCTCCAACCAAAACACAACTAGAAGCCGCGGGTAAATTTAGGTGAGTTGAGGAAATAACTCATATACTACGTCCCTCTGCTATGATTCCACCAATTTGTGTTCTTAAAGGGAGTGAACCAGCATTGTTCCTCATTACACTCGAACAAACTGTGTATTTTAGGATAACTGGCAGGCTTCAGAAATGCATATATTTAATTGGATCTGACGGAATTGTCGTATCATGACTTTTTTGTGAAGTATTGCTACAGACCATAGCGCTCCCGTCCACGTCAGATAAAGATCACGAAGTTCTGGCAGTAAAATAAAATATGTGACGTGAGATTACAGTAAGTATTGCAATCCTATTTCACTTACAGATTAGATCACATGGAATTAGATTCGGCCCTGGAGCACGATATGCTCGATCATGCACTCCAAGCCTGCCTCCACCTCTGCGTGTGTAAATTTAGTCAGGCGAAGAAATCTGTTGTACACGTTGCAGCAGGTTACAGTTGTTTAAAGATACCTCTACCAACTATGCTCCTGTGACTTTCGTGTGAAAGGTATTGTACTGGACCAGCATGTGGAGTGTCCTCCGATACACTCTTTCCACTGCAAGTCTTGCATTCTTTCAGAATCCTTATCTTAGCGAGTAAGTGCCTAGACTTATGATGTACTACTACTGCTAATCAATTTTATACCATGACATTGACAAGTCAACGATGCTCTACTGACATTCCAGATGTTAGCCTACCTATGGACTGCGGGAGGCTCTTATCACGCCGTGCGTGCTGTAGTAATATGCGCATTATCGTTGCCCATCACAGCCATCCTCCCTGCTTCTCCGTGTTAACTAAGGCTCTTAGCAGAGTTGCTGTGTTTTGGATTTTTTTGATCGACAAGTCAAATACATGTAAAGCATGATTAGAATGCTTATTAGCACAGGACAAGTGGAAGTGAAAACGCATGCCTTCCTATCAAGGAACTGTGCGGCTTTGTAAACACTTGGGGAGTGCTCACCACTGCTGTTCTGTGAGATCTCTGACTCATGTTGTACCACAGCCTCCTTACCCTCTCGCTGGGTAAAGGTTGTAGCAGCGTTTTGGATAACTAACTACCAATCAGATTTTGGTAGTAGCTGCAGCGACGTATAAAAAATTTTGCATGCAATATTCAAGATTTGTGAGTCGGACTTACGAGCATTGGGAGTGTCTTCACCCTGCTGTGCTGTAAGATATCTGCATATGTTGAGCCAAAGTCCTCCGCCCCTCTGCTTCTGGGTAAAAGTTTTAGCGGCTTACGAGAATGATAATACTACCAGTAATATAAGAATGACTAGTAGAAGCAGAACCAGTATTTTTAAAAATGCCTTTATATTCCCAGAACGTGAGTCTGACATGGAGCAGTTGGGGAGTAAGACTCACCCTTGCTGTTCTGTAAGTATCTATGCATTAATGTTATGAACCAATCTCCCCTCTACTCTGGGTTAAAGTTGTAGCAGGCTCTGGATGACTACTACTGCAATCATATTTTGTTAGTTAGCAGCAGGACAGTTGTTAAAATGTAGCTGGACACTTGGGGAGTGTCCTCAACCTGCTGAGCTGGAGCTTTGCATACATTGCTCAGAGCCCACCCCCATGCATGTGAGTAAAGACTTGTAGATAAATGCTCATCATTCATCAGAGCAAGAGGGGAGGGGCTGCGCATAGCGTTGTAGAGATTCAGCACAGCAGTGTGAGGCTACACCCACGTACACATCAAAGTAAGAACATGATGTGTCATTATGATGATATGTCCCGTATATATGGCCAAATGTGCCTTTGCCCCCCTCCAGAGGTGAGGATCCTGATGACCCACCCTTCAATCCATAACTAAGCTATGCGAGTCAATATAGTATATCATCAATAGGAATCTATTAATTCATAAATTGTGGATCATTTATGAGAAGTTCTGAGCGTCCATTGATTGATTGGTTATCCACATTGGGTTGTCTTCTGCTGGTCTGCTGGAAACATGAGGGCCATTATTATATTGACGAGCTCAAGATGATCCTCTGGTCCTTAGACCAGTCCAATCTGGCTTCTAATGTAGTAGCTACGTGGGGTCAGAAAAATTGCGTAAAACTGATCTCTCATCATCCAGATTTAAGGATGTCTGGAACAACTCTCCGCCAAGTTCCTTCAACAAACTGTGTGTGGTCTACCCAGGAGTTTATATGGGCACTATTTATTTTTTATTTCTTTTTCTCTCTCTTCTAAAACAATAATATACTCCTATTTTCAAAAACATTCTTACTACTTTTGCAGCAGCAAGTTTGCCCCACACCTGCCTAAAACTTTGCACAACATGTCCATTTCGTTCATTGATTGTTTGTGCTCTTTGAAATAGAAGAATCAAGTCTCCGCTTCCTACCAGCCTCTCTGCTTATCGAGTGCACTGCTGGGAGGAACACATTTGGTATGCGCTAAGTGTCTTCCTGAGATGACCCAGTTAAAATGAGTAATGTTAATTGGTGGATAAAATAAGTGTAAATACAGGAGGACAGGAGGCTGATTGTAGGAGAAGAAGATGCACCAGTTCATCTAGACACAATCAGATGAGGAACGCAAATAATTAGGATTTATTCAGACAGCATGAGCTGATAGCCCGGATCCCCATGGCAAGCATATGTGGGAAGGGTGATGAAGACCCAAAATAGGGATGGACGTAGGCGGGGAAGCCAATGTAGACTGGTGACTTGGTCAAAGGAGAGTTGGCCGTACGATGGGCGGTTTCACTTCTGGGGTACCAACCACCTCTCTTCAAAAAGGGTTCCATCGATCCCTTTTTTGTGGACATGTCAAAGGGGGGTTTGGCCGCAACCACAAGGGGGTTCCACATACACATTACGGCTGGGATCACAGGATTTTAGCGATCTAATCTAGTATGGGAGTGGGTCTCAAACTATAACCGTGCAGGGACACTTTCTCCTAATGTCCCCACCTTGTCATGCGAGGGGTCAAAAAGTCAACCTGGGATTGCACATTGACGTTATGCTCACAATAAACCACTCTCTGGATTGAGGACTAGCCCGTATTCCATCTCCACAAGGTTCGGGATCCACACCTATCTTCCAACTAAATAGGGTTCACCAAACCCCTCCTTGGGTCATGTCCGAAAAGGAGTAGAGCGTCCAAAACAAGTTCAACCACTGGATCACACTATCTTCAAATAGGGGCTCACAAAACCCCTTCCCTCTTGGTCATGTTGAAAGGAGCGAGATCGTCCAAACAAGTTCCAACCCGGGATCACACTCATCTTCAAAATGGGTCCACAAAAACCCTTGCCCTTGGTCATGTCGAAAGGAGATAGTGCGACGTCCAAACAAGTTCCAAACCCTTGGGATCCCACACCTATCTTAAATATAGGGTCCACCAAAACCCCTTCCCTTGGTCATGTGATTGGTACATTTGGGTTCCTCCTCAGTCCACAATAGCGATGGACTATGTGTGTCCAAATGCATTGTCCATCACATCTCAGATGCCTCTAACGTTCCAGCATAAGAGATGGGACCTGCACCTATCTCAACAACATGAACCCATTAACCCCTTTTCCTTGACCACAACAATAGGAGATTTGGAGGGTCCACCACGCTTTTGTCAAAGATGGGGGTCTATCAATCTTCGCGCTGCAGGGCTGAATATAGAGTTGACCTGCACCAAAAATAGGCAAACAAGTAGACTTGGCTATTTTCGGCCCTCCATTGAGCTGAATGAATAGTGGTGGTGCATTTGCGGTCAACTCTCCCTTCGACTTGTCCAAGGGAAGGGGGTTTGATGGACCCCAGTTCTGAAGATTGGTATGGGCCCCAGGAGTGGAACGTGTATGTGCGGCCAACTCTCCTGTCTACATGTCCAAGAGAAGGTGGTTGGTGGACCCTATATTTGAAGATAGGTGTGGATCCCAGGGTTGGAACTTGTTTGGACGGCATATTCTCCTTTCGACATGACCAAGGGAAGGAGTTTGGTGGACCCGAGCTTTGAAGATAGGTGTGGATCCCAGGGTTGGAACTTGTTTGGACGTCCTACTCTCCTTTCTGGTACATTTGGGTTCCTCCTCAGTCCACAATAGCGATGGACTATGTGTGTCCAAATGCATTGTCCATCACATCTCAGATGCCTCTAACGTTCCAGCATAAGAGATGGGACCTGCACCTATCTCAACAACATGAACCCATTAACCCCTTTTCCTTGACCACAACAATAGGAGATTTGGAGGGTCCACCACGCTTTTGTCAAAGATGGGGGTCTATCAATCTTCGCGCTGCAGGGCTGAATATAGAGTTGACCTGCACCAAAAATAGGCAAACAAGTAGACTTGGCTATTTTCGGCCCTCCATTGAGCTGAATGAATAGTGGTGGTGCATTTGCGGTCAACTCTCCCTTCGACTTGTCCAAGGGAAGGGGGTTTGATGGACCCCAGTTCTGAAGATTGGTATGGGCCCCAGGAGTGGAACGTGTATGTGCGGCCAACTCTCCTGTCTACATGTCCAAGAGAAGGTGGTTGGTGGACCCTATATTTGAAGATAGGTGTGGATCCCAGGGTTGGAACTTGTTTGGACGGCATATTCTCCTTTCGACATGACCAAGGGAAGGAGTTTGGTGGACCCGAGCTTTGAAGATAGGTGTGGATCCCAGGGTTGGAACTTGTTTGGACGTCCTACTCTCCTTTCATTCCATTAGAAATGGGCAAGCTCTAGAGAAAGTCTTGGAGCGCGAGTCGGAGGGTCCGCAAACATAGGGTAGAGGTTAATCTAAGATCACTGGCGGATCTAAGGCACGGGTGTGGGCGTATAGGAATGAGTATAAGAGAGGGAGAGGTAGGGGGGTGCTTGCCGCATTATACAGAGCTTATGGATGAGGGTTATTATTATTGATTTAAACTATTCGGAAAGGAGACTGGCAGCAAGTGCAGCGAACTGGCATGAAGTAAGCATAAATGGTCCCTTATATAAACGAAGCTGTGTCAGGCAGAATTTGGGGTTGTTTCATGGCTCCCTGCTAAACTTGTCGCCACCCTGCTGTGTAATCCACAAAATTAATGGCAAACTTTATCATGTTAGCGATATTATTTGAGCGCTTCTGCTCACTCCTTTGGTTCCTTCTCTGCCACCATTGGTTTGAAGCCTGCAGTCCAACATTTAGGGTATGTCGCCATGCCATCTTAGCCTGCTTGCGTGCTCGGCATGTCCGTCCCTATAGTGTTTAGGGTCATTAGTTGCATGTTCTTAGATTACTATTCTAGCTTCATTCTGTCACTCTGTCATGGCCAGCTGTTGCCCAGAAATTGTTGGCATAATGTTGCGATTAGGGCAGCTCAGACGGCATCTGCATGATGCCCCTGCTGTTTCTGTCCATTTCGTGGTGTTCCATCCTTTCTGAGGTTCCCAGGGTGTTTGACAAAGCTTCCCTGTGCAGAGCCTGGTCCCCTTGAAAAATGCTGCGAGTCCTCCATCTGGACTTCAATGGGGTTAGTATTCGAGACGAGCAACTCGAGCATCGGAAAAGTCGATTCGATAACGAGTTACCCGAGGCATTTTAGTGTTCGTCATCTCTATTTAGAAACACTGTGCACTCTTTGAGATTATGTTGAAGGGGTTGGCCACCTTTAGAAAGTTTAACAGGGTAAGTCGGTAATCCTAAAAGAGTCACCCTGTTATACTTACCCATATAGTTAACTTTTATATATCCGTTATATCCTGGCTTCCAGGTGATGGAGGAGGCCTCATGCTTGCAGTCATTATTGTCTGCAGTCTCCCCCTTCATAACTACTCCCCTGTGAGTGGTTGGTGGGCCTGATGATGTCCTGGTACCCCCCATTCCACCACTTATGGAGGAGGGTGATTAATGGAGGGGGGTGCAGACAATAAAAACTGCATGGCCTCCTCACATGAGCCTGAAGCAGCACGACACAAGAAAGTTCACCGCTCTATGGTCGGCATGATCACATGATGCCCTACCAGAGGCACCTGGTCAGCTCCAATAAGGACAAGGCGTCCCTTATTAGGGTCACCCACTTACCCTATTAAACTTTCCTAATGGTGGCCAACCCCTTTAACCAACAACAATAGCTGCATTTGTGTAGGATTCTCTAGACTATCTAGATGCTTTCTGTATGGGCCAATCAGTGGAGAACCCAAATAATGGTCTCTCTAAAACTCAGAATAGTCCCAACGTGGGAACGTGAACCCCCTACAATGTTTAGTTAACTAAACATCTGTTTTTCCCCATTGTGACGGAGATGTTTTAAAGCATAACATTAATTTCAATTCACTGCTAATAAGGAAGGTAATTAGCATGGGATTATTTGGAAAAAAAAAATACATATCTCCCCACTCAGTATTCATAGCGGCGACTGCAATGCTAATTCCGTCTCCAGATGAACGCTGCCCAACAGAGGTGCATGAATTATGTGCGCTAACTGGGTCACAAAAGGAGGATTTTTAGCCAGAATTTATGAACTATTGAAAACACGGCTTCCACGTTGGGCAAGTAAAAAAATAATAGTTTGTAGAATGGATAAAAAATTTTGTGCAATTTAGCACAAATTTAACTAAAAAGTGGCCAATAGTGCAAGCAATATCCGAAATATAGAGAATAACGTATCATTACTTACAGATATCTGCACCGTTTCTGGTGCACACCAGTGCTGCGTTTTTCACTGTAGTGGCCACTAGAGGAAAAGTGTGGTACTACACCAAATAGAGCAGGATGAGGATAAGTTATAGGACTACAAAAGCTTAGTGGCGGCCCAATCGCTGGCTCATAGAGCGAGTCCCGACTAAGGTAGTGCCCCGATGTCACCAGGTGTCGCTGCTGCGCTGAGTCCGCCGGAGTTCACCGTCCTATCCTGGGTGCATGTAAGCGGTGTCAAGCGAGACATTTTTTATTTTTAAAATACTGCGGTTTTTCCGCATCCATCGGTTTTCCGGCGGCCACACCACCATGATTTCCGTCGCAAATGCCCACAATCCGATCGGCGTGCGCCAAAACCAAGGCAATTCGCGCAAACCGGTCATTTTTGGGAAAGGACGCCGAAAAGAGCGATTCGGCACTTAGTAAAGACCCATGTGTGCAGATAGACACAGTCATCAGCCCTACTATAATCCTGGATAGACCACTAAATTTGACTCAGCTCCTCCTGCTCTAGAACATGACTGCCGCAGATAGGACACATGTTGTACAAGTGCTGCTCAGCTCCTCCTGCTTAGATAACAGCGGCCTGCAGATAGGAATACTATGTACAATCTGCTTCAGCTCCCTACCTGCTCTAAATATGCACCGCAGATAGGAAACTATGTACTCTGGAGATACTGATCTCAGAGACGAATTGGACAATATTAGCGAATGTCATGCTGCATAGATAATGTACCTGCAGATAGGACACTATGTACAATTGCTCAGCTCCAACCTGATCTCATAATATTGCTGCCTGCAGATCGAGGACACTATCGGAACACTCTGCTCAGCTACCCTGCGACTATAACAGCTGGCTGAGATAGGACATATGTACAATCTGCCACAAGTACTCTGCTCTTAACATGCTGCCTGGCAGATAGGACATACGGACAAATCTGCTAGGCTCTCCTGCTCTATAACATGCTGCTGCAGATAGACAACTATGTACCAATTGCCAGTCCTCCTGACGCTAATAACATGCTGCCTGCAGATACGAGACTATGTACAATCTGCTCACGCTCTCTGCCTGTAACCATGGCTGCCTGAAGATTAGGACCATATTTACAATTGCTCGCTCTCTCTGCTCTTAACATGCTGCCTGCAGATAGGACACCATGTACAATCTGCTCAGCTCCATATACGTATAGACATAAAAACATAAAGAGCAACATAAAAAGTCAGAAAGTCATACAAAGCTTTGGATCATTTTCCAGTCCATCAACACGAAACTTTTTTGTGTTTTTGTGGCTTCGCACATAATTACCCTGAACTTTCTAATCACAAATTTAAATATTCATTGGCTTGGGGACAGTGCAGAGTGTGGACTAGCAGATTGCTGGTTACATAAGGGGAACATTTGTAGGAAGGATGTGCGGAGCGTCTTGTATGTAGTGTCCTTAATCTCCCATCAGCCACCTGACTGGTGCCCCATATAGCACCCGGGGATGAATAATGCATCGGCCTCCCAACATGTGGAACGCTGCTCTACAGTTACACAATTTCCCGGACACGCGAGCTATAGGAAATCACTATACGTATAGAAACCTGGGACTATAGGAACTCACTACAACATGATAAACCCGGACTATAGGAACCCATGCGGATATATAAACGATCTATAGGAACTCACTACACATATTGAAAACCCATCTATAGGAACTCACTACAGTATGGAAATCCAATCTATAGGACATACTACATGTTAAGAAAACCTGGGCTATAGGAGTCACTACATGTATAGAAACCCGATCTATAAGATCACTACACGTATAGAAACCCAATCTATAGGAGCCACTACAGTATAGAAACCTGGACTATAGGAACTCACTACATGTTTAGAAACCTGTACTATAGGACCTCACTAAACGTATAGAAACCCAATCTATAAGAACTCACTAAATTTATATGGACCCGGACTTTAGGACCTCAATACAGGTGTAGAAACCCGGACAATAGAAACTCACTACGCGTATATGGACCCAGACTATAGGAACTCACTACACGTATAGAAACCCGATCTATGGGACCTTGCTACCACGTATAAAAACCCGGACTATAGGAACTCACTACACGTATAGATACCCAATCTATAGGAACTCACTACACGTATAGATACCCAATCTATAGGAACTAACTACACATATGGAAACCCAATCTATAGGAGCTCATTACATGTATAAAAACCCAATCTATAGGACCTAAGTACACATATAGAAACCCAATCTATAGGAACTCACTACACATATGGAACCCCAATCTATAGGAACTAACTACACATATGGAAACCAAATTATAGGAGCTCATTACATGTATAAAAACCCAATCTATAGGACCTAAGTACACATATAGAAACCAACTATAGGAACTCACTACACATATGGAAACCCAATCTATAGGAACTAACTACACATATGGAAACCCAATCTATAGGAGCTCACTACATGTATAAAAACCCAATCTATAGGACCTAAGTACACATATAGAAACCCAATCTATAGGAACTCACTACATTTATAGAAACCTGGACTATAGGAGCTCACTACACGTATAGAAACCCGAGCTATAGGAACTCACTACACGTATAGAAACCTATGGACCCGGATTATAGAGACTCACTACACATATATGAACCCGATCTATAGGAACTCACAATACATCTAGAAACCTGGACTATAGGAACTCACTACACGTATAGAAACCCGGACTATAGAAACCTGTTCTCAGGAGAGAGGTGATCAGGCCCTCGTGACCACCACCACAGGGGTTACACACAATACACCTTAGAAGGGCCCTCATTCTGGGTGACAAAATATGTGACTGTATTTTCCTTTCTGCTTCCTTGCCTATGATATCAGTGCCATATAAAAGCTTTTCCTATCTAAAGTGGGTCTCCTGTCACTAACACAGGGATAATTGGCCCTACTGCAAAGTTCATATCTATGTATATGGGTTAGAGGGTAAAAACCAAGGGATAGCTCAAATAATGTCATCTGGAGTAAAAGGAATCACAAGACAAGATAATGCAGAGTAGACAATACTCACAATATCCCAATTTTCCATCTTAGGTCCTAGACCCCATGCTCTACATCAATGGACCTCTAAATTTGCCCAATATAGGGCACCATTGTATTGCAGCCCTTGGGTTGTGAATCCAATGTTGATCAGACACATTGGGGGTCATTTACTAAGGGCCCGATTCGCGTTTTCCCGACGTGTTACCCGGATATTTCCGATTTGCGACGATTTTCCCTGTATTGCCCCGGGATTTTGTCGCACGCGATCGGATTTTGTCGCATCGGCGCTGGCATGCACGCGACGGAAATCGGGGGGCGTGGCCGAACGAAAACCCGACGGATTCGGAAAAACCGCCGCATTTAAAAAACAAAAAGTGTCGCGGACCTTGCACTTACCTTCACCAGGAATAGGCCAGTGTACTTGAGTGCATTTCAACGGACTTCAGCGCAGCAGCGCCACCTGGTGGACGTCGGAGGAACTACCTTAGTGAATCCCGGCCGGACCCGAATCCACCGCAGAGAACGCGCCGCTGGATCGCGAATGGACCGGGTAAGTAAATCTGCCCCATTAGATTTATGTCTTGGAAACCCAATTATTGGTGGGATTGGTATATGGGAGTAGAGGATCAGGCAGTTTGATTTCAACATGCCCAATCCCAATCCCAATAAGTCAGCCCCATAGGAGTTCTGCAAACCAGATTATTATGGTGGTGGGACTGGTTTCCTAACTACCCCCCAATGGCACATGCAGGAGGAGGATCAGGCAGTTGGATTTCAACATGCCCAATCATATTGTTCTCAGAGAAGATAAATTGTAAGCGTGGGGATTTCATTAGGCCCAATGCTTTTAATTTGAGGGTGATAAGCCAGCAATGGAGTCTGAAAATTATTTTGGTGGAACTGACTTCTTGACCATGCCTGGATGCCAGATGCCAAAGGAGATAAGGATCAGGCTGTTGGATTTCAATATGTCTGATCATTTTACTCTCAGAGGAGATAAGTGGACCCTTGAGGAGTTTGGAAAACCCAATGATTATGATGGAACTGGCTTCCCAACTCACCCAATGGTAGATGCTCATGGAAATGAGGATCAGGCTGGTGGATTTCCATATGTCCAATCCTTTTGCTTTCACAGAAGATATACCAAGCACAGAGGCATCGGACAAACCTATTTATTACATGGGGACTAGCTTCTCTACTATGCCTGGATGGTAGATGACAAAGGAGTTAAGGATCAGGCTGTTGGATTTCAATATGTCCAATCTTTTTGTTTTCAGAAAAGACATATCGGAGAATTTGGGATTTCAACATGTCCAATCCTTAAATTCTCAAAGGAAATAATTTGACCCCAGAGTCTGGGAAACCCGATGATTATGATACAACTGGCTTCCCAACTATCAACCATTGATCAATGCTTCTGTATAAAAGGATCAGGTTTCAACATGTCCTATCCTTTTGTTTTCTGAGAAGAGTCTTCAAGAGTTCCTCTTCATATGAGGTTTAGCTGTGGACCCATGAAGAATTTATCTGATAGATATCTACAGTATACACCCAATTTTACTAAGGTCCATATCGTTGTATAGTCAATAATGGGGCAGATTTACTTACCCGGTCCATTCGCGATCCAGCGGCGCGTTCTCTGCGCTGGATTCGGGTCCGGCCGGGATTTATTAAGGCAGTTCCTCCGACGTCCACCAGGTTGCACTGCTGCACTGAAGAGCATCGGAACGCACTCAAGTACACCGAGCCGGGCTGAGTGAAGGTAAGTGCAAGCTCCGCGACACTTTTTGTTTTTTAAATGCAGCGGTTTTTCCGAATCCGTCGGGTTTTTGTTCGGCCACGCCCCCGATTTCCGTCGCGTGCATGCCAGCGCCGATGCGCCACAATCCGATCACGTGCACCAAAATCCTGGGGCAATTCAGGGGAAATCGGCGCAAATCGGAAATATTCGGGTAACACGTAAATGACCCCCTATATCTTTCTAAGGTCCAACTCTTTCTAATGTCCATATCTTTGTAGGGTCTATATCTTTCTAAGGTCCAACTCTTTATTAGGTCCATATCTTTGTAGGGTCTTTATCTTTACAAGGTCCAAATCATTCTAAAGTCTGTATCTTTGTAGGGTCTACATGTTTGTGTAGCGTCTATATGTTTGTGTAGAGTCTTCTCCATTTTCCAACCCCATTCCAAAACATACACCAGGACAATTATCTTCCAATAAGATTTGTCCTACTTTATGAGAGACTTGACTAGAAATAGAGACTGAAATAAGTGACAACAGTCTCTTGCTCCTATGTAGGCCTGATTTATGACCAGGGAGGGATGACCATCATCATAGTTAGAATATCCTGAGGGGTATGTGCTCATCCTTCTTAGCCCCTTACCCCGAGCTCGTGTGCAGATGATTGATTCTGGCTGATGGCCATGTACAATGAATGTCCATGCTGCGCCATTGACAACCTGCGCTAATGAAGTTGCGCTATAACAAGACAGATCCTCTGTGCAATCCAATAAAATCCTGGAAATCTCTCTCTCCGCTTGTTAAAACAACTTGCCGTGGACCTCTCCTGCCAAAAAATAACAAATTACTTATTGATTTGCTCCTTTAATTGATGGTATAGAAACGCCGGACGCACATCTATAGCGATGCAAGGATGTAGTGACGGATACATATCGCTCTGATGGGACTGCTCCGACACATCGCCCCATATGATGACAAATTAAAGGGGTTAGAGAATGCACTGACATCTCATCGTGGAGTTAATTAAAGGGATGTTTCCTTTATGACTACTATCAATAAGGCAGAGTGGAAGACGGGACGAGTGTTTGCATTGGATTCATATCCCAGTGATTATAATGGGCAACGTGCAATTCTTCATTCATCCTCTGGAGGTGCTGTAGGTAAAATCAAAACTTGCTACAGCAGAGTGAGACTTTCTATAATCAAGTTTTTCTTAAATTGTCCAGACATTGAACAGATCTGCAAAATTGTAAATATGGTGAAAGGCATGAATGTTTGCAGAACTTGTCTCACATTAGGGTATAATACTGCACCATGTAGGTGGGTGTTCATTTATCCGAGAGCTGCATCTTGGCAAAGGCTTGGCACTTGATGATCTAACATGAGGCGATAACATTATTTCAGGGACAACTAGCTTGGTAGTTATTAATACTCTCCCGGGGAGGGAATGCTCTTAGTGGTTACTAATACTCTCACAGGGAGGGCATGTGCTCGGTGTTTACTTTACTCTCCCAGGAAGGGCATGTGCTCAGTGGTTACTAATACTCTCACAGGGAGGGCATGTGCTCAGTGGTTACTAATACTCTCACAGGGAGGGCATGTGCTCGGTGTTTACTTTACTCTCCCAGGGAGGGCATGTGCTCAGTGGTTACTAATACTCTCCCAGGGAGGGCATGTGCTCAGTGGTTACTAATACTCTCCCAGGGAGGGCATGTGCTCAGTGGTTACTAATACTCTCACAGGGAGGGCTTGTGCTCAGTGGTTACTAATTCTCTCACAGGGCGGGCTTGTGCTCAGTGGTTACTAATACTCTCACAGGGAGGGCTTTTGCTCAGTGGTTACTAACACTCTCACAGGGAGGGCTTGTGCTCAGTGGTTACTAACACTCTCACAGGGAGGGCATGTGCTCAGTGGTTACTAATACTCTCCCAGGGAGGGCATGTGCTCAGTGGTTGCCAATACTCTTGCAGGGAGGGCATGTGCTCAGTGGTTGCCAATACTCTTGCAGGGAGGGCATGTGCTCGGCTGTTACTAATACTTTCCCAGGGAGCTCAGTGGTTACTAATACTCTCCAAGGGAGGGCATGTGCTCAGTGGTTACTAATACTCTCACAGGGAGGGCATGTGCTCATTGGTTAATAATACTCTCATAGGGAGGGCATGTGCTCAGTGGTTACTAATACTCTCCCAGGGAGGGCATGTGCTCGGTGGTTACTAATACTCTCACAGGGAGGGCATGTGCTCGGTGTTTATTTTACTCTCACAGGGAGGGCTTGTGCTCAGTGGTTACTAATACTCTCACAGGGAGGGCTTGTGCTCAGTGGTTACTAATACTCTCACAGGGAGGGCTTGTGCTCGGTGGTTACTAATACTCTCACAGGGATGGCATGTGCTCAGTGGTTACTAATACTCTCACAGGGAGGGCATGTGCTCAGTGGTTACTAATACTCTTACATGGAGGGGATGTGCTCAGTGGTTGCCAATACTCTTACAGGGAGAGCATGTGCTCGGCTGTTACTAATACTTTCCCGGGGAGGGCATGTGCTCAGTGGTTAATAATACTCTCCCGGGGAGAACATGTGCTCAGTGGTTACTAATCTCTCCCAGGGAGGGCATGTGCTTAGTTGTAAATTAAATGTTCACAGGGATAACAAGCGTTTGGTGGCTACTATACTCTCCCAGGAGGGCATGCACTCAGTGGTTACTAATGCTCTCCCAGGGAGGGCATGTGCTTGGTGGTTACTTATATTCTCCCATGGAGAACATGTGCTTAGTGGTTACTTTACTCTCCCTGGGAGGGCATGCACTCAGTGGTTGCTATACTCTCCCATGGAGAACATGTGCTTAGTGGTTACTTTACTCTCCCTGGGAGGGCATGTGCTTGGGTATAATTACTAGTCTCCCCGGGGGGGCATTTGCTCGGTGGTTACTAATATTCTCGCAGGGAGGGTGTGTGGGCGGTGGTTACTAATACTCTTGCAGGTAGGGCATCTGCTAGGTGGTTACTAATACTCTCGCAGGGAAGGCATGTGCTAGGTGGTTACTAATACTCTCGCAGGGAAGGCATGTGCTTGGTGGTTACTAATACTCTCCCAGGGGGGGCATGTGTGTAGCTAGGACTAATACTCTCCCTGGGAGGGCATGTGCTAGGTGGTTACTAATACTCTCGCAGGGTGGGCATGTGCTAGGTGGTTACTAATACTCTCCCAGGGAGGGCATGTGCTTTATGGTTACTCAAACTCTCCCGGGGAGAGTTAGTCATGTGTGTAGCTATGACTAATACTCTCCCGGGGAGGGCGTGTCAGCATAAATAACACTGACATATTACAATACAGCAGTGAAATAGTTATTTATTCAACAACATCAACTCCGATCATCCCGAAACTTTAGATCTGTTCCTAATGCAGAAGTTACACTTATAACTTATATGTTCTGAGAAAATGTAGGACTTACATAAGACGTCTTATTAAGTACACAGCGTTACGTGGCTCTGGATGCATTGGCATTATTGTTCCTGTAATTTTCCCAGCTCCTCTTTAATATTTTAGTTTGCCCTAGTTTTCTTTCCTTGGACCTCTAGGGAAATGCTCGGGATTCCTTGGAGCACACTGCCACCTGCTGATGACACCGGAAACTGCACTGTGGAGTAGGATTTGTTGTTGTATGTTGAGGTTTTGTGAGGTGGATCTGATTGTGGGTGATCTTTCACTGTGTCATTGGATCAGCCCCAATAGCACAAACTATAGTACAAAAATTACTCGCTGGATCTATGAGAAGGCTTCAGCCTCCTGAAAAAATCTTTTTTTTTGCTCATTAATTTATACTCTGCCCCCCATCTTCACAGAAATGTAAATATTTTTGCTAATTTATTAAACAAGAAAAACTAAAAAAAATCACATGGTCATAAGTATCCAGACCCTTTAGTGTGACACTCATATTTAACTCATATGCGGTCCATTTCCTTCTGGTCCTCCTTGAGATGGCTCTACTCCTTCATTGGATTCCAGTTGTGGTTAATTAAACCGATTGGACTTGATTAGGAGAGACACACACCTGTATATATAAGACCTCACAGCTCACAGTGTAAGTCAGAGCACATGCGAATCATGAGGTCTAAGGAACTGCCCAAGGAGCTCAGAGACAGAATTGTGGCAAGGCACAGATTTGATCAAGGTTACAAAAGAATTTCTGCAGCACTCAAGGTTCCTAAGAGCGCAGTGGCCTCCATAATCTTTAAATGGAAGATGTTTGGGATGACCACAATTCTTTCTTGACTTGGCCGTCCAGCCAAAATATGCAATCGTGGGAGAAGAGCCTCGGTGAGAGAAGTAAAGAAGAACCCAGAGATCACTGTGGCTAAGCTCCAGAGATGCAGGAGGGAAATGGGTATCATCTATCACTGCAGCCTCCAGCAGTCAGGGCTTTATGGCAGAGTCTGGAAGCCTCTCCTCAGACAAATGAATAATAATAATAATAATTCTTTATTTATATAGCGCACACAGATTACGCAGCGCTGCACAAGCATATCAAATTGGTCCCTGTCCCCATGGGGCTCACAATCTAAACAACCTAACAGTATGTTTTGAAGTGTGGGAGGAAACCGGACTACCCGGAGGAAACCCACGCAAACACGGAGAGAACATACAAACTCTTTGCAGATGTTGACCTGGGTGGGATTCGAACCCAGGACCCCAGTGCTGCAAGGCAGAAGTGCTACTCACTCAGCCACCGTGCCGCCCATTCACATAAAGTGTGCAAAACACATGGAGGATACCAGATTATGAGAAATAAGATTCTCTCTGATGAGGTAAAGATTGAACTTTTTGGTGTTAGTTCTAAGCAGTGGAGAAAACCAGGCGCCGCTCACCACCTGCCAAATCCAATCGCAGCAGTGACACCTGGTGGGGGCAGCATCATGCTATGGGGGGGGAAGCAGGACCACTGGGTGTAATGGAAGGAAAGATGAATGCGGCCAAGTACAGAGATATCCTGGATGAGAACCTCTTCCAGATGCTCTGGACCTCAGACTGGGCCACATCTTCCAAGACAATGGCCCTAAGACCCTAAGTCCACAGCTAAAATAACACAGCAGAGGCTTCGGAACATCTCTGTGACCATTCCTGACCGGCCCAGCCAGTACCCGGACCTAAACCCAATAGAGCGTCTCTGGAGAGACCTGAAAATGGCTTCCACCAACGTTCACCATCCAACCTGAGGGAACTGGAGAGGATCCACTAGGAAGAATGGTGGAGGATCCCAAATAGATAGATAGATATTAGATAGTTGCCAGTTACACGGTGATATCTATATACTTCCATATTTCTCTCTTACAGATCCTCCGTTCTGACTTTCCTCCCTTTCTCATCCGTTTTACTTACTTTGCTCGTTTGCTGCTATTCTAAGTAGAGCAGAAGGGAGGCCATTTTTTTCGGAGGACATTATCATGGAGGGTTATTATCATCCTGACAAGTTAACCAGATGGAATAATGAAGCGGAAGTTTCTTCTCCTGCATGATGGAGCATCCACATAGAGAGAACTTCTCCGACTATTGTTCTAGGATGGACGTCAATGTAGTGGAACAATCCCCCCCGTCCTTCCACTACACAGCTCTATATAACATCTCTTCCCGTATAATGGAAAATCCCGAAGCATCTTACATAACAGATAATTAGACGTGAGATTCATACAAAAGGGAAGAAGACAGAATCATAAGGTTTTATTCACTTTATTCTCTTCTTAAAGTGTCCCCCAATCAAAAGCAAATCAAGTTTATTCCCAGTTAAACTCACAGGAACCTGGCAGGAAGTGCTCAATTTCCCTACAGCACCCCCACAGGGAATGTGGAGTATTACACAGTCCACATCGTGTAATTACACAGTCCACATCGCATCAGTGCGAAACGCGCGTCGTGGTGTACTCTTTGGCCTACCCTCTGACCGCCTCTTTGCCTATCTTTACAATGCCTTTGGGTAAGTGTGACCTGCACTGCTGACATTTACTATTACCGGATGGTACCTCCGGTCGATTTTGACGATTTATGTGTACCTGGGTCTATCTTCCCTTTATCAGTCCTACTTTTGGATATAATACTCATTTGAAATTTTCTTTGGCACATTTTGGACTTTGGGGCATGAGGAGGGGGGGGGGGGGGTCATAGGTACTCTGTGTCAGTCCCACAATTTATTTACCTTCACTTGGATCGAGAATTGGGGTCCTCTGACCGTGGTCCCACCATGTAAGGCTGCTGACCCATTTGAATGTTATCTAGACCTGGTCCAAGAATTGCCAAGAGTCACATGTAATGTACATTTGAAGGGCCCCTTCCCTTCCAGTAGAACATTCTGTATCAAATACAGACCCCCCCACCCCTTGAATTCCAGCCAAGGTCCCTACTATCCAATTCTCGGTATGCCCACCCTGCTGCGCCGAGCCTCATCCGGGGGCTTGTGTAATATAACTCCCTTTGTATAACTCTTTCTCTACCGCCAATGAAACGCAGTTCAATTATCTTGTAAGTCGGAACATATGGATTTGATCAGAACATTTGGCAGCCGCCAGCACAAGGAATTCAGACTGAGCATTGAAAGCCTTAGGACGGAGGCTGCAGGAAGCTGTTGTGAATCCCAAAGCCCCTCTAAAAGAGCCCAAACGTGATACACCCCACCTCCCGACTGCACTTAAAGGGTCTCAATATGGATTATTTTTCCTTGCAAGTCCTGCCCGTGCTCCTGCTCGTGGCTCACACCATCCCTCAATGTGCGGCTCAGGATGAGAAGATGATACGATACATTGAGAAGCGGCTTTTAGCTATTGAGGTAAGTAACGCCATGTATGTGCCTTTTACTGAACGGAGTGGGAAGGGTGTTTAACCCTTCTTTGGGATCAGATGTGAGGGGTGTTAATAGCAATGTTGGAACAAGCACTATTTACTAAGCACAGTGCCATACACATTATAGTGGCTGTGTTTGGTATTGCAGCTAAGCCCCTTTCGAGTGAATAGGATTGGGTTCCAACCAGGTCATGTAGCTAATAAAGACGACATAGTGACGCTCAATTTTGGATCACTTCCACTGTGATCAGTTGGTGTGCCGGGTGTCAGACTCCCACTGATCCAATATTGATGATAGGTAATCAATGTTTTAATGCCCCCCCCCCAAAAAAACCCATGAAGGCACATTCACTTTATGTTATCACCTATAACTTGCTTTTTGTAGTGGTCCAAGCCCTGGATCAAGTTGTTCCCCTAATGAATGGAGCACCAAGTCGAGGATACACACTGCCACTCCGATCACTGTGTATGGCACTGATGGAAGGAGCGGAGTACAGCGCTCAGCTATCTCCAGCAGCACCAGGGCTCTATGCATGATCTATGCGTGATCAGTGGGGGTCCCATCTCATAGGATAGTGGAAAACGTATTGTGATCTGACAACCCTTTGAAGGGATGTGCCACCTTTCAGATTTAAAGGGGTTGTCCACTTTCAGCAAATAATTGATATTGTTTGTGTATCTAAAAGTTCTATAATTTTTCAATATACTTGCTTGTTGTCATTCTCTGAGATGCTTCATTGTTTTCTTCCTGTGGATATAAACCGTTCACTGGTCATGTGATGTCACACAGGTGCACAGCTCGTTATATATCCCTGGTCATGTGATGTCACACGTAGCTCTGATTAATCTGTGATATAACGAGCCACGCACCTGTGTGACATCACATGACCAGGGATATAACAACCTGTGCATCTGTGTAACATCACATAACCAAGGATATAACAAGCTACGCACCTGTGTGACCTCACATGACCAGGAGTATAATGAGTCGTGCACCTGTGTGACATAACATGCCCAGGGATATAACGAGCCGTGCACCTGTGTGACATCACATGACCAGGGATATAACGAGCCGCGCACCTGTGTGACATCACATGACCAGGGATATAATGAGCCGCGCACCTGTGTGACATCACATGACCACAGATATAACGAGCCGTGCACCTGTGTGACATCACATGACCAGAGATATAATGAGCTGCGCACCTGTGTGACATCACATGACCAGGGATATATAACGAGGTGTGCACCTGTGTGACATCACATGACCAGAGATATATAACGAGCCGCACACCTGTGTGACATCACATGACCAGGGATATAACAACCTGTGCACCTGTGTAACATCACATAACCAAGGATATAACAAGCTACGCACCTTTGTGACCTCACATGACCAGGAGTATAATGAGTCGTGCACTTGTGTGACATAACATGCCCAGGGATATAACGAGCCGTGCACCTGTGTGACATCACATGACCAGGGATATAACAAGCCGCGCACCTGTGTGACATCACATGACCAGAGATATAACGAGCCGTGCACCTGTGTGACATCACATGACCAGAGATATAACGAGCTGTGCACCTGTGTGACATCACATGACCAGGGATATAACGAGGTGTGCACCTGTGTGATATCACATGACCAGAGATATATAACGAGCTGCGCACCTGTGTGACATCACATGATCAGGGATATAACAAGCCATGCACCTGTGTGACATAAGGAATTTTTACTTTGTGTTCAAGGCCCAATAGTCAAGGGACCTGTGTACATTACCCCTATCCTGATCTATGGGATGGCTGTAAATAGCGAAGGTCTTCCTCTCATAGCGATAAATAGGCTGGTAGTGAATGTGTAAGGAAATGTAGGACCTAATGGGAGTTGCAGTCCAGTACCCCGGCTGTGTAGTCTCTCCATCATGGCTGCTGTCTATCGCTGATCGTTAGGGGTGCGCTGGGTGCAGGGAGCCGTAACCCCATCATCTCCTATGGCTGACTGATCCCAATGAGAGAACATCCACATCTACAACCCGAACCCCCCCTGAATAATCTGACAGGGGGCCACATCTGTATGTAGTTATGGCACATATGGATACCAGGAGACTTGGCTCCGTTATGTGTTGATCCGGTAGATCGTGAGCCTCGCGGGACCCATCTACATGTTAGCGCCGCATAAACAATTAGAAACAAATAAAACAATATTTACCATCCAAACGTTCCACATTCCTGCCCGGAATTCTGCTTCTTATCCTTCCTTCCATGGGTTTTCTGTATTGTCGCTGTTGTTTTCATGCTTAGCTGGTGCTGAGGATCCGCTGAAGACAAGTCGCTGGCGCGGCGCGGCCCAGGAGATTAATTAGACGCGCTTTTAGCACTTTTACACCGCTCTGTCTTAAAGTGTTTCCATCAAATACAGTGTATCTAAAAAAAAATAGACACAAACCAAGGCCGGGAAGACATTGCTTTATTATTAGTGTTATTTTATGTTGTTATTTTTTTAACTCTTTGGTTCCCTGATCACGGAATAGATGTGTTCTGTGTCATCGTAAGGAATTATTATATCGCAGATATATTGTATAGGGATAGAAAAACAGATTTTCTATTTCCAAAAATAGCACCAACTCTGTCCATAGGTTGTGAGTGGTACTGCAGCACAGGAAAATTTCCTTTAAAGGGGTTGTCCACTTTTAGCAAATAATTGATATTGTTTGTATGATGAAAAGTGATACCATTTCTTAGTGCACTTTCTGTATCAATTCCACAATGTTTTCTAGATCTTTGACAGTGTCTGTCATGTGATGTCACACAGGTGCACGGCTCGTTACATATATCCCTGGTCATGTGATGTCACACAGGTGCACATTTCGTTATATATCCCTGATCATGTAATGTCACACAGGTACATTGCTCGTTATATCCCTGGTATTGTATTGTCACACAGGTGCACAGCTCGTTATATCCCTGGTCATGTGATGTCACACAGGTGCACAGCTCGTTATACCCCTGGTCATGTAATGTCACACAGGTGCATTGCTGGTTATATATCCCTAATCATGTAATGTCACACAGGTGCTCGGCTCGTTATATCCATAGTCATGTGATGTCACACAGGTGCAAGGCTTGTTATATATCCTTGGTCATGTGATGTCACACAGGTGCACAGTGCGTTATATATCCCTGGTCATGTGATGTCACACAGGTGCATGGCGCGTTAAATCCCTGGTCATGTGATGTCACACGGGTGCATGTCTCATTATATCCCTGGTCATGTGACGTCACACAGGTGCACGGCTCGTTATATCCCTGGTCATGGGATGTGACATAGGTGCATGGCTCATTAAAACACATAATTCTGATTACTCTATGTGATATAACGAGCCGTGCACCTGTGTGACATCACGTGACTAGGGATATATAACGACCCCCATTCTCGTGATCTGTGGGGCTCCCATCACTGATATCACACTGATCAGCAAGTGAGACCCTATCCTGTCACAACCCTTTTATCCACCCATCCCAACCTACTGGAATGTGACAACAAGACCTAAGATTCATTGGGATTTTAACCTTCATGTCATTGAATAATGTCATCCTATTTCAGGACCGGCTCTACAAATGTGAACAAGATAATCAGCAATATTTGCAGGAGTTCAAAGTGCTGTCCCATAAACTGGTGTCCCGTCTGGATAATCTCAGCAACCACAAACAAGAAGTGAAGAACGAGATGGAGAGTCTGTGGGCAAGACTGGAGAGAGCCGAATGGGACATTGACTACCTGGAGAGCACTGTGTCCTCAAACACCCATATCGAGGTGGACGAGCACTTGGTGGAGAAGCAGGTGGTGGAGAAGTCAGAGGAGAAGAAAAAATTGAGACTCAATTCAAGTACAAGTGAGTGGGAACTTTACTTGTTGGGAGACTATATAGGTCTAGAAAGTAGAGGCCTCCGAGGTCCTAGTGAAAAATCTGTCCATGGTCCTCAAGCATTAGGTACTTAGAATACTTCTACCATCTTCTGTGGTGGTAGAGGGAACTTTCAACCCTCTAAGATACCAGCAGTGTCTGGTAGTACTGGTTCTACTGCCAAAAGTTGAGAAGGAAAAAATTGTGATTGACATCCTACATTATAGAAGGACATGGCATAAAGAAAATCGTGAAACCAAAGGAGTGCCTACCATAGAGTCCTACATTTGAGCAGGACCAGAACGTTTAGTTTCAGAACCTTGAAGAGACCAGGTTAGCCACTGTTTGCTAATACTTATTAGTGGAGTTTCGTAGGACATACAGAGGTTCACAAAAGACATTGGAAGGGGATTGAGTAGGTTCCCCTGACCATAAAGGCTTTAAGTTGAGTTAAGGAGGACCTAAAGAGGTTCACACAGGCATCTGGATGGGGAGTGAGAGGTTAACCTGATCTTAAAGAACTTTAATTGAGTTAAGGAGGACCTACAAAGGTTCACACAAGCCACTGGAAGGGGATCGAGTAGCTACCCAAAACATAATGGCTCTTAGTTGAGTTAAGGAGGACCTACAGAGGTTCACATAAGCCATAGGAAGGGGACTAAGTAGGTTCCCCAAATCGTAAAGGCCTTTAGAGGAGTTAAAGGGAACCTACCACCACGATTCTACCTATAAAGGTAGATCGGGTGGTAGGTGGATGTAAGGGACGTGAGGATAGCTCTTTTTAGAGCTAATCCTCACGTCCCCGCTAACTTTTACTAAACTTTATTCCCTTAATATGTAAATTTACTTATGCGGCTACTGGGGCGTGGAGTAGCTGGGCACGAGGCTACACAGTGCGGCTACTCCACGCCCCAGTAGCCACGTTACTCCTCCTACCCTGTGTGTGCGGCACGCAGCATCCGACAATCCGGAGTTCTGCGCATGCGCAGTAGCTCCGGCCTCGGAGCTGTGGCTGCTCAGCCGCGGACCTGCGTGCTGCGCATGCGCAGAACGCCAGCATATCGGGCGAGGGCGCACAGCTACGAGGAGCTGCACGCCGAACACACAGGGTAGGAGGAGTAACGTGGCTACTGGGGCGTGGAGTAGCCGCGCCGTGTAGCCTCGTGCCCGGCTACTCCACGCCCAGTAGCCGCATAAGTAAATTTACATATTAAGGGCTATCCTCACGTCCCTTACATCCACCTACCACCCGATCTACCTTTATAGGTAGATTCGTTGTGGTAGGTGCCCTTTAAGGAGGACCTACAGCGGTTTGCACAAGCCACTGGAAAGGGTAGGAGTAGCTTTCCCAGATTGTAAAGGCTTTTAGCATTGGAAGGGGAGTGAAAGCTTCACCCACCAAGGGCTTGAACTAAGTTATGTTTACCCTTTACAATATTATATTATAATTTTCATATTTCAGGCTGTACGACAATGTTATCTCAAATCAAATCTCAGAAGACGGTGAAGAAGGCTGGAGGTGCCATTGGCGCCTGGATGAAGAATACTGGAGATAACGTGGACAACATCTACTTCTTTGCCGAGTCCAGTAACAACGTTCTTCTAGAATTTGCAAACATGGAAGAATTCACGAGCCGGGACTATCTTAAAAAAGCTGAAAATATAAACCTACCTTTCTCCTGGCAGGGCACAGGTCTCCACGTCTATAACGACTATGTCTTTTTCCATAGAAACGGTACAGTCAATGAAATTATGAAGTACAACATCATGACCAATGGTACCCAGTCCATGACCATAGAAGGTGCCGGACACGTCCCACCGTATGAGCTTTCACCGTACACAAAAATCGATCTGGCTAAGGATGAACAAGGTCTGTGGGCCATTTATGCAGATTCCACCAATGGAGGGAACATTGTACTTACCAAGATAGACCACAACAAAATGGTGGCTGAAGACACGTGGAACACCACCTGCACCAGGACTAACGCAGAGGCCGCGTTCGTCATCTGTGGGACACTCTATGTCATGTATAATAGTCCAAGTGGGGGCAGGTCTCACATCGACTGCGTCTACGACACCTCAGATCTCATCGATGGTCATGAAACCCCCACCCTCTACTTCCCAAAGAGATACAGCAGCCATTCCTCCGTGCACTACAACCCAATGGACCAGAATCTCTACGCTTGGGATGACGGCTACCAGATTGTCTACAGATTTGAATCTAAGAAGAAACTGGAACAGATATAAAAAAGTGTTGCAAATTTTAACTCCATCCAGCCTCAAAATTAGCTGCAAAAACAACAGTTAGCATCAAAATCCTCATTACAAAAGAATATTACAAGTATAATATAATAGTAATGTAATAGATTATAGCTGGGCCATCATCAATCGTGATAAACCAGGGACACTACTCATAGATCCAGGTGCAGTGACTGTGGTCATCTTCTTATATTTGACATCCATGGACTCTTTCATTCTAAAATCAACTTTAAAAATTACCCTGGGGGTGTTACCAGATCCCCTCCGTGCTGTTGCTTCAAAGGCTGTTACACAGTGCAGGAGCACTTCCCCCTCTCACAGTGTGAGATTACTTCAGAGGGAGTGGCAGAGAGAGTGGGGAAGGGAAGGCAGTGTAACAGCCTGTGAAGCTACATCACAGAGGGGCTCTGTTAACACCCCAGCATAATTTTAAAAGTTGATTTTAGAAGGAAGGAGGCCCTAGATAACAAATATAAGAAGATTACCACAGTCACGGTGCCTGGATCTATGATACCAATAATATCATATAACCACAGATTACAGATGATCACTTGGGGTCCCAGCAGTTGAACAACTTTGTCAAGTTCATAACAAGATTTTTACTGTGAGATCACACCAGGCTTGTGGTTCTGTGTTCTACAGAACTGGAGATACAGAAAGACAGGAATTTCTATCTGAAGCTGCCATTTTCAGCCATGTCTTTATTGTCATGCCTGTATGTCTGGTTCTGCAGCAAACAAACAACAAGCCTGATTCTTATCTTTGCTATGACACCAGCAGCATATTTCTAGGTGCTATAGAACAGAAGATAGGGGCATTGTCCAGCCTCTAAATTTGACTCATCTCAGGTAAAATCTGACTCTTCTCTGCTCATTTGGATATGACACTGGAGGTGAATTTTTATAGGTATGAGGTGAGGTTGAGGTTTCACATGAAAGAGGAAATTCTAGAAAGGACATTATATCTTCTACCTGAGGGGGTTGGTAAGTAAATGGTGTAAATTCTGATGACAGGTTCCCTTTAACTAGTATTTAAAGGTTTTGTGGGAATCCTGGACTCACGCTGGTTTCCCGTTCTTCTGTATTGCTGCCAGCCTATTAGTGGCCTCACTGGTGCTTGGAGAGGTCACTTGTGACGCAGAATCAGTGACATCCATGACCCCCTGCACTTCTGACCCCACCAGAAATGTGGAAGAACAGAAGTCCACTGCAATTCTGGAATTAAGAGCCACAGTATTTATGCCCCATAGCAAGGGGGGTTTCCAGGATTCCCACAAAACCCTTTTGAATTGGTTCTACCAAGATTGGGGATAACAATGTTATTGGTGGGGATCTCACTGCTGGGACTCCCTGATCTCGATAACGTTCATGAGCGCTGTGCTCAGCAATTTTCATGGCTCCTCTTTCTAGGATTACATCCTAATAAGCTATTGTTATATATATTGGGTTCGCTGTGCCATGTACGGTGAAGATGCTGCTACCCCTTTATTGGGCTGGTGATGGGCATTTTGAAGGTATGTTAAGTTGATCAGTGAATCCTGAATCCTGATCCTGAATATGGTGATTGTCTGTTTCATCTATTTGCTCAACATAACAAACAAAATATATATGTAAGTGTAAAAAGTTCCCCAGAGATGAACAAATACACTACAAAACATTATAAAAGCTGATTTTTGCTCATTTTTTGTCAACTGCATTTCCAATACTAACCACAAGGTGGCGCAAAGACCAAAGCAATCCTTCATATAGTTATAACATGCACAGACAGTAGGTCTGTGGGGGGGGGGGGGGTCACTTACTTTATTTTTGGGCAAAATGATGAATTGTTATTAAATATATTACATTTTTTTATATTGTACCTATACATGTAACATATTTATTATTCAATCTAACATGTAAATAAGATTAGAATATAATCTTTTAATGTGCTGTATTCCCTTTAAGTTAGAAAAATGTCCCTTTAAGGACGGACGAAAAAGCGCTCTGTAAAGGTGGAAATCCACATTGAATGTCAAAGTTATCAAAGGCGCCTTGCTTTGGCAGGTTTCCATCCCCCTGTTGAGATCCTACAGACGAGTGTGCGTGTGTCTGGAGGAGTATGAGGGAATAACTGTCCACCGAATGGCAAATAACCACTAATAAAGATGTACTGCCACTTTAAGGAACAGTCCATTTTACAGGCGGTAGCATTGTGTACACAGAAGGAGCTGCTGACCTTGTAACAAGAAGCTGGCCTTCTCAGGGGTTACTTAAAACCGCATGACCTACATAACTCGCTGCTGGGTAAGTACATGCACTCCTTTCATTTAGAACATGCAGCTCCCTGCCGTTAACATAAAGAATCAGCAACTTTATGTAACTAGTTGCATCATTGTACCCCGCCACTGTCATATCACAGATTCATGTATGGACTTATTGAGTAAATTGACATCTGGGCGTGTCCTTGCACAGTCTCAGATTGCCCAATCAGTGCTGTGCAAAGAACACAAATAATCCTGGAAGCACCTGGTTGTCACATTATTAATCCATTTCCAGGAGGAATAACAGAGGAATCAAAAGAGTTGAAAGGATAAAAAAACAGTCAGGATTAAGTAGTATCTTAAAGGGAGTGTCCCCACCCCCACTATAGCTGTATCAGCATGTGTAATTCCACACCATTAAAAGACTATAGGACTGATGGATACAGCGTGTGACCACCTTTAAAGGGATTGTCCAGCGTTTGAAAACATGGCTTCCTCAAAAAAAAAAAAAAACAGCGCCACTCCTGAATATAGGTAGTGTGTGGTATTGCACCTCAGCAATATTCTTCTCTATACAGCTGAGCTGCAATACCGATACCAACCATGGTCAGGAGTGGTGCTGGTTTTGCAAGGCAGCAGCCATGTTTTTCAATCTTATTCAGTGGTTATAAGAATGAGGGTTTTGTGTACACGGGTGGATTTGATATTTCTCAGGACCCAAGCAAAGTTATGCCTTGGGGCTGTTAAAGGGGATGAAAACATGTGGCGCTAATTTTTAACAAAAACAGCGCCACACATGACTATGGTTAGTGCTGGTATTGCAGCTCAGCGGTATAGAGGTGAATGGAGCTAGGCTGCAGTACCACAAACCACCACTGGTCAGGAGTGGAGCTGCTTTTTGGAAGAAACCAGCCATGTTTTACACACCCCAGAAAATCCCTTTAATAAAAATCTGCCACATTTAACTTAATATCCACATGGCACTTTTTTCCCAGAGTTTATGAATAAGGTTTTTGAAATTATCATCCACAATACCCCAGAGTGTAGAGAATAATAGCAGCTACAATCCAGAGTGTGTGAACCTGACCCTAATACAATGACTTCCTTCTGTCTGAGTTGGACATCTGACAAGAGCGCCCCCACTGGCAGATGAGAGGAGGTGCATTTGAATATCAGAAGCCAACATGAGGGCAGGACTGGGACACTGGAGAAGGGAGTGAGAGGCAGGTGAGGGGCTCCTGTATCTGGCGCCTGCATTGTGACGTCACAGGTAAGTTCCCTCATGGAACTCTGACAATCTGAACGTTCTAACCGGATGTCACGTGATCCCGCTGATACATTGTAACTGCTGTGCAGGCAGGTGCCTCTCACTACGGACCAGCAGAGGCTTTTATATGAGGGGTTTTACCATTACGAATAGGATCTAGGATAGGATTGTCAGCTCTGCTTTCTGATATTAGTTTGTGACTGGAAGTTTTGGGCAAAATGTTGCAGGTAATAAAATATTGGGGTCCCAGAGCGAAAAGCCAATGGACCCCATTATAGTTAGAGTTAGTGGTGTAGGTCGTTTGAATGGATTTATTAAGAGTACAGGAGCAAATTGATGTGTATTGCAGTTTAGGGATAATGCACATAGTGATGTCACAGTACAGGGATAATACACACAGTGATGTCACAGTACAGGGATAATACACACAGTGCATGGAACACCTGGAACCTATGGGACCCTCCCTAAGCATTTTTGAGTGTGACGTAGAGCTGAGCTTTATGAGTATCATGGATATTCTATATGACATTGCATCTTCTTGTAGGGTGGGATCCTGTACAAAATAAGCGTATTGTATAGAAGGCCAAACATGTAAATAAAACCCATCCCCACCTGATGGGTACAGGACACGCTCCTCCTAGGTACAACATGGGGGAGCGCATATTATCCTAAGTTCCAACATCACATCAATCCTGAATAATTTTTGATACTATATGAGTAAGATCTCCCCTGGATCCCTGGGTCCATTTACCCCATTTTAACATAGAGATTTTACCAACACGAGCACCAAAGTTACGCAGAACTGTCTGTAGGGCACTTATATTCTTCCTGTTCCCAGGATCTATCATTTTTGAGGGGTAGATCAAGACCACACCTGTGCTCCTGATTCTCTCTTCATCTTTCTATGTCCTTCTTCTAATTTTTTTTTCTTCTCACTGCTTATTTTTTCTTTGGCTTCTTTTTTCTGTTTTTCTTCTGTTCCTTACTTTTTTCTGAAACCGAGTTTATTGTTTTTCTTTTTTTTTCTTTTTTTGTGTTTTTTTTCTTTCTATGTTTTTTTGCGTTTTTTTATTTGTCCCGTGACAGTTTTCTCTTCTTTGTTTCCTTGTTTTTCTACAACTAGTTAGCACTAGGTTAGTCGTTTACTTATGCAAAAGCATTCCATCCCACGACATCATACAGTAAACGTACTTATACGGTGGGTACGGAAAAGTATTGCGAGCCGTTGCTCATGTTGTATTAGAAAAGCTTTGAAGCTGGTGCGCCAGGAATCTCTTGGAAGAGTATAAGTTCTCACCCCTGGATTTGGGATCCTCTGCCTCTCTCCCTTGCAAGATTCTTCTCCATTTCCCTCAGGTGGATGGTGAAACGTTGGTGGAAGCAATTTTCCAGTCCTCCGAGATGCTCCATTGGGTTTAGGTTCGGGCTCTGGTGGGCGGTCAGGAATGGTCACGGAGAGTTTGGAGCCTTTTTTAGCTTTGTCTGAGGTTCAGAGCTATGGAAGAGGGTCTCATCATCATGACTTAATAGGGAGGTAGTAAACATTAAACCCTCTAAAGTCACATCAATGCGCTTTTAAGATACACCTCCCCAGACCAGTATAACATAACCCCATCAAACTATTAACCACCACATAACTAATAAGGAAGAAAGAGGACAACGAGGCTTCATGGTTGGGCAGAAAACGGTCACAAGCTATTTATTAATGATCAGCTTAATAATATCAAAATGAAACCACCATCTGTTAAGTTTTCTCTTGGGAAACCATAGCTGTCCGAAAGCTTTCGTGTGTGGACTCCCTGAACCAGCACTCGACTTCCCGGGCAAATCCACATCAAATTTCTTTTTCCCGCCAGCTGTGACTTACTTGATCACTAAAAAACAGAAACATCAAAAAGGCAAAAAACAAGTACGTAGCGATGGAGGGACACATTACCGATGCGCGCGGCAAGAGGGAAGTGCCTTTGCCGGCGCCCCACACACACTATAGTCAGCCTATGGGAGGGGTTGAGCAGCCAGTCACAGAGGAGGAAAAGTGGCACTACAAAAACCCCCATTCAAGTGGCAAACGCCCCAGTGATGCCCGGACCACTCCGGACACACCCCAGTCCGAAGACACCTCCTTAGAGTACGCGAGGGCAACATTCATCCCTGTACTTGGTCCCATTCATCTTTCTTTCCATTTACACAAGTGGTCCTGTCCCCCTACCCCTATAGCCTGTGTTGCGGCCCCTATGTGTCCACTGCTGGTTGTATATTGGCAGGTGATGAGCGGCACCTGTTTACTCCATTGCTTAGTTTTACACCAAATAATTTAATCTTCATCTCATCAGAGCAGAGATCTTATTTTCCTCCAAAATAGTCTGGGATCCTATGTGTTTGTACACTGTATGACGGCCTTATCATTTCCCTATGGAGTTGGATGAACATTGCTAAGTGCCATACTGGGGCAGCCGCACCACACTGTGCAAGGCTGCTACTGTCATTTTGGGGTGCCACGAGAGCATGGACCCCTTTCTATGATCCCATGGGGTCCCATCACTGGACAACACCATTAAAGGATTAATGGGGGGTCAACTGTGCGCTTAGCAGTCCTTGAGTGCTGCGAAATTATTTGTAACCTTGTCCAGATGGTGTGCCTTGCCCACATTCTGCCTATGAGCTCCTTGGGCAGTTCCCTGAACCTCATGAAATATACAAAATTTCGATGGTTGATCCCCTGTGCAGTGCTGCGTTTCGCTGGTGGTGTATTTGGAATTTCACAGCTAATGCAGGAAATAGGCATCCCTAGTGGTCAGGGGGTGTAACTTGAGGGGTTGCAATCACACCTTAGACTTCCTATAAGGTGTCTCTTCTCCATATGTAAAGCAAGTACTCAAGGATAAATTGTAGTTGGTGGCCATGTATGGATTGTTAATGGGGCTCAGCGATTTCAGTTACGCCTCTGCCTCTGGAGGTTGTTCCTAACTTTTCTAGAGACGACTATAACTTATAAGACGTCTCAGGATTCCCTTGTGTTGAACTAATAATCTAGAACATTTCACAGAGGACGAAATAATTACCGCAACCACTAAGAAGTAGTTGTCCCTTCTAATGACATATAAAAACATGGCCACCTGTATCCCTTCATTGCTAAGAGCTAATTGTGTAAATGGACTTGTTTTCTTTCTTTCACGCTTACAATTAAGAGTCCATCTGCTTTGAGCTATTTGCAGAGAAGGTTCATGGTAAGGCATCAATCATCGGGGGACAAGACGGCTGAGCCGGTGCTCCCCAACGTGATCTGAGGGCCTGACGTGTGAACGTCTCATTCTCCAGTTTTTAAGATTTGAAGTATTAGCGTCATATTCAGATTTGACACCATCTTCAGACATTGAGACAATGTGAAGACTTCTCTGCCAAGGGTGTGGTCAATATATAGGGGTGTGGGGTCAACTTAAACTATACGTCCAAGTGGGTATAGGAGTAAACTGGTTTTTACCCATTATATGTCCTATGTCCTAAGATGTTTTCTATCTATATTCTGTTTGTTGGTTGTCGTGGCCCATGCACGACCGGCACTTCCCCCTCTTACCTTTGGTGTAAAAAGTTGGAAATTCGCAATTCCCGGCCCAGAGATGATAGTGGAGAATCTGTCTTCATTACATAGGACAATAGAGATAAGTGGGAATCATAGGGCAGTGGTGGCGACCCTATGGACGGGTGCCAGTGGTGGCACTCAGAGCCCTCTTGTGGGCAACCAGGTCCTTCAGCATAGAGTTCATAAGACAGGACCCATGGCTCTTCTGCAGTCCCAAGCTACACAGGACAGTACTGGACTATAATTGAGCTCCTGCTATGGGCCCTACATTGTTCCTGTTACAGGGGACCCTGGAGCAACGCTACAATATAATCTGATTGCTCTTCTTTCTACTGTACTGATGTCCTCAGGATGCAATACGATTGTGGCACTGAAAAAATAGGGGTTTTTGTTGACGTTTGGGCACTCGCTCTCTAAAGGTTCGCCATACTGATATATAGGGCAATATATGGGCAGACGGTGACTCAGTGGTTAGCCTTGTAGTGCTGGGGAAACTGGTTGGGTTCAAGTCCCAGGGTCAACATTTGCAAGAGTTTGTATGTTCTCTCTGTGTTTGCATGGGTTTCCTCCGGTTCTCCGGTTTTCCTCCAACACTCCAAAAACATACTGGCAGGTTGATTAGATTGTGAGCCCATGGGGACAGGGACTGATTTGGAAGCTCTGTTGCAGCGCTGCGTAATCTGTGTGGCCTATATAAATAGAGGTTATTAGAAAGTTCTGGATGATATTGATGTGAATAAAGCCATGGGGTGAGATAGGGGGGTCATTTACTAAGGCGCGATTCGCTTTTTCCCGACGTTTTACCGAATATTTCCGATTGCGCTGATTGTACTGAATTGCCCGGGATTGTGGCGCACACGATCGGATTGTGGCGCGATCGGCGCCGCATGCGCACAAAGGAAATGGGGGGACTGGTCCGAACAAAAAACCCGATGTATTCGGAAAAAAACCGCCGCATTTAAAAAACGAAATGTGTCGTTGGGAAGCCCTTACATTCACTTGGTCGAGCTGGTGTATTCCGGCGGTTAAGATGCTTTTCAGCGCCACTGGTGGACGGCGGAGGAACTACCTCATAAATCCCGTCGGACACGAATCCGAGCATAGGAACGCGCCGCTGGATCGCGAATGGGCGGGTAAGTAAATCTGCCCAGAAAATACCACTAGATCCAGCATCCTATCTTTGAGACAGGATGTTACTAAATTTCTTATATCCACATTTACTTTGTTTTTTTGTTTTTTAAGTTAGTGAGTGAACATTTAAAAAGTCCATACCATACGGGTCAAAGAAATGTGAAATGTGCTGCCATCACAACATAGGGGCACAGTACGACTTCCGTTGCTTTCGCGATATTTCCATTTGCACAAATTGCACAGGTTTTTTTGCCGCACGAGCTATCGGACTGTGGAACTCGGCGACCGGCTTGCATGCGACAGAAATAGGGGCGTGGTCGTCGGACAAACCGACGGATTAGGACAAACGCAGAATTTAAAAACGGAATTGTGTCGCAAGATCAGCCATGACATACACCGGGAAGAAAGAAGCAGGTGAACTCTGACGGAGCTGAGCAGGGAAGGGACGTATGCAGGATCTTGGTATGAATCGCGAAGTGAGTCTTAGTGAATCGCGGAAATCCGAATTTCTCGTCGGACAACGCACCGCGGGATCTCGGAAGGGACCGGGTAAGTAAATCTGCCCCATAGTGGTCACTGATGAAGCCCTTTCATACAGAAGCAGTGATACATATATACAATCACTATAAAATATCAAGTAAAATCAGTAGTAAGTTTTATATGCCAGACCTGAGTATGATACATTGGCTGACAGTACTTATGATATCCCCTGGCACTTCCTTCCCGTCTGAGGATGGCACCTGCTGCGAGGTCCAGGACACAAAAACATCCTGTTATATCCATTACAAGGGGGAGGCAGGTTATAAATAACATGTGCCTGGATGAGTTTCCCTTTAACAGGGGAACACAGTAAGAAACTGGAAACACATGTCATTCCTGCTTATCTTCTTCATAGCAGCAAGGTCTAGCGTGACATAATCAAGTTATAAAATCAGATCTCTTGACTTATGGGCTAGGGCTAACTTCTGTAACAAGTAGATGCACATCACGAGTGCCCAGATCTGATCATTTCTTAGGACCTCAAGTGTTTTCAAGTATAAGACCTATTTTAACAAAGTGTCTCCAACCTAAGGCTCCTGCAGCTACAGGACTATGTCCCAAATCCTGGAGAGCCATGGGTTAAGACCACAGCACCTCAAACATATGTACTACTCCTTAATGGTTATGTACCTAGGGTAGACCGCCTTCCATAACGTCATGACTTCTGGGTCAAGACATGGATTCCACAAGGTCAGTGATGAACTATCCAAGTTCAGGTCCAAACTTTGAACAAAATTATTTCAGGTACACGGATGGGGAAACACCCACGAGTTAAAAAACCGATGATTGGTGCTGGCACAGATTTCGATTTTAAACCTTAACATGCAGGCCACCAGTTTTCCTCGATCGTCGCCCTATGACGTCACAGGCAGCAGACGATCCTAGAGAAAATGGCAGCACTCTGCCAGGTTACCAGTAGAGGTGAACCCGAAACCCTGAACTTTAGCTGAAGTCTAGGTTTGAGGACACAAGCCAAGAAATGCTTCGTCATAGACCCAAACATTGCAGTTTGGGTCCGTTCAAGCACTTATCCTGAGTTATCTATCACCAAGACATTAGGTGCGCTACTTTAAGGATGGAAGTTGGTGTTGGCTACACAGATCAGGTTGCTATCCCATAAATCATTGATCGGGATTGAGATCTGAGGAAAAACAAAGACTACTCTTTAGACAGGTTACGTTACCTGCCTAGGTAAGACCACCCTCATAACGACGTCTGATCAAAGTGATCTAGTCAAGGAATGGATCCCACGGGTCTTTGAAGGTATCCTGAGGGTATGAGCACCAAGATGTTAGGAGCAGCACACTTTATACATATAAGTAGTAGTTTATCCAAACAAATCATAATTGATCAGATTGGATCTTGAGGAATACACAAATGACTATCTTTAAAAAGTTAGTACCTGCACTTGTAGGACCACCCTCGTAAAGACGTATATCAAAGTCATCTGGTCAAGGCTTGGATATACCACAGGGTATTGAAGGAGATCATGACGGTATGGAGCAGCAGCAGTTGATCAGATTGAGATCTGGCGTGCATTGTGAGACCATGCCACTGATTTGTAGGTCCTCAACCCATTCCTGAAAAATAACACGCGTCATAAGAGGTTGTTTGGTCTGTACAGTGTTTAGGTGGCCTTGTCTTCTTCTCATAATGTCTTGGTGCCATCTCTTACCCAAGTGGTACCTAATTGACCAAACAATGATGTAAAGAGAAACGAGATCCACAGACAAGGCCGCCATTTCATTACATTCACGGATAGCTTTGTTTCCCAATGCACATCCAACTTGGGGCGCCATGAACCTCTTGCCAATTTGACAGTGTTCTTCATGTAGTAGCTCGGGATTGTACAGTAGTAACCATGGAATATGGGAACACTTAACGGACATATTTTAAGATGTAGAAAGCATCTACCATCATACGTCCTAAATACTGAAAGCTTGCCATTTTCCCACTTCTAATGTATTCAATTCAATGCTTGCTCAATTGCATGTAATTCAACCTTTCCCAGCTGCAGAGACAATTCTCAGGTCTACAAGCGGAGGAGATGACACCTCGGATCTCTGCCCCATGGTTCTGGTGGGGTCCATCCCTGTAATAGAAGAAAAACTATGAAAATACCCAAATCCTAATGAGTTTCTTTTGCATTTTGCAGGTGACGAATCGTCAACAATGGCTTCGGACGCAGTCATATGTTAGAGGCGGCCTAGAGCAGATGGAGACATCATAGCAGGTAACAGACTTAACGAGCTAACCGATTATTGATCAATTTTACTTTGTGTCAGGACTGGCCCACCGGAGGAGCACCAGAGGATACACCAGTGGTTCCCCCAAATAATCGAGCCAAAGGTTCAGTAGTAGAAAATCGAATTGAGATTACTTTCAAGCCGGTCACTTACCCCAGGGTTGTCTATTCTTATGGTGGGGTAACATAACTCTAACTATTAGATATATTCATAATTTGGATTTTGGACTTATTTGCCTTATATCTAGGGTGGCATCTGCCCAGCTTCCATCCCCGTTTCTCTTCCACTCGTGCTCTCCCATTCATCGATTTGCCCGAGATTTTCTGAACTGAAGTCCATGACAAAATCTGTATGTGAGTGAGACCTTAAAGGGTCTTATCTTGTTCTATATGATTTACTTATGCCCTAATGGGGTTTCCTAATACAAGGAGAACCTGTCGCCGGGTTTTACCCCCCACTAAACTACTAGTCCCCTCAGGTGCGGTATCAGATGTCCTTTCTAAATCCATCTTTTAGGGAAATCTCACATGTTTAATATAAAAATTTTCCCCAAATTCCGGAAAATATGACTATTCTCATCCCATTTTTACATAAAATAAGTCAAGTGTTAGAGGTACAGGAGTAGAGTCACTTAGAAGCCTCTATCTTTGGTTTGTAGTACCTAATAATAAGCTTTTTCGTGTCATAGTAAAGATAAGAACTCATCTTTCAGATTCCATCAGCATACATTTCTATGCGTACAGAAATGGACACACAGGCAGTTAAAAAATAGGCGAGAACTGGAAACTATGTCTGTCGTTATCTCTGGTTCTGTAGCCACAGGCGGCACATTTACTTAACCGTCCGTCGCGATCCCCGAGGTGCGTCGTCCGAAGCGGATTTGGGTCTGACGTGGATTTCACTAAGATTATGCGCCGATATCTGCATGTGTCCGTCCCCGCTCAGGTCCGACAGAGTTCACCATCTTCCTTCCAGTGATTGTGAGTGCATGTGTCGTGACACAATTTGACATTTTTAATTCCGCGGTTTGTCCGAATCAGTCGGGTTGTCCGACGGACACGCCCCCCCCCCTATTTGTGTCACGTGAAAGCCGGCGTCCGATGCTCCAAATCCAACGCATGCGCCAAAAAACACCCCTGTGCATTCAGGGCAAATCGGAAATATTTGGGAAAACCCGACAGAAAATGCGTCCGACGGAACCCTTAGTAAAATGTGCCCCACACGAGTCAAAATCCTGATGTGATCTGAAAGATGAGATCTGTATCTTTAACATGACACCAATCAGCATGTTCTAGGGCAGTAGACAGAAGATAGGGACTTCTAAAGTGATCACTCTGCAACTACTAAACTTGATTATCTCATTTGAAAATGAGGTAGAAGAGTCATATTGCCTGACTTTGGGAGGAGATTTTTTTTTTATATAGGTAAATGGGTGAGATTTAGATAAAAGAGGGATTTTTAGAAATGAAATTTCATCCTCTACATTGGTGGGGGGGTCTAGTATTTATTTTTTAAGATATCCAACATTATCCTCTCTTTTGTGGGAACAAACCCCTTGAATGATCATTTGTGGAATGTGATGTTTTTGCTTGTGCTTAAATGGTAGGGCGTGTTTCAGCCTCACAGATTATAATGGCAAAACTTCCATGCACCGGTAACAAACACAGGACTTAGCGTTGCTATGAAATCCGTGTAGCTTCATTTACTGTGGAATTTTCCCGGACGGCCGCCATGCTTGTACCTTGCCCGCAGCATCTACTCGTAATGGAACGGTTATAGGTGCTTCACTTCTACTACACATTAACGAAAAGTGCCCGCATCAGCAAAATCTGAAAAATTTAAAATTAACTAGTAATTGTTTATTTCTGTAACCTTCACTTGCCCCCGAGTCCCGTGTGTGTGTTCCTAAATAAAACATTGACACTGCTGAGAGCAAACAAGGCAGAGAAGTGACAGAGAGAGAAAGTACATTGATTTCTAAAGTCCCCGATGGCTCGTCATCTGACCAGTAATAAACTCTAAAAAAAGCTCTGTATGGAAAATATAGGTCACTGGTGGTTCACTGCACCCCAATCACAAGAATAGAGGTCCCATATCCTGCAATTCAAGTGATGAAAAAATCAACAGTGCTCCCCTGAATACATGGAGCTAGCCTATGAGTCTGCTGTATGCTTATCACTACTGTAAATAGTAATATATGATTTTGTGCATTTAGGCCAACAGGAGAGGAGATCCCGTAATATAGGTCTAGACTTGCACCTAGATGAATAGAATCAATAAGAAACTATTTCTCTTGTTTAGGAAAAGTTAATAAAACAAATTTGCTAGAACAGTTTCTAATGCATTTGGACAAGTCACTGGTCGCCCAAGGGTATGAAGGTGTGTAAAGGGCGGATGAAGACTTGACCTTGGGCTGTAATGAAATATAGCCCCTACAAGTCTGGAATCACTTCCTACGTCTGCGTATAGAATCGACGCTTCTTGGGATCGGAGGTGTATCCCTTCTGCTGCTTTAATCTGCGGTTTTCAGGACCTTTGGAGGACCTTTAAGGTCCTGAAATGGCTCTTGTGTAGCAGGTGTTATGGAGTAGCCGAGCACAGATGTCGAGGATTTGAGTGAGTGAGGTCCTTCTCAGTATAAAATTTGGTGTGCGGTTTGGGTGGCATGGGCCTCCTAGGGCTTGGGCCCCGGGCGACCGCCCAACACCGCCGATATTATAATTCCACTATTTACTGTAGTCCGCGCACCGATTACACAGCGCTGCACACAGCATGTCAATATGGTCCACTGTCCCATGGGGCTCACAATCTAACCAGCCTAACAGTATGTTTCATGGAGTGGTGGGAGGAAACATAGTCCGACGGAGAAACCCACGCAAACACGAGAGACTAAATACACAACTCACTTTGCAGATGTTGACCTGAGTGGGATTCAAACCAGGACCCCAGCGCTGAAGAGCAGAAGTGCTACTCACTTCAGTCACGGCCGCCTTGATAATCCACTATTGGGGGTAACAGCCCACTGACAGTGGGTCCAGTAGCCAGTGCCCAATTCGGATAATAGGGCAGACCGGGCAGTTCAGATCAGAGACGAATTTTAACAACTATAAATGTTGACACATTCGGATGCTCTACATGTCCATTTAAAGTCGGTAGGTCATGTTATAGAGTCCTGGGCATGTTAGCTGTAATACTGATATAAGATTACTGAATAGGATTGCTTCCGTGACTTTTCAGCTATAGAAATATCAGAAGATGTAAATTCAAAGAAAAGGCAAGCTATTCTAAATCCCTAAAACTACAATCTCTCAGCTCCTCCTCGACATATAACACATGCTGCCTGCAGATTAGTGACCTATGTACAACTCTTAGCTCAGCGTCCTCTGCTCTATAACATTACTACTGCAGGTAGGACACTATGTACAATCTGTCTAAGGCTCACTTCTGCTCTATAACATGCTGACCTGCATATAGGACACTATGTACAATCTGTCTCAGTCCTCCTGCCTCTATAACATGCTGCCTGCAGATAGGACCCCAGTACATCTTTTGCTCTCCTGCTCTATAACATGCTACACTGCAGATAGGACATATGTACAATCTGCTCCTCTCCTCCGTGCTCTATAACATGCTGCCCTGCAGATAGAATACATATAAGCAATCACAACACACCACGTTCTATAGTTCACAATAGTCAGACCGGGTTTTAAGATCATCAACATATAAAAAGATTAATAGTTAATTTTCTGGGTTATTTTCCCTAGATACAGGTCATGTCTGGGTTATCTAGAAGGGATGCAAAGAAGGAAATATCTAAAAATATTCTGATATGAGATACAGTAATGGGAAAGCTATAGCTTCTGTATAATCATTCATCACTGATCTCCTACCATACAAGGTTTTCAGACCCTCTGACAAATCTCTGGCGACTCCTCTACGCCTCTTCTCTACCTTTAAGTGGTTTCCTTCAGTCAAGACGTATAATCAGAATAATTGTGATGGTGCTGGAAGCTGAGGTCGGAATGTGCAGCCCCAGCGCCTGCAGCCCTTCACTGTTTACCCATAAAGGCCCCTGTTACCCCCTCAAGAGGAGGGAACGGTGCGCTTGCTACAGACGTACCTCGGCAACACCAACATGTAAAATGAGGGGGGGGTAGCGCGGGGGCATCAATTTGAGAAGATCGAATAATCAATTTTAAATACCTGTACTTCGACCACTCTTACCAGACACACATTTCAGTCCACCTCCACATTAAACACCCTTCAGGCCAAGGAATTAACATAAAAAATAAACACAATAACAAGGCAGGACGTATAACCAAATAGACAAAAACATGGGCTATGGATTAATGTTTGCTCATAATTTGATGCCAGGGTTGGACTTGGACTCTGGGCCACAACAGGGTAAAGAATCTGAGGTCTAAAAATACCAAGGACGACCACCCAGCCTCTAGTATGAAGACAACATACCTGCTTGATGTTGGTATCATTGTACGTATCCATGTCCTAGGGACCACCAGAAAAATTATCGTGTGGTGAAACGCTCCATCAGCCTCTAGTAATGAGGTCTAGTAGCCTTCAAATTGGGTGGTTCTTCTGCTTGACTTCTAGAGTCCAGCTTTGGGTTAGAGCCTGGGACTCATGGGATAGCTATTCACAAGAAAATATTAGGGCAGATTACTACCCGGTCCATTCGCGATCCAGCGGCGCGTTCTCTGGGTGGATTCGGGTCTTCGGCGATTCACTGAGGCGTTCCTCCGACGTCCACCAGGTGTCGCTGCTGCGCTGTAGTCCGCCGAGGTCGCTGGAGTGCAGGCCTATACCTGGTGAAGGTAAGCGCGTGTCCAGCGACCTTTTTTTTTTTTTAATGCGTGGTTTCTCGAATCGTTGGGTTTTCGTTCGGCCACGCCCCCCGATTTCCGGCGTGTATGCCGGCGTCGATGTGCCACACCGGTGGCAATCGCGTGAACGTGCGCCAAAAACCCGGGGCAATTCAGGAAAAATCGGCACAATCGAAATATTTCGGGTAACATGTCAGGAAAATGCAGAATTGGGCCCTTAGTATAAAATGACCCCCAATGTGTCTTTGGCTGGTCCTTTATGGCTTATTACGGGTCATTACCATCAATCATTATTTGTAGGGTCCACAATGTTTCTTCAATAGAGCTCCAACACTAGAACATATCAGGCTCTAACCAAACTGGACACTAGACGTCTTATAGTGAGTATAGGCCTTCACCAAAGATTAAGCCATGAAGGACCAGTCCAGAAGAAACCAAATGGCAATGAACAATAACACACTTTGGTGACCTCGTACAAAAAAGAACAGAGAAACCAGACGATGCCAAACACAGCAAAAAGCTAGAAAATCATAATCTAATAGTTATTTGATGAAATCAACCCAAATGAAAACAAAATAAAAAAAAATGAATCAAAGATGACCAGAACACCAGAAGACCACAAGACACCACCAACACGAAACACAAACATACACACACGCAAGTGACAGACAACCAAAAGAAATAGATGCAAAAAACACTACAAAAACAATCACACATAGAAAACGAACCACGTAGAAACCCCCATCCATAACACTAGATAGCACAAACACCACAAGAATACGACAATGAATTTCAAACCCACCCGCATACACACACATAAAGCCAAAGATAGTGTTGGACTGGACCCATCTGATGATCCTCTGGGGCAAAGGGCCAGTAGTCCAACCAGAACAGAGGATCATCAGGCGTGCGGCCCCCAGCCCACGAGGATCAAAACTCATCATAACGTCTAATAGCGTTCCATTTCGTGATAATCATAAGATGTGACCCTACAGATAAGTGATTGCTCCAAGGTCATTGCAACACTAGGTTGCTCTTCTGTGGTCCTTCATGGTATTCTTTGGTGGGAGCATAGGCCCACTATAAGAGCCAGTCCTGCTTACTTGTCAGTGATTTGTTGTAGACCCTTCTGAACAGATATCTCATAAGTCCCCCTGAAGTAAATGGATCACTAGCTGAGAATACACACCAATGCTTCATTCACTTGTAGACCCCTTGTTCATCTAATCGTGGAGGGTCCCAGAAACGTCCACAGAAGACAATAGAGCACACGGGCCGCACTTGCAAATGTGCTGCATGAGTTGTATTGGACTTCCATGATGGCTTACAGGACAAACCAATCCTAAAATCCTGTGCAGTAAAGATGGATAACGATCTACCTGTGGTCCTGACCTGACATACGGGTACTCCCTTCAATCAAACATTCATCCCTTTATCCTTGGGAAACCCCCCATTTGAGCACTCCCCTAGCTCCACCCCTGATGAGCCTGGCACACACCTCTGCTTAGCCACTTTTGAATACTAATTAGAAACGTGACCTGTATCCTGACTGGACCTTATAGCAGACTTGGAATCTGTATAATATTACAGGTATAATACTATACTATATGCATAAGACCTGACACAACAATGCATTATAATAATATACAGTTTATTAATATCTGAACCATGTAGAAAAGTATTGAAGTTTTTTGAATTCTGAATAAATTCGAGCTAATTTATGTCCTTAGTGACCATACTTGGTTCCAGTCATGCAGGAGATAAAATTTGAGGATATCTCTCTCCGATGTTGTGGGGACACCCAGTGGTAGAGAGACGGGGAAACTACATTTCTCCGAAAAACATCCTTGTAAAGGAATTCTTAGAAAGATTTGGTGACAGACTCTGCCTCCTATTGGGCAATTTTGATATGTCACAGGACAGTCTTATAAGCGATTTTTAAAATTTGATGAACTGTAGATTTACTTTACCACGGTCCGTTCGCGACCAAGCGCGGCATTCTCTGCGGTGGATTCGGGTCCGGCCGGGATTCACTAAGGTTAGTTCCTCCGCTGTCCAGCAGTGGCGCTGCTGCACTGAAGTTCCCAGGAGGCGCGCTGGAATGCCTGAAATTCCACCGCTATACCTGGTGAAGGTAAGTGAATTTTCGCGACACATTTTTTTGTTTTAAATGCGGCGGTTTTTTCCGAAACCGTCGGGTTTTCGTTCGGTCCACGTCCCCCGATTTCCGTCACGTGGCATGCCAGTGCCGATGCGCCACAATCCGATCGCTGTGCGCAAAATTCAGGGAAAATCGGCGCAAACGCGAATATTCAGGTAACACGTCGAAGAAAACGTGAATCGGGCCCTTAGTAATGACCCCCATGGACTATTGTGTCTATGTACAAAACTTCAGGTGAAACCGAGGCAATAAACTTCTGTAAACTGCGCTGCTCTGGATATTGGGTGATGAGCTTGACGACAATCGGAACAGAACAACCCACGAAAAACAACACACACCAAGAAAAACACAAAAAAAGGAAAAAAAAACCCAAGAAAACAAAGAAACCAAAAAAAACCACCTGAACAACGAAAAATATGGTCCGATCAACACAGACAAAACGAAGCCAAAACAAGAACAAAAAGAGGCCAAACAGAATCAACACCACTCCCAAAAAGAACAAAAACCTGCCAAAACCACAGGCACACCCCTGTTATCGTACTCATCAGGGACCACGAGTCCAGTAACAGTCTTGCGGTGCACAAACTGAAAAAACCAACATCACAACGACCGATAGGAACCAACACAGATCGTACACGCTAAACAAAAAAATTATGAAAGCAAAAACACCCAACCAGAGTAGACCACACCAACTAAACAACACACAGAGTACAGGACCTAGGAGGTAAGCAAAAAAACGACAATCCTGGAGACACCAACAACACAACACAAAAAGGACAAGAGAAAAAACACAACATCAAAAACAAACCAACAAAGACAGAGCAGGCGTAGTAGTACTGATACAGCAACGGTTGCCACCCTATATACAGGCTAGGACTAGTTAGTACTGTGCTGTCACCTATATACAGGACTAGGAGTAGTAGTACTGTGCCTATTGCCCTATATACAGTATAGGAGTTGTTGATGTACTTGCTGGCCCATGTTTACAGGATAGGAGTGTAGTAATGTGATGTGCTTAATTTACAGAAAGGATTAGTAGTTACTGTGACGAACTGTGCCCCATATATACAGGAAGAGTAGTAGTACTGTGCTGTACGACATATATACTGGATGATAGGAGTAGTAGTACTGGGGCTGTGCCCAATATATCAGTATGAGTAGTAGTACTGTGCTGTGCCCATATATACGGATAGGGAATAGGTAGTTACGGGCGGGCCCATATTATACTGGATAGGAGTTAGTAGTACTGGCGTGCCCATTATACTGGATAGGAGTAGTGGTTTGCTAACACGTAAATTATACCGATAGGAGCTAGTAGCGCGTGCTCAAAACTTACAGAGGACTCAGTGAAGTTGGCTTGACAGGAGCAGCTCCTGTGCTTCCATAGGGCCTGGTATATCTGTGATTATTCGGGTACTGAGGTATGGTCCCATCCCCCTCCATGCCGCCTGTTAGTCAGATAATTGTGCAGTTAGACACAGGTGTAAACACTGGTCATCCAAAAATTAGGCACTAATGGGTTTACTCAGACGAAAACAAGCCAGAGTCCAATACTTTCACTCGCTGCGGTGACAGTTCCTGTGTCTTTGTCTGCAGATGATAGTCATTTACAAGTATAAACAAGGTACAAAAGGTCCAGTGTGTAATCTGCTTTCTCCTTAGCATTAGGCACAAAGGCCGTCACAGGAATTGCCAACGGTTTACAAAGTCTTGAAGTGGGATCACCGGTCCCTCGGATATTATGAAACTATAACAATTTTGCCATCTGATAGAGGAATTAAAGATATCCCTGGAAATGGTGGAAAACCCGGAGGATCGTGAAGCTTTACGGAATCAGATTCCCAACGCCACGGCGTCCTATGTCATCTCGTGGCTGGAGAATAACCTGGTGAGTAGCCTCAGTACTGTACCTCCTAATAAAGGCAATGGTGTACCCTAAAACCATGCTCTTCTTAATGGCAGTGTGAGGTGTTATACTACATAGAATGAAAAAGTTGTGCGTTTTTGGGTGAACACTTGATTCTGCACTAAAACTTTGCAACTTTGTGCAGTTTCATACAATCTTTTCCACCTTTGATGAATGGGAAACCCCTTTAAGTGGGACCAAGTTTCTTGATATAATAAAATGTTGCCATTGTATAATTTGTATGGAATGCTGAATCCCTATTCAAGATCCAGTGGGCGGTCCTATTCAGTTATTGAGAGTCATCACTATATGCACTTGTACATGAAAACTGCCAGTTACATTGTGGGAACAGCTACTAGACTGGTGGCAGCTGGCACCCACCTCTAGGTGTCTGGAGCTGTTTGGCACCCTAGTTCCTGCTTTATACCTGGCTGAAAGTAGACACTATCCCTGCAGCCACTAAACTTGACTCATCTCAAGTGAAAATGGGATAAGAAAAGTCTATTTACCTGACTTAAGGAGATTTTCAAGGTAAAAACTGAGATTTCACATAAATGGGGAATCGAGAAGATATTTCATCCTCTATGGGAGGGGGCTATTACTTTAGTGGGTGTAAAACCTGTACACAGGTTCCCTTTAAGTACTGAGCAATATGGGGAGCTGAGGAGGGTAGGAAGAGAGTTGAGCTGAAAAGGGAAGGGACCAGAGAGCAGGTCTTTATTTAATCTGACCCCTTTTTGCCTCGGACCCCTAGATGGTGGGAATCAACAGAACATCTTATGGTAACCATCCATTAAGGCACTTAAATAAATTACCCATAACACAAATATCCATAAACTTTACAGTATAAGTTAACTTCCAAAATTGTCTTCTTGCTGTAGTTCACAGCTTTATTCTTATATTATTTTAAATCCAAAATCAGGCACTTGGGTAGAATAACACAATTTCGCTGCCCTGAAGCTGTATTCACAGCTGGACTCCAGTTGGCAAGTCGGCAACCGAGCGACCACCAACTCAATCTTCTACCATTCCCTTGACTTGAAATTAACTAGAAAATACAAAGGCAAAACATTGCATAAACATTACTAAGTCCTATCGCCAGTTTTCTGTCGGACTTGCATGTTCTTTCTATGGAAATTGCTTGCACATGTATTTATGAAGTGTCCCGCACCACAAATGTGGTTTGTCGGCACTGTGATGTTAATGGGCACCAAAAAAAAGGGATGCACTTCTGCCGGAGCAGTGCAGGTGGCCCCATTCATGAAGAACATGCACCAGAAATCCTGAATCTGGCGCCCCTGCACTTCACAAAGGCAAACGCATATAGTACCACTGCACTGTTTCTAGTAAATGTGCTTGAGTGTCACCTCAAAGAAAAAATAATGAGCCTATAAACCCAATGAATGAAATACAAGCTATAGTAAGAATCTTATATCCGATGGTTCAGACAGTCTGTAGTAGCACAGTCACCCTGTACTTCCGCTGCGCAGGTGTGGGTGACACATCCACCCGCTCACCTTAGTTCCTCCTTTTTGAGTTTTGTGGTCAATGTTCAACAGAAGAGACAACAGAAAGGCGGCGGGTGATAGGCCGGACCAGCACATGGCCCCAAAATGCCGCATCTCCGCTGACTCAGTGTAGATGCACTCCGCGCTCGCCTTCCCTTCTGTTTGCCTGGAGGAATGTCTGACAGAGACGAAAGTCCCTCCGCATTAGTGACTGCATTAAAGAGATGTTCACAGGTAATTCTAATACAGTTATTGTTACATCGCAGAAGTACTGGCCTGAAGTCAAACCCCACCGTATAGTTATACCGGTGTCGCCGTCTCATTGAGGAACTACGTTCCACATGGTTTGCAACGCGTCGGCATTATCGTACTGTCTCTTTCGCTTTACGTACTTGTTATACAACTGTATCATGATGTGTGTGTTATATAGGATAAGAATTGGTTATTGAGATAGTTAGTCTTAGGGGGGTCATCATGTATACTTCCATATTCGGATCTGTATGGGACGTTCATAGTATCATATGAACCCTAAAGTACTCCAGGAGCCTGTATTATATGAATAAACAATAATATGGTGTGCCATATGGCGCACAGCCTTATATAAGGAGGATGGCAGGGGCTCCTGGTTGCCCCCATGTAGGATCATTGTTTGGCATGTCATGATCCCCCGTAATTGGCTGATAGGGCCCCTGTGCTGTAGGGAACACACAGGAGGTGCAGCCCATTGGGAATAGAGATGGCGGATCCGATGTTTGGGGATCGGTTTCAGCCACGTGACCAGGACATATTTCCGGAACAGACAATCTGACACATTGACGCCCCTCCTCTGGCTAATCATAACCAGGGCTAGTTGCTCGGGGTATTAATCTGCTGGATCTGGCAAAATGTCCATGTCGAGGGCTAACACAAACGTCAGCTCCGCTCATCTCTAATTGGGCACTATTGTATATAGCATTGCGGACCTGTAGTAGATTAGTGGGGGAGGGAAGCCGTAAGTACATTTCGTTATTGTACTGGACCCCCCAGAGAGCGTTTTCAATATCATCGCTAATATTGGCCACTACTTCCATTGTATATACTGTTTTTAAGGGGTTTCAGGAGTTTAAAATATTGCTCTCTCCAGATAAGCGCCACACACCTGACCATGGTGTGTGTGGTATTGCAGTTAATCTTTATCATCTCTATACAGCTGGGCTGCAATACCACTACCCTTGGTCAGGGGGCACTGTTTTTGTGGAAGAAAGCAGTCATGTTTGTAACCTCTGACAACCCCTTTAAGCAGAATCCTCACGATATGGGTCCACCACCACTCACCATCTGAGGACTCCAAAAGTCACTTAAATTGACCTACCTTATCATCTTAGGACTTGTTTACTTTCGGATGCATACTTGCCCCTAGGTGATGGGAGAATTGACCCCTCTGCTTTGTGACCTCCTCCGTCACCCTCAATGGTCAGATTAAGAAAGTCAGTAAATACTTTGTTTTTACCAACAACAATATTTATTGAATTTGGTGGTGGTCCCTAAAATCCCCCCCTCTTAACAAACATGTCCAAGGGTAGAACCGGGCTCATTGTCCCACAGGTTGCAGTTTAAGTGCAGGTCAGATCTCACTTTGTAGCAGCATCGTTACTAATATCTGTAAGAATAATTGTAAAATAACAGCAATATATTCAATTATCACTCACTTTCTACTGATGGATCTGACCCCTCCATCTAGAATGCTCTTGTCTTTGTTGGAGTTGTATGAGTTGGATTGTTGTGCTGCATTACCACCACTCGTCCCCCCCGCCCCAGGCAGGCCCGGCACTATGGGTATGGCAAGTGGGCACATTGGCCCAGGGCCCCATGAAAGAGAGAACTCTTCTTTCAAATGATCTTGAATTTTTGTTTTCTAGGTGCCAGGGATCCAGAATTATTCAGGTTTATAGTGATAATATAGGTGCCATTTTTAATATATAAAATCATCCGAATGGTAGTCTTACCAGTTAATATCTCCGTTTTCCTGACACTTCGAAACACTCATTTAGATTTATTATAAAAGAGGAGACTCTCTTCTTTCATAGGAAAAATAGAGTGCGGTCTATGTGTCCCAGAGCCGAGATATCAGTCCCCTCTGAGTGTCCCCCTCCCCCCCTCCAGATTCTTAGCCATCAGGCTACAGGGAGAATTGTGTGCTGTGCTCACAGGAGCTGCTGAACCCACGATACATGGAAATATTCCTACATTCTGTAAGGAATTATCAACAATATCATTTTTTAACCCTTCTCTACGCAGAACTATCTAAGAACAACCTTTCCTCTTATTGCCTTTTATTTTGTGACAGGTTTTTTTTTTTTAGAGAAAGGACTGATACGATGCACATTCGATCCTCGTCGTCAATGTGGCTACATATTACAACCGTTGACCCAACATGTCCTAAAGTTATATGTACACCAAAAACACACACATGTTCCTGAATAGAAGTTTGTATTGCACCCCATCCTCCATTACTTACAACCTGATGTTGGACGTCTCACTCTCAATCTTATGATCCCAGAGGGTTCTGTTATTGTGGCGGCTAATACAATTTGCGCAACATCTAAAAAGTACTTTTGTTATCTCATTAGCTTTCGGTTATGGTATATAGTTACTTTAGTTGGGTTAACCACTGTGTAAAGGATCATACAATTATAGATCTGTGTGAGGCTCAGTGCAATATTCTCAAAATAGTTTGTGTCCCGTGGATTTCACGTTCCCTTTGCTGCCTATTTTTGGTGAAATGCTTCCAATATTACATTTTGTTTTTACATTACTAAGGGAGCCTCTTACTGACTGTAACTTGTCCTAAAATATTTTTATTTGGGGGCCCCACTTTTAGTTTTGCCCAGGCCCCCCATTTTTTCTAGACCGCGCTGGCCACAGGTAGTGGGGCGCTTTTTCTAAAAAGAAAAAAGTCATGTTTTTCATAAACTCATATCATCCTTAAAGATGCTCTCCATCCCACCTCCATGAATGTAACACCAAATCCTCTCTTGGTGTAGACCAATGTCTTACGATAAACGCTACGTAGGTATAGTGAAAAGGGCCTACGGGGAGACATAGATTTTCCCGATTATGGTTCTTATGAAATATACAAAATTTCGAGGTTGATCCCCTGTGCAGTGCTCGCGTTTGCTGGTGGTGTATTGGAATTTCACAGCTAATGCAGGATATGAGCATCCTAGTGGTCAGGGGGTGTAACTTGAGGGGTTGCAATCACACCTTAGACTTCCTATAAGGTGTCTCTTCTCCATTGTAAAGACCAAGTACTTAAGGATAAAATGTAGTTGGTGGCCCATGTATGGTTTTGTAATGGGGTCAGCAGATTTCAGTTAGACCTCTGCCTCTGGAGGTTGTTCCTAACTTTCTAGAGACGATCATAACTTATAAGACGTCTCAGGATTCCATGTGTTGAATTAATCATCTAGAACATTTCACCAGAGGGACGACTTTAATTACCGCACCCCTAAGATAGTAGTTTGGTCCCTTCCAATGACATAAAAACATGCCAACTGTATCCCTTCAATTGCTAAGAGCTAAGTGTGAAATGGAATCTGTTTTTCTTCTTTACGCTTACAATTAAGAGTCCATCTGCTTTGAACTATTTGCAGAGAAGGTTATCATGTAAGGATCTAATCATCCGGGGGACAAGACGGCTGAGCCGGTGCTCCTCAACGTGATCTGAGGGCCGTTCGCGGAACGTCTCATTCTCCCAGTTTTTAAGATTTGAAGTATTAGCGTCATTCTAGATTAGATTTGACACCACTCTCAGACATTGAGACAATGTGAAGACTTCTTGCCAAGTGGGTGTGGTCATATATAGGGGTGTGGTCAACTTAAACTATACGTCCATAGTGGTATAGGAGTAACATGGTTTTTACACCATTATAGTCCTATGTCCTAAGATGTTTTCTATTCTATTTCTGTTTGTTGGTTGTCGTGGCCCATGCACGACTCCGGCACTTCCCCTCTTCACTCTTGGTGTAAAAAGTTGGAGAATTCGAACAATTCCCGGCCCAGAGATGATAGTGGAGAATCGCTTCATTACATAGGACATATAGATAAATGGGAATCCATAGGGCAGTGGGGGGACCCTATGGCACGGGTGCCAGTGTGGCACTCAGAGCCCTCTCTGTGGGCAACCAGGTCTTCAGCAAGAGTTTATAAGACAGGCCCATGGCCTCTTCCTGCAGTCCCAAGCTACACAGGACAGTACTGGACTATTATTTGAGCTCCTGCTATGGGCCCAACCTTGTTCCTGTACAGGGGACCCTGGAGCAACGCTACAATAATAATCTGAGATCTGTCTTTCTACTGTACTGATGTCCTCAGGATGCCATACGATTGTGGCACTTCTGAAATAAAATAGTGGGTTTTTGTTGACGTTGGGCACTCGTCTCTATAACAGGTTCGCCATCACTGATATATAGGGACATATATAGGGGCAGCACGGGACTCAGTGGTTAGCCGTAGTGCTGGGAAACTGGGTTTTCAAGTCCAGGGTCAACATTTGCAAGAGTTTGTATGTTCTCTCTGTGTTTGCATGGGTTTCCTCGGGTTCTCCGGTTTTTCCAACACTCCAAACAATACTGGCAGGTTGATTAGATTGTGAGCCCCATGGGGACAGGGACTGATTTGGGGAAGCTCTGTTGCAGCGCTGTAATCTGTGTGCGCTATATAAATAGAAGTTATAGATTAAAAGTACTGGATGATATTGATGTGAATAAAGCAATGGGGGGAGATACGAGGGGGTCATTTACTAAGGCCCATTCGCTTTCCCGACGTTTTACCGAATATTTCCGAGTTGCGTGATTGTACTGAATTGCCCCGGGATTGTGGCGCACACGATCGGATTGTGGCGCGATCGGGCGCGGCATGCGCACAACGAAATCGGGGGGACTGGTCCGAACAAAAAACCCGATGTATTCGGAAAAAACCGCCGCATTTAAAAAACGAAAGTGGTCGTTGGGAAGCCCTTACCTCACTTGGTCCGAGCTGGTGTTTCCGGCGCGTTAAGATGCTTTTCAGGCCACTGGTGGACGGCGGAGGAACTACCTCATAAATCCCGTCCGGACACGAATCCGAGCATAGGAACGCGCCGCTGGATCGCGAATGGGCGGGTTAAGTAAATCTGCCCAGAAACTTACCAATAGCTCAGCATCCTATCTTTGAGACAGGATGTTACTAAATTTCTTATATCCACATTTACTTTGTTTTGTGTTTTTTAAAGTTAGTGGAACATTTAAAAAGTCCATACCCATACGGGTCAAAAATGTGAAATGTGCGTCCATCACAACATAGGGGCACATGTACGGCATTCCGTGGCTTTCGCGATATTTCCATTTGCACAAAATGCCACAGGTTTTTGTTGCCCGAGCTATCGGACTGTGGACAATCGGCGCACGGCTTGCATGCGACAGAAATAGGGGCGTGGTCGTCGGACAACCCGACGGATTAGGACAAACGCAGAATTTAAAAAGGAATTGTTTCTGTCGCAAGATCAGCATGACATACACCGGGAAGAAGGCAGGTGAACTTGACGGAGCTGAGCAGGGAAGGGACGTATGAGGATCTTGGTGAAATCCGGAAGTGAGTCTTGTGAATCGCGGAAGATCCGAATTTCTCGTGCGACAACGCACCGCGGGATCTCGGAGAGGACCGGGTAAGTAAATCTGCCAATGTGGTCACTGATGAAGCCCTTCTCCATACAGAGCAGGTGATACAATAATACAATCACTTAAAATATCAAGTAAAATCAGTAGTAAGTTTTATATGCCGACCTGAGTATGAACATTGGCTGACAGTACTTATGATATCCCCTTGGCACATTTCCCGTCTGAGGATGGCACCTGCTGCGAGGTCCAGGACACAAACACCTGTTATACCCTTAGAAGGGGGAGGCAGGTTATAAATAACATGTGCCCTGGAGTTTCCCTTTAACAGGGGAAAACAGTAAAATTACTGGAAACACAGTCATTCCTGTATATTTTCATAGCAGCAAGGGTCTAGCGTGACATAATCAGGTTATAAAATAGAGCTCTTTGACTTATGGGCTTAGGGCTAACTTCTGTAACAAGTAGATGCACATCACGAGTGCCACAAGATCTGATCATTTCTTAGGACCTCAAGTGTTTTCAAGTATAAGACCTATTTAACAAGTGTTCTCCAACCTAAGGCTTCCTGCAGCTACGAGGACTATGTCCCAAATCCTGGAGAGCCATGGGTTAGAGACCACAGCACCCTCAAACATATGTACTACTCCTTAATAGGTTATGTACCTAGTAGACCGCCTTCATCCGTCATGACTTCTGGGTCAAGACATGGATTCAACAGGTAACAGTGATGAACTATCCAAGTTCAGGTCCAAACTGAACAAAATTTATTTCAGGGACACAGGATGGGAAACACCCACGAGTTAAAAAACCGATGATTGGTGCTGGCACAGATTTCTGATTTAAACCTTAACAGCAGGCCACCATCTGCGATCGTCGACCCCTATGACGTCACAGGCAGCAGATCCTAGAGAAAATGGCAGCACTCTGCCAGGTTCCCGTAGAGGTGAACCGAAACCCTGAACTCTAGCTGAAGTCTAGGTTTGAGGACACAAGCCAAGAAATGTTCGTCATAGACCCAAACATTGCAGTTTGGGTCCGTTCAGCTCTTATCCTGAGTTACTATCACCAAGACATTAGGTGCGCTACTTTAAGGATGGTTTAAGTGGTGTTGGCTACACAGATCAGGTGCTCATCCCAATAAATCACATTGATCGGGATTGAGATCTGAGGTAAAGCACAAAGACCGACTCTTTAGAAGGTTACGTTACCTGCTAGGTAGACCACCTCATAACGACGTCTGACAAAGTGATCTAGTCAAGGAATGGATCCACAGGTCTTGAAGGTACCTGAGGTATGACTCACCACAGATGTTAGGAGCAAGCACACTTTATACATATAAGTAGTAGTTTATCCAAACAAATCAATAATGATCAGATTGAGCTCTTCTTCGGGGAGGAACACACCCAAATGACACTCTTTAAAAAGGTATGTAACTGCATTGTAGACACACCCTCGTAAGAACGTCTGATCAAAGTCATTGGTCAAGGCTTGGATCTACACGTATTTGAAGGTATCATGAGGGACGAGCAGCAGCATGATCAGATTTGAGATCTCGGTGCATTGTAGACATGTCCACTGATTTTCAGTGCCTAACCATTCAGAAAAAATAACAGCGTCTAAGAGGTGTGTTGGTCGTACCAGTGTTTCAGGTGGCCTTGTCTTTTCTCATATTCTTGCGTGCCATCTCTTACCCAAAGTGGTCACTAATTGACCAAACAATGAGTAAAGAAAACGAGATCAACAGACAATGGCCGCCATTTCATTACTATTCAGGATAGCACTTTGCTTCCCAAAATGTACACGCAACTTGGGGCCAGAACCTTTGCCAATTCGACAGGTGTCTTCATGTAGTAGCTCTGGATTGTACAGTAGTTAACCATGGAAGATGGGGAACACTTAACGGACAGTTTTAAGATGTGAAGGCATTTACCATAACTCAGTCTCAAATACTAAAGCTTGTCACATTGTTCCCACTTCTAATGTATCAATTCAACATGCTTGTCTAAATTGCATGTAATTCAAACCTTTCCCAGCTGCAGACCCGACAATTCTCAGGTCTACAAGCGGAGGACCGATCGACAACCTCGGAATACTCTGGCCATGGATTCTGGTGGGGTCCACTACCCTGTAATAGAGAAAAAACTATGAAAATACCCAAATCCTAATTGAGTTTCTTTGCATTTTGCAGGTGACAGACTCGTCAACATGGCTTCGGACGCCGTCATAGTTAGAGGCGGCCCCCTAGAGCAGATGGATGACATATAGCAGGTAAAGACACTATTACGAGCTAACCGATTATTGATCAATTTTACTTTGTGTCAGGACTGGCCCACGGAGGAGCACCAGAGGATCCACCAGTGGGCTCTCCAAATAATCGAGACCAAAGGTTCGTAGTAGACAAATCGAATTGAGATTACTTTCAAGCCGGTACACTTACACCGGGGTTGTCATATCTTATGGGTGGGTAACATAACTAACAACTATTAGATATTATTCAAATTTGGATTTTGGACTTATTTGCCTTATATTCTGAGGGCATCTGCCCAGCTTCCATTCCGTTTCTTTCCACTCGTGCTCTCCCATTCATCGATTTGCCCGAGATTTTCTGAGATAGTCCATGACAAAATCTGTTATGTGAGTGAGACCTTAAAGGGTCTTATCCTTGTTCATTTTTTATGATGTACTTATGCCCTAATGGGAGTTTCCTAAACAAGGAGAACCTGTCGCCGGGTTTTACCCCCCACTAAACTACTAGTCCCCTCAGGTCGGGTATCAGATGTCCTTTCTAAATCCACTATCTTAGGGAGAAATCTCACATGTTTAATTATAAAAATTTTCCAAATTCCGGGAAAATATGACTATTCTCATCCATTTTTACATAAAATAAGTCAAGTTTGAGGTACAGGAGTAGAGTCACTTTGAAGCTCTATCTTTGGTTTGTAGTACCTATAAATAAGCTTTTGTGTCATAGTAAGAGAAGAAATCATCTTTCAGATTCCATCAGCTTACATTCTCAGAGCTACAGAACGGACACAAAGGCAGTTAAAAAATAGGCGAGAACTGGAAACTATGTCTGTCTGTATCTCTGGTTCTGTAGCACACGGCCCATTTACTTAACCGTCCCGTCGGATCCCCGAGGTGCGTTGTCCGAAGGGATTTGGGTCTGACGTGGATTCACTAAGATATGCGCCGATATCTGCATGTGTGCGTCCCGTAGGTCCGACAGAGTTCACCATACTCTTCCGGTGTATGTGAGTGCATGTGTCGTGACACAATTTGACATTTTTAATTCCGCGGTTTGTCCGAATCAGTGGGTTGTCGACGGACGCACCCCCCTATTTGTGTCAGTGAAAGCCGGCGTCGATGCTCCAAAATCCAACGATGCGCCAAAAAACCCCCTGTGCATTAGGGCAAATCGGAATATTGGGGAACCAGACAGTAAAGCGTCCGACGGAACCCTTAGTAAGTGGCCCCACAGAGTCAAAATCCTGATGTGATCTGAAAGATGAGATCTGTATCTTTAACATGACACCATCAAGCATGTTTAGGTGCTATGAAAGAAGATAGGGACTTATAAGTGCATCACTCTGCAAACTATAACTGCATTCATCTCATTTGAAAATGAGGTGAGAAGAGTATATTGCCTGACTTTGGGAGATTTTTTTTTTATATAGGAAATGGTGAGATCAGAATAAGAGGGATTTTTAGAAAGATAATTTCATCCTCTAAATGAGTGGGGGGGGGGGGTCAGTAGTTATTTTTTTTAAGATATCCAAATATCCTCTTTTTTGTGGGAAACACTTGAATGATCATTTTGTGGAATGTGATGTTTTTGCTTGTGCTTAAATGTTAGGGCGTGTTTCAGCCTCACAGATTATAATGGCAAAACTTCCATACTCCGGTAACAAACACAGGACTTAGCGTTGCTATGAAATCCGGTAGTGTAGCTCATTTACTGTGGAAAATTTCCCGGACGGCGCCATGCTTGTACATTGGCCCGCAGCATTACTCGTAATGGAACCTGGTTAGGGGCTTCAATTCACTACACATTAACGAAAAGTGCCCGCATCAGCAAAATCTGAAAAATTTAAAATTAACTAGTAATTGTTTATTTCTGTAACCTTCACTTGCCGAGTCCCGGTGTGTGTTCCTAAATCAAACATTGACACTGCTGAGAGCAAACAAGGCAGGAGAAGTGACAGAGAGGAAAGTACATTGACTCTATCTACAAGTCCCCGATGGCCTCGTCATCTGACCAGTAATAAACTCTAAAAAAGCTCTGTATGGAAAATTATGGTCACTGGTGGTCATCATGCACCCCAATCACAAGAATAGAGGTCCCATATCTGCAATTAAGTGATGAAAAATCAACAGTGCTCCCCTGAATACATGGAAGCTGCCTAGAGTCTGCTGTATTGCTTATCCACTACGTAAATAGTAATATATGATTTTGTGCTATTTAGGCCAACAGGGAGAGCAGTCCCGTAATATAGGTCAGACTTGCACCTAGATGAATAGAATCAATAAGAAGAACTATTTCTTCTTGTTTAGGAAAAGTTAATAAAACAAATTTGCTAGAACAGTTCTAATGCATTTGGACAAGCCTGGTCCCAAAGGGTATGAGGTGTGTAAAGGGCGGATGAAGACTTGACCTTGGGCTGGATGAAATTATAGCCTCACAATCTGGAATCACTTCCTCGTCTCGTACTAGAATCAGCTTTGGGAATGGAGGATGTATCCCTTTGCTGTTTCAATCTGCGGTTTCAGGACCTTTGGAGGACCTTTAAAGGTCCTGAATGGCTTCGTGTGGACATGTGTATGGAGCGCAGGAACAGATGTCGAGGAGTTGATGAGTGAAGGTCTTCTCAGTATAAAATTTGGTGTGCGGTTGGGTGGCCCATGGCTCTAGCGGTTGGCGCCCGGGCGACCGCCCAAACCGCGATATTATAATTCCTATTTATGTAGCGCGCACAGATTACACAGGTGCAACAGCACGTCAAATGGTCCTGTCCCCATGGGGCTCACAATCTAATCAGCCTAACAGTATGTTTGGAGGTGGAGGAAAACCAGATACGAGGAGGAAACCCACGCAAACACGGAGAGTAACATACAAACTCTTTGCAGGTTGACCTGAGTGGGATTCAAACCAGGAACAGCGCTGCAAGAGAACAGAAGTGCTAATCACTCAGCCACACGTGCCGCCTTGTATTCCACTATTGGGTGTGGTAAAGCACCCTGACAGTGGGGTAGCAGCTGCCCAATTCGGTAATAGGGCAGACCGGGCCGTTCATGATCAGAGCGAATTTTAACAACTATAAAGTTGACACATATCGGAGCCTCTACATGTCCATTTAAAGTCTGGTAGGTCATGTTATAGAGTCATGGGACAGTGTTTCTGTAGATACTGATATCAGAAGTTACTGATAGGATTGCTTCCTTACTTTTCAGCATAGAAATACGAGATGTAAATTCAGAAAAGGCAAGCTTCTAAATCCCTAAAAACCTACAATCTGCTCAGCTCTCTGCCCTTATAAACATGCTGCCTGCAGAATGGAATAGGACAATCTTCTCAGCTCCTCCTGCCTGCATACATACTCACCTGCAGGTAGGACACACTGTACAATCTGCTAAGCTCTCTGCTCTATAAACATGCCGCCTGCATATGAGGACACTATGTACAATTGCTCAGCTCCTCCTGCTCTATAACATGCTGCCTGCAGATAGGACCCAGTACAATCTTTTGCTCTCCCTGCTCTATAAACATGCTTACCGCAGATAGGACCATATGTACAATCTGCTCCGCTCCTCCTGCTCTATAACTGTCCTGCAGATATAGAAGCTATAAAGCATCAAACACACCACGAGTCATAGTGTCTACATAGTCCAGAACGGTTAAAGATCGTCATACATATAAAAAGATGTACATAGTTAATTTTCGGGTTATTTTCCCAGATACAGTCATGTCCTGTGGGTTATCTCGAAGGGGTGCAGAAGGAAATATCTAAAATATTTTGATATGAGATACGTAATGGGAAGCTATAGCTCTGTATATATCATTCATCACTGATCTCCTACAATACAAGGTCTTCAGATCCTCTGACAAATCTCTGGCCGCTCCCTCGCCTCTTCTCTTCCCCTTTAAAGTGGTTTCCTTCAAGTCAAGACGTGTATAATCAGATAATTTGGATGGTGCTGGGAGCTGAGAGCGATGTGACAGCCCCGCCGCCTGCGCGCCTTTCATGTTACCCAAAAGGCCCCTTACCCCCTCAATGGAGGGAAGGTGCCGGCTTGTCAGAGCGTCCCAATCACTTGTTAATTGGGATCAATATTAAGAATGTTTTTTAATAGACTTTCGACATTTACGTCCATTTAGTCACCACTTCCCCGGCCCAAGATTCCTTCAATAAGAAGTATCTCTCGCCGCTATGGATTCTTTGCTCATAACTTTGATGCCAGGTTGGACTGGACTTCTTGGGCCAACAGAAGGTAATGAATCTGAGGTCTATCCAGCTATGAAGAACATACTGCTTATGTTGGTATCATTGTACGTATCCAGGTCCTAGGGACCACAGAAAAATTTCTTGTGGTGAACGCTCCATCAGCTAGTAATGAGGTAGTAGCCTTCAAATTGGGTTGTCTTCTGCTGTTTCTAGAGTCCAGCTTTGGGTTAGAGCCTGGGACTCATGGGATAGCTATTCACAAGAAATATTTAGGGCAGATTTACTACCCGGTCCATTCGCGATCCAGCGGCGCGCTCTGCTCGGTGGATTCGGCGCTTTCCGGCGATTCACTGGGCAGTTCCTCCGACGTCCACCAGGGTGCGCCTGCTGCGCTGTAGCCGCCGAGGTCCGCGGAGTGCACGGCCTAACCTGGTGAAGGTAGCGCGGGTCCAGCGACACTTTTTTTTTTTTTAATGCGTGGTTTCTCGAATCTGTTGGGTTTTCGTTCGGCACGCCCCCCGATTTCCGTGCGGGTATGCCGGCTCGATGTGCACCAACCCGGGGCAATCGCGGTCAATCTGCGCCCAAAAACCCGGGGCAATTCAGGACAAAAAAATCGGACAAATCGAAATTCGGGTAACATGTCAGGAAAATGACGAATTGGCCCTTAGTAAATGACCCCCAATTGTCTTTGGCTGGTCCTTTATGGCTATTACTGGGTCATTACCCTCAATCATTATTTGTAGGTCCACAATGTTTATTCACATAGAGTCCAACACCTAGAACATATCAGGCTCTAACCCAAAACTGGACACTAGACGTTTATTGAGTATAGGCCTTCACCAAAGATTAAGCCAAGAAGGACCCACAGACAGAAACTCCATGTGGCAGTGCACCTGGAACAATAACTTATCTTTGGTGATCCTCTGGTACTGGACCAGAGAACCAGACGAGTGGGCCAGTCCAGACACTAGGATAGATCATCATTAACATCTAATAGGTTTATTTGTGATAATCCCATAAAATGTAGACCCACCAGATAAGTGATTGCTCCAAGGCCACTTCACATAGGTTGTCATAGTGTTGGATGGCCCATCTGATGATCCTCTGTGGGAAAGGGCCAGTTCAGACCGGGGACTCATCAGGTGGGCCAGCCCTGGGATAAATCATCATAACGTCTAATAGGTTATTGTGATAATCCATAGGTAGACCCTACGATAAGTGATTGCTCCAAGGTCATGACACATAGGGTGTCTTCTGCTGGTCCTTCATGGCTTATTCTTTGGTGGGAGCATAGGCCAATAAGGCCAGTCCTGTTACTGTCAGTGATTTGTTGTAGACCCTTCTGACAGATATCTATAAGTCCCCCTGAGTAAAGTAAATGGATCACTAGCTGAGAATACACACCAATGCTTCATTCACTTGTAGACCCTTGTTCATCTAATCGCTGAGGGTCCCAGAAAAGTCCCACAGAAGACAATAGAGCACAGGGCGCACTTGAAATGTGCTGCATTGAGTTGTATTGGACTTCCATGATGGCTTACAGGACAAACCAACATCCTAAAATCCTGTGCCGTATAGATGGAAAGGCTACATGTGGTCCTGACATACGGGCCTCCCTTCAATCAAACATTCATCCCTTTATCCTTGGGAAACCCATTTACACTCCCCTAGCCCACCCCTGAGAGCCTTGGCCACACCTTGCTTTAGCACTTTTGAATACTAATTAGAAACAGTGACCTGTATCCTGACGGACCTTATAGCAGACTTGGAATCTGTATAATATTACGTATAATACTATACTATAGCATCAGACCTGACACAAACAATGCATTATAATAATATACAGTTTATTAATATCTGAACCATGTAGAAAAGTTATGAAGTTTTTTGAATTCTGAATAAATTCGAGCTAATTTCATGTCCTTAGTGACCATAACTTGGTTCCAGTCATGCAGGAGATAAATATTTGAGGTATCTCTCCGATGTTGTGGGGACACCCAGTGGTAGAGACGGGAAACTACATTTCTCCGAAAAACATCCTTGTACAAGGAATTCTTAGAAAAGATTGTTGGTGACAGACTCTGCCTCCTATTGGGCAATTTTGATATTGTCACAGGCAGTTCTTATAAGCGATTTTTAAAATTTGATGAACTGTAGATTTACTTAACCGGTCCGTTCGCGAACCAAGCGCCGCATTCTGCGGGTGGATTCGGGTCCGGCCGGGATTCACTAAGGTAGTTCCTCCGCTGTCCAGCAGTGGGGCGTGACTGCACTGAAGTTCCCAGAGGCCGTGGAATGCTGAAATTCAACGGCCTATACCTGGTGAAGGAAGTGTAATTTTGCGACACATTTTTTTGTTTTAAATGCGGCGGTTTTTTCCGAAACCGTCGGGTTTTCGTTCGGCCACGTCCCGATTTCCCCGTCACGTGGCATGCCAGTGCCGATTGCGCACAATCCGATCGTGCGCCAAAATTCAGGGAAAATCGGCGCAAATCGGAAATATTCAGGTAACACGTCGGAAAAACGTGAATCGGGCCCTTAGTAAATACCCCCCATGGACTATTGTGTCTATGTACAAAAACTTCAGGTGAAACCGAGGCAATAAACTTCTGTAACTGCGCTGTCTGGATATTGGGTGACTGAGAAGTGAAGTAGGGGCAACGCAGCTCGCTTACACCCAGGTGACGCGTATGCTGTCAGAGGTCATGCAGACAGATCCTCACTCACACGCTACTTACTGCACCGGAATTTCTCTTCATAAGCGCAAGAGTAGTAGTACTGCGGTGCCCATATCTACAGGATAGGAGTAGTGTACTTTGCGTGCCATATCTACGGATAGGAAGTAGTAGTACTTTGCGGTGCCCATCTACAGGATAGAGTAGTAGTACTGTGACGGTGCCCCATATATACAGGATAGGAATAGTAGTACTGTGCTGTACACATATATACAGGATAGGAGTAGTAGTACTGTGCTGTGCCCATATATACAGTATAGGAGTTGTTGTACTTTGCTGTGCCCATGTTTACAGGATAGGAGTAGTAGTACTGTGCATGTGCTCATAATACAGCAAAGGATAGTAGTACTTGGTCTGTGCCCATATATACAGGATAGGAGTAGTAGTACTGTGCTGTACCCATATATACTGGATAGGAGTAGTAGTACTGGTGCTGTGCCCATATACAGTATAGGAGTAGTAGTACTGTGCTGTGCCATAATATACAGGATAGGAATGTTAGTACTGTGTGCGGTGCCATTATACTGGATAGGATAGTAGTACTGTGCTGTGCCCATATATACTGGATAGGAGTAGTAGGTTGTGCTAACCGCGAAATTATACACCGATAGAGTAGTAGTGAGCGCTGTGCTCAAAACTTAACAGAGGACTCAGTTGAAGTTGGCTTGACAGGGGCAGCTCCGTGCTTCCCATAGGGCCTGGTATATCTGGTTCTTCGGGTCCTGACTATGTCCCCTCCCCCTCTGCGCCTGTTAGTCAGATAATCTGCTTGCAGGTAGACCACAGGTGTAAACACTGTCATCCCAAAAAATTAGGCACTTAATGGGTTACTCAGCCGAAAACAAGCAGAGTCCAATATCTTTCACTCGCTGGCGGTGACATATTCGTGGCTGGTCTGCCGATGATAGTCATACAGTATAACAAAGGTACAAAAGGTCCAGGGGTAATTCTGCTTTCTCTTATATTAGGCACAAAGGCGTCACAAGGAATTTGCCAACGGAAGTCTTTGAAGTGGGATCACCGGTCCCTCGGAATATTATGGAACTAATAACAATTTTGCATCTGATAGGAATTAAAGATATCCTGGACATGGTGGAAAACCCGGAGGATCGAGAAGCTTTACGGAATCAGATTCCCAACGCCACGGGTCCTATGTATCTCGTGGCTGGAGAATAACCTGGTGAGTAGCCTCAGTACTGTACCTCCTAATAAGGCAATGGTGTACCCTAAAACATGCTCTCTTAATGGCAGTGTGAGGTGTTATACTACATAGAATGAAAAAGTTGAGAGTTTTTGGGTGAGCACTTGATTCTGCACTAAAACTTTGCAACTTTGTGCAGTTTCATACAGTACGCCCCCCGCCTCCTGCACGCATCTTCATGTTCCCATAAGCCCTCTTTACCCACCCTCAATAGGAGGAAGGTGCCGGCTTGTCGAGCGTCCGTCAATCACTTGTTAATTGGGATCAATATTAAGATGTTATGGTTAATACGTTGACTTTCGACACATCGCATCAGTAGCCAACTTCCCCGGCCAGGAATTCTTCAAAGAAGTATCTGCTCGCTTGGATCTTTTGCTCATAATTTGATGCCAGGGTTGGACATGAACTTCTTGGGCCCAACAGAGGTAATGAATCTGAGGTCTCATTCCAGCTGAAGAACATTCGCTTCATTTGGTATCATTGTACGTATCCATGTCCTAGGGACCACCAGAAAAATTCGTGTGTGAACGCTCCATCCCTCTAGTATGAGGTCTTAGTACCTCAAATTTGGTGGTTCCTTCTGCTTGACTTCTAGAGTGCCAGCTTTGGGTTATGAGCCTGGGACTCATGGGATAGCTATTCACAAGAAAATATTAGGGCAGATTTCTTACCCGCCATTCGCGATCCAGCGTCGCGTTCTCGGCTGGTGGATTCGTCTTCCGGCGATTCACTGAGGCAGTTCCCCGACGTCCCACCAGTGGTCGCTGCTGCGCTGTAGTCCGCCGAGGTCCGCTGGAGTGGCACGGCCTATACCTGGTGAAGGGTACAGCGCGTGTCCAGCGACCCTTTTTTTTTTTTTAATGCGTGGTTTCTCCGAATCTTTGGGGTTTTCGTTCGGCACGCCCCCCGATTTCCGTGCGTGGTATGCCGGCGTCGATGTGCCACCACCCGGTGGCAATCGCGTGCAATCCGGCCCCAAAAACCCGGGGGCAATTCAGGAAAAATCGGCACAATCGGAAATATTTCGGGTAACATGTCAGGAAAATGCGAATTGGTGCCCTTATTAAATGACCCCCAATGTGTCTTTGGCTGGTCCTTTATGGCTTATTACTGGGTCATTACCCTCAATCATTATTTGTAGGGTCCACCAATCTTTTACTTCAATAGAGTCCAACACTAAACCATATCAGGCTCTAACCTCCCAAAACTGGACACTATACGTCTTATAATGAGTATAGGCCTTCACCAAAGATTAAGCCATGAAGGACCCTCATCCACAGACAGCTCCATGTGGCAGTGACCTTGGAACAATAACTTATCTTTTGGTGATCCTCTGTACCTGGACCAGAGAACCAGACGAGTGGGCCAGTCCAGCACTAGGATAGATCATCATTACTCTAATAGTTATTTGTGATATCCCATAAGATGTAGACCACAGATAAGTGATTGCCCCAAGGTCACTTTCACATATGGTTGTCTTTCTGCTGGTCCTCCAGCGCTTATTCTTGGTCAAGCCTGCGCTCAACATACGACTTTCTAGGGACTGTTGGACTCTTGGAATAATAAACTATTGTGAGCCCTACAAATCATGACAGATGGGTAAGTATGACTTGGTCCATCTATTGTGACCTTGGCTCCACCAAGATAATCCATGAAGGACCAGCAGAGACAACACAATGTGGGTTTTTACCGTACAGCAATCGCTTATGTAGAAGAGTCTACATTTTATGGATTATCATAAAATAACCTATGAACGTTTGATCTGATCTCCCCAGTTTGGGACTGGCCCCCTGATATCCTCTGGGAAAGGGCCAGGTACGGAGGATCTCAGTGGGCCAGTCCATGGATATATATCATAACGTCTAATAGTTATTGTGTGATTAGCCCATAAGATTGTGACCCTGGTGAGGATGATTGCTCCAAGGTCCATGCCACATGTGTTTGTCTTCTGCTGGTCCTCACTGGTTTTCTTTGGTGGGAGCATAGGCCCACTATAATAGCCAGTCCTGCTCACTTTCAGTTGATTTGTTGTATACCCTTCTGAACCAGCTATCCCAAGTCCCCCTGAATAAATGGATCCTAGCTGAGAATACACACCAATGCTTCATTTACTTGTAGACCCTTGTTCATCTAAATCGTAGGGTCCTAGAAAAGTCCCATAAAGACAATAGAGCAATGTGCTGCTATGAGTTGTATTGGACTTCCATCATCATGGCATTACAGTACAAACCGATCCTAAAATCCCTGTGCATATAAGATGGATACGCTACCAGTGGCCCTGACATCCGGGACTCCTTTGTTCGACATTCATCCCTTATCCTGTGGGAAACCCCCCTTTGAGCACTCTCCCCTAGCTCCACCCCTTAGGACCTTGGCCACACCTCCGCTTTAGCACTTTTTTAATACTATTTCGAAACATGACCTGTATCCTGACGGACCTTATAGCAGACTTGGAATCTGTATAATATTACAGTATAATACTATACTATATGCATCGACCTGACACAAACAATGCCATCAAATATACAGTTTATTAATAACCATGTAGAAAAGTTATTCAAGTTTTTGAATTCTGAATAATTCGAGCTTATTTCATGTCCTTATGACCATACTTGTTCCAGTCTGCATGAATGAATATTTGAGGATTATTCTACTCTCCGATGTTGTGGGACACCCAGTGGTAGAGACAGGAAACTTTACATTTCTCCGAACACCTTGTACCAGGAATTCTTAGAAAAGATTTGGGTGACAGACTCTGCCTCCTATTGAGAATTTATATTGTCCCAGGATTCTATAAGCGATTTCTAAAAATATGATGAACTGTAAACCCCCTTAGGCCAATCGTTTGCATGCAGTGCAATCCTAGGAACTCATGACTATTGAGTTCTCGTGACTCCTTTAATCACGTATAACTATGCTTATCAGTTACTGTACAACACTTCATCAATGTGAAACCGAGGGCATAAACTTCTGTAAACTGCGCTGCCTCTGTTATCTGGGTGACTGAGAATGGAAGTAGTGGCACGCAGCCGGCTTCACCCGTGCACTGCTATGTGTCAGACGCTCATGCACACAGATCCCATAGCACTCACAGCACTACTGCCAGGCATGTTCTCTTCATAAGGGCAAGGCAAGAGTAGTATACTTTTGCGGTGCCCATCTTACAGGAGAGTAGTAGTAACTGTGCGTTGCTCATATTACAGAAAGGAGTGTAGTACTGTGCGGTGCCCATATATACAGGATAGGAGTATGTACTGTGCTGTGCCATATATACAGATAGGAGGTAGTACTGTGCTGTGCCTATATATCCAGTGAAAGGAGTAGTATCTGTGCGTGCCCATATATACAGGATAGGGATTAGTTACTGTGCGTGCCCATATATACTAGGATAGAGTAGTAGTACTGTGCTGTGCCCATATACTGGATAGGAGTAGTTGTGTGTGCTAACACTGTAAATTATACACATAGGAGTAGTAGTGCGTGCTGCCCAAAACTACAGAGGACCAGTTGAGTTGGCTTGACAGGGCCAGCTCCGTGCTTCCATAGGGCCTGGTATATCTGTGATCTTCGGGTCCGGACTATGTCCCCCTCCCTCCCTGCGCCCTGTTAGTCGATAATCTGCTTGCGGTAGACCACGGTGTAAACACTGTCATCCCAAAAAATTAGGCACTTAATGGGGTTACTCAGGAAACAAGCAAGTCCCATTCTTTCCTCGCTGCGGTGACATTCCTGTGGCTTGTCTGCACGATGATAGTCATAACAGTATAAACGAGGCACAAAAGGTCCAGTGTGTAATTCTCTTTCTCTTATCTTAGGCACACAAGGCCTTCAAGAATTTGCCAACGGAAGTCTTGAATGGGATCACCGGTTCTCGGAATATTATGGACTATAACAATTTTGCATCTGATAAGGAATTAAGATATCCTGGAAATGGTGGAAAACCCGAGGATCGGAAGCTTACGGAATCAGATTCCCAAGCGCCACGGCTTCCTATGTCATCTCTGGCTGGAGAAGTAACCTGGTATTAGCCTCAGTACTGTACCTCCTAATAAAGGCAATGGTGTACCCTAAAACGTGCTCTCTTAATGGCAGTGCGAGGTGTTTACTACCTAAATGAAAAGTTGGCGTTTTGGTTGAGCCACACAGTGATGTCACATACAGAGATAATAACAAACAGTGATGGGATAGACACAGTACAGGGATAATACCACAGTGATGCCACAGTACAGGGTAATGCAAACAGCGGATATCATGTACAGGGATAATACTCAGTGATGTCACAGTATAGATGATAAGACACACAGTGAGTTCCCGGAACGGACCAAAGGGGGGGGGGGCGGAGGGGTGGGGGGGGAGGGGAGGGGGGGGCGGGGGTGGGGGGGGGAGGGGCGGTGGGGGGCGGGGAGTTGGGGGGGGGGGGGGGGGGGGGGGGGGGTGAGGGGGGGGGGGGGGGTGCCGGCGCGCGGAGGGGGGGGAGGGGGGGGAGGGCGGGGCGGGGGGGGCGGGGGGGGGGGGGGGGGGGGGGGGGGCGGCGGGGTGGGGGGGGGGGGGGGGGAGGGGGTGGTGGGGGGGCGGGGAGGGGGGGGGGGCGGGGGGGGGGGGCGGGGGGGGGGGGGGGAGGGGGGGGTGGGGGGGTGGGGGGGTGGGCGGGGGGGGGGGGGTGGGGGGGGGGGGGGGGGGGGGGGGGGGAGGGGGGGGGGGGGGGGGGGGGGGGAGCGGGGGGGGGGGGGGGGGGGGTGGGGCGGGGGGGGGGGCGGGGGGGGGGGCGCGGGGGGGGGGGGGGGCGGTGGTTGGTGGGGGGGGGGGGGGGGCAGGGGGGGGGGGGGTGGGGGGGGGGGGGGGGGGGGGGGGGGGGGGGCGCGGGGGGGGGGGGGCTGGGGGTGGGTGGTGGTGGGGGGGGGGGGGGGGGGGGGGGCGTGGGGGGGGGGGGGGTGGTGGGGGGGGGGGCGGGGGGGGGGGGGGGAGGGGGGGGGGGGGGGGGGGGGGGGGGGGATTGTGGATGGGGGGGGGGGGGTGGGGGGGGGGGGCGGGGGGGGGGGGGGGGGGGGGGGGGGGGGGGGCGGGGGGGGGTGGGGGAGTAGATTATATAGGATGGGGGGGGGGTGGGGGGGGGGGGGGGGGGGGGGGGGGGGGGGGCGGGGGGATGGGGGGGGGGGGGGGGGGGGGATGGGGGGTGGGGGGGGGGGGGCGGGGCGGGGGGGGGGCGTGGGGGGCCGGGGCGGGGGGGGGGGGGGGGGGGGGGGGGGGGGAGCGGGGAGGGGGTAGAAATGAAAAGCGGTCTGAGAACTGCGAAAATAATACACACAGTGATGTCACAGTACAGAGGATATACACACAGTGATGTCACAGTACAGGGATAATACAACACAGTGATGTCCCGGACAGGGATAATACACACAGTGTGTCCCGGCACAGGGATAATACCACCAGTGATGTCCCGTGCAGCAGGGATAATACACACTAGTGATTGGTCACAGTAACAGGGATAATACACACAGTGATGTCACCATGTACAGGGGATAATACACAAGTGATGTCACCGACAGGGATATAACACAGTGATGTCACAGTACGAGAATTTTACAATGAGTCCCGGCACAGGGATAATACACACAGTGATGTACCGGCACCGGATAATACACAAAGTGATGTCCCGGCACAGGGATAATACACACAGTTGAGTCACAGTACACGGGCGATATACACAGTGATGTCACAGTATAGGGATAATACACACAGTGATGTCACAGACAGGGATAATACACACAGTGATGTCACAGTACAGGGATAATACACCACAGGATGTACGGCACAGGGATTAATACACCACATGATGTCCGGCACAGAGGATAATACACACAGTATGTCACAGACAGGGATAATACACACAGCTGATGTCCCGGCAACAGGGATAATACACCACAGATGTCACAGCAAAATCACACAGAGTCCGGCACCGGATTACCACAGTGATGTCACAGACAGGGATATACACACAGTGATGTCACAGCACAGGAAATACACACAGTGATGTCACAGTACAGGAAAACACACAGTGATGTCCAGTACGGGAAATAACAGTGAGTCACAGGAGGGAGATGAAATTTTGACTTCCACCTGTCACAGTACAAGACAAAAACACACAGTGATGTCCAGTAAATACATTATGAATTCCACGAATTGATCCAAATGTGTCACATGGAAAAGAGTAAAGATGCACCATGGTATCCAACACTAACATCCAGCAGCGGACCTCTAGTCTCGTCATTAACAGAAACTGCCTTTTCTTTCCCCCCTGGCGCAGATGTATAAAATATCTCGTGTGCGACACGTGAGATACACGACAGCTCACAGACAGACCGGGGCAGAACCATGTGCTGGACTCATGGCCGCCGTGTGACTGACAGGCAGGAATGGCAGATCAGAGGCCCTCTCCAGTGCAGCACAGTGACGTGTAGATGAACGGTCACAGGACTCGGTGGGACATTGAGCGTGACCCTAGTTAGACACGTAGACAAACACAGTGATATCGCGGCGTACGTGAAAAAATCCACCGCCATCTGTGGAAATATAACACCGCCTCCTTGTTACAATACTCTGGATGGAGATACAGGGAGCCACTGGTAGTAGTGATGAGTGACAGGCAACCGCTCAGTCCTTGGATAACAGTACGGTTATCTTCCTCTCATACTGTGATGTAGGGATGTCTCCCAAGTGCCCACATAATAGTGCAGGGCAGCTGATAAATGCTAATGTAGAATCGTGATACACTGCCAGGTTTAGTAGAGTACTGACAGCGACTATAATGAATACACGGGGTCCCCTAATTAAGGACACCCACTTACATACAACCCATGAGTTAAAGGAGACGGTACCCCTCTGGCCCCCTATGCGTCTGAATGAAGACTTTCTGAATTCTTTACTATAGGTCCCAACTGCAATGATCAGCTGTAAGGTGTCTGTAATGACTTGTATTAATATCCTTGGTCCAATCACAGCAAAAACATCTCGATCTACAATTATATAAATCTACAAGTTTTCGACTTACATACAAATTCACTTAAGAACAAACTATGAACCTATCTTTACGTAACCCGGGGACTGCCTGTTTCTGGGCACTGGAATATAAGCAGCGGCGCCCCTCCCTCCCAGACAACAGATAATTTTGACTCTGCGTCCAGCGTCAGGGAGCCAGACTTCCACCGATGAGTGAAAGATGAAACATTAGAGCTTATGTACAGCCAGGGCTCCTCTTTTTCTGTCTCTCCTCTCTAGTGGCCGACATAGGATAGTACTTGGCTTTAAGGATCAGCGATATTATATATGTTATTAAGCATGACAGTGACGGCAAAGACAAGCTCAGTTTCCCCCACCGATGTTTCAGAACGAGGGGTCGTTCCATCAGGACAGTCTATGACTATTTGCAACGACAGGGTTTTAGATACCCCCTTTCTATTAACAAAGAGTTTTGGAGGACTCAAGAGATTAGGAACAGTGCAATATCAGTGTTTCTCCGCAGCAAGGCCCACTGTTAGAAAAATGGTCTGATTGCTGTGATGGTTGCAGACCTGTAGCGATCAGATCGATCAGGAAGGATAATCCTTTAAGTACCTAAATGGTTAAAACTATCTTAACTTCACTTACCGTTCTTATGGATAAGTTGGGAGTGAGAGCGTCATAGAAGGTGGGGAGTGATGGGATGCGTAGGAGGTGGTGTGGACAGGGAGAGGAGAGTGGGAACGATGGGGAGAGGAGTACATGGGTATAGGCCAATCCGTTAATATGGAAATACATTAATATGATCCAGATTACAAACAGTCATATGAAACTAGGAGTAGGGTCCTGATCACAGAGACTTACGTCCTATGATATGAGGTGGGTGACACGAGAGCTTACAGTCATGAGTGAGGAGGGGTGAGGGGGTGACCCAAGTAGCTTCGTCTATGAGGGATGAGGGGGTGGCCACGAGCTTACAGTTCTATGAGGATGAGGGGGTGACACAAGAGCTTACAAGTCTTAGGATGAGGGGGTTGACACAAGAGTTAACCAGTCTATAGATGAGGGGTGACACAAGACTTACAGTCATGAGGGATGAGGGGGGGTGACACAAGAGCTCTACAGTCATGGATGAGGGGGTGTGACACAAGAGCTTACATCTATGAGTATTGAAGGGGTTACACATGGGAGATTAAGTCTATGAGGGGTTGACACAAGAGCTTCAGGTCTATGAGAATGAGGTGGGTGGCCACAAGACTTACAGCTTCATGGGTCAAGTTCAGTTAGAGATGAGGGGGGTGCACAGACTCTACAGCTATGAGGATGATGGGAGAACACAAAGATCCGTACAGGCTATGAGGATGAAGGGTGACACACAGCTACAGTCTATGAGGATGAGGGGTTGACACTAAAGGCTACATCTATTGGATGAGGGGTGACACAAAGAGCTCTTACAGTCTAGTGATGGATGAGAGGTGTGGGACAAAACTTACAGTCGCTGATGAGGATGAAGGGGTTGACACAAAAGCTACAGATCATGAGGGATGAATGGGGCACAGAGGACAGCTTGATGAGGGGGTGACACAAGAGGCTTACCTCCTGAGTATAGGTGAAGGTATTTGATAGGTGAGTGGTGACACAGAGCTACGTCTATGAGGTGGGTGGACACCAGAGCTTACAGTCGTATGAGGAATGCGGGGGTGACACAAGAGCTTACAGTCTGGATAGTGACAAGGGGTCGTATAGGTGACACAAGTGACTTACAGTTATGAGGATGATGGGGTGACCGAGCTAACATGATGGTGGTGCCAGCTTAGTCTAAGATGGGGGAAAGCTTAGTAAGGATGAGGGGGTGACCTAAGAGCTTACAATCTATGGATGAGGGGGGTGACAAACAAGAGCTACGTCTATGAGAATGGAGGGGTGTACACAAGAGCTTACAGTCTGTATGCGATGAGAGGTGGACCCAGTAGCTGTACAGTCTATGAGGATGGAGGTGACACAGAGGCTTACAGTCTATGAGGATGAGGGTTGACACAAGAGCTTACAGTCATGAGATGAGGGTTGGACCAAAGAGCTTACAGTCATGGAGGATGTAAGGGGGGCACAAGAGCTCGTCCTATGTAGGATGTAGGGGTGACACAAGAGCGCACAGTCTATGAGGATGAGGGGTGAACACAAGAGCGCCCATCTATGAGGGATGAGGGTGAACACAGACGTACAGTCATGAGGATAGGAGAGTGACACACGAAGCTACAGTCTATGAAACAATGTAAGTGATTGTTATTTTATTTCCTTAGCAGATCTTTCTATGCAGTCCTCTGCCTCAATTGTGATGTTTTAGATTGAGTATCTAGCTGCTGTGACTCACAGCTCCTTCTCCCTCTTGCATTAACTCTTGTCCTCAAACTCAGATCACCTTTATCCACCTTCCCTAGATAGTTTACCAGTGAGCCTAGCAGCTAGGTCTCCCTCCACCGTTGAGTAGGATTAGATGCAGATTTGGCACTAGACCGACTCCTGATTCGGAAATTTTGAAAGATAGATTGTGTTAAGAAATCTAAATCGTTAGTTGTGTAGATCTCAGTTGCGTAATTCTCGAGGTCGTGAGGGTCACTCATGCTAAGACCCCTCCTGGCTTTACCAAATCAAGGGTGAATCCTTACACGGGGAGAAAACAGTACCTACCTCACTCTGGTGCATCATTATAGGTCATGCGGGGCCCTAAGCGTAGGGTTAGAACTAAGATCAGGATATGGCCAAGTTTTTCACATAGGGATCATGAATAAAACATGTCGCTGGATAAAACCGGCACAGGGGTTACTGCAAGTAATCCTCTAAGAGGGCAATTCTGGTGATCAAGAATCCGGCCGCTGTTTTAATTGTTATAGATAAAGGGGGAGATAACACATGGTTTAAGTTCTAGTAAATTCTAGAGGTTGGTGATAGCTTTGTACACATGGGTTCCCAAAAGTTCTGGTGACAGGGAAATTCTTGACCAGGACTAGTAAGGAATTTTCTTAAAAAGTTGTAAATGAATGAACCGGCGGACTTGGTATGTGCACTACACAGTGGGAGCCGCCATCATGTAGTACTGGTGCTAGAGGGAACTAAGAACATCTGATCGGTGGTCCCACAGAGAGTAGAGTCACCCACTACGGTCACTTTCATCGGAATCCAGAAAGGTCTAAGGGAGGAAGCCACAAACACCACAATGGGGTCCACATAGTAGGGGTCAGTCACTCCTCTAGGAGCTCATTCCCATGCAGCCACAAGTTCACTGTTCATAGTAATCAGGTAAAGGTCCTAAAGGAGTAACCCACACACAAATGGAGGTCCATGGATAGAGGGTCAGTCTCTTACATCTAGAGCTCATCCCCTGAACCAAGTAGGGTCAATTGTGTGGAAGCCAGTAGGTTAGGGGGCAGGGAACCCACAAACATGGGGTCTCCCAAGATAGAAGGGCGTCTCTGCCATCTAGGAGCTATCCCGCACCCACTAGGGTCACTTTCATAGGAATAAGGTAAAGGTCTAACGGAGACCCAACAATAAACGATCAACGGTTTGGCTGGTAAGACTTATCATGATCAAGATTAAGGTTAACAGCGAAACCCGTTGATCGTTTTCTCACGTACCGTTGTACTGTTTGTACCTGAAACAGAATAAGCATTATTTTAAGACCTCTGGATTACTGCGCTGGAAATCAGTCCCAAAGATAGTAGGGTAGTTCTCTGCAATTAGGCTATGCCATACACTCTAGGGTCACTTTCCTAGGAATCAGTAGGTCGAAGGGAGGACCGACCCAAGTATGGGGTCCATGATAGTAGGGTCAAGTCACTGCCTCAGGAAGCTCCTCATATGCACCGCTACGGTCACTTTTGCTAGGCTGAATCCAGTTAGGTCTAGGAGAGGACCCTACCAAACTGGACAGTGATGTCACAGTACAGAGATAATACACACAGTGATGTCACAGTGCAGGGATAATACAGTGATGTCACAGTACAGGATAATACACACAGCGATGTCACAGTACAGAGATAATACACACAGTGATGTCACAGTACAGGGATAATACACACAGTGATGTCACAGTGCAAGGATAATACACACAGTGATGTCACAGTACAGGGATGATACATACAGTGATGTCACAGTACAGGGATAATACACACAGTGATGTCACATTACAGGGGTAATACACACAGTGATGTCACAGTACAGAGATAATACACACAGTGATGTCACAGTACAGGGATAATACACACAGTGATGTCACAGTGCAGGGATAATACACACAGTGATGTCACAGTACAGGCATGATACACACAGTGATATCACAGTACAGGGATGATACATACAGTGATGTCACAGTACAGGGATAATACACACAGTGATGTCACAGTACAGTGATAATACACACAGTGATGTCACAGCACAGGGATAACACACAGTGATGTCACAGTACAGGATAATACACACAGCGATGTCACAGTACAGGGATAATACACACAGTGATGTCACAGTACAGGATAATACACACAGTGATGTCACAGTACAGGGATAATACACACAGTAATGTCACAGTACAGGGATAATACACACAGTGATGTCACAGTACAGTGATAATACACACAGTGATGACACAGTACAGGGATAATACACACAGTGATGTCACAGCACAGGGGATGATACACACAGTGATGTCACAGCACAGGGATAATACACACAGTGATGTCACAGTACAGGGATAATACGCACAGTGATGTCACAGTACAGGGATAATCCGCACAGCGATGTCACAGTACAGGGATAATACGCACAGCGATGTCACAGTGCAGAGATAATACACACAGTGATGTCACAGTACAGGGATAATACACACAGTGATGTCACAGTACAGGGATAATACACACAGTGATGTCACGGTACATGGATAATACACACAGTGATGTCACGGTACAGGGGTAATACACACAGTGATGTCACAGTACAGGGATAATACACACAGTGATGTCACAGTACAGTGATAATACACACAGTGATGTCACAGTATAGGGATAATACACACAGTGATGTCACAGTACAGGCATAATACACACAGTGATGTCACAAACTGAGATTATACATGTAGTCAACACATAGAGGCTCATTTACTAAGGGTCCGCTGACCACACTTTCGTCGGGTATTCTGACAATTTCCGATTTGTGTCTCATGTAATCGGCTTTCATGCGACAGAAATCGGGGGCGGGCCGTCGGACGATCCGACTGATTTGGACTGAGCACGAGATTTAACTTTTAAATTGTTTCTCAAGACAAGCACTTACATGCACCGGGAAGAAGAAGGTGAACTCCGGCGGACCTCGGCGGGAAAGCGGCGGATGGAGGAACTCGGGCGCACAGGCTTCGTGAATTGCGCCGGACTTCATCTTCATCAGACTGTCCGATTCGGGGATCGTGACAGGACCAGGTAAGTAAATTTGCCCCATTGGGTTTTCCTTCCCATGAAAGTAGCTTAAATTGGAAAGAGTTATAAGATTAATGGGAACTGAACTTAACGGGAAACCAATGACTTACCTAGTGTAGAACTGCGCCATAGCCTGCCCCTGAACGGGCTAAGGGCATTGCACAGGCGCTTGGTAGCGACACCACGCGCCGGGCCACTCCATGGCACTACCATCCTCTCCTCCCAACTGGTCACAGATGGGGAGAAATCACGACCTGTACACCTGTTTTCAAGATGTGATTAATGTGGCCCTATCTGCTCAGCTCCTCCTGCTCTATAACATGCTGCCTACAGATAGGAACCTTTGTAGTCAGGACTTCCCCCATAACAGTAGTCTGGCTGTATAGTCTGGACCTCCCCCTATAACAACAGTCTAGCTGTGTAGTCTGGATGTCCCTATAACAGTAGTTTAACTGTATAGTTTGGAGTCCGCCCTATAACAGCAGTCTGGCTGTGTAGTCTGGACCTCCCCCATAACAGCAGTCTGGCTGTGTAGTCTGGATCTCCCTGATAACAGTAATTGCTGTTAGTTTGGGACCTCCCCTATAGCAGTAATGTGACTTTGTAGTCTGAACCTCCCCCATAACAGTAGTCTGGCTGTGTAGTCTGGACCACCCCCTATAAAAGTAGTCTGGCTGTGTAGTGTGGACATCTTCCTATAACCCTATAATAGCAGTGAAATAGTTATCTAGAGCTCCGCCATAATAGTAGTCTGGTTGTGTAGTCTGCAGCCCCCCCTATAATACAAGTTTGACTGTGTAATTTGGACCTCCCCCTATAACAGTAGTGTGACTTTGTAGTCTGGACCTCCCCCGTAACAGTAGTCTGGCTATGTAGCTTGAACCTCCCCCTATAATAGTAGTCTGACTTTGTAGTCTGTACCTGTCCCTATCGCACCAGTCTGGCAGTGTTGTCTGTAGCTCCCCCTATAATAGAAGTTTGACTGTGTAATCTGGACCTCCTCCTATAAAATTCTGGGAGTGCAGTCTGGAGGTCCCCTATAACATTAGTCTGTCTTTATACACCACATCACCCTCTATATCAGAAGTCTGGCTATGCAGTCTACAGCATCCCATGCATTGTCTGAGGCATTCCCTAAAGCAGCATTCTGGTGTGTGTCCTTGACAAAAAAATCCCCCCTCAACAGTTTATCTTGCTGGGGTAGTCTGGAACCTCCCCCCCTTCTCCCCCTACAAAAGCCAGTCTGTAGTGCAGTATGGACCCAGCTCCCCCATAACAGCAGTCTGGAAGTGCGTTCTGGGACCTCGCCCCTATTCAGCAGTCTGTGCTGTGTAGTCTGGACCTCCCCCTATAGCAGCAGTCTGGCTGTGCCAGTCTGGACCTCCCCCTATACAGCAGTCTGTTGTGTAGTCTGGCCCGTCCCCCTATAGCAGTCAGTCTGGCTGTGTAGTCTGGACCTCCCCCTATAGGCGCATTCTGGCTGTGTAGTTGGACCTCCCCTATCGCAGCAGTCTGGCTGTGTTAGTCTGGACCTCCCCCTATAGCAGCAGTCTGGCTGTGCAGTCTGGACCCTACCTCCCCCTATAGCAAGCGTCTGGCTGTGTAGTCTGGACCTCCCCCTATAGCAGCAGTCTGGCTGTGCAGTCTGGACCTCCCCCTATAGCAGCAGTCTGGCTGTGTAGTCTGGACCTCCCCCTATAGCAGCAGTCTGGCTGTGTAGTCTGGACCTCCCCCTATAGCAGCATTTGGCTTGTGCAGTCTGGACCTCCCCCTATAGCAAGTAACAGACACTAAAGTAATGCATTCTGTCTGTGTAGTCCTGGACCTCCCCCTATAGCAGCAGTCCTGGTAGTGCAGTATGGACCTCCCCCCTATAACAGTAGTCTGGCTGTGCAGGTCCGGACCCTCCCCTATAGCAGCAGTCTGGCTGTGTAGTCTGGACCTCCCCCCTATCAGCAGCGTTCTGGCTGTGGTAGTCTGGACCTCCCCCTATAGCAGCAGTCTGGCTGTGCCAGGTCTGGACCTCCCCCTATAGCGCAGTCTGGTAGTGCAGTTGGACCTCCCCCTAAGCAGCAGTCTGCTGTTCAGTCTGGACCTCCCCCCTCCTATAACACACAGCAGTCTGGTCTGTGCACAGGTCTTGACCTCCCCCTATATCAGCATCTGGCTGTGTAGTCTGGACCCTCCCCCTATGACAGTAGTCTGGCTGTGTAGTCTGGACTCCCCCTATGACAGTAGTCTGGCAGTGCAGTCTGGAGTGCCCCCCTTTAGCATAGCCTGTCTTATATTCAGATCACCCCCTAACATTAGCTGGCTATGGAGTGCCCCCTTATAACATTGCCTGGTTTTGTATTTGGGGGAGCCGCCCCTATAAACCCAACTATCTGTGTAGCTGCCATATTGTTGTCCCATCCCAGTTTCTCTTGTCACTTTTGTTGTTAGAGCTCCTTGTTTTATTATAGTCGTGAGATTTGGAGCGCCCCCGATAACAGTTCAGGCAGTCCCTCTGGGTTACTACAGGGATAAGGTTCTATAGGTTTTGTCTTAGTTAATTTGGTATGTAAGTCCGGAACTGTTATATTTTTCTAATTGTAACCGCCAGACCTTGTACACCCAGACAATTTTTTTTTTGGTCTCTTGTGTTGGGATTGTTGGATTCTTCTCATAGAACCAGGAATTCATCATAAAGCTCCATTTTGTAGACACCGTGTGATAACCTGTTATAGATGTTTAATATTGGAAAAAAAATCTAAGGCTAAAGTCCAGTAAATTACCATAATCTCCAGACCTTCGTTGTAACTATGGTTCGTCTGTAAGTCGGTGTTCTTAATAGGACCACCCACGTAGTAATGAAGAAGTTTTCATTCTTTATCATTAATATCAACTAATATAAATACCAGCATCCAGAACATTTCCATTACCTCTCTCCCCAATTGGTTCACATCGGAACCGACCGGACCTATGTTTACCCCTCCCTAAGCATTTTTTGGGTAGAGCTGAGCCCTTTATGAGTGATCATGGATTAGTTCTATATGACATTGATTCTTCTTGTAGGGTGGATCCTGGTACAAAATAATGTTCGTGATTGTATAGAAGGCAACATGTAATAAAAAACCCACCTCCACCTGATGGGTCAGGACACGCTCCTCCTAGGTACACCATGGGGGGGGAGCGCAAGATTATCCTAATGTTTCCACATCACATCAATCCTGAATAATTTTTGATACTATATGAGTAAGATCTCCCCCCCTGGATCCCTGGGTCCACTTTACCCCATTTACACATAGAGATTTTACCAACACAGCCCAAAGTTACGCAGAACTGTCTGTAGGGCACTTTATATCTTTCCTGTTTCCCAGTGATCTATCATTTTTTGAGGGGTAGATCAAGACCCCCCTGTGCTCCTGATCTCTCTCTTCATCTTTCTATGTCCTTTTCTTGTTTTTTTTTTTTTTTCTTTTCTTTCTCTACGTCTTGCTCTCATTTTTTTTTTCTTTTTTCTGGCTTTTCTTGCTTTTTTTCTTCTTGCTTTTTCTTCTTTCTTCCTTGTTATCCTTTTATCCTTTTCTTTTTCTTGCAAAAGAAACACGAAGGTTTTATTTTGTCTTTTTTTTTCTGTTTTTTTTTTTTTTTTTTTTTCCTTTTCTTTTGTGTCGTTTTTCTTTTTTTTTTTTCTTTTCTTCTTATGTTTTTTTTGTTGCGTCTTTTTTTCTATTTTTTTGTTCCCTGCTTGACAGTTTTTTTTCTTCTTTTCTTTTTTGTTTTTTCCTTCTGTTTTTTTTTTTCTACAACTAGTTAGTCCTCAATCTAGGCCAGCGTTTAGTCCGTCACTTGCAACTATTGATGTCAAAAGCATTCTTTCTCGCCCAGTCGCCACCGACATCTATACAGTAAACGTACTTATACGGTTGGTACGGAAAAGTATGCGGGGCCCCTTTGCTCATGTTGATTAAGAAGAAGCTTTAGCTGGTGGCGCCCAGGAATCTTCTTGGGAAGATGCTAATAAGTTTCTCCCCCTGGATTTGGGATCCTCCTGCCTCTCTCCCTTGCAAGATCTTCTCCATTTTCCCTCAGGGGGATGGTGAACGTTGGTGGAAGCCATTGTTCCAGTCTCTCCAGAGTGCTCCATTTGGGTTTAGGTTCGGTGCTCTGGCTGGGCCGGTCAAGGAATGGTCACGGAGATTTCGGAGGCCTTTTTTAGCTTTGTCTGAGGTTTCAGAGGCACTGGAAGAGGGTCTCATCAATCCATGATAATAGGGAGGTAGTAAACATTAAACCCTCTAACTACACAATCAATGCGCTTTATAAGATACAACCTCCCCCAGACTCAGTAAACATTAACTCCCATCAAAATATAACCACACATAACTATAAGGAAGAAGATGACAACGAGGCTTCAGGTTGGGCAGAAAGGTCACAAGCTATTCTTATTAATGACAGCTTAATAATAATCAAACTGAACCACCATCTGTTAAGTTTTCTCTTTGGGAAACCATAGCTGTCCCCGAAGCGTTTCGCTTGTGTGGTACTCCCCTGAACCAGCACTTCGACTTCGCCGGGGCAAATCCACATCAAATTTCTTTTTTTCCCGCCAGCTGTGAGACTTTACTTGATCACTAAAAACAGAAACATAATCAAAAAGGCCAAAAAAAGTACCCGTAGCGATGGAGGGACACATTACCGATGGCGCGGCAAGAGGGAAGTGCCTTTGCCGTCGCCACACCTCATAGTCAGCCTAATGGGAGGGGTTGAGCAGCATCACAGAGGAGGAAAGTGGCACTAAAACCAAAACCCAACCCCCATGTCAAGGGCAAACGCCCCAGTGATGCCCGGCACACTCCGGACACCCCCAGTCCGAATACACCTCCTTAGAAGACCGTCGAGGGCAACCATTCATCCTGTACTTGGTCCCATTCATCTTTCTTTCCATTACACAAGTTGGTCCTGTCCCCCTACCCCTATAGCCTGATGCTTGCCCGGCCCCCTATGTGTCCACGCTGGCTTGTAATTGGCAGGTGATGAGCGGCACCTTGTTTATCTCCATTGCTTAGATTTTTACAACCAAATAATTTAATCTTCATCTCATCAGAGGCAGAGAATCTTATTTCTCAAAAAAAAATAGTCTGGATCCTCCGATGTGTTTTTGTACACTGTAATGCGGGCTTATCATTTCCCTATGAGTTGGATGAACATTGCTAAGTGCCATACGGGGCAGCCGCCCACACTGTGCAAGCGCTGCTACTGGTCATTTTGTTGGGGTGCCACGAGAGCATGGACCCCCTTTCTCATGATCCCTGGGGTACCATCACTGAGACAACCCCATTAAGGATTATGGGGGGTCAACTGTGCGCTTAGGACAGTCCTTGAGTGCCTCGAAATTATTTGTAAACCTTGTCCAGATGGTGTGCCTTGCACATTCTGCCTCTGAGCTCCCTTGGGCAGTTCCCCTGAACCTCATGAAATTTTTTAATACAAACATTTTCGATGGTGATCCCCGTGCAGTGGCTTGCGTTTCGCTGGTGGTAGTATTTTGGAATTTTCACACAGTTAGCTAATGCAGGAAATATGAGCATCCCTAGTGGTCAGGGTGTAACTTGTGAGGGTTGCAATCACACCTTAAGACTTCCTATCAAGGTGTCCTCTTCTCATATGTAACAACCATTACTCTAAGGGATAAATTGTAGTTTGGGGGGGTGGGCCCATGTATGGATTTGTAATTGGGGCTCAGCAGATTTCAGTTATAACGGCTCTGCCTCTGGAGGTTGTTCCTAACTTGTTCTAGAGACGACTATACTTATAAAGACGTCCTCAGGTTCCATTGTGTTGACTTATTCAATCTAGAACAATTTCACCGAGGACGACTTATAATTACAACCGCCAACCACTAAGATAGTAGTTGGTCCCTTCTAAATGACATATAAAACATGGCCACCTGTTCCCTTTCAATTGCTAAGAAGACTAATTGTGTAAAATGGACTATGTTTTTTCTTTCTTTCACGCTTACAATTAAGAGTCCCATCTGCTTTGAGGCTATTTGCAGAAAGTTTTCATGGTAGGGATCCTAATCATCCGGGGCAGACTGCGAGCCGGTGCTCCTCCCGTGATCTGAGGGCCTTTCGTCCTGAAACGTCTCATTCTCCCGTTTTTTAAGATTTGAGTATTAGCGTCATTATTCAGATTTGACACCATCTTCAGACCTTGAGACAATGTGAAGACTTTCTCTGCCAAGTGGTGGTGGTCAATATATAGGGGTGTGGGGGGGCAACTTAAGCTAATACGTTCCATAGTGGTGATAAGGAGTAACGAATGGTTTTTACACCCATTTATAAATTCCTATGTCCTAAGATGTTTTCTATCTCTATTTCGTTTTGTTGGTGTCGTTGGCCCTTGCCCGACTCGCACTTCCCCCTCTTCACCTCTTGGGGTAAAAAGTTGGAGAATTCGCAATCCGGACCCAGAGATGATAGTGGAGAATCTTCTTCAATTCATTACATAGGACATAAGATAAGTGGGAATTCCTAGGGCAGTGGTGGCGACCCTATGGCACGGGTGCCAAGTGGTGGCACTCAGAGCCCTCTCTGTGGGCAACCAGGGTCCTTCATCATAGAGTTCATAAGACAAGGGACCCATGGGCCCTTCCCTGCAGTTCCCCAGCTACACAGGATCAGTAACTCTGGACTATAAGTTTGAGCTCCCTGCTATGGGCCTCCTACATGTTCCCTGTACAGGGGACCCCCTGGAGCAACGCTACAATAATAATCTGAATTGCCTTCTTTCTACTGTACTGATGTCCCCCCCCTCAGGATGCCAATACGATTGTTGGCACTTTGAAATAAATAGTGGGGGTTTTTGTTGACGTTTGGGCACCTCGCTTCTAAAGAGGTTCGCCATCACTGATATATGGCATATATATGTGGGCAGCACGGTGACTCAGTGGTTAGACCTTGTATGCTGGGGACTGGGTTCAATCCCAGGGTCAACAATTTGCAAGAGTTTGTATGTTTCTCTCTGTGTTTGGGAACTGGGTTTCCTCGGGTTCTCCGGTTTTCCTCCAACACTCCAAAACATACTGGCAGGTTGATTAGATTGGTGAGCCCCATTGGGAAGGGACTGATTTGGGGGGGGGAAGCTCTTTGCAGCGCTGCGTAATTCGTGTGCGCTATATAAATAGAGGTTATTAGATAAGTAACTGGATATATTGATGTGAATAAGCAACTGGGGTGAGATAGAGGGGGTCATTTACTAAGGGCCCCCGATCGCTTTTTTTTTTTTCCTTTCCCCGAACGTTTTAAAAAAAACCCGAATATTTGCCGAATTTGCGCTGATTGTACTGAATTGCCCGGGATTGTGGCGCACACGATCGGATTGTTGTGGCGCGATCGCGACCGGCATGCGCACAACGGAAATCGGGGGTAATTGGCCGAACAAAAACCCGATGTATTCGGAAAAACCGCCGCATTTAAAAAACCGAAAATGTGTCGCTTGGGGGAGTCCCTTAACCTTCACTTGTGGGTCCGAGCTGGTGTTTCCGGCGCGTTAAGATGCTTTCAGCGCCACCTGTGGACGCGGAGGAACTAACCTTCATAAATCCCGTCCGGACCCGAATCCTGAGCATGGAACGCGCCGCTGGATCGCGAATGGGCCGTGTAAGTAAATCTGCCCAGAAACTTACGCACTAAGCTCCAGCATCCTATCTTTGATACGGATGTTACTAAATTTCTTATATCCCCAATTTACTTTTGTTTTGGTTGTTTTTTTTAAAGTTAGTGAACATTTAAAAAAGTCCCTACCCATACGGGTCAAGAAATGTGAATGTGCTGGCCATCTCAACATAGGGGCACATGTACGCACTTCCGTTGGCTTTCGCGATATTTCCATTTTGCACAATTGGCCACAGTTTTTTTGCCGCACGGCGGGCTAGTCCGGACTGTGGCACATAGAAACATCGTTTGGCCAACATCGGCGCCTGCTTGCATGCGACGAAATATGGGCGTGGTCGCGGACAACCCGACGATTAGGACCAACCGCAGAATTTAAAAAACGGAATTTTTCTGGGCAAGATCAGCACTGACATACACCGGGAAAGCAGGTGAACTCTGGACGGAGCTTACAGGGCAGGGACGTATGCAGGATCTTGGTGAACATCGCGGAAGTGACTTAGTGAATCGGGAAGCTCCGAATTCTCGTTCGGACACGCACCGCGGGATCCTTCGTCAGACCGGTAAGTAAATCTGCCATAGTGGTCACTGATGAAGGCCCTTTTTCTCCATCCAGAGCAGTGGATACTATATAACAATCACTATAAAAAACAAGTAAACTCAGTAGTAAGTTTTATATGCCAGACCTAGTATGATACAACATTGGGGCTGACAGTACTTATGATATCCCCTTTGCAACACCTTCTCTTCCCGTCTGAGGCTGGCAACCCTGCTGCGAGGTCCCAGGACACAAACAAATCCTGTTATAAATCCATTGGCAAGGGGGAGCAGTTATAATAACATGTTGCCTGGATTTTCCCCTTTAACAGGGGAACACAGTAATCATAACTGGAAACACATGTCATTCCTGCTTATCTTCTTCTAGGCAGCAGCGTCTATAAGCGTGACAATAATCAGGTTATAAAATCAGATTCTCTTGAACTTATGGGCTTGGGCTAACTTCGTAACAAGTAGATTGCCATCACGAGTGCCCAAGATCTGATCATTTCTTAGGACTCAAGTGTTTTCAAGTATAAGACCTTATTTAACAAGTGTTCTCCAACCTAAGGGCTTCCTGCAGCTACGGAGACTATGTTCCCAAATCCTGGAGAGCCATGGGTAGAACCACACAAAAGCACCTTCAAACATATGTACTACTCCTTATAGTTATGTACTAGGTAGAACCGCCTTCATAACCGTCATGACTTCTGGTCAAGACATTGATTCCACAAGGTCAAAAGTGATGAACTATCCAATTCAGGTCAAGAACTTTGAATCAAATTTTCATTCAGGTACACACGGATGGGAACACCCACGAGTAAAAAAACCGATGATTGGTGCTGGGGACAAACAGATTTCTGATTTTAAACTTTAAATGCAGGCCACCATTTTTCCCTAGATCGTCCGCCCCCTATGACGTACAGCAGCCACGATCCTAGAGAAAATGGCAGCACTCTGCCAGGTTTTACCAGTAGAGGTGGAACCCGAAACCCTGAACTTCTAGCCTGAGTCTAGGTTTGAGGACACAAGCCAGAAATGTTTTCGTCATAGACCAAACATTGCAAAGTTTGGGTCCGTCTTCATTTCAGAGTCTTATCCTGAGTATCTATCCCAGACTAAAAAGGGGGGGGTTGCAGCTCTTTAATGTTGTACAGTTTGGTGTTGGCTACACAGATTTCAGGTGTGCTCATACCCAATAACATCATTGTATCGGGATTGAGATGCTGATTAAATGACACTAAATGACGTAGCGTGGGCTTTGTAGAACTGAGTATGAAAAACACGGTGTCCATGCCAGGGTAGGTACAGGACACTCACCACGCTCGAGTATGGCGCAAGCACGATCTGATATCAAAGTGTGATCATAGTACAAACGGAACTCATAAACCAATGGTGATTGCTTCTTGGTCTCGTGTGTTGCCTTTGGGTTCTTCCGCTTCCTCATAGCATTTTGCTTCTCAATACTACAAACTCCACAAGGTCACTAATTGAGTAAGTGTACATCCTTGAGGTACTTGATAGCACCATGATGCTTATAAGACCTTGTCTGGAATCCAGTCAGTGCACTTGCACTTTATGATCTATCCACGTATTACCATGTATAAGGTGACTGATGGACGGCTTGGCTACCAACAGCCATTATAGAAAGGAATCATATGTGTACTGTTCAATATAATATATATAAGTATTGTATCAGAAAGCAATACAAATTAAATAAACGCCGGGAGCCCGGGGGAGAACCCTCCTTGTGCCGTGCCCTTCTCTCCAAGTACTAACAGGTCTGGCAGGCTAATAAACGAAAATGATTGACAGTAATCCATAAAACAAAATGGAGTCAGGATGTAGGACTTCGTAGACTTCGACTGATCTAATATAAGGAACACAAATGACTACTCTTTAAAAAGTTATGTACCTGCACTTGGTATTACCAACCCTCGTAATGGCCGACGTCCCTGATCAAGAGTCATCTGGTCAGGCTTGGATTCCACCAAGGTCCTTGAAGGTATCCTGAGGTATCGAGGCAGCAAGATTAGATCAGATTGAGATCTGGTGCATTTGTACCATGTCCACTGATTTGTCCAGGTTCCTCAACCCATTCATGAAAAATAACACTGCTGTCATAAAGATTGTGTGCTTGGTCTGTTACGTGGTTTAGGTGGCCTTGTCTTCTTCTCATAATGTTTGGGTGCCATCTCTTACCCAGTGGTCCACCTAATTGAACCAAACACTGTGTAAACAAGAGAAACGAGATCCTCAGACAAGTCCCGCCATTTTCATTACTATTCGCGGATAGCCTTTGTTTCCCAATGCACATCCAACTTGGGCGCCCATTAACCTCTTGGGCCATTCGACAGTTGTTCTTCATGTAGTAGCTCTGGATTGTACAGTAGTAACCATGGAATAATGGGAACCTTAACTGACATATTTTAAGATTTAGAAAGCATCTTACCATCACATCTAGTTCCTCAAATACTGAAAGCTTGCCAATTTTTTCCCACTTCTAATGATTTCATTCATGCTTGCTCATTGCTGTAAGCTCCAACCTCTTTCCCAGCTGCTCAGAAGACAATCTCAGGTCTACAAAGGCGAGAGATGACACCCTCGGATCTCTGCCCCATTGATCTGGTGGGGTCACTCCCTGTAATAGAGAAAAACTATGAAAATACCCAAATCCTTATGAGTTTTCTTTTGCATTTTGGCAGGTGACAGACTCTCCACCATGGCTTTCGGACCCAGTCATATGTTAGAGGCGGCCCTAGAGCAGTATGGATGACATCCATAGCAGGTACGACTTATACGAGCTTAATCCGATTATTGATCAATTTTACTTTGTGTCAGGACTGGTCCCACCGGAGGAGCACCAGAGGAATCCACCAGTGGGCTCTCCCAAATAATCGAGACCAAGTTATTAGTAGACATCCGAATCTGGATTACTTTCAAAGCCGGTCCCACTACACCAGGGTTGTCTATATCTTTATGGGTGGTAACCTAACTAACCTGATTAGATATATTCATAATTTATTTGGACTTATTTGCCGTTATTCGAGGTGGCATCTCCCACTTCCATCCCGTTTCTCTTTCCACTCGTGCTCCCCATTCAATCGATTTTGCCCGAGATTTTCTGACTGATAGTCCATGACAAAATCTGTTTGTGAGTGAGACCTTAAAGGGTCCTTATCCCTTTGTTTCTATTTTTATGATGTACTTATGCCCTACTGGGAGTTTCTCTATACAGGAGAACCTGTCGCCGGGTTTTGACCCCGCACTAACTACTAGTCCCCTCATGTCCGGGTATCAGATGTCCTTTCTAAATGCCAAAAAATCTTTTAGGAGAAATCTCACATGTTTTTAATTAAAAATTTTCCCCAAATTCCGGGAAATATGACTATTCTCATCCCATTTTTACATAAAATAAGTCAGGTTAGAGTTTACAGGAGTAGAGTCCACTTAGTAGCCTCTTATCTTTGGTTTTGTAGTAACTATAAATAAGCTTTTTGGTGTCATAGTAAAGATAAGAACTCCTCTTTCAGATTCCCTCAGCCTATACATTTCTATGAGCTACAGAACTGGACACACAGGCAGTTAAAAAATAGCGAGAACTGGAACTATTCTGGTCTGTATCTCTGGTTTCTGTAGCACACGGTGGCACATTTACTTAACCGTCCCTTCGCGATCCCTCGAGGTGTCGTCGTCCGAAGCGGTTTGGGTCTGACGTGGATGGCACTAAGATTATGCGCCGATATCTGCATGTGTCCGCTTCCCCGCTCAGGTCCGAACAGAGTTCACCATCTTCTTCCCGGTGTTATGTGAGTGCATGTGTCCGTGACCCAATTTGGAGAACATTTTATTCCGCTGTTTTGTCCGAATCAGTTTCGGGTTGTCCGACGGCCATCGCCCCCTATTTGTGTCACTTGAAAGCCGGCGTCCGATGCTCCAAAAATCCAATTCGCATGCGCCAAACACCCCTGTGCCATTCAGGGCAAATCGGAAGATATTTGGGAAAACCCGACAGTAAATGCGTCCGACGGAACCCTTAGTAAATGATGCCCCAACAGAGCAAAATCCTGATGTGATCTGAAAGATGAGTCTGTATCTTAACATGACACCATCAGCAGCATGTTTTCTTAGGTGCGATAGAACAGAAGATAGGACTTCTAAAGTGCATCACTCCTGCAACTACTAAACTTGCTTCATCTCATTTGAAAATTAGGTGAGAAAGAGTCATATTTGCCTGACTTTGGAGGAGATTTTTTTTTTTTATATAGGTAATGGGTAGATTTCAGATAAAAAGAGGGATTTTTTATGAATGACATTTCATCCTCTACATGAGTGGGGGGTAGTATTTTATTTTTTTAAGATATCCAACAATTATCCTCTTCTTTTGTGGGGAAAACCCCCTTGAATGATCATTTTGTGGAATGTTGTATGTTTTTTGCTTGTGCTATAAATGTTAGGGCTTGTTTCAGCCTCACAGATTTATAATGGCAAACTTCCAGCATCCGGTAACAACACAGGACTATAGCGTTGCTATGAAATCCGTGTAGCTTCATTACTGTGGAATTTTTCCCGGACGGCCGCCATGCGGGTACATTGCCCGCAGCATCTATCGTAACGGAACCTGGTTTACGGTGCTTCACTTCCTACTACACTTAACGAAAAGTGCCGCATCAGCAAAAATCTGAAAATTTAAAATTAAACTAGTAATTGTTATTATTTCTGTAACCTTCACTTGCCCCGAGTCCCGTGTGTGTGTTTCCTAAATCAAACATTGACACTGCTGAGAGCAAACAAGTGCAGAGAAGTGACAGAGAGAGAAAGTAACATTGACTCTAACAAGTTCCCCGATGGCCCGTCATCTGACAGTAATAACTCTAAAAAATTCTCCTGTAATTGAAAATAATGGCACTGGTGGTCTCACGCACCCCAATACAAGAATAGAGGTCCCATATCCTGCAATTCAAGTGAGAAAAAATCCATACAGTGCTCCCTGAAATACACTGGGCTATGCCTATTAGTCTGCTGTATTGCTTATCACTACTGTAAATAGTAATATATGATTTTGTGCTATTTAATGGCCAACAGGAGAGCAGATCCCGTAATAATGGGTCCCTAGACTTTGCACCTAGATGAATAGAAATCAATAAGAACTATTTCTTCTTGTTTAGGAAAAAGTTAATAAAACAAATTTGCTAGAACAGTTTTCTAATGCATTTGAGACAAGTCCCTGGTCGCCCAAGGGTATGAGGTGGTAAAGGGCGGATGAAGACTTGACCTTGGGCTGTAATGAATTTAGGCCCCTACAAGTGCTGGAATCACTTCCTACGTCTGGTATTAGAATCATCGCTTCTTGGGAATGGAGGATGTATCCCTTCTTGCTGTTTCAATCGCGGTTTTCAGGACCTTTGGAGGACCTTGTAAAGTCCTGAATGGCTCTTGTGTAGCATGTTATGGATAGTCATGGGGCACAGATGTCGAGGAGTTGATGAGTGAGGTCCCTTCTCAGTATAAAATTTGGGTGTGGCGGTTTGGGTGGCCATGGGCCTCCTAGAGGCTTGGGCCCCGGGCGACCGCCCAACCGCCGATATTATAATTCCCTATTTCTGTAGTCCGCGCACCCGATTACACAGCGCTGCAAACAGCCATGTAAATGGTCCCTGTCCCCATGGGGCTCACAATCTACCAGCCTAACAGTATGTTCGATGGAGTGGTGGGGAGGAAACCATAGTCCCGGAGAAACCCACGCAAACACGGAGATAACATACAAACTCTTTGCAGATGTTTGACCTGAGTGGACTTCAAACCCAGGACTCCCAGCTGCTGCAAGGCAGAGTGCTACTCACTTCATCCACCGGCCGCCTTGATAATCCACTATTGGGTGTGTAAAGCCCCACTGACAGTGGGTGTAGCAGTGCCCAATTCGGTATAGGGCAGACCGGCAGTTCATGAATCAGAGCGAATTTTAACAACTTAAAGTTGACACATATCCGGATGCCTCTACAATGTCCATTTAAAGTCTGTAGGTCATGTTATAGAGTCCTGGGACATGTTTCTGTAGATACTGAGATAAGAATTACTGATAGGATTGCTTCCTGACTTATTCAGCATAGAAATATCAGAGATGTAAATTCAAAGAAAAGGCAAGCTACTAATCCCTAAAACCTACAATCTCTCAGCTCCTCCTGCGCTATCACATGCTGCTGCAGATATGACCTATGTACAATCTGCTCAGCTTCCTCCTGCTCTATAACATACTACCTGCAGGTAGGACACTATGTACAATCTGCTAAGGCTCCTTCTGCTCTATAACATGCTGCCTGCATATAGGACACTATGTACAATTGTCTCAGCTCCTCCTGCTCTATAACATGCTGGCCTGCAGATAGGGCCCCATGTACAATCTTTTAGCTCTCCTGCTCTATAACTGGCTACACTGCAGATAGGACACTATGTACAATCTGCTCCTCTCCTCCTGCTCTATAACATGCGTCCTGCAGATAGAATACACTATAAGCAATCCAACACACCACGTTCCTATAGTCTACAATAGTCCAGAACGGTTAAGATCATTCATACAATATAAAAAGATTAAATAGTTTAATTTTCTGGGTTATTTTCCCTAGATACGGTCATGTCCTGTGGTTATCTCAGAAGGGGATGCAAAGAAGGAAATATCTAAAATATCTGATATGAGATAAGTAATGGGAAGCTATAGCTTCTGTATTATCATTCATCACTGATCTCCTACCATACAAGGTTCTTCATATCCCTCTGACAAATCTCTGGCCGCTCCTCTCGCCTCTTCTCTCCCCCTTTACAGTGGTTTCCTTCCGTCAAGACGTATATCCAGAATAATTTGATGGTGGCTGGAGCGAGTCGGATGTGCAGACCCCGCCGCCTGCAGCGCCTTTCATGTTTACCCATAAAGGCCTCCTCGTACCCCCTCAATAGGAGGGAAGGTGCCGGCTTGTCAGAGCGTCGTCCAATCACTTGTTAATTGGGGGGGGGGGTGGGGGGGGGGGATCAATATTAAGATGTTATTTTAATACTGACTTTCGACACTTTACGTCATTTCGTCCACTCACTTCCCCGGCCAAGGAATTCTTCAATAAAGAAGTATCTGCTCGGGCTATGGATTAGTTTGCTCATAATCTTGATGCCAGGGTTGGACTTGGACTTCTTGGGCCCAACAGGGTAATGAATCTGAGGTCTAGAACATCCAGCTATTAAGAACATACTTCTTGATTTTTGTATCATTGTACGTATCCATGTCCTGGGACCACCAGAAAAATTATCGTGTGGTGAACGCTCCATCAGCCTCTAGTAAATGAGGTCTTAGTAGCCTTCAAATGGGGGGGTGTCCCTTCTGCTTGACTTCTAGAGGCCACTTTGGGTTAGAGCCTGGGACTCATGGGATAGCTATTCACAAGAAAATATTAGGGCAGATTTCTTACCCGGTCCATTCGCGATCCAGCGGCGCGTTCTCTGCGGTTGGATTCGGGTCTTTCCGGCCGATTCACTGGGCAGTTCCCTCCGACGTCCACCAGGTGTCGCTGCTGCGCTGTAGTCCGCCGAGGGTCCGCTGGAGTGGCACGGCCTATACCTGGTGAAGCGTAAGGCGTGTCCTCAGCGACCGTTTTTTTTTTTTTAATGCGTTGGTTTCTCCTATCTGTTGGGTTTTTCGTTCGGCACGCCCCCCGATTTCCGTTTTCGTGGTATGCCGGCTCGATGTGCACCACCCTGGCAATCGCGTGTCGCCAAAAACCGCGGGGGCAATTCAGGAAAAATCGGGCCCAATCGAAATATTTCGGGTAACATGTCAGGAAAATGCGAATTGGTGCCCTTAGTAAATGACCCCCAATGTGTCTTTGGCTGGTCCTTTATGGCTATTACTGGGTCATTACCCATCAATCATTATTTTGGTAGGGCCCACAATCGTTTTCTTCTTTCTTTCTTCAATAGAGTCCAACCTAGAACCATATCAGGCTCTTTAGAAAAAAAAAAAAACCCCCAAAACTGGACACAGACCGTCCTTATAGTGAGTACTAGGCCCTTCACCAAAGATTAAGCCATGAAGGACCGCAGAAGACAACTCCATGTGGCAGTGACCTTGGAACAATAACTTATCTTTTTGGTGATCCTCTGTAGCTGGACCAGAGAACCAGACGAGGTGGGCCAGTCCAGCAACTAGGATAATCATCATTAACATCTAATAGGTTATTTGTGATAATCCCATAAAATGTAGACCCCACAGATAAGTGATTGCTCCAAGGCCACTTTCACATAGGGTTGTCATAGTGTTGGACTGGCCCATCTGATGATCCTCTGGGGAAAGGGCCAGAGTACCGGAGGATCATCAGGTGGGCCAGCCCATGGGATAAATCATCATAAACGTCTAATAGGTTATTTGTGATAATCCCATAAGATGTAGACCCTACAGATAAGTGATTGCTCCAAGGTCATTGCCACTATGGTTGCTACTTCTGCTGGTCCTTCATGGCTTAATCTTTGGTGGGAGCATAGGCCACTATAAGAGCCAGTCCTGCTTACTTGTCAGTGATTTTTTTTGTAGACCCTTCTGAACAGATATCTCATAGTCCCCCCTGAAGTAAATGGATCACTAGCTGAGAATACACACCATGCTTCATTCACTTGTAGACCCCTTGTTCATCTATCGCTGGAGGGTCCCAGAACGTCCCACAGAAGACAATAGAGCACAGGGGCCGCACTTGAAATGTGCTTCATTGAGTTGTAATTGGACTTCCATGAGGGCTACAGGACAAACCAATCCTAACATCCTGTGCAGTAATAGATGGATAACGGCTACCTGTGGTCCTGACATACGGGACTCCCTTCAATCAAACATTCATCCCTTTATCCTTGGGAAACCCCCATTTGAGCACTCCCCTAGCTCCACCCCTGATGAGCCTTGGCCACACCATCCTGCTTTAGCACTTTTGAATACTAAATTAGAAACGTGACCTGTATCCTGACTGGACCTATATGCAGACTTGGAATCTGTATAATATTACAGTATAAATACTATACTATATGCATCAGACTGACACAACAATGGCATTATATATATACATTTATTAATCTGAACTCATGTAGAAAAGTTTATTGGAAGTTTTTTTGGAATTCTGAATAATTCGAGCTAATTTCATGTCCTTAGTGACCATACTTGGTTCACAGTCCATGCAGGAGATAAATATTTTGAGATTCTCTCTCCGATGTTGTGGGGACACCCAGTGGGGTAGAGACGGGGAAACTACATTCTCTCCGAAAACATCCTTGTACAAGGAATTCTTAGAAAAGATTTGGTGACAGACTCTGCCTCCTATTGGGCAATTTGATATTGGGCCACAGGCTCTTAATAAGCGATTTTTAAAATTTGATGAACTGTAGCTTTATCTTACCCGGTCCGTTCGCGACCAAGCGGCGGCATTCTCTGCGGGTGGATTCGGGTCCGGCCGGGATTCAGCTTTAAGGTAGTTCCTCCGCTGTCCAGCAGTGGCGCTGCTGCACTGAAGTTCCCAGGAGCGCGCTGGAATTCCCTGAAATTCACCGGCCTATACCTGGTTGAAGGTAAAGTGTAATTTCTGCGACACATTTTTTTGTTTTAAATGCGGCGGTTTTTCCGAAACCGTCGGGTTTTCGTTCGGCCACGTCCCGATTTCCGTCACTTTGCATTCCAGTGCCGATGCGCCACAATCCGATCGCGTGCGCCAAAATTCAGGGAAATCGGCGCAAATCGGAAATATTCAAGGTAACACGTCCGGAAAACGTGAATCGGGCCCTTAGAAATGACCCCCATGGACTATTGTGTCTATGTACAAAACTTCAGGTGAAACCGAGGCAATAAACTTCTGTAAACTGCGCTGCGCTGGATATTGGGTGAACTGGAGTGAAGTAGGGGCACGCAGGCTCGCTTCACCCATGTGCACTGCGTATGTGTCATAGCTCATGGGCATACAGATCCCCCTCACAGCTACTTTACTGCCAGTATTTCTCTTCATAGGGCAAGAGTAGTAGTACTTTTGGCGGTGCCCATATCTACAGGATAGTAGTGTAGGTAACTTTGCGGTGCCCATATCTACATGTAAGTAGTATTAGTACTTTTGCGGTGCCCATATCTACAGGATAGGAGAGTAGTACTGTTTGGGGGGCGGTCCCCATATATACAGGATAGGAAGAGTAAGTACTGTGCTGTAACCCATATATATCAGGATAGGAGTAGTAAGTACTGTGCTGTGCCATATATACAGTCATAGGAGTTGTTGTAGGCTTTGCTGTGCCCATGTTTACAGGATAGGAGTAGTAGTACTGTGCTGTGTCTCATATATACAGCAAAGAGTAGTATACTGTGTCTTGTGCCCATATATACCGATAGGCGTAGTAGTACTGTGCTGTACCCATATATACTGGAATGGAGTAGTAGTACTGGTGCTGTGCCCATATATAGCAGTATAGGAGTAGTAGTACTGTGGCTGTTGCCCATATATACCAGTATAGGAATATTAAGTACTGTGGTCGGTGCCCATATATCCTGTATAGGAGTAGTAGTACTGTGGGGCTGTGGCCATATATACTGGATAGGAGTAGTAGTGCTTTGCTAAACCGTAATTATACACGATAGAGTAGTAGCGCTGTGGCTCAACTTAACAGAGGACTCATTGAAGTTTGGCTTGACAGGGGGCGAGCTCCGTGCTTCCATAGGGCCTGGGTATATCTGTGATCTTCGGGTCCTGACTATTCCCCTCCCTCCCTGCGCCTGTTAGTCAGATAATCTGCTTGCAGGTAGACGCACAGGTGTAAACACTGTTCATCCCAAAAAATTAGGCACTTAATGGGTCTCATCCGAAAACAAGCAGAGTCCCAATTCTTTCACGCGCTGCGGTGAATATTCTGTGGCTTTGTCTGTCGTTGATAGTCTACAGTATAACAAAGGTACAAAAGGTCCAGTTGTAATTCTGCTTTCTCCTTATCATTAGGCACAAAGGCCCGTCACAGATTTGGCCAACGGAGTCTTTGAAGTGGGGATCACCGGTTCCCTCGGAATTTATGGACTAATAACACTTTTTGCATCTGATAGAGAAAAAAATTAAAGATATCCTGGAAATGGTGGAAACCCGGAGGATCGAGAAGCTTTACGAATCAGATTCCCAACGCCACGGCTTCCTATGTCATCTCGTGGCTGGAGAATAACCTGGTGAGTAGTCCTCAGTACTGTCCTCCTAATAAAGGCAATGTGTAACCCTAAAACCATGCTCTTCTTAATGGCAGTGTGAGGTGTTTTTATACTACATAGGAAATGAAAAAGTTGAGAGTTTTTGGGTGAGCATTCGCTTGATTCTGCACTAAAACTTTGGCAAACTTTGTGCGTTTCATACAATCTTTTCACACCTTTGATGATATGGGAATACCCTTTATGAAATGGGACCCAAGTTTTTTTTCTTTTGCCATAATACAAATGTGCCATTGTATTATTTTATGGAATGACTGAATCCCTTTTCAAGAGTCAGTGGGCGGTCCTATTCAGTTATTGATAGTCATCAACTACTATGCACTTGTACATGAAAAACTGCCGTTACATCGTGGAACAGCTACTAGACTGGTGGGCAGCTGGCAACCCCCCTCTAGGTGTCGTGGGGGAGCTGTTTTGGCCCTATTCCTGCTTTATACTGGGCTGAAAGTAGCACTATCCCTGCAGCCACTAAACTTGACTCATCTCAAAGTGAAAATGGGATAAGAAAAGCATATTTACCTGACTTCGAAGGAATTTTTCAGAGTAAAAATGAGGATTTCACAGACTACTTTTATAGGGGGAGGTCCAGACTACACAGCCAGACTACTGTTAAGGGGTACCTCTAGGAAATTATGTCACCTCTCGCCACAATGCTAAATCTAGTTCCCACAATGGTAAATCTAGTTCCCATAAATGTCACACTGAGGATGGGCAGACAATACAATATTCTCTCCCGGTTCTAATCCACTGTGGAAAATGTTATCCTCGCAGTAAGTCTACCTTTCATCATCGGATAATGCCCCGAGCTAATGAATCTATATGAACCTTACCTAACAAAATAATGAATAAGTGATTCACTGTGCACCAGATGGGTGTACACGACTGCGCTCCTAACAAGACATGGTACCGGCCCAGCTCCACACCTTGCTCCACCAGTTCGGTCGGTTTTTAACCCTGTCATGCTCTTTACTATTTTGCAAACACATTGTAACATGCATAAAACACAGTCGACACTGTCTCTTTAACTTATCCAAAATACAAGACGCCCCCCTTTAGTGTGTACAGTCAGATAGCTTAGAATAATAACCATGAAACACTACAATATCTTACTAGTAACTTCTGGCTACAATGTATAAAAGGTTCTACTTTGTAACAGATGGAGTGTGACGGCTGTGTATGAGATGTAGCAGAGCTGAGTTTGTGCAAAGTGATATCCTGATGCAATAACCCTATAAAGCTACAATAAAGGATATCTTGGAGGACATACAATGCAGCACGATGACAAATTTAGCTCTGCTACATCATGAAACAAGTTATCCGGACGTCCTACCTTATTTCCCTGCTCCTTCTGTATCCCGACAGCTCCAGATCTTTCCCCTTTGGCTCTTTAATCCGTGAAAGTCGTCCCTGTAATCACATCACTCCGCTTACTTTGAAGCTAATGACAAACCTCACAAGAGGGAGCACCACACCAAAGGCACATGCTGCAATAATGCGAACACTGCCCAGGAAAAACAAGAACATCTACAATCTGATTACTACAAATTGTCAAGTTCAGCCTCTTCTCCCGCTGACTAACAAGGAAGTGCACGCAGACATCTCCTGCACGCTTCACTTCTGTGCTCCGCTCCATCTTCAACAATCCCAAGTTCAAAGAGTTATTTTAAAGGGACCTGCTTGTTTTTTCTCTTGGCGGAGGACACCATGGATTGGGTTACACGGAACTTCCGAAATAAGATAAAGAAGAAGGTATTATTACACCTTTGTAGACAAAAGACCTAAAGCTGGAGATATATCGAAGCCAAAAACTGTTCCTTTTGACTCCGCCATATACTTGCATGCTCAGCTCCACCTTGAAAGCGATATAAACCTGTGCCAGATACCTCTCATGTGGTAACACACCTGAAATCCAAAATGCCCAATCCTACTTTACCGGAATATCTACTTTTGGGGTAAAACCAGGAATAACCCCATACCCATTACATGCTAATGCGTAGAGTACCACATTTTATGGGGTTGTCTCCGAGTATGGGAATGTTTTTAGCAACAGAAACGTTGTCAAGAATTGTATTTGCTAGTTAGATAATAGATCTGAGATAGATAGATCTGTAGATATATAGGAGATTGATATGAGAGAGATAGACAGATAGATATGTTATAGATAGATATATAGATACTCTAGATCAAGGGTTTTGAGATTGATAAATAGAAATGTTATATATAGATAGATATGTTATAGATATATAGATACTCTAGATTGATAGATAGATGGTTATGAGGTTGATATGATGATAATAATAATAATTCCATTACTTATATAGCGCACACAGATTACGCAGCGCTGCACAACATTTTGCCAAATTGGTCCCTGTCCCGAATGGGGCTCACAATCTAAACAAGCTACCAGTATGTTTTGGAGTTTGGGAGGAAACTGGAGGACCCAGAGGAAACCTACGCAAACACGGAGAGAACATACAAACTCTTTGCAGATGTTGCCCTGGATGGGACTTGAACCCAGGTCTCCAGCGCTGCAAGGCTGTAATGCTAACCACTGAGCCACCAAGCTGCCCATGATAATATCTATGGGCCCCTTTGGGTAGCTATTAAGTAGACAACATCTCAGCTAACTCTCCCCCACACACATGCACACTCAGATCTGCCGAGCAATAGTTGTGCCCTGAAAGTGGAGAACACAAGGATGGATGAGTTGAAATCCAACTAATTTTTTGGAGGTTTGGTAAAATATTATGTGTATGGACAACTTTACGAGCAAGTATTTCCAACAACTTTAGAGAGCCCATCTCCTACGATTCATCAGGGGCTGTTGGCTGAGGGTTCCACCTCTGTGTCTCCCAGTCTCGGCTCAGGATCCCCGAGTGCCCCATGTGAATGCAGACATGTGTATAGGTGACTATGGGAAACTTAGTGACGCCACCTACGGGAATCCTGTTGTTCATTTACATGGAAGTTCCAAAAATAGCCCTGAGTGCTCGGAGCTCCTTTAGAAGTTACTTATGGGAACTGCATATGCTCGACTGTGAGAAAAGGGACCTAGCCCCCAATAACTTATGGAATACCCTGTGTCTAAAATGAGAAAACCCCTTTAACTGTTCAGATGAAGACAAGTCAAAAAGACGACTGACACCAATGACCTTGAGAGCAATGTTTTAGGTCTTCTTATTTTCATACTAAGCTGCCCGAAATAATATATTGGGGGTCATTTACTAAGGGCCCGATTCGCGTTTTCCCGACGTGTTATCCGAATATTTCCGATTTGCGCCGATTGTACCTGAATTCCCCCGGGATTTTGGCGCACGTGATCGGATTGTGGCGCATCGGGGCCGGCATGCACGCGACGGAAATGGGGGGGCATGGCTGAACGAAAAGCCGACGGATTCGGAAAAACCGCCGCATTTAAAAAAAAATTGTCGCAAAAATTTCACTCAGGCATTCCAGCGGACTTCAGCGCAGCAGTGCCACCTGGTGGACCGCGGAGGAACTACGGCCGGACCCGAATCCAGCGCAGAGAACGCGCCGCTGGATCGCGAACGGACCGGGTAAGTAAATCTGCCCCATTATGTCAAAAAGCCCCTAGGAAAACTTCATGTTGTCCGATTTAGAAGATAAATACATAAAAGCCTCTTCTTAAAGTCTTGGATGATGCTTCACCTAAGCTGATCTATAGTCATACTAGATGCTACCAACATAAGGATCTGTAATTGTCTCTAATAGCCATCATTAGATGAGCAGCACCTATTATATTCTCCAAACACATTTGATGTTCTGCTGCCGGATGCCAGCAATGTGACGCATCCATCCTCAAGCATGAAATATCTGAAATACACCATGAAAATTGGTTCACAAATCCCAAAAGAGAAGAGTATTGGTTTCAGGGTTTGTTCACTGTTGGAGTTTTGGGTCCATAGAAAGATCAGGTCTTGGATTGACCACGGTCAACTTGAGGCAAGACCATGTACACATAGATTTAAAAAGGGTAAGTTAAGAACAAATGTTCTTTTGGACCTTGATCTAGCCTTGACCCTTTCATTTTGCTGTAACCCATGTGGCTGGTGGCTTGGCATGACCTTGGCCAGGGAGTACTCTTTAGTAGTAGCTAAAGTTGGACATTCAGGGTCATACAATGTCAATCAAGTCCACTTGTTCAACTTAATCTACATTAGATTAGTGTCTGCGGAATCTCATTCACATACAACATTGGCTCTTGTTGAAATGAAGAGAGCAGCTTCCAGGTTCTTCTTATCTCCAGGGAACCGAAGGATCCAGTAGGATCTTCACCGATCTTCCATTGGTGGAAAGTCAAGGGAAAGTCTTGATCCCCCATAAACATTAAATCAGTGGATTTGGCTGAAACTCATCTGGTGTGTACGGATGGGTCAAGACACTGCCAGAAACATCTGGTGGCATCTTATCTACCATGAGAACAATGGGTCTGGGAATGTTGAAAGTCAACGGTCCAACCCTTCTGTTCCCAGATGAGAGTCAAGATACCACCATGTACATTAGAAGAACAATATGTCCAAATACTCTGGTTTGGCTGAGATGTCTCTAAAGGATATAAGACTTGTGTCTCACCTGGTAGAGCAGGTACCAGGGTCTTCCTATCTCCCGAGAACAGAAGGATCAAGTAGGATCTTCATCTTCATCAAGTATGATCTGCCATCGGTGGAAAGTCAACATTGCCAGAAACATCTAGGGGCAATGGGTGTGGGAATGTTGTAAGTCAACGTTCTATCCCTTCCATTCCCAGAGGAGAGTCCAGACATTACTAATGTCCACCATATATATTAGAAGAACAATAAATTCCATCTAAATCTTCAAGTTTGGCTGATATGTATCGGAAGAATATAAGACTTGGGGCTCTTCTGGTGGAACTAGAGATGGATCCAACAGGTTTGGCTGAGATTTATCTGAAGAGTTTGGCCATGTTAAGTGGCTCATTACTGTATAAGACTTGGGGCTCCTCTGGTGGACCTAGAGATGGAACCTTCAGGTTTCATGTTTTAAGGAAACACTTGGATTTTTATGGGCCAATTTTTGTAGAACATCTACAATATATCTTCAGGTATAGAAACCCAGGATTTTACCGTTCCTCCCCCCCCTAGCCAGAGGACCATCAAAGCCAGTGAGGTGACACATCCCTGGAATGTAGACTGGACAGTGTCACAAAGGCAAACATGAACCTTATCACATCTGCCAGAGAGGCTAATGACATTCTTAGGAGGCCACTGATAAACCAGGGTAAACAACCTCCATCACATCTCTTCAGCTCAGTAAAGCGGAATACACACAGACTATACATCACGCGCTGACAACATCCATCAAATCAGGACAGTGAACATCCATTATGTTTAAGACCAGCAACTTAAAGGGGAAGAGGGGGCAATTATGGAGGAAACTGTATAGAAACAATCAGTACTCGGGCATGTATACTGATGCGGCACACATAGACCGATGCGGCACACGTAGACCGATGCGGCACACGTAGACCGATGCGGCACACGTAGACCGATGCGGCACACGTAGACCGATGCGGCACACGTAGAGCGGATGCCGCACACGTAGAGCGGATGCCGCACACGTAGACCGGATGCCGCACACGTAGACCGGATGCCGCACACGTAGACCGATGCGGCCCACGTAGACCGATGTGGCACACGTAGACCGATGCCGCACACGTAGACCGATGCCGCAGACCAGTGCCGATCATTGCCACCACGTGTTGATCGGCGCTCGTTTGCATCAGCCTACATCGCAACTCTTAAAGGTTACACAGTGTAAACCTTAGGGAGGATTAGTAAAACTCCCAATTGTTTATTTATCAGCACATTCCGTGCAATGTTTCAAGCAATAATAGTAATGTTGTGGGATCCTGCAGGATCCAACTTTTATCAAGATGATTCAGATGTAATGAGTCTGTAATGTATCTGCTTCTGGGAAATTTCCTAAAAAAAAAAAAAATACTCATGTGTTCATCCTGATCTTCCTGGTGCATGATTAGAATGACCAAACTACAGTTAAAACTGACATTTACACAGGTAAGTGGGAGATGAGTCTGTGGAAAGCGGGGTTAGGATTTTAAAGGGATTGTTTTACAATGACTTTCAGGAGAACTACCCCACTCACGACCCCAGGAATAGAAAGATTTTAATGTAAACTTATACTACATTTTACCAAAATTTGACTAAATTCTTAAATCATTCATAAAATTTAATGATTTTTAGCTTTCTAAATCTCTGTGCTGCCATTCCTCTGTTATTCCTCCTAGAAATGTATGAATAAATGGGCAACTTTTGTGGGGTTCTCCCTGTAGAATTTGATACAAACCAAATGGCGTTGACCGTTTTGAATGGACACACCCCTTTGTTGAGGAGAGTGGTAACACCTAGTTGTCAATTAATTTCTAAAGAGGAATGACTTAAAACATTGCTATAAATTATAGGTTCCATTCCCTAGGGAATACAAGTATGACTTGATGCCAGGATTGGGGACCGGTCTTCTTGTCTTTGTGTTGCAACGGTGGTGCAACCTAGGCCATGCCCAATTCAGATAATGCTCCACCCCTTCCCAGGAGACACACACCCTTTTTCAAAAAAGTTGTAAAACGGTCTAAAAAGTTCTAAAACACTTCATATATGTAGAGAAAAGCATGTTAGACAATTTTATATTGTAAATTATACCAGTATTTGTGCTTAGTATACCTCCCATAAAATCTACAAATGTAGTAACACACTACAAAGACAACACTTCAGTAGCTAAACAATTACCTTAAAGGGGTTTTCCCAAAAAGTAAAGTTATTCACAGGATAGGGCCTAACTTTCTGATCAGTGGGGGTCTCAGTGGGGGTCTCCATAGAGAATAACGGAGCAGGACGGTCATGCGCGGCCATCTGCTCCATTATCTGACGGAGCAACAAGGGGTCGTTTTCACAATATGCGGGGATCCCGTGGATAGGGCCTTACTTGTCTTCATGGGAAAACCTCTTTAACCCCCTTTCCCGGAACCACTATTGGTAGGAGGTCCAGAGGACAGGTACCCAATAGCAACCAAGGGGGCCCATGGTAAGTATTATGACATTAAGAATGTGCTACAAAGAATAAGTAATTTAAAGGGGTTATCCGGGAAAGTAGAAAACCTGCAGGGGACCGGGACATGATTAATGCAAACTTATCCCCCTCCCATCTGGAAGTGTCATGGGGTTCCAGGACCTGCTTTAGCTAGTGATTGACCTCCTTTGATCAAGGGGCGTCACTTCTTTTTGCCATAGGACTTTATTCCCTTTGTTGTCCCCCAGTCAGAGGAGGCCACTCATTGGCTAAAGCAAACACCGAGACACCCCTGGAACTTCTGGTCATGTAAGGTCACGGAAACTTTAGGGGTGCAGGTTCTAACCCTAGGGGTGGATCTTCAAAGCCTAGGCCCCTAGGGATTTTCCATTTGCCACCTAGACAACCCCTTTAAAAAGTGGTTACTAAAGGTTTCCAATGGCCTCACAAAAAATATCGACCAGGAAAGTGCAATATTGTCCAGGTGGCAGCTCACCTTGAAGTTGTCAAGTGTTTTGGATAAAAAGAGGGAAGAGGATTCCTTTGCAGGTGACCTATCTCCCCTGAGAACAAAGAGCAGGTATGTTGGAACCCAAAAACCCAATGAGTTTCTACCTCAACATTTTAGGAAAGTCGTGAAGCCTCCACAGAGTAGAGGGTGGGTACAGTTACGAGGGTAAGAAGAAGAGCCAAAAGTTGGACTTCTGTTTCCATGACCTTAGTACGTCTCAACCGGATGGGGATCACCTCTCCGGGAGATCCAGTATCGGACCTCTTGATATATCTGGAGAGACGGAAATCCATTCATACACCAGGTTGGTATAGACTCTGTATATGGTGGAGTGAAGAGTTATTTATGAGAGGTGTAAAGAAACAGGAGACGGCTGCCTGAGGAAGGCGAATAAACTAACATGTGGTTTAGTGGAAGCCGGAGACCATCATAAATAACATCTCCAAGGAACAGGAAAACATTCAATCCTTCCACCTGGTAGGACCAACTCTGTGTGATTGTAACAATGATACATGGGGGTGATTATTGGGGAAACTGTACAATAGGCGGGAGGCTTTAGGACCCTGTTGGCACTGGATACAAGGTGAGAAATGATTGGGCATAGAGAGCAGGGCAGTCATCGGGAAGGGGATATTGTGACTATGATGGGGCTGGGTAGTTTAACATGAGGGGGCCCGGAGTCACTGTATCCCCTCCCCTTTGAATATATATGTTAATATATAGTAATCTTGGTTCTGGTAACGTATATATATGGAGGAGGCTTGGTTAAGATCATCTAAATATTCTAGACCGTTGAGTGGACGACCTCTTTACAGCCCGAGGCTCGTGATGGTCTTAATCTTATGTATGTAATGTGGTGTTGTAGTCTAAGATGGGAAATTGACATGAAGCTAAATTTAGTATTCATAAAATTTCAGAAAGAGCATGAAAATTTATTAGGTTGATGCCAAATTTGAGGAATTTTTGTGATATTTACCCAGAATGGGTAAAAATATTCCGCTAATATTTCTCCACAGACAAACAAATGTATCCTGCTGACATGGTGGTTGTAGATAATTTACGAGATCCGCCCCGGCCGTCACATGCCATAAATCTCTTCTGGAAGGACACATCGCAGATCACGTCCTGTACAACTTCTCTCCAATTTAGCAGATAATGAATTCGAGTCTGACTGCTCTGCCCAGATGTGACTTCTAAGACGTCTCGTCTATTCGCTGGCATTCCAGAATGGCTACAAGGTGCTCGCCTATAATTGTTGTCTGTGCAATTATTCCTCGTCCTCTACATTCACACACCTCGAAAGCTTTGTATTTCTGTAAAACAGATGTCACCTAATCTTTGCAGACAAAGAGGCACATTTACTTACCCGGTCCTGTCGCGATCCCGCGGTGCATTGTCCAATGAGGATTCGGGTCAGCCGCGATTCACTAAGATTGTGCGTCCAATTTCCTGCATGTGTCACTTCCCCCGCTGAGGTCCGCCGGAGTTCACCTTCTTCCCGATGCATGTGAGTGCATGATCTTGCGACACAAAACCTTTTTTAAATTCCGCAGTTTGTCCGAATCCGTCGGGTTGTCCGACGGCCATGCCCCCGATTTCTGTCGCGTGCAAGCCGGCAACGATGCAACAAAATCCGATTGCGTGCGCCAAAATCCCGGGGCAATTCGCCGCAAAACGGAAATATTTGGGATACCCGACAAAAGTGCGGCGGCATTCGAACCCTTAGCAAATGAGCCCCAATATGCTGTGTTCTCTGTGTAGTGGCCAAACTGTATTACTACAGCTCAGTTGTATTAATTCTATTAATCTCAAAATACTATTCCAGCTTTGACTCTGGTGATAATATAATTCCTTTGATTATATCGCACACAGATTCCGCAGCGCTGCACAGAGTTTGCCAGATCAGTCCCTGTCCCCAATGGAGCTCACAATCTAATCAACCTACCAGTATGATTTGGAGTGTGGGAGGAAACCGGAGGACCCAGAGGAAACCCACAAAAACACGGAGAGAACATACAAACTCTTTTGCAGATGTTGACCTTGGGACTTGAACCCAGGACCCCAGCGCTGCAAGGCTGTAGTGCTAACCACTAAGCCACATATCTATACACATTAATATACATACTGGCATTTTTTCAGGAATTAAGAGCCATGCGGCTTCCGCTATCTAATTACTGGTTACTAGTAGGAATATTTCCAGGTATAATTAGATATGAAGGTCTCAGTATCTCCACTTAGATTTAATAAGCCACTTCTAAGTGCATTAACTGCGATTCGAAAACCCATGTGTAGCTAAAAGCCGCTGAAGTAGCAGAATCTTCATTTTAAAGTTTGATAATTTTTCTAATGATATTATTGAATCTCTTCCTCCCCTCTCACAGCAAATCCCCAGCGCAGTACTCTTCCCTTATTGTGGAAGCGCCCAGGATTAGAGCTGTCTGTCTGTTATAGAAAACAGAGTGTGGAGCAGTTCCCTGCAGAGTGCTAAGAGCACAGCAGGGTGAGGATACGTCTGAAGTGCACAAGGTTAATAAAAATCCTAAAAACACCCAAATATGGGCACCAATTGCATTATTTAATATGCCACTTAACTGATGCCTGCGCTGTTGTAATTTTTTCCGTAGCTCTCACCGTTCCCGAGATATCAGTATCTTTATTTTTGGAACCCAGTGGGGCACATTTACTTACCCGGTCCAGTCGCGATCCCGCGGTGCGTTGTCCGATGCTGATTCGGGTCTGCCGGGATTCACTAAGATCTGTGCGCCCGATATCCAGCAAGTGTCGCTGCTGTGCTGAGGTCCGCCAGAGTTCACCTTCGTCGTCCCGGTGCATGTGAGTGCTGATCTTGCAACACAAATTCTTTTTTAAATTCCGCGGTTTGTCCGAATCCGTTGGGTTGACTGATGACCACGCCCCTCGATTTATTTTTGCGTGAAAGCCGGCGCTGATGCGACACAATCCTATCGCATGCGCCAAAATCCTGGGGCAATTAGGCGCAAATCGGAAATATTCGGGAAACCCAATGAAAGTGCGGCGTTCGGACCCTTAGTAAATGAGCCCCAGTATGTTAATTTTATTCATTAGCATATTCCGTAACAAAATAAACTGCTGGTTACTCAGGAACGGTGGGGGCTACAGAAAAAATTCCAAGTGCGTCCGAATCAGTGATGCAAAGACTTGGAGTTAATGGAGGTGCTGAAAGGTCCTCCTTAATTGGAACCACAATGATCTTGAAAACGTAGGTTCTGAACATTTGAATAAAACAATGGCCACACATGAGCTAACACTCATTAACATAATTTAAAAAGTTGATGTTAGAAGGAAGGAGGCAATGCATGACAAATGTAAAAAGATTAGCACAGTCACGGTGCCTGGATCTATGAGGAAGTGTCCATGATTATCTTGATGGGTTTAGGTAGTAGATCTCCTTTCCAGTTCATGGACCTATAGTAATAGTGTAAATAGTGTACATGGGGGGAATAATTTGATCATGGATGTGATCAGGGCTGGAGTAAGCCTGCCATGGGCCTTGGGCTGTATGAATATTATAGCCCCTACAAGTCTGTAGTCACTTCCTACATCTGGGACTAGAATCCGCTTCCTTGGGGAATGGAGGATGTGACCCTTCTACCTACCTTCAATCTGTGGTTTCAGGACCTGTGAAGTACCGTCAAAGGTCCTGAAATGTTTCTTGTGTACATGTGTATTGAGAGCAGGAACAGATGTACGAGGATTTCATGGGTGAAGGTCCTTGTCGGTATAAAATTTGGTGGGTGGTTTGGGTGTCCATGGGTCCCACAGAAGTCTTGTGCCTCAGGCTACCACCCAAACTGCCTGTATTATAATCCACTACTGGATGTGAGGTCCCTATGTCCATCATGGACCCACAATACCCGTATTATCTGGGGCACAGCTGTGTTACTCAGAAAACAAAGAGCTGCAGTGTGAGGGATGACTGACAGCTCAGCTCCTCATACAGTATTGTCATAGAATTAAAGGGATCTTCCTAAGAACTGTATAGATGCATATCATGTACATGCTAATAGAAGATCCTGCCTTCCCTGCAGAGAAGAGAACCTGTGGTATATACTGTATACACTGAGTGACAATACTGGTGTAAGGCTCTGGCCGCTGTCCCAAACCAGTAAGAAGAGAGGGATTACAGTTACTGGTTTATTTTTAGAGCCTAAATGTCACAGCGGAGCGAAACACAACAACGGAGCTTACACGACGCAGCTGCATCTGCGCTGACGTTCTGCCACGTGAATACATTATTCATAGCTGGAGTAATTAAAGGGGATGTTAACAATCAAGGTGCTGGAGATTTCGAGGTAGAGCCCTGCCAGGACCTTCCATCTCGAACACTATGGGGCACATTTACTGAGGGTCCGTCGGACGCATTTCCGTCAGGTTTCCCGAATATTTCCGATTTGCCCTGAATTGCACAGGGGTTTTTGGTACACAAGATCGGATTTTGGTGGATCGGTGCTGGCTTTCATGCGACACAAATCGGGCGGCGTGGCCGTCGGACAACCCGACTGATTCAGATTGTGTCGCAAGATCAGCTCTCACATACACCGGGAAGAAGATGGTGAACTCCGGCGGACCTGAGCGGGGAAGGGCACGCTGTAAGTGAATCGCGGCAGCTCCGAATCCTCGGCGGACATTCCGGATCGGCGGACGCAATGGGACGGGTAAGTAAATGTGCCCCTATAAGTTTAGACCCAAGCTATCCTCACGAGACATCCCCTTTACTTCATGTCTGAGATTTGTACCAGCTTGTACTTTGCTTCATGGATATAATTAGATTTATCTTTCTCTGTGGTTTATTTTGCTGCACAGGAACTGTTGACGGAGCACAAGTTTAGCCAAAATCTCTCCGCATTTCCTTTCCACGAATTCCTTTATCCCGTGTATTTAAGGAGAGTCATTAAGAGGCATCAGGTGTCTCGCAGAACGTTCTGGCTACTGTCACATATAAAAGTGCATAACCCGGAGCGGTAACGTTACTTGTGGACAGATTTATGTGTGCTGACGCGGCTTAATAGAGAAATTAAGAAGTGGGTGGGGGTTGCAAAAATTTACATAAAAGTGGGTGTTTGGGGAAAGTTCCTCACTGAATTGTCCGTGAATGGGTTTGAAAATGTTGGGAAATACAGGTAGAATGCGAATCTCACGTGTGAAGTTTTACATTTTTTTTTTTGGGAGATGCATCAACAATGTTCAGGCTCAGGAGATAGAATGAAGAATGGGAGCCAAGACGATTCCTCTTTAAAAAGTCCATGATGCAGTATAATATCTTTAGGGTCAGGTTGCCCATGGAGGTAGATTAGGAGAACCACATCTGATCCAACAGAGGCAGAAGATAAGAAGTGGAAGAGCAGAGGATGAAGGATCCAATTGTCACGTTTGTATCTTCTCCCCATTTTTGAGTGGGTTCCTCCCTTAGATCTATACTGGATTCCTATGAAAGTGACCCTAGTGGGTGTATGGCATGAGCTCCTAGATGACTGACCCTACTATCCATGGGACCCCATGTTTGTGTAGGTTCCTCCCTTAGACCTAAACTGGATTCCTATGAAAGTGACCTTAATAGGTGTATGGCATGAGCTCCTAGATGGCAGAGACTGACCCTACTATCTTTGGGAAATGGATTCCAGCGCAGTAATCCAAGAGGTCTTAAATAATTCTTTATTCGTGCTTCAGTAAAAACAGGTACAGGTACGATGAAGAGAAACGATCAACGTGTTTCGGCTGTTAAGCCTTAATCGTGATCATGATTAAGGCTTAACAGTCGAAACGCGTTGATCGTTGTTTGTGTGGGTTACTCCCTTAGACCTTTACCTGATTCCTATGAAAGTGACCCTTGTGGGTGCAGGGGATGAGCTCCTAGATGACGGTGACTGACCCTACTATCGTGGGACCCCATGTGTGTGTGGCTTCCTCCCTTAGACCTTACTGGATTCCGATGAAAGTGACCATTGTTATCTTCCCCCTTTATCTATACATAAACAGCGGCCGGTTCTTGATCACCAGACATTGCCCTTTAGAGGATTACTGCAGTAACGCCCTGCGCCGGTTTATCTCAGCGACATGTTTAATTCATGACCCTATTGTTGAAAACTGGCAATATCTGATATATTCTAATCCCTAGCCTTAGGGCCACGCATGACCTATAACTGGCACCAGAGTGAGGTAGGTACTTGTTTTCTCCTGTAGGATTCACCCTTGATCTGGTAAAGGTCGTGGTGACTAGTCCTCAATAGACATGGCCTATAATTCAGAGCCGCGGGGGTCTAGCAGAGTTGACCCTCACTGACCTCGAGATTACGCACATGAGATCTCACACACATACGATTTAGTATTTCTTAAACTAATCTTATCTTTCAATAAATTTCAGAAGATAGGAGTCCAGTCTAGTGCAAATCTGCAATCCTTTTTCAACTGGTGGAGGGAGACCTAGCTGCTGGGACTCACTGGTGCCTCTCCATAGACTTCTAGGGAATTGGATAACTGCGATCTGATGTTTGAGTACATAGAAGTCTATGCAAGAGGAAGCAGGAGCTGTGAGTCACAGCAGCTAGATCTCATCCTAAAAACATCACAATTAGAGGCAGAGACTGCATAGAAGAGATCTGCTAGGAAATGAAAATAACAAATCACTTACATTGTTATTCATAGACTGTAAGCTCTTGTGTCACTCCCTCATCCTCATAGACTGTACGCTCTTGTGTCACCCCTCATCCTCATAGACTGTGCGCTCTTGTGTCACCCCCTCATCCTCATAGACTGTGCGCTCTTGTGTCACCCCCTCATCCTCATAGACTGTAAGCTCTTGTGCCCCCCTTCATCCTCATAGACTGTAAGCTCTTGTGTCAACCCCTCATCCTCATAGACTGTAAGCTCTTGTGTCAACCCCTCATCCTCATAGACTGTAAGCTCTTGTGTCACCCTCTCATCCTCATAGACTGTAAGCTCTTGTGTCACCCCAATCCCCCTCATCCTCATAGATTGTAAGCTCTTGTGTAACCCCCTTCATCTCATAGACGGAAGCTCTGTGTCACCCTCGTCATCCATAGACTGTAAGCTCTTGGTGTCCACCCCCTCATCCTGCATAGACTTAAGCCTTTGTCACCCTCCTCATCCTCATAGACTGTATGCTCTTTGTTCACCCTCCTCATTCTCATAGACTGTAAGCTCTTGTGTCCCCACTCATCCTCATAAACTGTTTGTTAAGCTCTTTGTGTCAACCCCCCCATTCATCCTATAGACTGGTAAGCTCGTTCACCTCCACTTCATCCTCATAGACTGTAAGCTCTTGTTGTCAACCTCCATCATCCTCAAGACTGTAAGCTCTTGTGTCACCACCCCTTAGTCATCCTCATAAGACTGTAGCTTCTGTTCTTGTGTCACCCCATCATCCTCATAGACTGTAAGCTCTTGGTGTCATACCCCATCATCCTCATAGACTGTAAGGCTCTTGGTTCACCCCACCCCCCCCTCATCCTCATAGACTGTAATCGCTTATGTCACACCCCCCCACCCCGTCATAGCACTTGACTCACCACAAGTTAGAACCGTCTCCTCTCAATCCAACGCTACATCAGTCCTTTGTGTCGCCCCCTCATCCTCATAAACTGGTATCTCTTGTTCACCCCACCCCTCATCCTCATAGACTGTAAGCTCTTGTGTCATCCCCTCATCCTCAATAGACTTAAGCGCTTTGTGTCATCCTCTAATCCTCATAGACTGTAGCTCTTGTTGCAAACCCCCTCATCCCCTAGACCTGTAAGCTCTGTTGTCCCCCCCTCAACCTCATGACTGTCAACGGCTTCTTGTGTCACCGTCCCCCCTCTCCTCTAGACTGTAAGCCTCTGTGTCACCCCCCCTCATGCCTCATCAGACGTGTAAGCTCGTTATGGTCACCCCCCCTCATCTCTAGACTGGTAAGCTCTTGTGGTCTCCCACTCGTCATCCTCTAGACTTAAGCTCTTGTGTCAACAATCCTCCCCATCCTCATAGACTGTAAGCGTCTTTGCCCGCGTCCTCTTCTCATAGACTGTAAGCTCTTTGTCACCCACTCATCTCCACCCTTATCATGACTGTAAGCTCTTGTGTCACTCTCCTCATAGATGTAAGCTCTTGTGTCACCACCTCCTCATTGCTCATAGCCTGGAAGCTCTTGTGTCCCCCCCTGCATCCTCATAGACTTTAAGCTCTTGGTGTCACCGCCTCATCCTCATAGAACTGTAAGCTCTTGTGTCACCCCCATTCATCCTCATAGACTGTAGCATCCTGTTGTGTCACCCTACTCCCACATCCTCATAACTGGTAAGCTCTTATTGTCACCACCCCCACCGCCCCTCTCATAAGACACTGTAAGCTCTTATTCACCTACCCACCACCTACGGCATCACTCATAGACTGTAAGCTTCTTTTCACACCAACCTCATTCTCGAAACTGACAGCTCTTGTTTCAACCCATCACGCCACTCCTCACTAGTAACCTGTACTCTTGTGTCAGTCAGCCCTCGATCATCCCTCCCATAGACTGTAAGTTCTCTGTGTGTATCACCCCAATAACTTTCCTCATCCTCATACGACGCTTAAGCTCTGTGGTGTCACCCTCCTGCATCCTCATAGACTGTAAGCTCCTTGTTGTCACCTCCCTCATCCTCATAGAGCTGAAGCTCGTTGGTCACCCGTTATCCTCATAGACTGTAAGAAGCTCTTGTGTCACCCCATCACCTCATAGACTGTAAGCTCTATGTGTCACCCCCGTCAATCCTCCAGACTTTAACTCCTTGTTCACCCCATATCATCCCCTCATATGACTGTAAGCCTCTTGTAGTCACTCTCCTCATCCTCATAGACTGTAATGCTCTTGTGTCCCCCACCATCCTCTAGACTGTAGCTCTTTATGTCACCAACTGTCCCCGGTACCCCTCATCCTCATAAACTTGGTAGAGCGCTTGTGTCACCCCCTCACTGCCTCATAGACTGTAGCTCTTGTGTCACTCTCCTCATTCCTCATAGACTGTAACTCTCTTGGTCACCGCCGTCCCAATCCTATATAGACTGGTAAGCTCTTGTGTCCCCGGCCCTCATCCTCATAGACTGTAAGCTCTTGTGTCACCCCCTCTATCCTCAGAGACCCCCCCCACCCCCCCCCCCCCCACCCCCCCCCCCCCCCCCACCCCCACCCCCCCCCCCCCCCCCCCACCCCCCCCCCACCCCACCCACCCCCCCCACCCCCCCCACCCCCCCCCCCCCCCCCCCCCCCCCCTCTCCCCCACCCCCCCCCCACCCCCCACCCCCCCCCCCCCCCCCCCCCCACCCCCCCCCCCCCCGCACCCCCCCCCCCCCCCCACCCCCCCCCCCCCCCCCCCCCCCCCCCACCCCCCCGCCCTCCCCACCCACCCCTACCCCCCTCCCCCACCCCCCCCCCTCACCCCCCCCCCCCCTCCCCACCCCCCCCCATCCCCCCCCCACCCCAACCCCACCCCCCACCCCCTCCCCCCCCACGCCACCACCCCCCCCCCCCCTCCCCCAACCCCCCCAACCCCCACCCCCCCCCCCCCCCCCCCGCACCCCCCCCCCCCCCCCCCCCCCCCCCCCCTCCCCCACCCACCCCCGCTACGCCCCCCCCCCCCCCCCCCCCCCCCCCACCCCCCAACACCCCCCCCCCCCCCCCCCCCCACACCCACCCCCCCCACCCTCCCACCCCCCCCCCCCCCCCCCACCCCCCACTCCCCCCCCCCCCCTCCCCCCCCCACCCCCCCCCCCCACCCCCCCCCCCCCCCCCCCCTCCCCGTTCCCCGCCCCCCCCCCCCCCCCCCCCCCCCACCTACCCCCCTCCCTCCCCCCCCCCCCCCTCACCCCCCCCCCCACCCCCCCCCCACCCCGCCCCCACCCCCCCCCCCCACCACCCCCCCCACCCCCGCCCCCCCCCCCCCCCCCCCCCCCCCCCCCCCCCCCCGCCCCCCCCCACCCCCAACTCCCCCCCCCCCACCCCCCCCCCCCCTCCCCCCCCCCCCCCACCCCCCCCCCCCCCCCCCCCCCCCACCCCAACGCCCCCCCCCACCCCCCCCCCTCCCCCCCCCCCCCGCCCCCCGCCCCCCCCCCCCCCCACCCCCCACCCGCCCCCCCCCCCCCCCGCCCCCCCCCCCCCCCACCCACCCCCCCCGCCCACCCCCCCCCCCCCCCCCCCCCCACCGACCCCCCCCCCCCCCCGCCCCACGCCCACCCCACCCACCCCCCCCCCCCCCCCCCCCCCTCCCCCCCCACCCCCCGCCTTTTTATCTCTTTTTCAACCCCCCTCCTCTCATAGACTGTAAGCTCTTGTTCACCCCTCATCCTCATGACTGTAAGCTCTTGTTCACCCCCTCATCCCTCATAGACTGTAAGCTCTTGTGTCACCCCCATCATCCTCATAACTGTAGCTCTGTGTCACCCCTCTCTCATAGACTGTAAGCTCTTGTGTCACCCCCTCATCCTCATTGATACTTTGTAGCTCTTGTGTGTCACCCCCTCTCCTCATAGACTGTAAGCTCTTGTGATCAGGACCCTCACTCCTAGTTTTCCATATGACTGTTTGTACTCTGTAATGTAATATTATATTTGTATATGTTCCCTATGATTTGTAAAGCTCTGCAAAATTTGGCGCTATACATATAAAGATACTGTAAGTTGAATGGTAAGATATGTTTTAACCATTTAGGTATAAAGGAGTTATCGATTCCTGATCGATTGATCGCTACAGGTCTGCAACTCATCACAGCAAGTCATACATTTTTCTAACAGTGGCCTCTGCTGGAGAAACACTGGTATTACACTGTTCCTAATCTCTTGAGTCCTCCAAAACTCTTTGCTAATAGAAAGCGGGTTTCTAAAACCCTGTCGTTGCAAATAGTCATAGACTGTCCTAATGGAACGACCCCCTCGTTCTGAACATCGGTGGGAAACTGAGACTTGTCTTTGCGTCACTGCTCATGCTTTACAATTAACATAACTGCTGCTGATCCTTAAGAGCCAAGACTAATCCCTAATAGTTGGCAACTAGAGAGGAGAGACAGAAAAAGAAGGAGCCCTGGCTGTACATAAGTCTAATGTTTCACTTGTCACTCATCGGTGGGACAGTCTCTGCCTACGCTGGACGCAGAGGTCACACAATTATCTGTTGTCTGGAGGGGAGGGGCGCCGCTGCTTATATTTCAGTGCCCAGAATACAGGCAGTCCCCGGGTTACGTACAAGATAGGTTCCATAGGTTTGTTCTTAAGTTGAATTTGTATGTAAGTCGAAACTGTAGATTTTATAATTGTAGATCGAGATGTTTTTGCTGTGATTGGACCAAGGATTATTAATAAAGCTTCATTACAGACACCTTAACGCTGATCATGCACTGGGACTATAGTAAAGAATTCAGACTCATCAGAAGTCATAGGGGGATGAGGGGTCCGTCTGTAACTATGGGTTGTCTGTAAGTCGGGTGTCCTTAAGTAGGGGACCGCCTGTATTCATTTTATAGTCTCTGTCAGTCTCTACTTAAACTCTGGCATTTTATTCACGATCTTCCATTAGCATATTATCAGCTGCCCTTGAACTATTATTTTGGGCACTTGGGAGACATTCCCTGACTATCACAGTATGAGAGGAAGATACCGTATACTGTATATCCAAGGCTGAGCGGCTGCCTGTCACTCATCAGCTACTACCAGGCTCCTCTTATCTCCATCCAGAGTATTGTAACAAGGAGGCGGTGTTATATTTCCACAGTATTGCTGTGGGATTTTTTTCACGTACGCCAGGATTCACTGTGTTGTCATACGGTTAAGCACAGGTGTACACCGCTCAATGTCCCACCGAGCCTGTGACCTGTCACTACACGTCCCTGTGCTGCACTGGAGAGGCCTCTGATCTGCCATTACCTGCCTGTCAGTCAGCACGGCGGCCATGATGTCAGCACATGTCTGCCCCGGTCTGTCTGTGAGCTGTCGCTGTATCTCACGTGTCGCACAGGAATTATTTATACATCTGCGCCAGGGAGAAGTAAAAGGGCAGTTCTGTATGAAGAACCAGAGGTCCGCTGCTTGTGATGTTATGTGTGTGATACCATTGTGCATCATTTTACTCATTTTTCCATGTGACACATTTTGGATAATTCGTGAATTACAAATGTATTTACTGTGACATCACTGTGTGTTTTGTCCTTGTACTGTGACATCACTGTGTGTATTATCCCTGTACTGTGACATCACTGTGTGTATTGTCCCTGTACTGTGACATCACTGTGTGTTTTGTCCTTGACTGTGACATCACTGTGTGTATTATCCCTGTACCTGTGACATCACTGTGTGTATTATCTCTGTACTGTGACATCACTGTGTGTATTATCCCTTGTACTGTTGAAGCATCACTGTTGTATTATTCTCTTGTACTGTACTCCAACTGTGGTGTAATTAAATCTCTGTACTCGCTATTCGTACTTACTACTGACTCACTGTGTTTTTTGTCTTTTCTTGTACTGTGACATCACTGGTGTGTATTATTATATATATCATATTAATCCCTGTCCGTGACATCGTGTCTATCTGTACGTGACATCATGCTCTCTTTTGTATTATCTCCTCCTGTACTGGGTGAGACGGCCCTCACTAGTGTGGTATAATCCACCCGGTGACATCTACTCTCTCTCCAGTGTGTATTATCCCCTGTACTGTGACATACTAAGTGGAATAAACCTGTATCTGACATCACTATGTGTCCATAATCCCTAAACTGCAATACCCATCACTTTGCGCTCCTGTTAACTCCCCCTTATAATCCATTCAAACGACCTACCACCAAATAACTCTAACTAGTAATGGGGGTCCATTGGCTTTGCGGTCCTCTGCTCTGGTGACCCAATTTTATTACGTAAAAATACATTTTTGCCAAAACCTTCCAGTCACAAACTAATATCAGAAAGCAGGGCTGAACAATCCTATCCTAATCCTATCGTATGGGTAAAAAACACCCTCCGATAAATAAAGCCTCTGCTGTTCCTTAGTTACTGAGCCCTACCCCATGCACATCCGTAGTCAGATTATCCAGCATCCGCTAATCAGTACAGTGGATCACCGTGAACAATCCGTTAGAACGTTCAGTTGTCAGATTTCGCATGAGGGAACTTACCTGTGACGTCAACAACATGCAGGCGCCAGCATTGGCCAACAGGAGCCCCCTCACCCCCGCTCCAGCCCTTCTCGCACCACTCCGTCTCCTCTCTCCCAGTCCAGGTCTTTCCACCTCCTTCCCTTCATCCACTCGTGTGTGCTTCTTATTCATTCATTCATCGCCACCCGCCATCAACCGGTGCGTAGGCCGTCCATCCACTGCACCAGCCTGGGCCGCGACCCAAGCCTTTCCCTCTGCTCAAGATCGATCCCGGGCCTCAATGTTCTCAGACAGAGGAGGAGTCATTGTATTGGGTCAGGCTTTTCACACCTCTGGATTGGGTAGCTGCTATTGATTCTCTACACTCTGGGTATTGTGTATGATAAAATTTCAACAAATTCAAAAACTCTATTCATAACTCTGGAAACAAGTGCCATGTGGATATTGTTAAAAAAATGTGGCAGATTTTTATTAAAGGATTTCTGGGGTGTGTAAAAAAACATGGCTTGTGTGGTTTCTTCCCAAAAAAGCCAGCTCCACTCCTGACCCATGTGGGGTTTGTGGGTAAATACTCCACCTAAACCTATTTCCATTCCCTCATAGAAACCGCTGAGCTGCAATAACCAGCAATCAACACAACCATAGTCATGTGTTTGGCGCTGTTGGTTTTGTTAAAAAGGGATTAGCGCCACATGTTTTCATCAATTATCACACCCGTCCCTTTCACGAGTAAGAACTCAAACAACATAAAATCAAGAGACATCCCAAAACTTCTCCCCGCCTCATACGTGCCACTCCTACTTTTAATTGATGGGCAGAGAATCCACAAATCCACCCGTTGGTCACACAAAAACCCTCATCATTATAACCTTATACCGAAACGTAACGGTGATATGCTCTTTTGCCCTCTTACTCTTCAGTCGGATCTTACCACCTGACCTCCTTCTACTCACCGCTCATTCCCCGTCCTCCTTGTTCGTATTCGCCCCCTTCCTGTCTTGCTTTACCCCTTTTCCTTAACCTAGCCTAACCTACTCTCCCTTTCTTCTCTCCCGCCAGCCCACCCCCCCCTCCTGACAGGTTGGTATCGGTATTGCCAGCTCTCAGCTGTATAGAGAAGAATATGCTGATGGGGTGCAATAAACCAACACACACACATACCTATATTTCAGGAGTGGCGCTGTTTTTTTTTTTTTTTTGAGGAAGCCATGTTTTCACAAACGCGGGGACACTCCTTTAAAGGTGGTCACAACGCTGGATCCATCATGTCCATATAGTCTTTTAATGGTGTGGAATACACATCTGTACATCTATAGTGGGGTGGGGGGACCCCCCCTTGTTGAGCAATTGATTTTGGGACGCTCCCTTTAAGTACTACTTAAATCCCTGACTGTTTTTTTATCCTTTCACTCTTTGATTCCTCTGTTATTCCTCTCTGGAAATGGATTAATAATGTGACAACCAGGTGCTTCCAGATTATTTTGTGTTCTTTTGGCACAGCACTGATTGGGCATCTGAGACTGTGCAAGGACACGCCCAGATGTCAATTTACTCCTAAGTCATACATGAATCTGTATATGACATGGCGGGTACATGAATGCACTAGTTACTAAGTAGCTGATTCTTTTATGTTAACGGCAGGGAGCTGGCATGTTCCTACAATGAAGGAGTGCATGTCTTACCCAGCACGAGTTATGTAGGTCATGCGGTTTTTAAGCTACACGCCTGAGAAGGCCGCTTCTTTCATTTCAAGTCGCATCTCCTTCTGTGTACACAATGCTACCTAGCCTGTAATGGACTGTTTCCCCTTAAATGGCAGTACATCTTTATTAGTGGTTATTTGGCCATTCGGTGGACAGTTATCCCCTCATACTCCCCCTTCACAGACAACACGCACACTCGTCTGTAGGATCGCAACAAGGGGGATGGAAACTGCCAAAGCCAGGCGCCTTTTGATAACTTGACATTCCATGTGGATTTCACCCTCCTACTTAGCAGAGCGCTTTTTTCGTCCGTTCCTTACAGGGACATTTTCTCTTAACTAAAGGAATAACAGCACCTTATAAAGATTATATTCTAACTTATTTACATGTTAGATTGAATAATAAATATGGTACATGTAAGGTACAATATTAAAAAAATGTAAACTAATATTTATCAACAATTTCCTTGCATTTTGGCCCAAAAATAAAGTAATGTGCACCCCCCCCCCCCACGACTACTGTCTGTGCATGTTAAAACTTTATGGGATTGCTTTTGGTCTTTGCGCCCACCTTGTGGTTACGTATTGGAATATACAGTTGAAAAATGAGGCAAGACAATCAGCTTTTATAACTGTTTTGTAGTGTCTTTGTTATCTCTGGGAGACTTTTTTACACTTACTATACTATTTTGTTGTATGTTAGCAATAGATGAAACAGACAATCACCATATTCAGGATCAGGATTCAGTATTCACTGATAAACTTAACATACCTTCAAATGCCTATCACCAACCCAATAACGGGGTAGCAGCATCTTTAGCTCGTACATGCACAGCGAACCCATCTTATAACAAATAAAGTTATTAGATTAATCCTAGAAGAGGAGCGCATGAAAATTGCTAGGGATGCACAGCCGCTCATCAGAACGTTATGCGAAGATTAGGGGTCCCGCAGTGAGATCCCCACAATAAGCATTGTTATCCCCAATCTTGGTAGAACCAATTCAAGGTTTTGTGGAATACCTGAACTCCCCTTGGCTATGGGGCATAAATACTGTGCTCTTAATTCTCAGAATTGGCAGGTGGTACTTCTGTTCTTCCCACATTTCTGGTGGGGTCAGAATGCGAGGGGCTTCACTGGATGTTCCATCTGATTTGCTCACTAAGTGACTCCTCCAAGGCACCAGTGAGGCGCACTATAGGTGGGCAGCAATAGAGAAGAACGGGAATCCAAGCGTGAGGTCCATTGGATTCCGCAAAAACCTTTAAAACTATTAAAGGGACACCTGTCATCAGAATTTACAAAACCATTTAGCTTACAACTCTCCCCTCGGTATAGAGATATAATGTCCTTTCTAGTAATTTCCCTCTTCATGTGAAACTCAACCTACCTCATACCTTAAAATTCACCTCCAGTGGTCATATCCAAATGATGCATAGAGAGTCAGATTTATTGAGAAATGAAGTCTCAAATTTAGAGGCGTGACAATGCCCCTATCTTCTTCTTCTTAGCCTCTAGAAATATGCTGCCGGTGTTCATAGCAAAGATAAGAATGCAGGCTTGTTGTTTGTTGGCTGCAGAGAACCAACATACAGGCATGACACATAAGACATGGCTGATAATGGCATGCTTTCAGATGAAATTCCCTGTCTTTCTGTATCTCCAGTTCGTATGAACAACAAGAACCATCAGCCTGGTGGTGACCTCAGCAAGTAAAAAATCTTGTTCATGAACTTGACAAAGTTTGTCACACTGCTGGAGACGCCCCAGTGATCATCTTATCTGTGGTTCTATATTATTGGTATCCATAGATCCAGGCAACCGTGACTGTGGGTAATCTCGTACTTATTTTGTTATCTAGGGCCTCCTTCCTTCCTAAATCAACTTTTAAAATTATGCTGGGTGTTAACAGAGCCCCTCTGTGAATGATAGCTTCACAGGCTGTTACAAACTGCCTTCCCTTTCCCCTCTGCTCTGCCACTTTTCCCTCTGAAGTAATCTCAACTGTGAGGGGGGTAAGTGCTCCTGCACTGTGTACCAGCCTTTTGACACGACAGCAGCGTGAGGGGGATCTGGTAACACCCCGCGAGGGTAATTTTTAAGTTGATTTTAGAAGAAAGAGTCCATGCGATGTCAAATAATAAGAAATGACCACAGTCCACCTGCACCTGGATCTATGAGTAGTGTCCCTGTTTATCAACGATTGTATGATGGCCCACTATACTATTACCTATTACTATTATACTTATACTGTGTAATTATTCTTTTGTAATGAGGATTTTATGGGCCAACTGTTTGTTTTTTTTTTTTTTTTTTTGTTTTGCAGCTAATTTTGGGCTGATGGAGTTAAAATTTGTCATACACTTTGTTATTCTGTTCGCAAGTTCTTCTTAGATTCAAATCTGTAGACACATCTGTAGGCCGTCATCCCAAGCGTAGAGATTCTGGTCGCATTGGGTGTAGTGGCTCGGAGAATGGCTGCTGTACTCTTTGGTGAAGTACGAGGGTGGGGGTTTCATGAACATCGATGAGATCTGGTGTCGTAGACTCAGTCGATGTGCGACTGCCCCGCACATCGGACTATTATACATGCATAGAGTGGTCCGCACGATGACGAAGTCGGCCTTCTGCGTTAGTCCTGGTGAACAGGTGGTGTTCCACTGTCTTCAGTCACCATTTTGTTGTGGTGAATTCTTGGTAAGATACGAATTTCCCTCCATTGGTGAATCTGCAAAATGTTGCCCACACACCTTGTTCATCCTACCAGATCGATTTTTGTGTCATCGGTGAAAGCTCTATACGAGTGGGACGTGTCCGGCACTTCGTTCTATGTGTTGGAACTGGGTACCATTGGTCTTATAGATGTGTTGTACTGTACTTATAATTTTCACATTGACTGTACGCTTTCTATGGAAAAACGACTAGTCTTATAGACGTGGAGAACCTATTGCCCTGCCTAGGAGGAAAGGTAGGTTTTTAATTATATGTCTCAGCTTTTTTTAAGTATAGTCCCGGCTCGTGAATTCCTTTCCATGTTTGCAATTCATAGAAGACCGTTTGTTACTGACACTCGCAAAGAAGTAGATGTTGTCCACTTGCTCTCCAAGTATTCTTCATTGCCAGAGTCGCAGCGCAATGGCACCGCTTCCAGCCGTTCTTCATCAACCTCTTCTGAGATTTTGATTTTAGATAACCATTGTCGTACAGCCGGAAATGATGAAATATTATAATATAATCATTGTTAAGTGGTAAACATAATAACTTAGTTCAAGCCTTGGTGGTGAAAAAGCTTTCACACTCCCCTTCCAATGTCTAAAAGAAGCCCTTTATCATCTCTGGGTACAAGCTACGCACTACCGCTTTCCAGTGGCTTGTGTCAATAACCGCTGGAGGTCTCTCTGCTTAAAAGGGCACCTACACCCCAGTCCAACGATTCTACCTTAAAGGTAGATCGGTGGTGTAGGTGGTATTTTAATGGACTGAGGATAGCTTTTAGAGGCTAATCCTCCGTCCCTAGCTAACTTTACTAACTTTATTCCCTTAATTGTAATTTAATTATTGCGGCCTTAACTGGGCGTTGGATAGCACGTGCCGGGCCGAGGCTACCAGAGCGGCTCTCCCACCGCCACAAGTAGCGCACTTTACTCCTCGCTACCCGTGTGTTCGGCGTCAGTCTCCTCGTAGCTGTGCGCTCCCTACCGGAGCACGTCCGACATGCTGTGCGTTCTGTGCGGCATGCTTGCACACTGCGCAGCTCGCATCCTGCGTCTGAGCAGCTCCCATGCTCGGGCCGAGCTACTTGCGCATTGCGGAGAAACTCGGATTGTCGGATGCTTGAGTGCCAGCACACACAGGGTAGGAGGGAGTAACGTGGGCTACTGGGGCGTGGAGTAGCCCTCGTGTAGCCTCTGTGCCGGCGGCTACCTCTATCGCCCTCAGTAGCGGCTGCATAACTAAATTTACATATTAAGGGAATAAAGTTTATGGTAAAGTTAGGCGGGACAGTGAGGTATAGGCTCTAATAAGAGCTATCCCTCACGTCCCTTACGACCATCCACCTACACACTCGATCTACCTTTATAGGTAGACATCTGGTGGTAGGTCGTTTAACTACAATTAAAAAACAACGATAACTACCACTCAAAACGCTCAAAACACGCAAACATCCTCTAAAGGCTGACCTGCCAAAAAAGCCTTTACGATTTGGGGAACCTGACTTAGTCCTCAGCTTCCTATGGTCTTTTTGAACCATCTGTAGTCCTCCTTTAACTCAACGATAGAGCGCACATTATGTTTGGTGTAGCTACCCGATCACCCTTATTCAGTGGCTTGTGTGACTCTTGTGTGAGGTGTTCCTCCTTCTACTAATTAAAGTTCGATTAAGATCAGCGTTACTCTCACCTCTTCCTCATTTTGCAACTCCACCAGGTCACCCATGCAACTATGCATTCTGAACTCTAGTTCGTTGAACGTGCCTTTAGGTCCTCCTTATACTACAACTTAAAAGCCTTTATGGGATCGGGGAACCTACTCACAAATCCGTCTTCATCAATAGTCCTTTTGTGAAACTCTCGTAATGTCGCTACGAAACTCCACTATAGTATTAGGCAACAGTGGCTAACTGGTGCGCTTTCACGGTTCTGACTAAACGTTTCTGTCATGCTCAATGTAGGAACTTCTATGGTCAGGAGGCCTCCTTTGGTTTCATCACCACATTTTCTTTGATATTCCATGTCCTTCTATAATGTAGGATGATCAATCACAATTTTGTTTTTTCTCTTCTCAACTTGTTGCAGTAGAACCCAGTACTAACCCAGACCACTGCTCTGTATCACGTTGACGAGGGTTTGAAAAGTTCCCTCTAACCTCACCACAGAAGTGTTAGAAGTATTCTATATACCTAATACTTGCTTGAGGACCATGGACAGATTTTTGCACTAGAGGACCTCAAGGTTCATTCTGTATGCCTCTACTTTCTACTTCCTATAAGATCTCTGGCCATACAAGTAAGTGTCCTCACTCATCATTTGTACTGAATTGAGGTCTCATTTTTTCCTTCTCACTCTGACCTTCTCATCTCATTTTGTCACCATCTTCTCGACGCTGAATGCTCGTCCACCTCGCACTGAAGGGGTGAGACACAGTTCCGTCAGGTAGTCTGTCTAGCCTTCGCTCCCCCTTTTCTCGACTTGCCCACGCGACTCGTGGCGGAGCTCCGATGTCTTTACTTTTGTTGTTCTTGATTCTGGGTTTAGGAGGAATTGCTCGCCCACCCGACTAGGGTTAACCAGTTTCGGGTATCTGTCCATTGGGCAGCTCTGTTTGCCACAACTCTCCACGTGTCTAAATTTTTTGTCTGAGTTGGTCGTCAGACGGACGCAGTTAGGACGTCTTGCATTCAATTTGCTGATTCCTGTCCGATTGTAGAGCCTCTAAATAGGATGACATTATTCAATGACTATGAAGGTTTTAAATACCCTCAATGAAATCTGAGGTCTTTTGTCACCTATCCATAGGTTTGGGATGGGTGTGATCAAAGAGGTTGTGAGCCGGATATAGGGTCTCACATTGCTGATCATGTGAATACTCAGTGATGGGAGCCCAACAGATCACGAGAATGGGGGTCTTATAATATATACCGGCCCTATCACACGGGATGTCACACAGGGCAGAAACCGGCTCGTTATCTCCATAGAGTAATCATAATTATGATGGTTTTAAATCGATCCAGTCACCTATGTCACTCCCATGTACCGTGGATATGAACGAGCCGTGCCACATGTGTGACGTCACATGACGGCAGGTGATATATATGAGACATATGCACCACGTTGGACATCAACATCATGACGCAGGGATTTACCGCGCCTCAAGCACCTGTGTTGACAACAATGACCAGGGATATATAAGTCACCTGTGGCAAGCCCGTGGACATCACATGACCAAGGATATAACACAAGCGCTTGCACCTGTGTGACATCACATGTACTATGATATTAAACGACCGAGCACATGTGTTGACAATTAACTGCATTAGGGATACTATAACTCAGCCAGATGCACTGTGTGACTTACAGACCAGGTAATAAACAGCTGTGCACACTTTGTACGATCACATGACCCAGGATTAAGAGGGCTGTGCACCTTGTGTGACCATAACATCGCAGGGATATACGCGTCAGTGACCTGGTTGACATTACGATGATCTGGGATAGTATAACGATATGTGCCCCACCTGTGTGACATCAGCATGACCAGGATATATGTAACGGAGCCGTGTGCACCTGTGTGTACTCACATGGAAACATCTGTCAACAATCTAGAAAACATTGTGGATATGATACGAAAGTGGCAGCTAAGACAAATGGGTATCGCGACTTTTCATCATCACAAACAATACCAATAATGTTGGGCTAAAAGGTGAGCAACGCCCTTTTAAAGGAAATTTTCCTGGGTCTGCAGTCCACTCACACACCTATGGACAGAGTGGTGCATAAAATTTTGGAAATAGAAATCTGCTTTTTTCTATCCCCTTACATATATCCTGCGATATAATAATCTTACTAGATGACACAGAACACATCTAGTTCTCCGTGATCAGGGACCAAAGAGTTTAAAATAACAACATAAACTATAACACTAATATAAAGGGCAATGTCTTCCGCCCTTGTTTTGTGTCTAATTTTTTTTATGATACACTGTTTTGTATGGAAACCGTTTTAAGACGAGCGTGGTACAAGTGCTAAAGCGTCGTCTAATTAATTTCTCCTTGGGCCGCGCGCGCGCGCAGCGACTTGTCTGAATCATGCGGATCCTCATGGCCACAGCTAAGCATGAAACACAGCGACGAATCACGAGAAACCCATGGAGGAAGGATAAGGATGCCAGAATTCCGGGTCAGGAATGTGGTATACGTTTGGTGGAACTATATGTTTTGACACTTTTTTTCTAAATTGTTTATTTCGGCGCGGTAAACGTAGATGGTCGCGAGTCACGTAGGTCAACAATCTACCACCGGCCGGATCAACACATAACTGACGCCAATCCTCCTGTATCCATATCGTGCCGCAACTAACATTACAGATGTGGGCCTCGCCTGTCAGATTATTCAGGGGGGTTGCTGGTTTTAGATGTGGATTTCTCCTCGATATGGATCGTTCAGCCATAGGAGTATGAATGGTGTTACGGGCTCCCTGCATCCCACGCACTCCCCACCGATCAGCGAAGACAGCAGCCATGATGGAGAAACTTACAAGCATCGGGTACGAGGGTACTGCAACTCCCATTGGTCCCTACATTTCCTTACACTTCACTATGGACAGCCTATTTATCCGCTTGGGAGATACCTTGACTATTTACAAGCCACTCCCATAGATCAGGATAGGGTAATGTATCACTGTCTCCTGATCTATTAGCGCCTTGAACAAACAAAAGTAAAATTTCCTTATGTCACACAGGTGCACGCTTGGTGTTATATTCCGCTGATCTGTAATGTCACATCAGGTGGCGCAGCAGCTCGTTATATATCTTCTGGTCATGTGAATTAATCACACAGGTGCACACACTTGTTATACTCCCTGGTCATGTGATGTCACCAGCGGTGCACATCTCGTTAATCCTGGTCCTGTGATGTCACACAGGTGCACCGGCTCGTTATATCTCTGTCAATGTGATGTCACACCAGGTGCGCGGCGTTGTTATATCCCCTAGGTCGATGTTGAGTCACACAGTGGCACGGCTCGTATAATGTAGCCGCTGGCACTGTTATCTCAAACAAGTTGTCACGGAGACTCATTATACTTCTCTGGTCAGGTCGTAGGTCACAAGGTGCGTACTTGTTATTCCTTGTTAGGTTTTTACAAAGTGCCCAGCGGTTATTGTCCATTGACCGTAAGTGTGTCACAAGGTGTGTTGTTATATATCTCTCTGGTTCATGTGATGTCACACAGGTAGTGCCTAATACACGTCAGTACCAGGTCCCGGTATATATCCGCTGGTCCTGTGATGGTCGACACAGGTGCGCAGCTGCAATTATATCTCTGGTTGGCCATGTGATGTCACACAGGAGTGCACCGGCTCGTTATAATCTTGGTGGTCTCGTGTATGTCACACACAGTGGCGCGGCTCACTTTATATCGCCTGGTCTATGTGATGTCACACAGGTTGCGCGGGTCCGTTATATTATATAGTCCCGGTCAGTGCTCTACTGTCACACAGGTTCACGGTCTCGTTATATCCCTGGGCATGTTATGTCTCACAGGTGCAATGACTCATTATACTCCTGGTCATGTGAGGTCCACAGGTCGTAGCGTGTTATAATCTCTTGTTATTGATGTTACACAGATGCACAGGTTGTTATATCCCTGGTCCTGTGAGTGTCACACATGGTCGTGGTCTCGTTATATCAACAGATTATCAGAGCTACGTGTGACAATCACATGACCCGGGATAATATAACGAGCTGTGCACCGTGTGTGACATCACGATGACCTAGTGAAGTTTATATCCACGGTAATGAAAAACAAGAAGCATCTCTAAGAATGACAACAAGCTACGTATATTTGAAAAACAATTATAGACACTTTTCAGATATCCGAAACAATATCAAATTATTGCCTGAAAAAGTGGACAAACCTCCTGTTAATCTGGAAAGGTGGCATCAGGTCCTTCAAAGGTGTTGTCGATATCACAATACGATTTTTCTACAACTATCTCATGAAGATGGGAAGGTCCGGTGCATGTCCCGCACTGATCATCGCATCATAGATCGATTGCATAGACCCTGGTGCTGGCTGGAGATTAGCTGATGCGCGTGTACTCCGCTCCTCTTCCAATCAGTGCATCACAAGTGATCGAGTGGCAGTGGTGTATCCTCGACTTGGTGCTACCATTCAGTAGGGGAACACTTGTCCGGGCTTGGACACTACCAAAAAGCAGTTTAGGTGATACTAATAGTTGATGTGCCTTCATGGTTTTTTGGGGGTGGGGGCATAAAACTATTGATTCCCTATCATGTCCAATATTTGGATCAGTGGGAGTCTGACAACCCGGCACAACACAAACTGATTCAACAGGTGGAAAGTACATCCAAATTGAGCGTTCAACTACTGTCGTCTCTTATTAGCTACATGACTGGTTGGAACCCAATCCTATTCACTATTACGAAGGGGCTTAGCTGCAATACTCTAACACAGCCACTATAATGTGTATGGCTACTGTGCTTAGTATAGTGCTTGTTCGGAACAATTTTGCTATTAACAAAACCCCTCACACATCTGATTCCCAGAAGGGTTAACAAAACCCATTCCCACTCTGCTACTGGTCCTTCAAGTAAAAGGCTACATATCATGGCGTTACTTACCCTCCATAGCTAAAAGCCGCTTCTCAAATTATCGTATGCATCTTCCTCATCTGAGGCCCGCCATTGAGGGGATGTGTGAGCCCGAGGCAGAGCAGCGGCGGGGACTTGCGGAAAAAATAATCGCATATTGGAGTACCTTTAGAAAGTGCAGTCGGGAGTGGGTGGTATCGGGGGCGTTTGGGCTCTTTTAAGGGGCTTTGTTTGGATTCACAACATGGCTTCTCCTGCAGCGCTCCGTCCTAAGGCTTTCATATGCTCAGTCTGATTTCCTTTTGCTTGGGGTTGGGCGTGGCTGCCAAATGTTCTGATCAAATCCGCATATGTATCCACTTACATAGATAATTGAACCTGCGTTTATTGGCGGTTAGAGTAAAGAGTTATACAAAGGGATGGTATATTACACACGCCCCCCGGACGTAGCTCGGCGGCAGCAGGCGTGGGCATACCGAGAAATTGGTAGTATGGGACGCGTGGCTGAATTCAAAGGGTGTGGCGGGGTTCTGTATTTGATACAGATGTTCTACTGGAAGGGAAGGGGCCCTTCAAACTGTACATTACATGTGTACTCTTGGCACATTTCTTGGACGCCGGTCTGATACACATTCAAATGGGTCAGCAGCCGTTCCCAATGGTGGGACCCACGGTCAGAGGACCCGCAATTCTCGATCCAAGTGAAGTAAATAAAATTGTGGGACTGACACAGAGTACGTCTATGACCCCTGCCCCTCCTCCCTCCTCCGATGCCCGCAAAGTCCAAAATGTGTCAAAGAAAATTTCAATCAGTATTATTATCCAACAGTAGACTTAAAGGCAATAGACCGCAGATGCCATAAATCGTCAAATCGCCAATAGGTTCAGCTCCGTAAGGTATTATTTCAGCTAGTGCAGGTCCCACTTATCCCAAAGGGCAATTGTAAAGATGGATCGAAAGAGGGGCGGTCAGAAGGAAGGCGCAAGAGTACAACCAAACGACGCGCGTTTTCGCACTGATGCGATTGGACTGTGGTTTACACGATGTGGACTGGTAATACTCCACTTTCCCTGTGGGGGTGCTGTAGGGAAATTGAGCACTTGCCTGCCATGGTTCGCTGTGAGTTTAACATGGGAATTAAACTTGATTTGTTTTGATTTGGGGACACTTTAAGAGGAGAGAATAAAGTGAATAAAACTCTATGATTCTTGGTCTTCTTCCCTTTTGTATGATCCAATGATCACTCCTAATTATCTGTTATGTAGAGATGCTTCGGGATTTTCTCATTATACGGGAAGAGATGTTAACTAGAGCTGTGTAGTGGAGGACGGGGGGATTGTCCTCCTACATTTACTGTCCATCTATAACATAGTCGGAGAAGGTTCTTGCTCTAATGTGGATGTCCTCCATCAGCAGGAGAGAAACTTCCGTTCATTTATTCATCTGGTTCAACTTGTCAAGATGATAACTCACCCTCATGAATAATGTCCTCCAGGCAATTCCAGCAATCAGTCCTCCGTCTGCTCTACTTAGAATAGCAGAAAACGAGCAAGTAGTAAAACGGATGAGAAAGGGAAGGAAGTCAGACCGTAGGATAGTAAGATAGACAATATGGAAGTATTAGATAATCCCGCGTGTAACTGGCAACTATCTAAATCTATCTCTCTAGTTGGGAATCCTCCCACCATGCATTCCTAGTGGATCCCTCTCCAGTTCCTCAGTTGATGGTGAAACGTTGGTGGAAGCCTATTTCCAGGTCTCTCCAGAACCCTCTATATTGGGTTTAGGTCCGGGTACTGGCATGGGTCCAGGTCAGGAATGGTTCCACAGAAGACTTTCCGCAGTCTCTCGGTGTTTATTTTAGCTGTGGACATTAGGGTCTTAGGGGGGCATTGTCTTGGAAGATGTGGCCGCAGTCTGAGGTCCGAAAGCATCTAAAGGTTCTCAATCCAGGATATCTCTGTACTTGGCCGCATTGCATACTTTCCTTCCCTAATCACCCAGTGGTCCTGCTTCCCCACCCATAGCATGATCAGCTCGGCTAGGCCCCACTCAGGTGTCACTCATGCTGCGATTGATGTGGCAGGTGATGAGGCTGCGCCTGGTTTTCTCTCGACCCTCCACTAGCTTAGAACTAACAAAACCAAAAAGTTCAACTTTACCCATGCATCAGTAGAGAATCTTATTTCTTCATAATCTGGTATCCTCCCCCGATTAGTTTTTTGCATCACTTTATGTGAATGGGCGTCACGGCGTGGCGAGTGATTACACTTCGGCTGGCGCTTGGCAGCACTGGGGGTCCTGGGTATCTGGAATCCACCCAGTGTCAACATCTGCAAAGAGTTTGTATGTTCTCTCTCCGTGTTTGCGTCGGGTTTTCCTCCGGTAGTCCGGTTTCCCTTCCTCCACACTCTCAAACATACTGTTAGGGTTGTTTAGATTGTAGCCCGATGGGGACAGGACCATTTGATAATGCTTGGTGCAGCGGCTAGCGTAATCGTGTGCCGCTATAATAAATAAAGATTATTATTATTGATTTCATTTGTCTGAGGAGAGTCTGCCAGACTCTGCCATAACCCTGTCTGCTGTCTGGAGGCTGCAGTGATATGTATGATACCCTTTTCCTCCTGCATCTCTGGACTTAGCCACAGTGATCTCTGAGGTTCCTTTCTTTACTTCTGATCTCACACCTACGAGGCCTTCTCTCCCACGATTGCATATTTGGGCTGGACGGTCCAAGCAAGTACAAGATTGTGGTCATCCCAAACATCTTCCATTTAAAGATTATGGAGGCACTGCGTCTGCTTAGAACCTTGGTGCTGCAGAATTCTTTGTAAACCTTGATCAAAAATTCTGGTGCCTTAGCCACAATTCTGTCTACTGAGCCTCCTGGGCAGTGTCTTAGACGTCATGGATTCGCATGTGCTCTGTACTTACAACTGGTGAGCTGTGAGGTCTTATATATAACAGGTGTGTGTCTCTCCTAATCAAGTCCAATCGGTTTTATATTAACACAACTGGAACCAATGAAGAGTATAACCATCTCAAGGAGGACCAGAAGGAAATGGACGCATATGGTTAAATATGGAGTGTCATACTAAAAGGTCTGGATACTTTATGACCAATGTGATGTTTTTTATAGTTTTTCTTCTTGTTTAATAAAATTAGCAAAATATTTACATGTCCTATGTGAAGATGGGAGGGCAGAGTATAATTAATGAGGGCAAAAAAAAGATTTTTTCAAGGAGGCTGAATCCTCTCTCATGATCCAGCGAGTAATTTTTTGTACTATAGTTTGTGCTAGTGGGGCTGACCAATGACACGTGAAAGATCACCACAATCAGTCCACCTCACAAAACCTCACAATAGTCGAACAACAAATCCCTACTCCACAGTGCAGTTCTCCGGTGTCATCTAGCAGGTGGCCAGTGTGCCTCCCAAGTATAGTCCCGATGCATTTCCCTAAGTTCCCAAGGAAGAAACTAGAGGCAGAACAAAATCTTAAGAGGGCTGGGAAAATTACAGAACAATAATAATGCATGCATCCAGAGCCACTACCTGTGTACTTAATAAGACGATCTTATGTAAGTCCTACCTTTTTCGAACATATAAGTTATAATTGTAAACTCTGCATTAAGGAACAGATCTAAAGTTTCGGGATGATCGGAGTTGATGTTTGTTGAATAAATTAACTATTCACTGCTGTATCTGTACATATGTCAGTGTTATTTTGCTGACACGCCCACCCCTGAGAGTATTAAGTCATAGCTACACACATGACTAACTCTCCCGTGAGAGTTTGAGTAACATAAAGCACATGCCCTCCCGTAGAGTATTAGTAACCACCTAGCCATGCCACCCCTGCGGAGTATTAAGTAACCACCTAGCACATGCCCACCATGGAAGTATTAGTCATAGGCTACACCTGCCACCCTGGGAGATATTGTAACCACCAGCACATGCCTTCCCCTCGAGAGTTTATCACCACCAAGCACCATGCCTCCCTGCGAGAGTATTGTTACCACCTAGCACATGCCTTCCCTGCGAGAGTATAGTAACCACACCTAGCAGATGCCCTACCTGCAAGAGTATTAAGTAAACCACCTAGAAGATGCCCTACCTGCAAGAGTATTCGTAACCCCTAGAAGATGCCCACCTGCAAGAAGTATTAGTAACCACCTAGAAGATGCCCTAACCTGCAAGCGTTTATAACCACCTAGAAGATGCCCTACCTGCAAGAGTATTAGTAACACCGCCCACCACCCTCCTGCGAGAATATTAGTTCCACCGAGCAATGCCCCCCCGGGGAGACTAGTATTATAACCAGCACATGCCCTCCACTGGAGAGTAAAGTACCACTAAGCACATGTTCTCCATGGGATAGTATCGCAACCACTGAGTGCATAGCCCCTCCCAGGGAGAGTAAAGTACCCACTAAGCACATGTTCTCCATGGGAGAATATAGTACCCAATCACATGCCCATCCCGCATATATTGGCCACCACTGAGCAATGCCCTCCCCTTGAGTATTAGTAACCACCGAGCACATGCCCTCCCCCGGGAACGTATTAGTACAGCTGAGAGTCACAGGCTCTCCCTGTACGAGTATTGCAACCACTGAGCACATCCTCCTTCCATGTAAGAGTATTAGTAACCACCGAGCACAATGCCCTCCCTGTGAGAGTATTATGTAACCACTGAGCACAATGCCCTCCCTGGGAGAGTCTTAGTAACCACTGACACATTCCCTCCCTGTGAGAGTATTAGTAACCACTGAGCACATTCACTCCCTGGGAATGGAGTATAGTACCAACTGAGCACATCAATGCCCTCCCTGGAATTATTATTAACAATGAGGCACATGCCCTCCCTGTGAGAGGATTAGTACCACTGAGCAATGCCCTCCCTGGGGAGTATTAGTAACCAACGAGCCAATGCCCTCCTGGAGAGTATTATTAACCAATGAGCACATTCCCCCCTGGGAGAGTATTAGTAACACCGAGCACATGCCCTCCTGCACGAGTATTGGCAACCACGAGCACATGCCCTCCCTGCAGAGAGTATTGGCACCACTGAGCACATGCCCTCCCTTGAGAGTATTAGTTAACCATCTGAGCACTGCCCTCCCTGAGAGAGTATTAGTAACCACTGGCACACCATGCCCACCCGCTCCCTTGGAGAGTATTAGTAACCACTGAGGCACATGCCTCCCTGGGAGAGTATTAGTACCCTGAGCACATGCCCTCCCTGTGAGAGTATTAGTAACATTAGCACATTCCCTCCCTGTGAGTTTTTAGTAAACCACTGAGCACAATCTCTCCTGGGAGAGATTAGTAAAACCACTGAGCACATGCCCCTCTCCTGTGAGAGTAATTAGTAACCACTGAGCACATGCCCTCCGGGGAGAGTATTAGTAACCACTGACACACATGCCCTCCTGGAGAGTATTAGTACCCACTGAGCACATGCCCTCCCTGGAGCGTATTAGTAATCACCGAGCACATGCCCTCCCTGGGAAGAGTATTAGTAACCACTGAGCACAAGGCCCTCCTGGGAGATATTAGTAACCACTGGCACAAGCCCCCTGGGAGAGTATTAGTAATCCCTCCGAGCAACATGCCCTCCCTTGGAGAGTAATTAGTACCACTGAGCACAGCCCTCGCCTGTGAGAGTATTAGTAACCCCTGAGGCAACATGCCCGCCCTGGGAGAGTAAGATAAACCCGAGCACATGCCCTCCCTGTGAGAGTATTATAACCACTAAGAAAGATCATTCCCCCCGGTAGAGTAATTAAATAACTACCAAGCTATTTGTCCCCTGAAATACTGTTATCGCGTCATGTTAGATCATCAAGTTCCAAGCCTTTGCCAGATGCAGCTCTCGAAAATGAACACCCCCTACATGGTGCAGTTTATACCCTAATGTGAGACAAGTTCTGCAAACATCATGCCTTTCACCATATTTGCATTTTTGCAGATCTTGTTCAATGTCTGGGCAATTTAAGAAAACTTTGATTATAGACAGTCTCACTCCTGCTTGTAGGCAAGTTTTGATTTACCTAAAGCACCTCAGAGAAGCATGAATAATTGCACGTTGCCGCATTATCTCACCTGGGATTGCGCACTCCAATCAAAACCCCTTTCCGTCCGTCTTTCCACCTCTGCCTATTGATAGTAGTCATAAAGGAAACATCCCTTTAATTAACTCCCCACTATTGATGTCATGCTTTCTCTAACCCCTTTAATTTGTCATCATATGGGGTCGATGTGTCCGGAGCAGTCCATCAGAGCGATCTGTATCCGTCACTACACAACATCCTTGCAATCGCTATAGATGTGGCGTCCGGCGTTTCTATCCCTCAATAAACGGAGTCAATCAATAGTAAATTGTTATTTTTTGGCAGGAGAGGTCTCCACGGCAGTTGTTTTAAAAACAACGGAGAGCGAGATTTCCATGATTTTAATTGGATTGCACATAGATCGCTCTTGTTATAGCGCAACTTCTAGTCTGGACCTCCCCCTATAGCAGCAGTCTGGCTGTGTAGTCTGGACCTCCCCCTATAACAGTAGTCTGGCTGTGCAGTCTGGACCTCCCCCTATAGCAGCAGTCTGGCTGTGTAGTCTGGACCTCCCCCTATGGCAGCAGTCTGGCTGTGTAGTCTGGACCTCCCCCTATGACAGTAGTCTGGCAGTGCAGTCTGGAGTGCCCCTTTAGCATTAGCCTGTCTTTATATTCTAGATCACCCCCTATAACATTAGTCTGGCTATGGAGTGCCCCCTTATAACAATTGCCTGGTTTTGTATTTGGAGCGCCCCCTATAACAGCAACCTATCTGTGTAGCTGTATTGTTGTCCCTATCCCAGTTCTTCACTTTTGTTGTTAGAGCTCCTTGTTTTATTATAGTCTGTGAGATTTTGGAGCGCCCCCGATAACAAGTTCAGGCAGTCCCTGGGTTACGTACAGGATAGGTTCTATAGGTTTGTTCTTAAGTTGAATTTGTATGTAAGTCGGAACTGTATATTTTATAATTGTAACCCCAGACAATTTTTTTTTGGTCTCTGTGTTGGATTGTTGGATTCTCATAAGAACCAGGATTATCAATAAAGCTCCATTGTAGACACCTGTGATAACTGTTATAGATGTTTATTGAAGTCTAAGGCTAAAGTACAGTAAATTACCAATATCCAGACCTTCGTTTGTAACTAGGGGTCGTCTGTAAGTCAGGTGTTTTTAAGTAGGGGACCACCTGTAGTATGAAGAAGTTTCATTCTTTATCATTATATCAACTAATATAAATACCAACATCCATAACATTTCCATTACCTCTTATACCCAAATTGGTTCACATCGGAACCACCGGACCTATGGTGACACCTCCCTGAGCATTTTTGGGTGAGAGCTTAGCCTTTATGAGTAATCATGGATTATTCTATATGACATTGATTCTTCTTGTAGGGTGGATCCTGTAAAAATAATGTTGTATTGTATAGAAGCCAACAATGTAAATAACCCACCTCCAGCCTGATGGGTCAGGACACGCTCCTCCTAGGTAACAACATGGAGCTCATATTATCCTAAATGTTTCCAACATCACATCAATCCTGAATAACTTTTTGATACTATATGAGTAAGATCTCCTGGATCCACTGGGTCATTTACCCCATTTACTTAGAGGGACATTACCAATTACCAAACGAGCCACAAGTTACGCAGAACTGTCTGTAGGGCACTTTATATCTTTCCTGTTTCCCAGTGATCTATAATTTTTGAGGGGTAGATCAAGACCCCACTGGTGCTCCTGATCTCTTCATCTTTCTATGTCTTTCTTCTACAACTAGTTAGTCCTCATCTAGGCCAGCGTTTAGTCCCGTCACTTGCACTATTGATGTCAAAAAATCTTCCCACCACATCTATACAGTAAGCATACTTATATGGTGGGTACGGAAAGTATTCGGCCCCTTTGCTCAGTGTTGGTTAGAAGAAGCGTTGGAGCTGGTGCAGCCAGGAATCTTCTTGGGAAGATGCTATAAGTTTCTCACCCCTGGATTTGGGGATCCTCTGCCTCTTCCTTGCAGATCTTCTCCAGTTCCCTCAGGTTGGATGGTGAACGTTGGTGGAAGCCATTTTCCAGTCTCTCCAGAGATGCTCCATTGGGTTTAGGTCCGGGCTCTGGCTGGGCCGGTCAGGAATGGTCACAGAGATGTTCTGAAGCCTTTTTTAGCTTTGTCTGAGGTTCAGAGCATCTGGAAGAGGTTCTCATCCAGGATAGATAGGGAGGTAGTAAACATTACCCTCATAACTCCACATCAAGGCGCTTTAGTTAAGATACCTACCCCAGACCAGTAACATTAACCCCATCAAAATTATTAACCACACATAACTATAAGGAAGAAAGATGACACGAGGCTTCATGTTGGGCAGAAAAGGTCACAGCTATTTATTAATGATCAGCTTAATAATATCAAAAATGAACCACCATCTGTTAGTTTTCTTTGGGAAACCATAGCTGTCCGAAGCGGTTCGCTTGTGTGGACTCCTGAACCAGCACTTCGACTTCCGGGCAAATCCACATCAATTCTTTTTTCCGCCAGCTGTGACTTTACTTGATCACTAAAAAACAGAAACATCAAAAAGGCAAAAACAAGTAACAGTAGCGATGGAGGGACACATTAACCGATGGCGCGGGCAAGAGGAAGTGCCTTGCCCGGCGCCACACCTATATAGGCAAGCCTATGGGAGGGGTTGAGCAGCAGCAAGGAGGAGGAAAAGTGGCACTAAAACCCCCATTCAAAGTGCAAACGCCCCAGTGATGCCGGCACACTCCAGGACACCCCCAGTCCGAAGACACTCTCCTTAGACAGTCGGGGGCACCATTCATCCCTGTACTTGGTCCCATTCATCTTTCTTTCCATTACACAGTTGTCCTGTCCCCCCTACCCCTATAGCCTGATGCTGCCCCCTATGTGTCACTTCTGGGATTGTATTTGGCAGGTGATGAGCGGCACCTGGTTTACTCCATTGCTTAGATTTTACACCAAATAATTTAATCTTCATCTCATCAGAGCAGAGAATCTTATTTCTCATAGTCTGGGATCCTCCATGTGTTTTGTACACTGTATGCGGCTTTCATTTCCCTATGGAGTTGATGAACATTGCTAAGTGCCATACTTGGGGCAGCCCACACATGTGCAAGCGGCTGCTACTGTCATTTTGGGTGCCACGAGAGCATGGACCCCCTTTCTCATGATCCATGGGGGTCCCATCACTGAGACAACCCCATTAAAGATTATGGGGGTCACTGTGCTCTTAGGAGCCTTGAGTGCTGCAGAAATTATTTTTTAACCTTGTCCAGATGTGTGCCTTGCCACAATTCTGCCTCTGAGCTCCTTGGGCAGTTCCCTGAACCTCATGAAATATACAACATTTCGATGGTGATCCCCTGTGCAGTGCTGCGTTTCGCTGGTGGTGTTTTTGGGAATTTCACAGCAAATGCAGGTAATATGAGCATCCCTAGTGGTCAGGGGTGTAACTTGAGGGGTTGCAATCACACCTTAGACTTCCTATAAGGTGTCTCTTCTCCATATGTACAGACCAGTACTCTAAGTGATAAATTGTAGTTGGGTGGCCATGTATGGATTTGGTAATGGGGCTCAGCAGATTTCAGTTACGCCTCTGCCTCTGGAGGTTGTTCCTAACTTTTCTAGAGACGACTTATAACTTATAAGACGTCTCAGGATTCCATTGTGTTGAATTAATCATCTAGAACATTTCACCAGAGGACGACTTGTAATTACCGCCAACCACTAAGATAGTAGTTTGTCCCTTCTAATGACATATAAAACATGGCCACCTGTATCCTCTTCATTGCTAAGAGCTAATTGTGTAAATGGACTATGTTTTCTTTCTTTCACGCTTACAATTAAGAGTCCATCTGCTTTGAGCTATTTGCAGAGAAGGTTCATGTAAGGATCTAATCATCCGGGGGACAAGACGGCTGAGCCGGTGCTCCTCCACGTGATCTGAGGGCCTTTCGCTGAACGTCTTTATTCTCCAGTTTTTAAGATTTGAAGTATTAGCGTCATTAACCAGATTTGACACCATCTTCAGACATTGAGACCAATGTGAAGACTTTCTCTGCCAAACCCCCCCTAAAAGTTAGAATGGATCCTGATAAAACAAACCAGTCGTGTCCTGAAACCGGTGCTCATTTCACAAAGGAGGGTTTCATGTCCCAAAAGTGGGTGTGGTCAATATATAGGGGTGTGGTCAACTTAACTAATACGTCCATAGTGTGTATAAGGAGTAACATGGTTTTTACCCATTATATGTCCTATGTCCTAAGATGTTTTCTATCTCTATTTCTGTTTGTTGGTTGTCGTTGGCCCATTGCACGACTCGGCACTTCCCCCTCTTCACCTCTTGGTGTAAAAAGTTGGAGAATTCGCAATTCCCGGCTCTGCGACTAGAAATAGCAACTAAATCTTAACTTGTTTTCAAGCGTAGATGCCATAATAACTGTGGCCCAGAGATGATAGTGGAGAATCTGCTTCATTACATAGGACATATAGATAAGTGGGAATCATAGGGCAGTGGTGGCGACCCTATGGCACGGGTGCCAGTGGTGGCACTCAGAGCCCTCTCTGTGGGCAACCAGGTCCTCAGCATAGAGTTCATAAGACAGGACCCATGGCCTCTTCCTGCAGTCCCAAGCTACACAGGACAGTACTGGACTATAATTTGAGCTCCTGCTATGGGCCCTACATTGTTCCTGTACAGGGGACCCTGGAGCAACGCTACAATAATAATCTGAATTGCTCTTCTTTCTACTGTACTGATGTCCTCAGGATGCCAATACGATTGTTGGCACTTTGAAATAAATAAGTGGGTTTTTGTTGACGTTTGGGCACTCGCTCTCTAAAAGGTTCGCCGTCACTGATATAGGGCATATATATGGGCAGCACGGTGACTCAGTGGTTAGCCTTGTAGTGCTGGGGAACTGGGTTCAAGTCCCAGGGTCAACATTTGCAAAGAGTTTGTATGTTCTCTCTGTGTTTGCATGGGTTTCCTCCGGGTTCTCCGGTTTCCTCCAACACTCCAAAACATACTGGCAGGTTGATTAGATTGTGAGCCCCATTGGGGACAGGGACTGATTTGGGAAGCTCTGTGCAGCGCTGCGTAATCTGTGTGCGCTATATAAATAGAGGTTATTAGATAAGTACTGGATGATATTGATGTGAATAAAGCACATGGGGTGAGATAGAGGGGGTCATTTACTAAGGGCCCGATTCGCTTTTTCCCGACGTTTTACCCGAATATTTCCGATTTGCGCTGATTGTACCTGAATTGCCCCGGGATTGTGGCGCACACGATCGGATTGTGGCGCGATCGGCGCCGGCATGCGCACAACGGAAATCGGGGGGACGTGGCCGAACAAAAACCCGATGTATTCGGAAAAACCGCCGCATTTAAAAAACGAAAATGTGTCGCTTGGGAAGCCCTTACCTTCACTTGGTCCGAGCTGGTGTATTCCGGCGCGTTAAGATGCTTTTCAGCGCCACCTGGTGGACGGCGGAGGAACTACCTTCATAAATCCCATCCGGACCCGAATCCTGTGCAGAGAACGCGCCGCTGGATCGCGAATGGGCCGGGTAAGTAAATCTGCCCCAGAAACTTACCACTAGCTCCAGCATCCTATCTTTGAGACAGGATGTTACTAAATTTCTTATATCCACATTTACTTTGTTTTTGTTTTTTTAAAGTTAGTGAACATTTAAAAAGTCCATACCCATACGGGTCAAGAAATGTGAAATGTGCTGCCATCACAACATAGGGGCACATGTACGCACTTCCGTTGGCTTTCGCGATTATTTCCATTTTGCACAAATTGCCACAGGTTTTTGCCGCACGCGATCGGACTGTGGCACATCGGCGCCGGCTTGCATGCGACAGAAATTAGGGGCGTGGTCGTCGGACAACCCGACGGATTAGGACAAACCGCAGAATTTAAAAACGGAATTGTGTCGCAAGATCAGCACTGACATACACCGGGAAGAAGCAGGTGAACTCTGACGGAGCTGAGCAGGGAAGGGACGTATGCAGGATCTTGGTGAATCGCGGAAGTGAGTCTTAGTGAATCGCGGAAGATCCGAATTCTCGACGGACAACGCACCGCGGGATCTCGGCAGGACCGGGTAAGTAAATCTGCCCCATAGTGGTCACTGATGAAGCCCTTTCTCCATACAGAGCAGTGATACATATATATACAATCACTATAAAAATATCAAGTAAAACTCAGTAGTAAGTTTTATATGCCAGACCTGAGTATGATACATTGGCTGACAGTACTTATGATATCCCCTTGGCACCTTCCCGTCTGAGGCTGGCACCCTGCTGCGAGGTCCAGGACACAAACATCCTGTTATACCATTAGCAAGGGGGAGGCAGGTTATAAATAACATGTTGCCTGGAGTTTCCCTTTAACAGGGGAACACAGTAATAATAACCTGGAAACACATGTCATTCCTGCTTATCTTCTTCATAGCAGCAAGAGTCTAGCGTGACATAATCAGGTTATAAAATCAGATCTCTTGACTTATGGGCTTAGGGCTAACTTCTGTAACAAGTAGATGCACATCACGAGTGCCCAAGATCTGATCATTTCTTAGGACCTCAAGTGTTTTCAAGTATAAGACCTTATTTTAACAAAGTGTTCTCCAACCTAAGGCTTCCTGCAGCTACAGGACTATGTCCCAAATCCTGGAGAGCCATGGGTTAGAGACCACAGCACCTTCAACACATATGTACTACTCCTTAATAGGTTATGTACCTAGGTAGACCGCCTTCATACCGTCATGACTTCTGGTCAAGACATGGATTCCACAAGGTCAAGTGATGAACTATCCAAGTTCAGGTCAAACTTTGAACAAAATTTCATTTCAGGTACACGGATGGGAACACCCACGAGTAAAACCGATGATTGGTGCTGGCACAGATTTCTGATTTTAAACCTTTAAATGCAGGCCACCATTTTCCCTAGGATCGTCGCACCCCTATGACGTCACAGGCAGCAACGATCCTAGAGAAAATGGCAGCACTCTGCCAGGTTACCAGTAGAGGTGAACCCGAACCCTGAACTTCTAGCTGAAGTCTAGGTTTGAGGACACAAGCCAGAAATGTTTGTCATAGACCCAAACATTGCAGTTTGGGTCCGTTCAGCCCTTATCCTGAGTTATCTATCACCAAGACATTAGGTGCAGCTACTTTAAGGATGGTAAGTTGGTGTTGGCTACACAGATCAGGTTGCTCATCCCATAAATCATTGATCGGATTGAGATCTGAGGAAACACAAATGACTACTCTTTAGAAGGTTACGTACCTGCCTAGGTAGACCACCCTCATAACGACGTCTGATCAAAGTGATCTAGTCAAGGAATGGATTCCACAAGGTCTTTGAAGGTATCCTGAGGTATTGAGCACCAAGATGTTAGGAGCAGCACCTTTATACATTATAAGTAGTAGTTTATCCAACAAATAATTGATCAGATTGAGATCTGAGGAAACACAAATGACTACTCTTTAAAAAGTTATGTACCTGCCTTGGTAGACCACCCTCGTAACGACGTCTGATCAAAGTCATCTGGTCAAGGCTTGGATTCCACAAGGTCTTTGAAGGTATCCTGAGGTATCGAGCAGCAAGATTGATCAGATTGAGATCTGGTGCATTTGTAGACCATGTCCACTGATTTGTCAGGTTCCTCAACCCATTCATGAAAAATAACACTGCTGTCATAAAGAGGTGTGCTTGGTCTGTACAGTGTTTAGGTGGCCTTGTCTTCTTCTCATAATGTCTTGGTGCCATCTCTTACCCAAGTGGTCACCTAATTGACCAAACACATGATGTAAAAGAAAACGAGATCCATCAGACAAGGCCGCCATTTTTCATTACTATTCCGGATAGCCTTTGTTCCCAATGCACATCCAACTTGGGCGCCCATGAACCTCTTGCCAATTTGACAGTTGTTCTTCATTGTAGTAGCTCTGGATTGTACAGTAGTAACCATGGAATAATGGGAACACTTAACGGACATATTTTAGATGTAGAAAGCATCTACCATCACATCTAGTCCTCAAATACTAAAGCTTGCCAATTTTTCCCACTTCTAATGTATTCAATTCAACTGCTTGCTCAATTGCATGTAATTCCAACCTCTTCCCAGCTGCCAGAAGACAATTCTCAGGTCTACAAAGCGGAGGAGATGACACCCTCGGATCTCTGCCCCATGGATTCTGGTGGGGTCACTCCCTGTAATAGAGAAAAACTATGAAAATACCCAAATCCTAATTGAGTTTTCTTTTGCATTTTGCAGGTGACAGACTACGTCAACCATGGCTTCGGACGCCAGTCATATGTTAGAGGCGGCCCTAGAGCAGATGGATGACATCATAGCAGGTACAGACTTATACGAGCTAACCGATTATTGATCAATTTTACTTTGTGTCAGACTGGCCCACCGGAGGAGCACCAGAGGATCCACCAGTGGGCTCTCCCAAAATAATCGAGACCAAAGGTTCAGGAGTAGACAATCCGAATCTGAGATTACTTTCAAGCCGGTCACTTACCACCAGGGTTGTCTATATCTTATGGGTGGTAACATAACTAACCTATTAGATATTATTCATAATTTGGATTTTGACTTATTTGCCTTATATTCTGAGGGGCATCTGCCCAGCTTCCATCCCGTTTCTCTTTCCACTCGTGCTCTCCCATTCATCGATTTTGCCCGAGATTTTCCTGACTGATAGTCCATGACAAAATCTGTTATGTGAGTGAGACCTTAAAGGGTCTTATCCCTTGTTCTATTTTTATGATGTACTTATGCCCTAATGGGAGTTTCCTAATACAAGAGAACCTGTCGCCGGGTTTTACCCCCCCACTAAACTACTAGTCCCCTCAGGTCAGGTATCAGATGTCCTTTCTAAATTCCATCTTTTAGGAGAAATCTCACATGTTTAATTATAAAAATTTTCCCCAAATTCCGGAAAATATGACTATTCTCATCCCATTTTTACATAAAATAAGTCAAGTTTAGAGGTTACAGGAGTAGAGTCACTTTAGAAGCCTCTATCTTTGGTTTTGTAGTACCTATAAATAAGCTTTTTGTGTCATAGTAAAGATAAGAATCTCATCTTTCAGATTCCATCAGGCTTACATTTCTATGAGCTACAGAACTGGACACACAGGCAGTTAAAAAATAGGCGAGAACTGGAACTATGTCTATTGCTGTCTGTATCTCTGGTTCTGTAGCACACAGGGGCACATTTACTTAACCGTCCCGTCGCGATCCCCGAGGTGCGTCGTCCGAAGAGGATTTGGGTCTGACGTGATTCACTAAGATTATGCGCCCGATATCCTGCATGTGTCGCTTCCCCGCTCAGGTCCGACAGAGTTCACCATCTTCTTCCCGGTGTATGTGAGTGCATGTGTCGTGACACAATTTGAATTTTTAATTCCGCTGTTTGTCCGAATCAGTTGGGTTGTCCGACGGCCACGCCCCCCTATTTGTGTCACGTGAAAGCCGGCGCCGATGCTCCAAAATCCAATCGCATGCGCCAAAAACCCCTGTGCCATTCAGGGCAAATCGGAAATATTTGGGAAACCCGATAGAAATGCGTCCGACGGACCCTTAGTAAATGTGCCCCACAGAGTCAAAATCCTGATGTGATCTGAAAGATGAGATCTGTATCTTTAACATGACACCAGCAGCATGTTTCTAGGTGCTATAGAACAGAAGATAGGGACTTCTAAAGTGACATCACTCCTGCAACTACTAAACTTGATTCATCTCATTTGAAAATGAGGTGAGAAGAGTCATATTTGCCTGACTTTGGAGGAGATTTTTTTTTTATATAGGTAAATGGGTGAGATTTCAGATAAAAGAGGGATTTTTAGAAATGAAATTTCATCCTCTACATGAGGGGGGGGTAGTAGTTTATTTTTTTAAGATATCCACATTATCCTCTTCTTTTGTGGGAAAACCCCTTGAATGATCATTTTGTGGAATGTGATGTTTTTGCTTGTGCTTAAATGTTAGGGCTTGTTTCAGCCTCACAGATTTATAATGGCAAAACTTCCATCATCCGGTAACAAACACAGGACTTAGCGTTGCTATGAAATCCGTGTAGCTTCATTTACTGTGGAATTTTCCCGGACGGCCGCCATGCTTGTACATTGCCCGCAGCATCTACTCGTAACTGGAACCTGGTTAAGGTGCTTCACTTCTACTACACATTAACGAAAAGTGCCGCATCAGCAAAATCTGAAAAATTTAAAAATTAACTAGTAATTGTTTATTTCTGTAACCTTCACTTGCCCCGAGTCCCGTGTGTGTGTTCCCTAAATCAACATTGACACTGCTGAGAGCAAACAAGGCAGAGAAGTGACAGAGAGAGAAAGTACATTGACTTCTACAAGTTCCCCGATGGCCTCGTCATCTGACAGTAATAAACTCTAAAAAATAGCTCTGTATGGAAAATATAGGGTCACTGGTGGTCTCACTGCACCCCAATCACAAGAATAGAGGTCCCATATCCTGCAATTCAAGTGATGAAAAAATCCATACAGTGCTCCCCCTGAATACACTGGACTATGCCTATGAGTCTGCTGTATTGCTTATCACTACTGTAAATAGTAATATATGATTTTGTGCTATTTTAGGCCAACAGGAGAGCAGATCCCGTAATATGGTCCTAGACTTGCACCTAGATGAATAGAAAGCAATAAGAAACTATTTTCTTCCTTGTTTAGGAAAAGTTAATAAAACAAATTTGCTAGAACAGTTTCTAATGCATTTGGACAAGTCCTGGTCCCTTAAGGGTATGAGGTGTGTAAAGGGGCGGATGAAGACTTGACCTTGGGCTGTATGAATATTATGGCCCCTACAAGTCTGGAATCACTTCCTACGTCTGGTACTAGAATCAGCTTCTTGGGGAATGGAGGATGTATCCCTTCTGCTGCTTTCAATCTGCGGTTTCAGGACCTTTGGAGGACCTTTAAAGGTCCTGAAATGGCTCTTGTGTACATGTGTATGGAGAGCAGGAACAGATGTCGAGGATTTGATGAGTGAAGGTCCTTCTCAGTATAAAATTTGGTGTGCGGTTTGGGTGGCCATGGGCCTCCTAGAGGCTTGGGCCCCGGGCGACCGCCCAAACCGCCGATATTATAATTCCCTATTTATGTAGCGCGCACAGATTACACAGCGCTGCACAAGCATGTCAAATTGGTCCCTGTCCCCATGGGGCTCACAATCTAATCAGCCTAACAGTATGTTTTGGAGTGTGGGAGGAAACCAGAGTACCCGGAGGAAACCCACGCAAACACGGAGAGAACATACAAACTCTTTGCAGATATTGACCTGAGTGGGATTCAAACCCAGGACCCCAGCGCTGCAAGGCAGAAGTGCTACTCACTCAGCCACCGTGCCGCCTTGATAATCCACTATTGGGTGTGTAAAGCCCCACTGACAGTGGGGTAGCAGTGCCCAAATTCGGTAATAGGGCAGACCGGGCAGTTCATGATCAGAGCGAATTTTAACAACTATAAAGTTGACACATATCCGGATGCCTCTACATGTCCATTTAAAGTCTGTAGGTCATGTTATAGAGTCATGGGACAGTGTTATCTGTAGATACTGATATAAGAATTACTGATAGGATTGCTTCCTTGACTTTTCAGCATAGAAATATCAGAGATGTAAATTCAGAAAAGGCAAGCTATTCTAAATCCCTAAAAACCTACAATCTGCTCAGCTCCTCCTGCTCTATAACATGCTGCCTGCAGATAGGACACTATGTACAATCTTCTCAGCTCCTCCTGCTCTATAACATACTACCTGCAGGTAGGACACTATGTACAATCTGCTAAGCTCCTTCTGCTCTATAACATGCTGCCTGCATATAGGACACTATGTACAATCTGCTCAGCTCCTCCTGCTCTATAACATGCTGCCTGCAGATAGGACACCATGTACAATCTTTTAGCTCCTCCTGCTCTATAACATGCTACCTGCAGATAGGACACTATGTACAATCTGCTCCGCTCCTCCTGCTCTATAACATGCTGCCTGCAGATAGGACACTATAAAGCATCAAACACACCACGTTCTATAGTCTACAATAGTCAGAACGGTTAAGATAGTCATACATATAAAAAGATGAAATAGTTAATTTTCTGGGTTATTTTCCCAGATACAGTCATGTCTGTGGTTATCTCAGAAGGAGGATGCAAAGAAGGAAATATCTAAAAATATCTTGATATGAGATAAGTAATGGGAAGCTATAGCTTCTGTATATATCATTCATCACTGATCTCCTACAATACAAGGTCTTCAGATCCCTCTGACAAATCTCTGGCCGCTCCTCTCGCCTCTTCTCCTTCCCCTTTAAAGTGGTTCCTTCAAGTCAAGACGTATAATCAGAATAATTTGGATGGTGCTGGGAAGCTGAGCAGATGTGACAGCCCCGCCGCCTGCAGCGCCTTTCATGTTACCCATAAAGGCCCCTCGTTACCCCCTCAATAGGAGGGAAGGTGCCGGCTTGTCAGACGTCGTCCAATCACTTGTTAATTGGGATCAATATTAGAGAATGTTATTTTAATACGTTGACTTTCGACACATTCACATCATTTAGCCACCACTTCCCCGGCCAAGGAATTCCTTCAATAAGAAGTATCTGCTCGGCTTTGGATTCATTTTGCTCATAACTTTGATGCCAGGGTTGGACTTGGACTTCTTGGGCCAAACAGAGGTAATGAATCTGAGGTCTACATTCCAGCTATGAAGAACATACTGCTTCATGTTGGTATCATTGTACGTATCCATGTCCTAGGGACCACCAGAAAAATTATCGTTGTGGTGAACGCTCCATCAGCCTCTAGTAATGAGGTCTTAGTAGCCTTCAAATTGGGTTGTCTTCTGCTTGACTTCTAGAGTCCAGCTTTGGGTTAGAGCCTGGGACTCATGGGATAGCTATTCACAAGAAAATATTAGGGCAGATTTACTTACCCGGTCCATTCGCGATCCAGCGGCGCGTTCTCTGCGGTGGATTCGGGTCTTCCGGCGATTCACTGAGGCAGTTCCTCCGACGTCCACCAGGTGTCGCTGCTGCGCTGTAGTCCGCCGAGGTCCGCTGGAGTGCACGGCCTATACCTGGTGAAGGTAAGCGCGTGTCCAGCGACACTTTTTTTTTTTTTAATGCGGTGGTTTCTCCGAATCTGTTGGGTTTTCGTTCGGCCACGCCCCCCGATTTCCGTTGCGTGTATGCCGGCGTCGATGTGCCACCAACCCGGGGCAATCGCGTGCAATCGCGTGCGCCAAAAACCCGGGGCAATTCAGGAAAAATCGGCACAAATCGGAAATATTCGGGTAACATGTCAGGAAAATGCGAATTGGGCCCTTAGTAAATGACCCCCAATGTGTCTTTGGCTGGTCCTTTATGGCTTATTACTGGGTCATTACCCATCAATCATTATTTGTAGGGTCCACAATAGTTTCTTCAATAGAGTCCAACACTAGAACATATCAGGCTCTAACCCAAAACTGGACACTAGACGTCTTATAGTGAGTATAGGCCTTCACCAAAGATTAAGCCATGAAGGACCAGCAGAAGACAACTCCATGTGGCAGTGACCTTGGAACAATAACTTATCTTTGGTGATCCTCTGGTAGCTGGACCAGAGAACCAGACGAGGTGGGCCAGTCCAGCACTAGGATAGATCATCATTAACATCTAATAGGTTATTTGTGATGATCCCATAAGATGTAGACCCTACAGATAAGTGATTGCCCCAAGGTCACTTTCACATAGGGTTGTCTTCTGCTGGTCCTTCAGGGCTTATTCTTTGGTCAGAGCCTGCGCTCACTATAAGACTTCTAGGGACTGTTGGACTCTTGGAATAAGAAACTATTGTGGACCCTACAAATCATGACAGATGGGTAAGGTAGGACTGGTCCATCTAGTGGACCTTGGCTCCAACCAAAGATAATCCATGAAGGACCAGCAGAGGACAACACAATGTGGTTTTGACCTTACAGCAATCGCTTATTAGAAGAGTCTACATTTTATGGGATTATCAAAAATAACCTATTAGACGTTGATCATGATATGCCCCAGTGTGGGACTGGCCCATCTGATGATCCTCTGGGGAAAGGGCCAGAGTACTGGAGGATCATCAGGTGGGCCAGTCCATGGGATATATCATCATAAACGTCTAATAGGTTATTTGTGATAATCCCATAAGATGTGGACCCTGGTGATGAGTGATTGCTCCAAGGTCATTGCCACATAGGGTTGTCTTCTGCTGGTCCTTCATGGCTTATTCTTTGGTGGGAGCATAGGCCCACTATAAGAGCCAGTCCTGCTCACTTGTCAGTGATTTGTTGTAGACCCTTCTGAACAGCTATCCCATAAGTCCCCCTGAAGTAAATGGATCAGTAGCTGAGAATACGCACCAATGCTTCATTTACTTGTAGACCCTTGTTCATCTAATCGCTGAGGGTCCTAGAAAAGTCCCATAGAAGACAATAGAGCAATGTGCTGCATTGAGTTGTATTGGACTTCCATCATGGCTTACAGGACAAACCGATCCTAAAATCCTGTGCAGTATAGATGGATAACGGCTACCAGTGGCCCTGACATCCGGGACTCCCTTTGGTCGGACATTCATCCCCTTATCCTGTGGGAAACCCCCATTTGAGCACTCCCCTAGCTCCACCCCTGAGGAGCCTTGGCCACACCTCCGCTTTAGCACTTTTTAATACTAATTAGAAACAGTGACCTGTATCCTGACTGGACCTTATAGCAGACTTGGAATCTGTATAATATTACAGTATAATACTATACTATATGCATCAGACCTGACACAACAATGCATCATAATATACAGTTTATTAATAAACCATGTAGAAAAGTTATTCAAGTTTTTGAATTCTGAATAAATTCGAGCTTAATTTCATGTCCTTAGTGACCATACTTGGTTCCAGTCATGCAGGAGATAAATATTTGAGGATTATCTCTCCGATGTTGTGGGGACACCCAGTGGTAGAGACGGGAAACTTTACATTTCTCCGAAAAACATCCTTGTACAAGGAATTCTTAGAAAAGATTTGGTGACAGACTCTGCCTCCTATTGAGCAATTTTGATATTGTCACAGGATTCTTATAAGCGATTTCTAAAAATATGATGAACTGTAACCCTTAGGCCCATCGTTGGCATGCAGTGCAATCCATAGGACTCATGGACTATTGAGTCTAGTGACTCTCTTTAAGTCAGTATAACTAATGATTATAGTTATGTACAAAACTTCAGGTGAAACCGAGGGCAATAAACTTCTGTAAACTGCGCTGCTCTGGATATTGGGTGACTGAGAAGTGAAGTAGGGGCACGCAGCTCGGCTTCACCCAGTGCACTGCGTATGTGTCAGAGGCTCATGCAGACAGATCCCACTCACAGCTACTTACTGCCAGGATTTCTCTTCATAAGGGCAAGAGTAGTAGTACTTTGCGGTGCCCATATCTACAGGATAGGAGTAGTAGTACTGTGCGGTGCCCATATATACAGGAAAGGAGTAGTAGTACTGTGCGGTGCCCATATATACAGGATAGGAGTAGTAGTACTGTGCTGTGCCCATATATACAGGATAGGAGTAGTAGTACTGTGCTGTGCCCATATATGCTGGATAGGAGTAGTTGTGCTGTGCTAAACATGTAAATACACGATAGGAGTAGTAGTGCTGTGCTGTGCCCAAACTTACAGAGGACTCAGTTGAAGTTTGGCTTGACAGGGGCAGCTCCGTGCTTCCATAGGGCCTGGTATATCTGTGATTCTTCGGGTCCTGACTATGTCCCCCTCCCTCCCTGCGCCTGTTAGTCAGATAATCTGCTTGCAGGTAGACCACAGGTGTAAACACTGTTCATCCCAAAAAATTAGGCACTTAATGGGTTACTCAGCCGAAAACAAGCAGAGTCCCAATTCTTTCACTCGCTGCGGTGACATATTCCTGTGGCTTTGTCTGCCGATGATAGTCATACAGTATAACAAAGGTACAAAAGGTCCAGTGTGTAATTCTGCTTTCTCCTTATCATTAGGCACAAAGGCCGTCACAGAATTTGCCAACGGAGTCTTTGAAGTGGGATCACCGGTTCCCTCGGAATATTATGGAACTATAACAATTTTGCATCTGATAGAGGAATTAAAGATATCCCTGGAAATGGTGGAAAACCCGGAGGATCGTGAAGCTTTACGGAATCAGATTCCCAGCGCCACGGCGTCCTATGTCATCTCATGGCTGGAGAGTAACCTGGTGAGTAGCCTCAGTCCTGTACCTCCTAATAAAGGCAATGGTGTACCCTAAAACCATGCTCTCTTAATGGCAGTGGAGGTGTTTAACTACTATAATGAAAAGTTGAGCGTTTTTGGTTGAGCACTTGATTCTGCACTAAAACTTTGCAACTTTGTGCAGTTTCATACAATCTTTTCCACCTTTGATGAGATGGGAATACCCCTTTAAGGTGGGAGCCAAGTTCTTTGATTAATAAAATGTTGCCATTGTATTATTTGTATGGAATGCTGAATCCCTTATTCAAGAGTCCAGTGGGCGGTCCTATTCAGTTATTGAGAGTCATCACTTATGCACTTGTACATGGAAAACTGCCAGTTACTGTGGGAACAGCTACTAGACTGGTGGGCAGCTGGCACCCCCCTAGGTGTCTGGAGCTGTTTGGCACCCTAGTTCCTGCTTTATACCTGGGCTGAAAGTAGACACTATCCCTGCAGCCACTAAACTTGACTCATCTCAAGTGAAAATGGATAAGAAAAGTCTATTTACCTGACATCGAAGGAGATTTTCAGAGGTAAAAACACTGATGATTTCACATAAATGGGGAATCGAGAAAGGATATTTCATCCTCTATGTAGGGGGCTATTACTTAGTGGGTGTAAACCCTGTACACAGGTCCCTTTAAGTACGCTGAGCAATGGGGGCTGAGGAGGGTAGGAAGAGATGTTGAAGCATGAAAGGAAGGGCAGAGAGCAGGTCTTATTTAATCTGACCCCTTTTATGCCTCGGCCCCCTAGATGTGGGAAGCAACAGAACATCTTATGGAAACCATCCATTAAGGCACTTTAATAATTACCCATAACACAAATATCCATAAACTTTACAGTATAAGTTTAACTTCCAAAATTGTCTTCTTGGCTTAGTCCACAGCTTTATCTTATATATTTTAAATCCAAAATCAGGCACTTGGGTAGAATAACACAATTTCGAGCCCTGGAAGCTGTATTCACAGCTGGACCTCCAGTTGGCAAGTCGGGCAACCGAGCGACCACCACTCAATCTTCTACCATTCCCGTTGACTTGAAAATTCCTAGAAAATACAAAGCAAACATTGCATAAAACATTACTAAGTCCTACGCCAGTTTTCTGTCGGACTTTGCATGTTCTTTCTATGGAAATTGCTTGCACAGGTATTTATGAAGTGTCCGCACCACAAAGTGTGGTTGTCGCATGTTGATTAATGGGCACCAAAAAAAAAGTGGTGCATTCTGTCGGAGCAGTGCGGTGGCCCCAATTCATGAAGAACATGCACCAGAAATCCTGAATCTGGCGCCCCCCTGCATTCACAAAGGCAAACTGCATATAGTACACACTGCACCTGTTTTCTAGTAAATGTGCTTGAGTGTCACCTCAAGAAAATAAGATGAGCCTATAAACCCAAATGAATGAAATACAAGCTATATAGAGAATCTTATCCGATGTCAGACGTCATGTAGTAGCACAGTCCACCCTGTTACTTCCGCTGCTCAGGTGTGGGGTGACACATACACCCGGCTCACCTTAGTTCCTCCTTTTTGAGTTATTGTGGTCAATGTTCAACAGAAGAGACAACAGAAAGGCGGCGGGTGATAGGCCGGACGGCAGCACATGGCCCCAAGAATGCCGCACTCCTCCGCTGACTCAGTGTAATAGCTCCGCGCTTCGCTTCCCTCTGTTTGCCTGGAGGAATGTCTGCACAGAGACGAAAGTCCCTTCGCATAGTGACTGCATTAAAGAGATGTTCACAGGTAAATTCTAATACATTATTGTTACACGCATGAAGTACTGTGCGCCGTGTAACACGTATTTATACCGGTGTCGCCGTCTCATTGAGGAACTACGTTCCACATGGTTTGGCAACGCGTCGGCATTATCGTACTGTCTCGTTTCGCTTTAGTACTGTTATACTACACTGTACATGATGGTGTGTTATTATAGGATAGAAATTGGTTATTGAGGATAGTTTAGTCTTAGGGGGGGTCATCATGTATACTATCCATATTCCGGACTGTATAGGGACGGTCCATAGTATCATATAGAACCCTAAAGTAGCTCCAGGAGCCTTTATTATATAGATAAACAATAATTGGTGCGCAATGCAGCACAGCCTTATATAAGGAGGATGGGCAGGGGCTCCTGGTTCCCCCATGTAGATCATTGTTTGGCATGGTCATGATCCCCCGTAATTGTCTGATGGGCCCCTGTGTCTGTAGTGGAGACACACAGGAGGTGCAGCCCATTGGGAAAGAGATGAGCGGATCCGATGTTTGGGGATCGGGTTGGCCACGTGACCATGACATATTTCCAGAACAGACACATCTGACACATTGACCACCCTCCTCTGGCTAATCAAACCTGGGCTAGTTTGCTCGGGTATTAAATCTGTGGATCTGCGCAAAATGTCCATGTCGAGGCTGAACCAACAAACGTCAGCTCCGCTCATCTCTAATTGGCACTATTGTATATAGCATTGCGGACCTTAGTAGATTAGTGGGGAGGGAAGCACGTAATTACTGTCGTTATTGTACTGGACCCCCCAGAGAGCGTTTTCAATATCATCGCTAATATTTGCCACTACTTCCATTGTTATATACTGTTTTTAAGGGGTTTTCAGGATGTACAAAATATGGCTCTTCCAGATAAGCGCCACACACCTGACCATGGGTAGTGTGTGGTATTGCAGTTAATCTTTATTCACGTCTCTAAACAGCTGGGCTGCAATACCACACCCCTTGTCAGGGGTGGACACTGTTTTTTGGAAGAAAGCAGTCATGTTTGTAACCTCTGACAACCCCTTTAAGCAGAATCCTCACGATATGGGTCCACCACCACTCACCATCTGAGGATACTCCAAAATCACTTAAATGTACTACTTTCCATCCTTAACCACCCCTACAAAGCGACGGTAAAGGGGGTAACGTAAGTATCAATCGGCATAGGAGGAAAGGAGGTGAGAGGAGGTAGGGGGGTAGGAGTATCCTCTTGGTATCGAGGTGGGGGTGAGGGCTTGCCGGGTGGTGTTCCGGGTTAGTACGATCTGCTATTTTCATCCCGTTTGACCGCGACTGACAGCCGTAGAGTGAACAAGCTCATCTTCGTTTTAAGCTTTCCCTTCTAATGGTACCTGACATGGAGAGGAACGCCGCCAATCCCAAGCATTGATAAAAGGGAGGGATGCGAACCGGAATAATTGGAGAAGGAGCAGCAGAAGCGGAAAGAGAGGAAGAGTGGAATGGCGGTGCAAAAATGGGGGATGAGAGGAAGCCAAGAGAGAGCTGAACAGAGCTTCTGTTTTCGCCGTCCTCTATATACGAGAGTAGGCGATTCAAACAGAGCAGTGTCAAAGAAGATTAACCGAAGAGAGGAGCACAATCAGGTAGTTGGTGGGAAGCTAGGGTAAGAGGGGGGGGAAACAAGGGAATAAGGGCAGCATAGGTAGGAAACACAGCACAGGTGTCTTGTACTACTGTTTTACATAGAGTCTTTCCGTACTGAACATTCCCTTCAGTCAGAGAGCGTATGTAAGTGTTTTTTTCTCAGAGACAATGCTCGCGAAGGGGTAGGAACTAGGAGGAGTGAATGTGAAGGGGAGCGACGAGAATGTAGAAAGAAAGACGAGGAGAGGTATAGGTGGAGCGGCCCCCTCCTTGGGTCTGATAAAAAATTCGTTTTTAGTTCTTTACCTGTCAGCGAACTCGCCGACCCGCTCTGAAGCTGTCTCCCCCGCGCTTAGGGTCGTATACCCAGTGTTCAGAACCGGGCTCCTTGTCCCCAGTTTCAGTTTAATACCGGTCGTTCTCACTTTTGTAGCACCCATTTTTAACTATATCTAAGATAATTGTAAAAATAACAGCAAAATATTCAATATTCACTCACATTCTACTGATGGATCTGACTCCATCTAGGAATGCCTCTTGTTCTTTGTTGGAGTTGTACAGTTGATTGGGCTGCTTACCACACTCAGCACAGGCGGTCCGGCACTATGGTAGCAAGTGGGCATTGCCCAGGGCCCCTGAAAGAGGATAATCTCTTCTTTCAAAATGGAAATACTTGAATTTTAATTGTTTCTTCTAGTCAGTTCCACCATGTATCCATCTCACATAAAGTGTCCTCTTTTGTAATTCTTATCAGTACACTGAAAATCCGTTTTCCCCTAGCGCAGCTTTTTCAGGTAATGCTTACACCGCTATCCTCTAAAGAGGGGAACAAGATACAGTTAGATGAGGGGGTTGAAGTACTGCAGGCCGGAGAGGGCTGGTAATCCTGCAATTCAGGTTTGGAGGGAATTGGGTGGGCAAGGTTAGTGGGGCTGGAACGACAAAAGTCTGATAGGGATAGCTAGGGCCTACCGAAAGGAAGGAGAAAGACCCGGGAAGAGTTTTTGATCCGGAAGTAGGTGAAGTACCGTTGGAAAAAAGGAGAGGCAAGGGGGGGGGGGGCTGGTAAGTTGGAAAGGGACTATCCAGGACGTGGGAGAGAGAGAAGAGGCGCCTTCAGTGCCTCGAGGGGGTCTATGTTATAGTCATGATAGAGTTTCAAGAGAAGGAAGGATATTGCAGGCCCTCTATTACCGGGGTGCGGTCGGGAGGGGAGAAGGTCCATACTACTGGTCAGCGAGGAATGTTAATGACGGTGTTCCGGCTTACACCTCTTCAGTCTCCCCGTCAGGAACACGGTGTGGTTGCGGGTCCAATGCGTGTTGGGACGAGGTATCTAGGCGCTAGTTATACTTGAATAGCAATCCCAGCGATAGGAGACTCTCTTCTTTCATAGGAAAAAAGAAAGTGAGGTTTCTTATGTGTCACAGAGCCAGAGATACAGCTCTCTGAAGTGTCCCCACCCCCCTCCAGATTCTAGCCATCAGCTACAGGAGAATTTGCTGGCACACAGTAAGCTGCTCACCTCAAATATGGAAAAGATTCCTACATTCTGATAAGAATAATATCAACTATATTCATGTTTTTACCCCTTCTCTACGCAGAACTATCTAAGAACACACACTTTCTCTCTTATTTGCCTTTTATTTTTGTGACAGTTTTTTTTTTTTTTTAAGAAATGCTGATCGATGCACATTCGATCCTCGTCGTCTAATTGGCTACATATTAACAAACACGTGACCCAGAACAATGTCCATAAAGTTATAATGTAACACCAAAACACAACACATGTTCTGGAATAAGTTTGTATTTCACACCATCCTCATTACTTACTCCACAAATACAATCCCGCTGGTATGACGTTCTCACTCTCAATCTATATCCGAGGGGTGTCTGTTATTGTGCGGGTAATCAATGGCGGCACATCTAAAAAGGACGTTTGTTACTCATTAGCTCCGTTATGGATTTAGTTATTTATTGGGTTTACCACTGTGTAGGATCATACAATGATAGATCTTTGGTGATGGCTCAGTGCAATATTCTGCAAAAATAGTTTGGTGTCCCCTGTGGCTTAACTTTCCTTTTGGCTGCATATTTTGGGTGAAAATTCTCCAATATTACAGTTTGGGTTTTAACCATACTACAGTGACCTCTTACGGACTGTAAACTTGTCATAAATATTTTTTTGGGGGGGGGGGGGGGGGGGGGGGTCCACTTTTAGTTTTGCCCAGGCCCCACTTTTTCTAGAACCGGCGCTGGCCACAGGTAAGTGGGGCGCTGTTTCTAAAAAGAAAAAAGTCATGTTTTTCTAAACTCATATCATCCCTTAAAGATGCTCTTCCATTCCACCTCCATGAATTAAAACAATTCCGCTCTTGGTGTAGACCAATGTCTTTCCGATAAACGCTACAGGAGTTATATGTGAAAAGGGGCTACGGGAGACATAGATTTTCCATTAATGTTCTAACAGAACTGTGTGGAGCCCCAGAGACCAGGGGAGTCCCACATAGTGGTGGGTTGTAAGCAGGATTGCACCAGCCATGTGGGCCGATTTGAGTTTCTTGCCCAGAACAAAGCAACCACCTGCAGCAAGATGTGGGGGCAGCATCAGGGGGCATTTAGCTGCTACAAAGCATGGCCTCAACTTAAAAACTAATGTCTCTTCAATAGCTGCTGTCAGCATTGTGCTAGAACCCCACGTGCTAAAAAATACCTAATCTTATGATTACTGGATGTGGCAGACGGAGGCGGTATGCTATAGCTTCACCTCAGCATCCAGCAGAGAGTTATGTTTCATCTGAGTCTGTGTTAACATTAGAACTGGTTCAGTAGGGATGGAAGACCCATAACCCTCCTTTTCCACCCTTGGGTCCGAGTAGAGTTGTCCCATAAACCGTTATCCTCTTCCTCTCTTGTCTAGTTTCTTGGCTATACCACCAAAAATGGAGTGAATTTTTTTCAGTAGCACCATTTGGGGTTTTACATTAAACATTATTTTTGCTTAAGAGTCCCCAAATTATTCCAAATGCAACATGTTTTTATTCTGTTTACGCATGGTCCCCGCGACCCATATCGCAAGGTCACATAACTCGCCCATGCCCCTCTTGACCTTGACCCGCCATGCGCGGTGCCCTTCGCAGAACACGTTGTTGACCTCGTTTCTTTCTTTGATTTGATCTGTTCCGCGGCCTGTACCTATTGCTAAATTTCTACGTCCCAACTCTTATCCCATCCCTGCGCCCTGAACCTCCGCCCTGTCCCTTGACTCGATCTTTGCCCTAACGGCTGTGTACTCGCCTTGGCCGCCACTGCGGAGAGTCCACCTTTGGAACAACCGCAGTGGCAACCCGCCCCGCAAACAAGCCAACCCGCTTTGCAGACGGGCTCGGTGAAAACCGGGTACCACTTATTCCAGTCCCAGATGTCCGCTTACACATCCTGGTCCTCGGTGGTCCAGTGGGTCCCCCCAAAAACTACCTACCCCTGGAGCCTGACAACTTGCCCCACCAATTTCAGCAGAAACAACCGGACAATCTTCAGATAAGGCAGAATGTGTGGAATATAAGTGATTTATTTTTTGGATTTTTACCCAACATCAGAAATTCTGCACAGATTTTTTTTCACCTCCTCACATGTTCGGAGCACACGGCACTTTCTACTTCGTGGTTTTTCAAAGTGTGCATGGGAGTGGTGGGCGGATTGCGATGTTGGGTTTATTGCCAAACAAAAGTCCCAAATTTGTGTCCTGGCAAGAAAGCTGGAGCAAACTATTTGGAATATCTATAGTCAGATATGCCCTGTATAATTGTACCGCCGCAGTCCGAGACTAGTGGATCATTCATCAACCATTGTAGACAAGAGTAGCGAATGACAGCGTGATCTCATCTGGGATCAACACCCAGTAGGTTCTTTGGTTCCTGACTTCTTATAACCTAAAGTTCAACTTGCTGTTAAAATCTACATTCTAACCGGTGAATCCTGTAGGACGGGAGTTGTTTTTGACAGAGTTTTAATATCGAGCGCCATAATAATCATCCCTCCGCCTATAAACCTGGTGATTAGAGATTATCAACGGGCAACACCCAAATAACACAGATCTCGGGACCTATGTTTCTTAGCTATCCAGCTTTAACCCCCTCCAAATTTCCCTGTGTTCTCTGGCTGCTGGTGACTACTCCTAGGTGGTTCTTCTATATCTGCCACCGTTAGAAAATAACATTTTGGTTTTTGTAATCTAGAGCAATATTGCCAGTTTTTTTCCTACAAATATGGACTTGGTCAGATTAGGTAAAACCCAGAACAGTGTTTTAGCATTAGAGATGAGCGAACATTCTCTCCGACTTGATGCTCGTCGATAACAATAAATAACAACTTCATTAGCGTACTCGAAACTGCTCGTTGCTCGGAAGACGAATCTTCGCCTCTCGAGAAATGGCAGCTCCCGCCGTTTTTGCTTTTTGGGCGTGCCAAAACCAGACCATCACAAGCAGGATACTTCTGCACTCTCCACCCAGCATGAACGTGGTACCCTTACACGTCGATAGCGTGGTTGCTGGCCAGATCAGGTGACCTGGGAATAGACTAGCCGCTGCCCACCCGCGCTGCTGCTGACCTTCTGTCTCTGGATGGCCGCTAGGGAGAGAGCTTCTGCTGGTTCATGGAAAGCGTTAGGGTGTTTCTATTAGTCTTACTTTTAGTCAGGATGATTCCACAAGAACCCAACCCCTTCTTATGGCTACAATAACGTTATAATCTTTTTTTTTTTTATTGCAGCCTAGTACCATTTGTGCGGAGTTCGGGGACTTGCACCGTTGTGTTTACTCTTAGTGACACAATATCCACCTCAAACACCAAAGTGGGAAATGATTAGGGGTTTGATTTCAAATATGCACGTCCTTTCCCATTTACTTTTTCTTTTACGTTTATTTTTTTAATACTCGTGTCATCTCCTCTTGCCATAGTAGGGTTCTTTCATACTTGGCTAGAAAAATAGCCATAGGATAATCCAAACGCTTACTTACGCCTAAGTAGCGTTATATATATTTGCTTTCTGGTTGAGATCTCTGTGGCTGTACTTGGCTGCAGTGCATCTACTAGAATTGTGAGTCAATTTGTAGTGCCGACTTTGCACCGTGTGTTTTTGCGCTTATGACGCACATATCCATTGCAAAGACCGAAGTGGGAAATTTTGAGGGGTGGGGATTTCAATTAGGGCACAGTCTGCCATTTTCCTTTTATTTTACGTTTATTTTGTTTTTCCATAACTCTCGTCATCTCATCTGGCTCTTAGTGTGCTTTCATCATACTGTCGAGAAAATAGCCATAGGAGAATCTAAAAACGCTTACTTTACGCCTACAGTACTGTTAATATATTTGATTCTGGTTGATCTGCTGGTGGCTGTACTTGCTGGCAGTGCATCTACTAGCCAATATTGTGGAGCAATTTGTAGGTAGACTTTGCGACCGGTGTGTTTTTGCGCTTAGTGCCGCACATTCCAGTGCAAAGACCTAAGTGGGAAAATTTAGAGTAGGGGTTGGCTTTCAATTATGCACAGTCCTGCCATGTTTTTTCTTTTTTATTTACGTTTATTTTGTTTCATAACTCTGGAACTCTCTGCGTCATCTCATCTGGCAAGTGTGTGCTTTCATACTTTGCTAAAAATAGCCATAGGAGAATCTAAACGGCTTACTAGCTACAGTAGCGTTATAGATATTTTGATTTCTGGTTGATCTGCTGGTGGCTGTACGTGGCTGCATGCATCTACTAGCCAATTGATTGTGGAGCAATTGTAGTGAGACTTGCGACCGGTGTGTTGTGGCTCTTATGACGCCAGTATCCATTGCAAAACCGAAGTGGGAAATTGGTAGGGGTGGATTTTCAATTCGGCCCACGTCTGCCATTTTTCCTTTTTAGTTTAAACGTTTATTTTGTTTCACTAACTCTGCGTCATCTCATCTAAGGCAATAGTAGTGTGTGCTTTCATCCTTGGCTAGAAAATAGCCTAGCAATAGGATAGCATGTTTTGGTTTTAAAAACTCAAACACAGAAAAAAAGTAAAAAAAAATTAAAGTTATAACTCCTCATTTTTAAAAATGTTAAAACCCGAGGGCTAGGGGTAGAGGACGAGGGCGGGGACGTGGGCCGTACCAACTACTGCAGGGGTCAGAGGCCGTGGTCCCTGGGCGGGGTGAGACACCACCTGCTTATGATGGAGCAGGAACGCCGCAGAGCTACCACTTCCCTAAGGTTCAGTCTGAAGTTACTGGGACTCGTGGTGAGCCTGTTGAGGCCAGAAACAGTGCTAACAGGTGATGTCGTGGATTGTGACAATTCCTTCGAAGCAATTTTGTCCACCAGTCAGTCTTCCACCAGTCCCACCCATGTCACCGAAATCGCCCCGACTCCTTCCCGCTCTCTGCACCTCAATCCTCCTCCCCCCCAGTCCTGGCCCCTCCAGGAAAATTGGCATTGGAACCGGCATACTCTGAGGACTGTTTTCTGGACCTTCCCTCCCCAGTCACAAACCACTTGTCCAGTTTGCTGCGAGCAATTTTCCGATGCCCCAGTTTTTCTTCCACCAGTCACAGTCCTGTGGGTGATATGACCTTCTTGAACGTAGTGGACGTGTGTAAGAGGTGTCCGACGATGAGGACACGTTGTCAGACAGTGGGGAAGGTTGTTGTCAGGGCAGGGAAGTCCGAGGGGGGGAGCAGACTGAGGGACTCGGGGAGATGAGTTGACAGACCCAAGCTGGGTTAGATGGCCGGTAACACAGTGCTTCTGAGACGGGGAGAGGTCCTCGACCAGAACAGGTTGAGAGGCGTGGTGGGGCCGACGGATAGGCCGGGCCAGAGCTGGTGCATCAGCGCCAATTGTCACGAGTGAATCTCCCGTTGCGAGGGCTCTTGCGGCGAGGGCTAGATCTTCAGAAGTCTGGAGGTTCTTTTAAGGAAACCACCGATGACCGACGGACTGTGGTGTGCAACATTTATCTTTTCCACCTTTGATGAATGGGAATACCCCTTTAAATGGGACCCAAGTTTCTTTGATAATAAAATGTTGCCATTGTATTATTTGTATGGAATGCTGAATCCCTTATTCAAGAGTCCAGTGGGCGGTCCTATTCAGTTATTGAAGTCATCACTATATGCACTTGTACATGAAAAACTGCCAGTTACATCGTGGGAACAGCTACTAGACTGGTGGGCAGCTGGCACCCCCCTCTAGGTGTCTGGAGCTGTTTGGCACCCTAGTTCCTGCTTTATACTGGGCTGAAAGTAGACACTATCCCTGCAGCCACTAAACTTGACTCATCTCAAGTGAAAATGGGATAAGAAAAGTCATATTTACCTGACTTCGAAGGAGATTTTCAGAGGTAAAAATGAGATTTCACACTTGATTCTGCACTAAAACTTTGCAACTTTGTGCAGTTTCATACAATCTTTTCCACCTTTGATGAGATGGGAATACCCCTTTAAGGATGGGGACCCAAGTTTCTTTGCATAATAAAAATGTTGCCATTGTATTTATTTGTATGGAATGCTGAATCCCTTATTCAAGAGTCCAGTGGGCGGTCCTATTCAGTTATTGAGAGTCATCACTATATGCACTTGTACATGGAAAACTGCCAGTTACATCGTGGGAACAGCTACTAGACTGGTGGGCAGCTGGCACCCACCTCTAGGGTGTCTGGAGCTGTTTGGCACCCTAGTTCCTGCTTTATACCTGGGCTGAAAGTAGACACTATCCCTGCAGCCACTAAACTTGACTCATCTCAAGTGAAAATGGGATAAGAAAAGTCATATTTACCTGACTTCGAAGGAGATTTTTCAGAGGTAAAAACTGAGATTTCACATAAAATGGGGGAATCTAGAAAGGATATTTCATCCTCTATGTGAGGGGGCTATTACTTTAGTGGGGTAAAACCTGTACACAGGTTCCCTTTAAGTAGCTGAGCAAATGGGGAGCTGAGGAGGGTAGGAAGAGAGTTGAAGCATGAAAGGGAAGGGACCAGAGAGCAGGTCTTTATTTAATCTGACCCCTTTTATGCCTCGGACCCCTAGACTGGTGGGAATGCAACAGAACATCTTATGGAAACCATCCATTAAGGCACTTTAATAAATTACCCATAACACAAATATCCATAAACTTTAACAGTATAAGTTAACTTCCAAAATATGTCTTCTTGCTGTAGGTCACAGCTTTATTCTTATATATTTTAAATCCAAAAATCAGGCACTTGGGTAGAATAACACAATTTCGAGCCCTGGAAGCTGTATTCACAGCTGGACTCCCAGTTGGCAAGTCGGGCAACCGAGCGACCACCAACTCAAATCTTCTACCATTCCCTGTGACTTGAAATTAACTAGAAAATACAAAGGCAAAACATTGCATAAAACATTACTAAGGTCCTTACGCCAGTTTTCTGTCGGACTATGCATGTTCTTTCTAGTGGAAATTGCTTGCACAGGTATTTATGAAGTGTCCGCACCACAAATGTGTCGCACGCGACTCTTTTGTTTCAGGGTTACACTACTTGTCGCATGTTAATGGTGCACCAAAAAAAAAAGTGGTGCATTCTGCCGGAGCAGTGCAGGTGGCCCCAGATTCATGAAGAACATGCACCAGAAATCCTGAATCTGGCGCCCCCTGCACTTCACAAAGGCAAACTGCATATAGTACACACTGCACTGTTTCTAGTAAATGTGCTTGAGTGTCACCTCAAAGAAAATAAGTGATGAGCCATATAAACCCAAATGAATGAAATACAAGCTATAGTAAGAATCTTATACTGAATGGTCAGACAGTCGGTAGTAGCACAGTCACCCTGTTACTTCCGCTGCTCAGGTGTGGGTGACACATCACCCGGCTCACCTTAGTTCCTCCTTTTTGAGTTATTTGTGGTCAATGTTCAACAGAAGAGACAACAGAAAGGCGGCGGGTGATAGGCCGGACGGCAGCACATGGCCACCAAGAATGCCGCAGCTCCTCCGCTGACTCAGTGTAGATAGCAGCTCCGCGCTTCGCTTCCCTTCTGTTTGCCTGGAGGAATGTCTGTACAGAGACGGAAGTCCCTTCGCATAAGTGACTGAGATTAAAGGAGATGTTCACAGGTAAATTCTAATACATTATTGTTAAGGCATGAAGTACTGCACCGCGTAACACGTAGGTTATACCGGTGTCGCCGTCTCATTGAAGAACTACGTTCCACATGGTTTGCAACGCGTCGGCATTATCGTACTGTCTCTTTCGCTTTACTACTGTTATACACTGTACATGATGGTGTGTTATATAAGGATAGAAATTGGTTATTGAGGATAGCTTAGTCTTAGGGGGTCATCATGTATACTTCCATATTCCGGATCTGTACTAGGGACGGTCATAGTATCATATGAACCCATAAAGTAGCTCCAGGAGCCTGTATTATATAGATATAACAATAATATGGTGTGCCATATGGCAGCACAGCCTTATATAAGGAGGATGGGCAGGGGCTCCTTGTGCCCCCATGTAGGATCATGTTTGGCATGTACATGATCCCCCGTAATTGGCTGATAGGGCCCCTGTGCTGTAGGGAGACACACAGGAGGTGCAGCCCATTGGGAATAGAGATGAGCCGATCCGATGTTTGGGGATCGGGTTCAGCCACGTGACCAGGACATATTTCCGGGAACAGACAATCTGACACATTGACGCCCCTCCTCTGGCTAATCATAACCATGGCTAGTTGCTCGGGGTATTAATCTGCTGGATCTGGCAAAATGTCCATGTCGAGTGGCTGAACACAAACGTCAGCTCCGCTCATCTCTAATTGGGCACTATTGTATATAGCATTGCGGACCTGTAGTAGATTAGTGGGGGAGGGAAGCAGTAAGTACATTTCGTTATTGTACTGGACCCCCCAGAGAGCGCTTTTCAATATCATCGCTAATATTTGCCACTACTCCATTGTATATACTGTTTTTAAAGGGGTTGTCAGGAGTTTAAAACATATGGCTTCTTCCAGATATAGCGCCACACCTGACCATGGGTAGTGTGTGGTATTGCAGTTAATCTTTATTCATCTCTATACAGCTGGGCTGCAATACCACTACCCATTGTCAGGGGTGACACTGTTTTTGGAAGAAAGCAGTCATGTTTGTAACCTCTGGACAACCCCTTTAAGCAGAATCCTCACTGATATGGGTCCACCACCACTCACCATCTGAGGACTCCAAAAGTCACTTAAAATTGACCTTACCTTATCAGTCTTAGGACTTGTTTACTTTCCGGATGCATACTTGCCCCTAGGTGATGGGATGAATTGACCCCTCTGCTTGTGACCTCCTCCTCACCCTCAATGGTCAAGATTAGAGAAAGTCCAGTAAATACTTGGGTGATTTACAACAACAAATATTTATTGAAAAGGGATTGTGGTGGTCCTAAAATCCCCCCCTCTTTACAAACATGTCCAAGGGTAGAACCAGGGCTCATTGTCCCACAGGTTTCAGTTTAGTGCAGGTCAGATCTCATTTTTGTAGCATCGTTTTACTAATATCTGTAAGAATAATTGTAAAAATTACAGCAAATATATTCAATATCACTCACTTTCTACTGATGGATCTGACCTCCATCTAGGAATGTTCTTGTTCTTTGTTGGAGTTGTATGAGTTGATTGTTGTGCTGCATTACCACACACAGCCACAGACAAGTGGGGCGCCGTTTCTAAAAAGAAAGAGTTTTTTTTTTTAAGCTCATATCATCCCTTAAAGATGCTCTTCCAGTCCACCTCCATGAATGTAAAACAAAATCCGCTCTTGGTGTAGACCAATGTCTTGTACAGATTAACGCGACAGGAGGTATAGGTGAAAAGGGCTACGGGAGACATAGATTTCCCTATTATGCTTCTAACAGAACTGTATGGAGCCCCAGAGACCAGGGGAGTCCAACATAGTGGTGGGTTGTAAGCAGGAGTGCACCAGCCATGGGGCGAGTTGAGTTTCTTGCCTCAGGCAGCACCGCCTGCAGCAAGATGGGGGGCAGCATCAAGGGGGGCAGTTATCTGCTACAAAGCAGGGCCTGCCATTTAAAAACTAATGTCTCTTTATAGCCGCTGTCAGCATCGGTGCGAGAACCCACGTGCTAAAAAATAACCTAATATATGATTACTGGATGTGGCAGACGGAGGCGGTATGCTATAGCTCACCTCAGGCAGCAGAGAGTTTATGTTCATCTGAGTCTGTGTTAAAATTGGAGCTGGTTCAAAAGGGATGGAAGACCCATAACCTCCTTTTCCACCCCTTGGTCCGATGTAGAGTTGCCCATAACCGTTATCCTCTTCCTCTTCTTGTCTAGTTTCTTGGTCTACACCAAAAATGGAGTGATGTTTCAGTAGCACCATTTGGGTTTAACATTAAGACATGATTTTGCTTAAGAGTCCCCAAAATTCCAAATGCAACATGTTTTAGCTGTGTTACGCATGGTCCCGCGACCCATATCGCAGGTCACGAACTCGCCCATGCCCCTCTTGACCCGCCAGCGCGGGGCCTCGCAGAACCGTTGTGACCTCGGTTCTGCTATTGACTTTGATCCTGTTCCGCTGCCTTTACCTATTGCTACGTCCCAACTCTTATCCCGTGCTGCCCTGACCTCCTGCCTGTCCCTGACTACGATCTTGCCTAACGTCTGTGTACCTCGCCTTGGCCGCCACTGCGGATGAAGTCGCACCTGTGGAACAACGCAGTGGCACCCGGCCGCAACAAGTCCAACCCGCTTTGCAGCGGGCTCTGGTGAAAACCGGGTACCACTTAGATTCCAGTCCCAGATGTCCGCTTACATCATGGTCCGCGGTGGTCCAGTGGGTCCACTACCCCTGGAGCCTGACAAACTTGACCCACCAATTTCAGCAGAACCGGACAATCTTCAGATGAAGGCAGAATTTGGGGAAGATAAGGATTTATTTTTGGAATGTTTTACCCAACATCAGAAATTCCTGGCAGCAGATTTCTCACCTCCTCCCATTCGGAGCACACGCACTTCTTGGTTTGTCAAAGTGTGCATGGGAGTGGTGGGCGAGATGTTGAGATGTTGGGTGTATTGCCAAACAAAAAGTCCCAAAATTTTGCCTGGCAAGAAAGATGGACCAAACTAGTTGGAATATCTAGAAGCAGATGCCCTGTATAATTGTACCGCCGCATGTTTCCCGAAGACTGAGTGGATCATTCACCGTGTAGACTAAGAGATAAGCGATGACAAGCGATGATCTCATCTGGGATCAACACCTAGGAGGTTCTTGGTTCCTGACTTCTTATAACTAAAGTCTCAACTTGCTGTTAAAATGTACATTATACCTTGAAATCCTGTAGGACGGGAGTGTTGACAGTTTATATAGAGAAGCCATAATAATCATTCCGCCTATAAACCTGGTGGTATTAGAGATATCAACGGGCAACACCCAAATACCAGATCTCCGGGACCTATGTTCTTAGCTTTCCAGTTTTACTCCTAAATTTCCCAGTGTTCTTCTCTGGCTGCTGGTGACTACTCATTAGGTGGTTCTTCTATATCTGCCACGTTAGAAAATAACATTTTAAGGTTTTGTAGTAAGAAAAAATGTCCATTCTTTCCTACAAATATGGACTTGGTCAGAATTAGGTAAACCCAGAAAAGTGTGAGCATTTAAATAGGCTTTCCTTATCAACGGTTTGGGAATCTCGTTAACTAAGACCATCTTATATACGAAATAACCCTCAATGGCCATCCAACCAATGTTCTAAAACATAGAGGTAGACAATTATGAAATATCGAGGAGAACTTGGAGATCTCCTGACATTACCAAACTGTACACCAAGCATATATCTCATGAAATCACAGCACATCATATCACAGCAGCCTGCATGGAGAGGAGTAGACGTCCATGCAGGTATGATGTGATTTTTATGTGGTCAGATATGTTCACAGGGTACAGTTTGCTAATGTTAAGAGGCTGAAGGACCTGTGATGATGTTACCCTGGTCACATGAAATTAGGTTCTTCCCAACTCCCTCTATAGATCCCTAGATACCATTCAAGTTTTTAACTCTGATTTTATCGGGAGGGAAACAATTTTTAGATTGAAAAAGAGGGTCAGATAGTTACTAGGGTTTTATAGGAACCTTCCACTAGCTGTATTTGTGAAAAAATTCATGACAGGTTCCCTTTAAGGACACATTGGGGCTTATTTACTTACCCGGTCCATTCGCAATCCAGCGGCGCGTTCTATGTGGAGAATTCAGGTTTTTCGGCGATTCACTAAGGTAGTGCGCCCGATGTCCTCTAGGTGTCGCTGCTGCGCTGAAGTCTGTCGGAGTTCACTGGAGTTCACCAAGCTATCCTGGGTGCAGGTAAGTGCGTGTCAAGCGACACTTTTTTTTTTTTTAAATACAGCGGTTTTTCCAAATCCGTCAGGTTTTCTTATCCCCCCCCCCCCCTTCCCATTACCGTCAAGTGCATGCCGGCGCTGATGCGCCACAATCCGATCGCGTATGCCAAAAACCCAGGGCAATTCAGGGAAAATCGGCGCAAAGCGGCAAAATTCGGGTAACCCACGATTCGAGCCCTTAGTAAATGACCCCCATTATTCCAACTTTGATTAAAGTGTATGATTTTTGCACAACTATCCATCTGGTGAAGCATCATTTTAGCTGACTATTAGTTACTAGCTCTTGACTGTGACATAGTGTAGACATTCAATCATCATTGATGGGTCGTTCCATTGAAGGGGCTTTTCCAATACAATAAAACTAGTACATGGGTCGATAACAAACTATATCGCACCTTACCTTACATGACCCTTTAAAGGGACTCTTTGAGCTCCCAGGTCACATGTAACCTAAACCTGTGTAGGTAAAGTGTCCTGTATCATAGCCATGCCTTTCTAGGAAAAATCTGTATCCTAATTTCGGAGAAATCTTACTATTTTGTGTATATGCAAATTACCATTTTGGTGCACTACGGTGTGGCCAAAATATCCAGTGCTTTTACGGTTTCACAGAGAGATCAGGGTACCGCCTATCAAGGGTTTCTGGGATGTGCAGCTGGTCCAAATAGGGTCACCAGACTGAGGGGCTCCAGGCTCCATAGGAATTAATGGAGCCTAGAGCCCCTCAGGCTCATTTGCATCATTTTTAAAGCCCCTTTTTCTTCAAAACAAGGGCATAATAAACTAAAAGAACAGCGGATCCTGCTAGAGGGGGCACGCACCAGTATGTCAGTGCACTTGGTTTACAATCCTTGATCTGGTTATAGATGTCCTTTAATTAAGTCATGTTAATGACATAGATCTTCACCATCAAAGCCTAACGTTTATTTTATATGTGACACAGACGTTGCGAGATCATTTTTCTTTGTCCACCATTTCACCAATCAATATGGTCCCTATTGTTTGGTTTTTTTTTTTTTGATCCTTGCAAGACCAAGGGGTGTCGGACCCATGTAACTGATGAGGCCTGCGATCACCTGCAATGGTCATAGGGGCTCATTTACTAAGGACCTGAATCGCACCTTTCCCGAAAATTTCTAGTTTTGCGCCGCTTTGCCCCGGGTTTTTGGAGCACGTGATCAGATTGTGTCGCATCGGCGGTGGGTTTCACGCGACGGAAATCGGGGGAACATGGCCATCGGAAAACCCAACGGATTCGGAAAATACGCTGTATTTTTTTAAAAAATTTGTGTCGCTTGACACGCACTTACATGCACCAGGAAGAGGATGGTGAACTCGGCGGACCTCGGCGCAGGAGCGACACCTGGTGGACGACGGGCGCACGACCTTAGTGAATCCCGGCAGGACGCGGATCCACGTCGGACAACGCGCTGCGGGAACTCGAATGGACCGGGTAAGTAAATCTGCCCGATAGTATCCACTGGCCCAGTAGAGTACCAGAAGATCCTTCGGTGGGCCCAGGCTCTAGCCTAGTACTATCACATCAAAAGACAACCTAATTTGGATGGGTAACATGACGTCATAGGTATATACATATGTATATATATGTATATATATAGCCTGGTAGATGATGTGTATATCTCTAGCGGTGCAGCACTGGGTGATGTATAACCTGGCCATGTGCAGCCGAGCCAATGCAAACAAATAGAAGAGCGGGATTCACAAAGACAAACACACGATCCGTCCTATAGTCAAATGAGTTCCTGTAATATATTTGATTAAACAGGTTTACACTGAAGGCAGATGAGATGTAATCTGTGGTCTGAATAGAATGTATCATTTGTGTGTAGTAGACACAATGTAGGAGAATTGTAATCTGCATGAGTAGAAACAAAAACCTTCTTTTTGCTTTCAAGTAAATCTACCATCAATATTTATCCTGATAAACCAGGGACACTTACTCGTAGATCCAGGCACTGTGACTGTGGTAATCATCTTATATTGCTTATCCATGGCCTCCTTCCTTCTAAAATCAACTTTTTATATTATGCTTATGAGCCTGATGTGCTCTTGGGGCATAACCAGAGCCCATTCGTGCTGTAGCTTCACAGGCTGTTACACTGTGCAGGAGCACTTCCCTCCCACCACTGTGTACTAAAACTCCCTGTTGCCGTAAGATTACATCAGGCAGAGGGAGGGGGAAGTGTTGAGGGAGAAGGGGGTGGTGGAGACAGTGTAACAGCCTGTGAAGCTATAGTAAGAAGGAAGTCTGCTAAAGCACCTGTGCATTTCAGGCTCATTAGCATAGTTATAAAAATTGATTTGAGAAGGAAGGAGGCCACAGGTAACAAATATAAGAAGATTACCAGAGGCACGGTGCCTGGATCTATGAGTAAGTGCCTCTGGTTTATCATGATGGATTTTGATAGGCTTCCTATTTGTACTGTATTAGGAGACTGTTCCTTACACTGCTGTGCACAGAATTGCCCTATGGCCCAGAGTAAAAGCTATAGCAGGTTAACTGTTAACTACTATGGGAATCATTCAGTAGAGCAGAGGGGAGGGGGCAATGGATCAGATCAATGCAGAGGGCTCAGAGTACAGCAGTGTGAGGACATGGTTCCAGTGTTCCTCATTTTCAAATTTCTCTTGACTTTTAAAATACTAAATAGCATTCCTTACTAACTGTAACTGTATGGAGGGTGAGTGATCACATGACTGCGGTATTTGCTATATGATTGTGGAAGATAATGTTCTATATTTGCTACATTTTCTTTAAAAACTGATTGATAATTACAATAATCACAGTATATGACATACATGTAAATTAAGAAAGCTTTCTTTCGCCACAAGGGGGAGCTCACTGCAAACTGATTTATCCTAAGGTCTAATAACGGCACCATCTAGTTGCAGCTGAGGGTAGTAACCTCTAAGTCATGTTATGTGATTCTGGGATATGTGATTATGTGATTATAATCGGGGCGGAGCTAAATTTGCACAGTGGATTTCAGGGAATGTTGTTCTATGGGGAAATATTATATCGCAGTGACTTTATTGTTAGGATAATTGAGGAAGTCTAATCCTATAAATCAAGTATCCTTGAGTTAGGGCATCACTAACTATAGATATGACTGGAAGATGGAGTTCCCCTTTAAGCCCCATTAGTCATAATTCACACACATCTCGCTAATACAGTCGCTCAGTCCTGACTTTAGGAGCATGCACCTTACATTATATCCCATACAGTGACTCTTTTACAGGAGGAGGTGATTAAGTTTCCCGGTAAGTGACACTTCCCCCAGAAATCGGTATAAATCCCCCCGGCTGCCGGCAGTCACAGGCGATGATGAGGATCCTGGAGGGTTTACATTACACGCTGCGCCGAGACTTCTGTATATAAATGGTCATGAGACGCGGCGACACAGCTGTGCTGGAAATGTCTGAGCACAAGCTCCGGCTCTTTTTCCATCACTTTATGAGGAAGTGGTTATATACAGTACTGACAGGACTGTAAGCAGGTTAACCCTCGTGATGCGGACGAGTTTCTTAGGCCGTCTCCATATACAAAGTGTCTGATGGATGCAACTGAGAACCCCCTCAATGTGTGGTAAAGGAAGCTGAACAAGGATTTATTCACTAAGAGGCAACTAGCATGATGGTTACAGACTTAAGCAACATTCACACAATGGGGCACATTTACTTACCCGTTGCGATCGCCGATCCGGAATGTCCGATGATCATGCATTGATTCACTAAGATCGTGCACCCGATATCCTGCATGTGTCGCTTCCCTCGCTCAGGTCCGCCGGAGTTCACCTTCTTCTACCTGGTGCATGTAAGTGCATTGTCTTGCGACACATTTTTAAAGTTAAATTCCGCGCTTAGTCCGAATGAGTGGGATCGTCCGACGGCCCACACCCTGATTTCTGTCGTATGAAAGCCGACGCGATTGCGCCAAAATCCGATAGCGTTCGACACAATCCCCTTTTAAATGCGGTGCAAATTGGAAAACGACGGAATATCCAACGTTTGTGTGGTCTGCAGACCCTTAGTAAATGAGCCCCAATTTGTGGCCGCCATACTGTAGCAATGCCGGCACACGGTGGCGCCAGGGAGAGCAGCGCTGCTCACCCCGCCCTTCTCCATAGTGATATATGCCGCTATGGCACGTGTGCTGCCCACTACGTCCCGGCATGCATAGGTTAGTGTGCATGAAGCCTGATGGTTACAGACTTAGGGCTCTTTCACATTGGCGTTGGTGCTCAACTTCAGTTGCGTTTTGTCTCTGTTGTGTCTCCGTTTTTCATCCGTTTTGTCTCTGAATCCGCCCAAAAAAACCGTAAGGTTTAATATTGCTTTGAGAACATCACACCTGGTTTTTCAACCTCATCAGTGAAAATAATGGATGGACCCATAGACTTCTATTGCCTTCGGTGATCCACGTAAGTGAAAAAATAGGAATAGTTTAAAAAAAAATTTCCACGGACAACTGATCAGTGAAAATATTAGCCAATGTGAAAACACCCATCGAATTTAGTGGTTTTGTGAGGCATCCGTGGAAATCACTGAACAACGGACGTGAAAAACAGCGCCAATGTGAAAGAGCCTTTAGTAGAAGCAACTTGTCTAGTGATTATAGAGGATAACAATTGGCAACTCGCATGATGGTTACAGACCTAGTAGAAGAATTTGGTCATTGACTATAGAGGCTAACAAGAGGTAACTCGCTTGGTGGTTATAGAAGCTTATTAAAGGCAACTGACTTGTCGGTTATAGACGTTAATACAACTAGTATACTCGATGCAGAGGCTAATAACAGGCAGCTTGTTTTATGGTTGTGTAGGTTAATAAGACTTGCTTTCTTGATAATTAGGTTAATAAGAGATAACTGACTTGGTGGTTACAGAGGCTAATAAAGTGCATTTGGCTTTGTGGTTACATGGAATTATAAGAGGCAACGGGTGTGATGTCACAGGGGCTCATGAAAGGAAACTTGTATAATAGTTTCAAACTATCAAGCTTGCAGGTTATAGAGACTCATAAAAAGCAACTGACTTGGTGGTTACTAGAGATGGACAAATCTGTTTGTTGGTTTGTAGAGTCGGAATGAATCTTTTTTACATCGCTTCAGACATCGCAGTCATTTATTGAGGAGGGGCAAGCGTCAATAAAAACTAAAATCATAAAAAATTAATGAAAGGAGATCATAGCTTTTCAAACTGGGTATTCGTGACCTAGCAGGCCTTATATACCAATTTCCAGGACAGTTGAACCTCATCCTTATCTAATCTGTTGAAAAATTCTACAAATCTTGAATGATTCTCTTATTTCCAGTGGTTATAGAGAGACTCACAAGAGGCAATGTGTATGATGACTAAAATCAGTTTACTATAGGCAACAAGCCTGCCGGTTATAGAGGATAACAAAAGGCAATTGGCATGGTGGTTACAGAGGACAGTACGAAGCACCTTATATGATGGTTACAAATAGTCTTACAAGAGGCAACTCTACTAATGGTTTTAGGGGCTAATCAGAGGCGACTGATTTTGTTGTTTTCAGAGGCCTATAGGAGGGAACTGGCTTAGTAGTTATAGAAAAACTGACACAAAGCAACTTGCTTGTTGGTTACAGACTATTAGGTAACTTTATGAAGATATCATTGGTGCAACAGAAGGCTGGAAAACTGGATATGCCTTCTTCTTTACATTCAGATAAGTACAAACTAGTTGGTAAATGGCTTGGTGGTTACAGAGCCTACCTGGAGGCAACTAGCTTGATAGTTATAAAACTGCCTCTCCCTAATGGCATGGATTACAGTCTTTCTGTGTCCATATCATACAGTCTCATGCTAATGCCCATGGTTATGGTTCACAGGGTGGATGCCACAGTCACTGTGAACATATTCTTCAATATACTTTTTTCCTATAAGCCCCCTTGTATGTTACATACGCCCCTAGCCTGGGGTACAGATGTATAGAAATATAATTATGCTTTGTCCTCCCTGACAATGATGACAAGCTGAGACTTCCTCACAATGGTCGCGTTTCTGATGGATTTGTGTCACACCCTTTTAAGAGGATCTGTCATGGCAGGGATCTTCATTTAGTAGTATTCAGCCACTATAAGTGATCCATGAAGCTTATGCTCCTTGTCATTCATGTAAGATGATTGCACAGGAGATGTTCAGACCACTTTTTGTGTATCATGTGGTTCCTTGGGGACCTCTGTTGTCTTGCAGTATTGGGGTTCTGGGTTTCAAATCCTTCAAGGATCCACCATGGCAAAAGTTAATGATACCTAACAGATAGTTACTACCTCTTCCATTGGAACTAGTTTTACTAAGGTTCCCCTTTACATATGTGCCAACAGTCCCAAATGTTTAAGAGCTGCAGGATGATACAGGGCCATGCTCAATTACAGGGATTGTGCCAAAATAGACGCTTACCCCTATTCACAGGATAGGGGATATGTGTTGATCACTGGGTGTTTGACCACTGGGACCATCCATAGTTGGTACAATGTATGACAAAAGGTTCCTTAAAGAATCCCATCCTAAATGGATCCATGGAGCACCTAATTCCACTCAAGGGGATCTCCTTTAAGTCATCCAAAAAGTCCAATATAAGTGATGACAAGTCCAGCTTGAGTTGACCTGCACTCCATTTGGTGGGGTGTGCTTCAAGAAACTATTGGTCTTAAAGGACATCTACCACCAGAATGAAGGATTGTAAACCAAACACACTGACATAATGGTGTGTGCCCCCTCTGGCAGGATCCACTCTTCTCTTAGCTTCTTATGCCCTTCTTTTAAAAAAAAAAAAAGGATTTATAAATCATGCAAATGAGCCTCAGGAGTACAAGGCTCCATAACTGTCAATTGATCCTGGAGCCCCTCTGACTCATTTGCATAATTTTTAAATCCCTTTTTTTTATAAAAACAGGGCTTTAAGAAAATAAACTAAGATTGGATCCTGCCAGAGACAGCATACACCAGTATGTCAGTGTACTTGGTTTACAATCCTTCATCCTGGTGGTAGATTTCCTTTAATACTTATCGCCTGGTTAAATGACCACATTTATAACTTCCTCATTCTTCACTCAGGAAAATCCACAAATTAGATCTTGTCTAATTTTGTTAAAGTTATTTGACATTGCACATACGATGTAAATGGGATTATCTCTTTTGAACAATCTCTTATGTCATAAAGTTCCCCATATAATGAACTGCTATAATTTATGTGTATCCTAGTGGCAAGTATTTGATAATCCTGCAGCGCCACCACAGGTGTTATAAGGAATTACATAGTTCATTCTATTTGGCTAATAGATGAGGTTCCTAAAGTGTCACAGACTTTATAAGGAAATTTAAAGGGAGTCTGCCAAGCACAAAATGACTTCCAAAGTAGTTATGGTGTCATGTAGGGGCTTTCATAGAAGTAGAAATAGATGAATTTGGACAAAATCTGATGAACCACAAAGGAAATAAAGGGAGTTGAATCCAGCATTCAAAAATATCTGATAAAACATCACATTTATAACATCTTGATTAAAATATCCTGAAAATACCTACGCGTTTAAAGCTTTCAAATTGAGTTCTTATTCATGGTGCAATGTAGTAATAATCATCTTATTATGTATAAGCAAATCAGCTTGCAAGTGCAGAGGGGATGGGGCTCATTTGCAAGATTTACTTAATTGCCCTGGCTATCCTCTGTAATCGCTCTCCAGTGCTTCCGGTTTAGCTGGAAAAGACATATTCAGCTTTTACCTACCCGGCTGTCAATAAGCCCCCATTGCACATGCAATAAGTAGTCACAAATGTTCAATATTTGTTACTTTTTAAACTCTATGCTAATTATGAAGATGAGTGTCCATGGGCTTCTGCATTTCTATTCAAAAGGCACATATTCATAAATGTTTTTCCAAAAATGTGGTTTGGGATTACTGAGAGAAGAGTTGGGACATACAAAAACATACAGAGGCTCATTTACTAAGGGTCTCGCTACTCACTTTCGTCGGACTGTTCACCTTTTTCGGGGATCGCACGGCTTGAACAGGTATTTAACAAGTGCCTGCACTGGGATTTTGGCACACTTGATCCTTTTTTGGCGTAGCTGTGCTGGTTTTCATGCGACACAAATTGGTGGGCATGTCGTCAGACGATCTGACTGATTCAGGCTGAGCGCGGGATTTAACTTTCAAATTGTGTCGCATCCAATGCACTTACATGCACCACTAAAAAGATGGTGAACTCTGTCGGGCCTGTCGGGGAAGCGACACATGCAGGATATCGGGCGCACAATCTTAGTAAATCGTGGCACAGTGCATTGTCATCCGACAATGCACTTTCGGTGAACTCCGGGGACCGCAGGGTAAGTAAATGTACCCCACAGTGCAAATTTAGCTCTGCTACATCTCTTGCAAGTGTTTTACTCTGCCCACTCGAATCTAAATGAAGACTGTCAGAATTTAAAGGGAAAAGTGGTCTTTTTTTTTTTTTTACTCCAATTTTACAAGAAGGACATGACACTACAAATCTTCAGTCTGAAGATGTCCAATCTGGTTTGCTTCCAGGTTCAGAGAGAGCGAGGTGTTTATTTAAACATCTCTTTGTCCCTCCTGAGTCTCACCCACAGGAGGACAGAAGGATCACATTGCAGTGGCTGCTGTAAGGCTCTGCAGTATCTGGCAGGAGAGTGGGGCTAGGAGACCTAGGAGACGTACAGACAGGAAATAGGGGGTCTTGGAGTAATGAGTTCCAGTCACCCACCACTCTGAAACTCAGAGCCGGAGCAGGCATCCTTGGAAAATACTTTTCTCCTGACTACTTGGCAATATTTAGCTTCAGTGCTGGAGGTAACAAGCGGCTCCTCCTTGTTGTCCAACCGGTCGTATGATATGTGTTAGGATTTAATACACAGTATTAAAGGAGATTGAATCTTGCAACAGGCTTAGGTTAATTCACTTTGTGAGGAGCACTCCGTACTCCGCTGACAGCCTGAGGGGCCGCTACCAAAAAGACAGCGTACAATCTGATCAGATTGTTCCAAGTTTGGAAACAAAAAAAAAAGGAACCCACGCGACACTTAGTTCTTACAAGAACAAAGACTATGTCTCCGGCCAAGAGAGTAACAAGGTTTCCGGAGGGGATTTGATTTGCGAAATGGACGCAGAGAATGGATGTTGAAATCGATATTTACAAACACTTCACGTGGCTCAGAAGGGTGAGTGAATTTTGCATGTCCGTCCCTTCAAGGAGGTCTCCTTAAGCTTAATGTCTTAAGGGCATTCATTTATTTTCTGGGTTTTCATTGCCAAATCTTTGAGATTTTAAGTTAAAAGCGTGCGTCACACACGCCTCACTTTGTTTCTATAGCTGCATTATGTCAACTGAGGGTTAAAGATGGAAAACACGCGTTGTATTCATGTGACCTTAATCGCTATTTAGGTGACTGTACTTTACACTCAGAAAATGTGATACAAATACAGTGTTGTCTTCAAGGGTTTCTCCATGCTTATGTATAAGAAAGTTAGAGATGCTTATGGTCTCCAGTATTTCTTCCTAGGTTAGTTATTTGGTACCAACAAAGTATATTAACATGAGAATTTTCTGTACTACTATTCTTTGAAATTATTAGGTTTCTACAGAAAGAACTTGGGGGCTGTAGTTGCATGTACTTTGCCATTAATTGTAAATAAAGTTTATCTAAACGAGAATTTACTATCAGCAATTATTTTGTCTCTTAGCAAAGATCTCGAGGACCGTAGTAGCATCTTTTGTGTTGTTTATTGTAAATAAAGTTTGTTGATGTGAAAATTTTATGCACAACGACAATCCGCAATAACTTGGTAAAGATCTTGAGGACTGTAGTTACATGAATTGTGCTTTACGTTTATTGACAGGAGAATGCTACTACAGGGGTTCTCTAAGAAAGTTAGAGATGCTCAGGGTCTCCAAAGTGTTCAAAGTCTAACATAGTCAGATATTGAGGACCACAGTTTCAGGAGCACTGTGTTTGTTGTAAATAAAGTTTATTGACTTGAGAATTTTAGTATTTTTATCTGCATAAATGTGTTTGTAAGGCAAGATCATTACTACTGTAGTTGCGTGTACTGCGCCATCTTTGAATAAAGTTTATTGAAATGAGAATTTTGTGCACTGCTATCATCCACATTAATTTGGGGGAGATCTTGGGGACTGTAGTTGTGGGAACGGCAATTTTTTATTGTAAATAAAGTTTATTGACGTGAGAATTGTATGCGCTATGTCTCTCCGTACCAATGTAGCTTCTAAAAATGTTGCGTGGTTACATGTGTTCATTCATGTCAGGAGAGCGTCCACAAATTTGGTTAGTGCGTGAGGCACCATGACAGACTAAATTGTTTATTGTAAATAAAGTTTACTGATATGAGGAGTCAAATTTGATTAATGTCAAGGGCCATGGCTTCATAATGTACTCGACTCTTTATTGTAAGTCAAAGTTTTTGAGTAAAAGAGTCTTAGCACCTCTGCTTTGCAATTTGCTATATCGGCTAATTCAATGAATTGCATAATGTGTTACACTGTGTACTGTAAATAAAGTTTGATGATATGAGGAGACTGTTTGCGTTTATTGGGTCAATCTGAGAATTCTTGGCTATGTGTACAAGCTGTTTATTGTAAATAAAGTTTATTGACAAAAACATCTTATATGTTGCTAAGCAAACCGTATTGGGGCCCATGGTATTTTGTCTTGTTACTGTAAATAAAGTTTATTGAAATGCTTTCAATTTGTGCTTCTACCTTATAGTTTATGCTTTGGGATGCTTTGTTTATTATGTTGTTATATGGCCACATGTACTTCAGCTCAGTGATAGGCCGTGTATACGCCAATGTATGAGGATCCGTCCGTCCTGGGCGTTTGTAGTACTCAGGATCTCGGGAAGTACAGAGTACCCCTTTCAATAAACTTTATGTGCAATAAACTGATCAAAACTGTCTCCTATTTTAGTACTTTCTTCAAAAGTTTGGGCCTGTAACCCAAATTTTATGGTCTATGAATGGGCTAGAAGGAGACAGACTGTTCCATAGATCTTTTGAGGACTGTAATAGGGTGGTTGTATATTAAAAGACAAAGAAATCTCACATAACTTTATTTATAAGCACCAAGTTAACACACATTTATCAAAATTAGTGTAGTCTGCATTATGTGCAGTTTGCCTGTGTAGTGTGCAGGGGGCGCCAGATTCATGATCTATGGCGCCCATTCATCACGAATCTGGTGCCCCTTGCACAGCTCCGACAGATTGCACCAACTATTATTTGGTGCAACTTTTAACATGGGTCATGTGACACAATTCTGCCGGACTCTGCATGATAAATGTTGCACACGTGTCATGTTGGGTATAGGGCAGCCGCCACACATATGAGTCACGTGTGACACATATGTGTCTGGGACAAGCAATTTGATCAAGAAATAACGTGCAAAGTCCGACAGAAAACTGGCGCAGGGGCTTTGGGAAATCTGAGGCAATGAATGTGAATGGGTTCATTTTGTTATTGTTTTCTGGGCTACAAACAGTTAACTTCCGTCCTTCCAAAGACATGAAAGGAAACAGTGGCCGTTTTGTATTTTCTTTTTGAAACTTTTTTTTTTTCTCTGCCCAACCTGTTTTTCCTATTGATACAACGCCCTGCGAAGGTGAAGCGCTATCTATCGCGCTGAATGCCTTATGATAAAGGGGAAACCTGAGTCTGTAGCAACTGCTCCGCTTCTTTGTACCCGATCCAGGTGAATGTCAACTCCTCAAGTTCTCCTTTATTCAGTTTTTCTGGTGTTTTTTTTCTGTTTTTGTTTTGTTTTGTTTAAGAATTGTCACCAACTTTCTATAGTTTTGAACACCTGGACTGCCTATTGTCGAGTTTATATTGTTCCACTTAATATCCAAGCACAATGCGTATCTGGGTCATTCAGGACTTAAAGGGATTGTCCAACTTTTCTTGGTTTCAGCCAGCGATTCAGGGCTACCAATCTGTGCTGTGACAAGTACAGGCAATCATTAGGTGACCAGTTCTGCGGACAAGCAGGCTACTGATTGGCTGTTGCGATCACATGTCACCCCCAGCACAACACAAATCAGGAGCTTTGTAGTAGGTGCCCACTACCGCGCTACACAAAATCAGTCCTGCCCCCATGGGGCTCACAATCTAACCAACCTACAAATATATTTTGGAGTGTGGGAGGAAACTGGAGGACCCGGGGGAAACCAACGCAAACATGGCGAGAACATACTAAATTTTTGCAGATGTTGACCTGTATGGGACTTGAATCCAGGACACCAGCGCTGCAAGGCTGTAGTGCTAACCACTGAGCCACCATGCTGATTAAGCTTTAAATGACAGGGCCCTGCTCCCTTTTTAAAACTGAGCTCGATGAAATGTGCAGTGGACTTGTGGCCACACCCACAGTGCACCAAAATGCGAATTTGCATATACATAGAAATTAAGATTTTACTGTTTGCAGGTATGATTGACAGTGACAGTGTCCCTTTAAGGAACCTCCATATTACTTTACATGAGGGGATATATAAAGTAAAGCCCCTGATATTCTGTCTGTGAGGCACAGCGTGTCCTGTCCAAAAGTTAATCACGGAAAAGGAAATGACACGTCTGTCACCTGGGAAAGTTTTCTTTAGCATTACGGGGTGCCAAGATGTAACCCAATGACGGAGCCGCACTGCAGGTGGCAGTGACCCCATGCTGTGGATCATGTAAGCCCTTTAAATTTGGCAGAAGTAGATACAGGTCCATCTGTTCTCACTGTCCCAGTTATAGAAATATGCCTTGTACAGGATTCTCCAAAAACTATACCCTTGTTCTTCCTCTTCCTCATAAAAAGCAACTTATTTTTAATATATTAAAACAAGCTGAATGGTAGCTGAATAGATACAATTAAACGGAGTGTTCTATATTCGAAGAAAAAGTTTTATTTCAGAAAGAGCGCCGCTCTTGTCCACTGGCAGTGTCTGGTATTGCGGCTTATCCTTATATAAATGACTAGGTCTCAGCTATAAAAGACCATTGGCAATAGCGCCATTCCAAATTCTACCTTGGAGGCTCCTAAATAAAGGGGAGACGGCCCCAGAGTACCAGAAGAGAGGGTTAATGTTCTGTAGGACAATTCAGCCAGGTTATTTGTCATCCTGTATGTGACATGGGCAAAAAACGGTGTGAGGGGCCCCTGTTACCAATAGAGGAGTCCCACATCTTCATTCATCACTTTGTGATGGTGACATCAGGTTGGAACACCTGGATCTAGGACAAGTCAGAGGAGTCCAGATATTTCAGATATGTTGCTCGTAAATAATTATGTCAGCAGGGTAGGGCGTTGTGGGACGAGGACAATGTCGCATTGTGAGCAGAGGAATGAAGATGAGCGAGATGTGGGAAGCTGAGACACACATTGGTGTGAGGTGGAACAGGACCCCTTTAATGATGGATTTTTGTAACGATGATGGACTCTGCTATGTCATATATACAGACCCCAGAACAAGGATGAGAGATACTATAACCCATGATATGATGGAAGGAATATAGAACATGCATGTATTAAAGGGGTCCCCAGACTGGTGCCCCTATTTATAAGCAGAAGGGCACAACTCTCAAGACTAGGTCTCCATTGACTATATTTCCCGCATATAGATTTGGTTTGATTGTAGTGGATCAAAGCAGTAAGGACCCCCTTGGTCAAATAGGAGGGGGGGGGGGACTAATTCACTCCCCTTTAAGAACTGATAATGCATCTACCCATGTTGTGTCTCAATGGGGCACATTTACTTACCCGTCCCGTCGCGTTCCCCGCTGTGTGTTGTCGGACGAGGATTTGGGTCTTCCGCGATTCACTAAGATCGTGCGCCCGATATCCTGCATGTGTCGCTTGCCCGCTCAGGTCCGACAGAGTTCACCTTCTTCTTCCCGGTGCATGTGAGTGCTGATCTTGCGTCACAATTTGCTTTTTAAATTAGGCGGTTTGTCCGAATCAGTCGGGTTGTCCGACATCCACGCCCCCCGATTTGTGTTGCATACAAGCCAGCGCTGATGCGCCACAATCCGATCGCGTGTGCCAAAATCTCGGGGGAAATTCGGCGCAAAATGGAAAAAACTGCGAAACCCGACGAAAATGCGGCGTTCCGACCTTTAGTAAATGTGCCCCAATTTGTACAATGTCTATGATTAGTGTTAATTATTAGAGTTTTAACCATTAGTTTATTAGAAGATCCTTTCATTCTAGACTTTTATATAATAAGAATAATATAGTGATAAAAATAATGTATGCAGTGGTTCTGAAGATCATAAGACACTGATCTATACTGGACAACCCTTAGAATTTTTTGTTCTCATCGACACAATGTTACTTGTTATGAATAAAATACTAGAGTGTCAGTGAATACATGAATTACATAAACTGTACTAAAAAAAAGTAAGAAATGTAACAATGCATAGCTACAATAAAACCATGTAAATTCTGTAGATAACGAACTGGGAACCGGAATGGCTGCCAGTAAAGGTTGTCGCCCGTGACCTGTGTCTAGCTAAAATTAGAATACTTGTAGTAGAGAACTGGGGAACTGCTTCTGTTCTGTATATTTTCCATGTCCTATATGGGAAAATGTTCTTTAGTTTAAAAAAAAGGAAAAATTGTAATATTGTGTGTGTCAGGCTTGACCACTAGGTGGTGCTGTGATACTCATGGACTGTACAATCCACAGATGGAGCAGTGTAGTGTGTAGTAGCTAGTGCCATAAAAATAGCCTGAGTGCCCAAACTTCAACCAAAAGCCACTTATTTATTGCAAAGCAATTTAAGCAGTAATTTATTTTTCCCTGTTCTTTTACAACCTTCAATCGTATCAGCCTCCTGAGGACAACAAAGCAGTTAAAAGAAGGAGAGCAAATGTGTCTATTGTTGTAAGAAGATTCTGCATAAAGATTCTTTGAGTCCTGTCTGGTGAACTTCATTCTGGGGTGAAGGCCTGGGTGCCCACAGAAAGGGCTCCGAGTGCCGCCTCTGGCACCCGTGCCATAGGTTCGCCACCACTGATGTAGGGGATCCGTAGTCAGGAAATCTTTATCATATCATAACAGCCCAATCTTCATCACTAATGATGGAACCAAATACCTAAAATAGTCAGGACCCCTGAAAAAAGGGGAAGACCTAGTCCATAGAAGGTTGATAAAGGCATTAGCACCATATTCTGTATATGGCCATTTCCAAAATCCCATTCTTCCCCTTGATTGATCTTAATGAAATGCCATTCACCTATCCCCGGGACGCTCCCTCCTGGCATCACGTTATAGAGACTTCTCCTTCCTCCCCTTATAAGGCAGCAGCATCATCAGACAGGAAGATCTTCAGAGAGAGGTCGGTGATTAGAAGCATATGGCGGCTTTCTTCTTGTAGTTTTACTAGGATATTGAAGTTTGGCAAAAATCCACAAAACATGAGATACCGCTAGATGGTAACATGCACCCTCTGCAGATATCCTGGTCATGATGAATTGGGTTTTGATGTTGTAGCATCTGTTCCTCCCCCACACTTGTGAAAGGGAAGATGCCTCGGCATGAAGTTAACCTGTAATCCTCTGCGTGATTCTGTGGTCTTCATAGCGTAAATGTAATACCGTCCCTGGCTCTGATTTCATGGGTGCAGGCATATGGGAAGGACACATTGTGGAGGTGGTTATAGCGGGAGAATTTGTAGTAGCACAGGACCATGGAAAGTTAGGTGCCAAATAATACCGCCAGGCAATGACTATTAATGATGCTATAAGGTCCCAAACAATATTTTTATATAGTGTTCTATATCACCTACACAATACATTCAGTTTTGAAATAAAATTTCATATTAGTGTTCAAACAATACACATAGGGGACTTGTATTACTCTTATTGCCTTCTTTTGTGCGACTTTTCGCTGTTTGCGACTTTTAAGGCGCAGAATCAAGCAGAGTACCAAAGTTAAATGCCTCAAGGATTTCATAATTTACACATAACTTACTCAGACTGGCCGTACTAACGTCACTGTACCCCAACTTTCCACCCGGCAAGCGGACAAAAACACACAGACTCGTAATTGGGATAAAAATGGGGGGTCGGCCACAGCTTTAATTTTAAACAAATTAACTGTTGGTCCAAATGGGGAACCCGAGACCCTCCTCTTACCACCTCGCATGCCAGGCCCCGCCTCCGCAGGGGGCATGTCCTCGTTGATTCGTCAGGTGATTGATCTCATTCCCGAGAGGGTCAAGGATTCCGCCATAGGCCAAGCTGTGACTTCCAATACATAATAAACATTGAAAGAAAATAAACATATTAACAAACACTTATAAAACCAACAACATTAACAAAAGTAAAACAAAAAAGGGGAGGGCGGGCGGGATCTTTCCTGGCGCGGAGCCGTCCTGAAAGAGGACGGGATGTTCCGCGCCAGGGAATAAATATCCCGGACCTGCACCCCCGTGTGGCCAGCGGAAGCGCTGGCCCAAGCAGAGCTGCCGGGGGGAGGGATCAAGGGGCGGGACGTGCTCAAGCAATAGAGCACGGCCAGTCCTGCAGCCCGAGGGTTTAACATACTAATACTGCCACATAATATTGCCATACACATCACATAATACTGCCAAATACACATCATATTATACCACCATATAATGCTGCCATATAATTATTATATAAGGCTGCTATATAAAAATCACATAATGCTACCATATACACATCATATAATTCTGCCATATACACATCACATAATACTGCCATAGAGCTGCCATATGATACTGACAAGTACACATCATATTATACTACCCTATAACACTGCCATATAATTCTTATATAATGCTGCTATATACAATTCTGCTGTATACTGCCAAATACACATCATATAATACTACCATATTATTTTTATGTAATGCTGTTATATATGAATCACTTAATACTTCATACTGCCATGTAACATTTCTCTAATGCTGTCATATACACACCACATATAGGATGGGATGCTCCCATGTAATACTGCAATTTATATTCAGAATAATACCAATCCATCTTGTTAATTATTAAAGCTTGGTACAAGGTTGATCTTGGGAGGCCGGTCCTTTAGGCGAACTATAATTTGGGGGCCCCACACAATTGCCTTATTTACCCCCCTCCTTAAAACCAGCCATACATTGTCTGATACCTTCCATCTGTCCATCACAGGAGACCCCTTAGTGGTCCTGTCCTCATTGTATCTGCAGATAACATTCATGGCTTTATACATCATTTCATCACCTTCTACAATGTTTGTTCGCATTATCTCGTTGACTCAGTTTTATGTGCATTTTCTGCCTCTTGTTTCTTGAAAGATTTATGGAAAAACAAATAAAAACAATTCAGTTGTGACCAAAAGGTAGAAATCCTAATTCTGAGGTTAGAGGCCAATATTGTGCACCCAAGGGTATCATACAGCCACTATCAAGATGTATTCCCTGTAGTAGGCCCTTGGTTCTCATCTATGTTGATTATAGTAATAATATCCAATGGTCTGTGTACAGGGTGAGACTAAAGTCCCAGGACAAACTTTTTTTTCACAAACAAACAGTTAATAACATCTCTGATCCCCAGCAAGTAATGGGTGAAGGGCCCATTTATTATGCTATGTCTGGAACATGGCCGCCATATTGGATTCCAGACAAAGTTTTTCCAATGCAAAAGAGTTAATGTAGCATCAAAGAAGAATCAAACCAGAATTTGTGCTTCCGAACTTATCAACACAGAAATTTGCAACAAAAACTGTAACCGTTCCCTGTGATGCACAGCTATGTGACTGGTGCTGAACACAGAGATGAAGGTGCTGGATCCAATGCTTATAAACCTGCATGAGAATCTATGGATAATCTCTGTGGTAATAATTAGAAGAAAAATTACAGATCTGATTGCGGCTATTGGTTTTGGAGACAATTCTGTTTCCTTGATGATATATGACCACCTTCACTTCGGAAAAACTAGACCTTAATCTAAAATGGCGGCAATCAAGACGGCGGCCATTTTCTGGACACAACCTAAAATATATCCCATCGCCTAATGGGGTATAATATATGAAATTTTCATTTAATTTCTGAATAAAAAGTGGGTCCTGAGATATTTGACTTCAAGTTCAGGAGTGACAACGTACTTGTGTAAGAGGGAACCTTAGGCCCCTGTGAATGTAACATCAGATTGCCTTGGCTCAGCAATGTCTGACCTCCCTGTATTGTTTTGATGGATAGACTGTTGATTTCAGGAATGTCCATATAACCCCATTCCTCAATTTTTGGCCTCAACCATCTGAGTATAAATCACCCACTGCTGAGCCTGAGGACACCACATCATAACAGGCGGGAGGTGCGAAAACAAAAACACGTCGCCCCAGCCGCCAACAATTTAATAGATGAAAGTCATGTAAAGGAGATATCTGAGCAATGTGCTCAGTAGTGCGGTCCAGATGTCCGTCCATACCGGACTAGCCACTTCATGGGCCAAATACTATCTCCGAGCCCACCACAAGCAACGCCCGGGGTATTCCTAGTATGCGGAGCAGACGTATGTCATGGGAAAATCTCTCAACAAGGATAAAGTCCCTATCCTTGGAATGTCTGACAGGAAAATAAAAACACTCAAGCACATTTCTTTGGTTTCTAAAAAAAGATTCCCCTCCCTTGATATTGTATGTTTTATTTGTTTTGAAAATTTTCCAAAAACTCCCACAGATCCGAGATTGTTTCATCTCATTTTCTTATTGCTTGGCCTTGAGGCCAGTGGCCAATGGAGTCTTTAAGGAAATCTACCATCAATATCAAGTATGATAAACCCAGGACACTTTCTTATAGATCCAGGCACCGTGACTGTGGTAATCTTCTTACATTTGTTATCTATAGCCTCCTTGCGCTAAAATTGACTTTTAAAATTTTGCTGGGATGTTACCAGAGCTGCTTGTGCTATAGCTTCGCAGGCTGCTACCTTGTTCCCTGCTCCCTCAGCACTTCCTCCTCCCTCTTCCTGAGGTAATTTCACACAGTGTAACAGGCTGTGAAGCTACAGCACAGAGGGGCTCTGGTAACACCCCCAGGAAACCTTGTTGATCATAAGCATATTTTTAAAAGTTGATTTTCAAAGAAATGAGGCCATGGATAAGAAATATAAGAAGATTACCACAGTCACGGTGCCTGGATCTATGAATAAGTGTTTATATGCTGGTTTATCATGATGATTTTGTTGGTAGATAACCTTTAAGGGCCCATCACTGAATCATGAAGGCAATATGAGAGCAAAAAAGTTTGTTGATGGGGGTACGAAACGCGTTGAAGCGGGATCACACCTAGTTTATGGACCTAGTTGATAGACAGCCAATACACTAAGGATAGAGCGGTTCTGACTCACCCCCGATATGAAATGCTAATGACCTCTCCTACGGAGTAGTGATGGATCCCTTTAATGTATACTGTGTGTATATGACGGCTATATGACTGATAAGTATATATTTTTTCCTTTCTTCAAGGTTAATCACACAGTTGCAAATAATGAGACATATCAGGAACGACTGACACGTTTGGAAGGGGACAAAGAATCTCTTATTTTACAGGTAAGCGAGGATGTCATAGGAAATATGGATATACAGGCGGTCCCCTGCTTAAGAACACCTGACTTACAGACAACCCCTAGTTACAAACGGACCTCTGGGATGTTAGTAATTTACTGTACTTTATCCCTGGGCTACAATAAACATCTATAACAGTTATCAATGGTGTCTGTAATGAAGCTTTATTGTTACTCCTGGTTCTTATGAGAATCCAACATTTTTAAAATCCAATTGTCACAGAGGCCAAAAAAGTTCTGACTGGGGTTACAATAATAAAGTATATGGTTCCGATTTACATACAAACTCAACTTAAGAACAAACCTACAGAACCTATCTTGTATGTAACCCGGGGACTGCCTGTACAGAAAAACCTGCCTAAATTTATTTAATCATTTTAACCAAAAATTAAGACATAATTCATTTTAAGTGGTTTGGTGAACTACAACTCCCAGTACATCCACATTCATATGACAGGATTCCAAGGTACAATACAGAGAGGGAACCTAACAAGGTGAACTACAACTCCCAGCATGTTCAGACTCATATTTCAGGCTATCATGAAACAGTACAGAAAGCATACATAACAGGCTGATATTGCGGCTTATGAGATGACAATACAGAGAAGGGCCATAACAAGGTGAACTACAATTCACAGCATGTCCAGGTTGATATAATGGGCAGAGAAAGGAGACAGGAGGCATAGAAGGCTGAACTACAATTCCCAGCATTTCCAGGCTCATTATTGGGTTGTCATGCCACAATACAAATAGGGGACATCACCAGATGAACTACAACTCCCAGCATGTCCATTCTCATATTATAGGTTGACAAGGGACATATGGGTTCTTACAAGGTGAACAACAACTCCCAGCATGTCCATGGTGATTTTACGGTTAACAGAGGTCAGCACAGATAGGGGGGTATAACATGGTGAACTACAATTACCAGCATATCCACACCGATGCTTTCGGCTGTGATTCTCTTATTATGGGATGTCACACTTTGGGGTTCATCTTGATGGAGACCATGAGCGACAGCACAGATCTATCCCACAACATCCCTTCTATATGTGCAAAATCTAATTTATAGAATCTATAGGCACAATCCCTCATAGACTCATATATATGGTCAGCTCATTGCCGAGTATAAATAACCTGAAATAGTCTCTGCCCATGTCTCCAGGAGACATAATAGGAATGTATTTGGGCAGGCTCCAAATAGTTAATCACCGGCTTAGTGACTGAAAGCCGGGCTCCACGAAGCTGTAGCTCCAGGCCTCAGCTGTCAAGTAGGCCTGACCGAGCCGCCTGGCCATCGATCAACTCGTAAAAAGAGAAATAGCTTAGATTTCATGAAAATCACTAGAATACCTGGCATGTCTTGTCTTCACGAGAGATTTTTTTTTTTGAGAGAATCGTTTTATAACACTGAATATCTGGTTAGTGTCACAACATCATCTTCCATTACCCAAAATGGACTCAATAATGACAAGAGCCATACAAATGTGCCCCAAATAGAGGTTTTGTGGTTGCTTCATTGCAAACTGAAAATGTCTTGTGAGTAAGGGTTCAGATCTTGAGAGGAATCCTGGTGGGCAGTGTCGGACTAGCCCACCAGAGAACCAGAGCAACTTCCGGTAAGGTAATACTGAACCCCACTGACACAGCAGTAGATAACCTGAGTAGGTGTTCAGAATTTGCAAGGATTGCCAGTGATCAGTGTCGGATTGGGCCAGTAGAGAACCAGATGATCCTATGGTGGACCAAAGCTCTGAGCCAATACTAAACCACACCAATACAGCAGTAGTAGACAACCTGATTAGAGGGTTTCAGATTTTGCGAGGAATGCTGTTGGGCAATGTTGACTGGCCCACCACAGAACCAGAGGATCACTTGGTGGACTCAAGCTCTGAGCCAATACTGGACACTAGAGATACAGAAGTAGACAACCTAAATTTGACGAACATAGGGTCTGCTCAACACTTCTCCCATGTGTCCAGGTGCTCTGTGGACAGATGAACAATGGAGGTGCTGGGGGATCTTCAGATATTACTGATCCTATGGATAGGTTATCTTTATCCCAGAAATGTCCTAGAATATCTTGTTTTATCTAGAGTCACTTAGTTATAACTTTAGAAGGTTTTTTATGTGATCAAACGTGGTCCCAACCCATGCGCAGAAGCTTTGTGGAGCTCTGGTAAAGATGGATAGGAGACAACCTTGAGCTGGAGATCTACATAATCACTTAAGCGATTGGTTACAAGGGTGTATTGACTAATGGAGGGATAGGAAGAAGATAGGAGTCATATGATATAGATGTATAGCCAGATTTTACATTTTTATATATATACGAGTAGTAGCTTCTGGAGGTACAAAGATAGCAGTGGGCCCTGGTACTATGTTAGAAATCACCATTGTTCAAGATGGCACCTACTGTAGGTGACAAGCCCTGATAGCATGGAGGAGGATCTCAGACTTCGTGTCACAATGTGTATAGAGGAGTCTAAGGTTGGAGGCCATTTTGTAAAAATGAAGAAGAACCCTACTAGAAATATTAAAATTTTGGGCACTGGGGCGACTTAGGCCCAACAAAAAAAATATTTCGGGGGCCTACTCGGTAATAGGCCATTGTAACCACCAAATTAAGTTGTTTTTTGTTGTATCTATTGGGTGCAGTATTGTGTTAGAGCTTGGGCCTAACGGAGGATCCTCTGATTCTCTGGTGGGCCAGTCTGATACTGATTATAACTATGTGTTATACATTTCTATGGTGGACTAGAGGGTCACTTTAAGTCCAAGAGAGAAGAATTGCTGCAGATAATCAAAACCAGTGCCACACTTTGGTACCCGCCAGTACAAAGAGCGTATAGTAGTAACACTAGATGTTCTGCAGAACAGCTGTGCCGCCCAAAACAACCTGCCTCTAACCATGCAGGGGTATCTGTCAGAGCAGCATTCCCGCTATAATACAATAATAGCACTGTGACCTTGCCAAGTGTAACACACCGAACGCCTGGCCGTACAATAAGTGAGAACCTCATCCAAAGAAGATGATTTCAACCCATAGAAATTCTCTGGCTTATGAGCAGCCTCCTGGCACTGACTTGTCTCAGAGCCCTTATATACTGTATATCGAATTGACAATTTAATACGTGTCAATAAATATTTTTTCTTCTGCTCTTGTGTTTTGTCGCGCTCGTGTAGAAACTTGCAGAGTTGGGAAACTTCTCCCGCCGTGCGCAGTAAGTGCTTAAACATGCCTGGCACACGTTACACGCTGGTTAGGGATAGGTAAGGCTCTCTGCTCCGCTTGTCAGACGTAAGACAATCGCTCTGCTCCCAGGAGAAAGGCTTGATTTTTTTTTCCACATAAAGCAGAGTGTTGAAAGAGCCCAAGCCGTTCTCTCGGCCGAGATTTCTTCACTGCTGCAAGAAAACAGGGTTGTGAAACTGAGCGTGGAGAAGGAAGCCGTGCCTGGTCTTCTCGCATACGAAATATCAGAATTGCAGCGGTAAGAGCGGGGCGTCTTAAGACTCACAACGGGAAGTGTCTTCCCCTCTGCTTTTGTTTTTATGCAGTCTTGACAAGGGTTACGCTTGTCTTCCTTGTGTAACGTTCATGTCCTTGCTCTCGTAGGTCAGTGTCCTGACTGATCAGGTGGAGGCCCAAGGAGACAAGATCCGGGATCTGGAATCTTGTGTGGAAGAACATCATCTGAAACTTAATGCTACCGAGGAAATGCTCCAGCAGGTAAGACACGAGTATTGGAGGCGAGTTAGTAGGAGACAAGTGCATTGTTGTTGTTGTTGTTGTGGTTGACTATAGTTGAGACTTTAATGTTGTGTCCTGCAGGCCTGGTCCTTCCGTACAGACCACACAGTTTCTGATGTTACTGAGTTGTGTCTGCACAATCACTGTCTATTAAGTCCATTGCCCACAGGTGAATTCAATCCGTGAAACTTACTTTGTGCGCTTGCATGATTTCTGGTACCAAACCTCATATCACTGAACTAAACGGGCCTACCGAGTCCATTGACTTGAGGTTCGGTCCAGGAAATCCTGCAAGTTGCACGGAATGACCTTCTCTGACCATTCTCTGAAATTTGTTTGTGGGCAACGGCTTTAGGCAAACAGCAGGTAACGTGTATTAACTGCAGATATTCTGGAGTGTGATACTGTAGCATTAAGGTGCAAAGTAATGCATATGGTACAAATAATTGGGCACATTTACTTACCCAGTCACTGGAGTTCCCCGAAAGTGCATTGTCCAACAATAATGCACTGTGCCGCGATTCACTAAGATCGTGCGCCCGATATCCTGCATGTGTCGCTTCACCGCTCAGGTCTGACAGAGTTCACCATCTTTTTTGTGGTGCATCTTAAACAAAGGGCGTGCGACACAATTTAAAAAGTTAAATACGTTCGGACTGTCCGTCGGCACTCCCCCTAATTTGTGTCGCAAGGAGGCCAGCGCAGAAAGGATTGCATGCGCCACAATCCCAGCACAGACACTTGCTAAATACCTGTCCAAGCCGTGCAAAACCCGAAAAAGGCGAACAGTCCGACTAAAGTGCACAGCGACACCCTTAGTAAATGAGCGTGTCTTATCTTTAGCAGCTTTGCTCACTTTTTTGAGCGTTCTTTTGAATCGAAAGTCATGGGCCAATGAAATCCACAAGAAAATGTTGTGTTGAGGCAGATTTCGTGCAGATTTTTTTCTGAAAATTATGCAAGATCACATGTGAAAAAAGAGGTTAAATCCGCGTATACATAAGGCATGAACTTCACAGTTAGCCTTGAACTATATGAAGTACTGCCACAACAAAGCTCACGAGGAGGACAATTTCACATGTTCTGGATGCAGGGCCGGCACCAGCATTGGGCAAACTGGGACAAGTGGCAGGGCCCAAAGCTGCTGGGAGGGGGCCCACATAAGGAATACATAGGTTTGAGGGGGGCTGTATCTACTGAAACCATAAGGGGCTTGGGGGCATAATTTAAAATAACCATGAGTGGGCTGGTTGGTAAGATAAGACGGTGAATAGGGGAACAGGACACTGTTTTAGTTTCTGACTTTTTAATGCCCCCATGTAAGTTCACTGCAAAGGGGCCCACAGAGGCTCTGTCACCCAGGGGCCTACTGCAACCTTAAGCCAGCCCTGTCTGGATGTATTTCCCAAACTTAAGGACTACCAGGATGAAGGATTGTGAACCCAGCACACTGACCTACTGATGTGTGCCCCATCTGGCAGGATTCGCTCTTCTTTAAACTTCCCATGCCCTTTTTTTTTAAGAAAAAAAGGCTTTAGAAATTATGCAAATGAGCGGCTCCGTTAACACCTATAGAATCTGGAGACCCTTGGCTTATTTGCATAATTTTAAAAGCCTTTTTTTTTTTTTAAAAACCAGGACATAAGCTAAAAGAAGAGCGGATCCTGCCACACACTGTTATGTCAGTGTGCTTGGTTTACAATGCTTCATCCTGGTGGTAGATTTCCACAGTACAAGGAACAATAGCAGATACAAATTTTCTGGGACCCAACGTCTATTAACCCCTGGGGAATAAACACTAATTGCCTCCAAATTGGGTTGTCAAGACCCATTGGTGTGTTGAAGTCTAAGCCCATCGGAGGAGACCTCAAGTACCCCAGTGGGTCCTCCTGACTCTGGATAGTAGTCCGTAGACTCCTATCATTGTAGAAGACTGTGATGCTGGGAGTCCTACTATGGGCTATGAAAGAGCAATCCCAAAATAAGTGAGGTTCAAGGGTGACTAGAACCTAGACCTAGAACCTGCCTAGTCTCTCACACCTAAACCTCTTTAGGCTACTATCTATTAACCTCAACCCCTGTAATTATTCTGTTTGTCTAAAACAGGATTTATTGGATCGGAGTTGCTACCCTCATCATGCATCATTAGCAATTATCCTTCCTGCTAAGCGTATAGCGTGTCAGGTTTCATCGTGATCGTTGTATTGACAGTAAGATCAAAACTATAAAACGCCCATAGGTTCCTATTGTTTACAGTATAGGTGATAAATGTCTGAAAATCCCACCAATCCATGAGAACGTGGGTCCCACTAAAGCAATGGTCATACTTTACAGCTGCTTCATTCAATCTCTATGAGCGTACATGTCTCGTCTGTCTTCATTAGGCCTTATAGGCTTTCAGCAAGGTATATCAGTGGTTTCCTATGAATGGGTGGGACATGGCACCGTCCAAAACGCGTCAACTTTTTGTTATTGTAGACACCATTTTGTTTTTACGTTTATCGATATGGTATAAATCTTCAATGTTTTTAAGTGGACTCGCTGGAGAGCCCCCATTTTTGATGTCTTCATGATACTCACCTGAAGCAACACTTTTCCTCCACTCAATGGGGCACATTTACTAAGGATCCACGGACTGTGATTCCGTCAGCTTTTCCCGAATATTTCCGTTTTGCGCCGCATTGCCCCGGGTTTTGGCGCACGTGATTGGATTGTGGCGCATCGGCGCCGGCTTGCATGCAACAGAAATCAGGGGGGGGCGTGTCCGTCAGACAACCTGACGGATTCGGAAAACCGTGGAATTTAAAAAACAAAATGTGTCGCAAGATCACTCACTCATATGCACCAGGAAGAAGAAGGTGAACTCCAGCGGACCTCGGCGCGGAAGCGACACCTGCAGGAAATTGGACGAACGACCTTAGTGAATCGCGCCGGAAACGAATCCTCATCGGACAATGCACCACGGGATCGCGACAGGACCAGGTAAGTAAATCTGCCCCAATGTCTTCTCTACCTTCAGCCCATGCAATTTTCTTCATCCGATGAGCTGTATCCATGTTTTCCGTTTTTCTAACTTTGCATACTGGTCTTCTTTATGGGGACATGACACCTCGTGATGGATACTCGTGATGAATGTACAGCAACATTTTTGGGTTCCTCAAGATTCTAAACCCTTGAAGAGGTTGGACCAAGGTTGCTTGTTTCCCCTATCCAGATCGGTAGGGCTCCGAAAGCTGGGATCACCACTGATCAAGAGAACAGGCCCCCAAACCAATGACGAGAGTGTAAGCAAGTACTGGTATAAGAAAAGAAATACTACAAGTACATCAGAGAAAAAGTTAAAAAGAAGCAATGAACTTGCTCAACTGGTTCCACGTGCTCCAAGCCACGCCACGTATCCAAACACCTCCTACAGGCAAGAGCAAGCAATGTGTACATCCAACCGAGCAGAACCAGTCATGGCTCCCATATGTATAACATATAGTTATTGTTCCACTTTAACCCTTTGATCCCAAAGCTGTTCTTCCCATCTTATTGGTAAATGTCTAGGAAAACATGCCGCTTTCCTGGTAATTGTTATGGCTGCCTGGGGGGCGATGAGTGGATGCGGTGGTTGCTCCCCTCTGAAAGGCTTCCATTGTGCGCCATGTAAAGGATGATTGAACTCTCTGTCATTGTAGGTGCCAGAAGATGAGTCTTTTAGTGTAATCCCATCGAGAATTATTTATGCGTTTATTGCTGCAGGTCTGTTTTGAGCGTGTAAGTCTTTTAAGCGTGACAATGATGGGCTTTGTAACAACGTCGTTGCCTGACTGTTTGATAGATACAGCTCCGTCAAGTCTCATCATAGTTATTCTTTCACTAGAACCAGAAAGCTAGAAATCCTTGATGAATAAGACAGGATTTATGGGTGAAAAAGCCATAAAATGGGGAGGATTATTAGGAGCCTAAGTGACACTTATAGGCTTGGAACAAGATGGATAAAGTTGTTCCACATAGTAATTCCAAGTAGATAATAATAGACAATAAGTATACGAGAATTGGGCAAACCCACAGGAAGTTCTCTTGGTAGGACCGTCTATGGGATGACATGTGGCTTTGTTCCTCGTGTGTAGACTATAGCATTGGGGGGATTATGACATAATTTGGTAAAAGTTAGACTTCTTCTTAGAGAAGACCACCCCATGAATCCAGGCCAGATTTCCTTAAGTTGTACCTTACTGTATATGGCGTGTTCCTCTATATGTGTGACCTCTTCATTGAAAAGACCACTTTTCAATGCAATTTTGGGTGGTCGCCTCCATGATATAGCTAGAGAAGAACACAACACAGAACCTTCACCGATATATATTACATCCACACTCATAGTAAATACCACCAGAGTCCGAGCAGCCCATCTCTGGGTGGATACATTGGCCATGACACGGATAAGGACCTCAAAAGTTTGGCAGAAGATGGCCCTTTTAAGAGGTGACTTTCATGTATTTTACTTGTCACCTGGGACTATTTCTCATGAGGTTTAGAGATATCTCTGCTCTCCATCTCTACCACTACTGTTGTGTTTAGAGGTCAAAACTACGGCATAAGGGGACGGACATGATAGTAAAGCCTGGTAAAAGTTGAAACATCTTCAATGGACCACCCTCAAATCCAGACCGGATTTCTAAATTTAAGCTTGGTCTGTTTTTTGAGAAGACCCACCGACTAGAAGACCACTTTTCAATGTAATTTTGGGTGGTCGTCTACAGGAGAACATAAGCCATAATATATTATATTCATACTTGGACAACCAGGGTCAGAGTGATCCACCACTTGGTGAAAACATTGGCTAGGACATGGAAAAGTTTAGCAGAAGGCAACCCTATATAATTATGGCCTCTACTTTCAGAAGACCCACCTTCTAGAACAGTGATGGCAAACCTTTTAGATACAGAGTGCCAAAACTACAACCAAAACCCACTTTTATGTCGCAAAGTGCCAACATGACAATTTAAGCAGTAACCTATTGATCTCTGCTGTATCACAAGTTTCAAATGTATTGGCGTCCTGAGGATACCAATACAATAGAACGCAGGAGACTTTTGGATTATAGCTTCCTTCCAGGGTCCTCTCAGGAGGAAGAATCAGGGGACCCAGAGCAGGAGCTCCAACGATAATCTCTGTCCACACCTTCTCGCTCCTCCACTAGTCCTGGCAGCCAAGTAGGTGTCACTTTAAAATAGCACTGATCATTGCATGGCCATGGCTGTCTTGGACTGCAGGAGGAAGCCTTGAGTCCTATCAGGTAAATTCCTTGCTGGGTACCAACAGATAGGGCTCCGAGTGCCACCTCTGGCACCCGTGCCAAAGGTTCGCCACCACTGTTCCAGAAGACCACTACAATGCTACACTGATGCAGGATCATATCTTGGTCATATCTTTTGCTGAGAAAACTATTATAACATTCAGGACCTTGGGAAAGCTTGGTCAAGGCTGGGTGCCTAGATCAACACATTAGACACTGAGCTTGTAATTACACATGGAGGTTAGTCAGTTGATTATTCTGCCTTCAGACACAACCCAGGGATTACATCATCCTCTCCTGCAGTGAAAAACTCACATGCTAGGAGAAGCACGGAACCAAGCGCTGAAGGAGCTTCATTGTCATAATGTTATATCTATTTTATCAGCAAAACCACTCAGCTCAGGGATTAACCAAGATATGATCCTGCATCAGTGTAGCTACAGCAGTCTCAAGGTATGTCTGCTTCATAATGCATCAAATCAAATGGTAGGTTTCATTCAATAAGGTGCAGGAGAAGACAACCCTTATTGGAGGTGACAGGTGCCAATCACTTTTCACTAGGGTCTCTATCTTATGTGGCTTAGGGCAATTCTCTCAAGATCTACTACTGCTGTTATGTTCAGACCCAAATTCTGGTAAACGATTGTGGAGGTCCTAGTGTCCTAGATTGTGGAGGTCCTAGTTCAACAGGATTTCCACCCCAAACTTTTTTTTTTTTTCCAAAAACAGCACATTTTTGTTGATATTCCATATATAGTGTTTCAGATTAACCCATCCGAGGTGATTAGACCAGATACGGCCCATTGCTGGAAACAAAAGAGCAGAATAAAAGTGGAAGACCCCTTTAAATCATCAATCTTTGTGTGAACTTGGCCCAATAAATACGTGACCTGAGATAAGGATTACATTAGTCAAGGAGAGAGATAATAGTATCACAGACGGACATGTGCAAAGCATATTGGGGAGGTCTTTGATCTCGGGAGTATGAGATGAATTGGGTATCATATCACATCTCGCCTCCAATATCAGACTGGAGACAGAGCCAGAATCCAATACAATAAAAATCTAATTTTCTTGGGAAAGAGGAATCAAATGGAACCTGTTCAAAAGTCTAAAAACTCTGCAATATCCTCTGTTATTCTTCCTGGAACAACTGGGTGTGACTTTAGGCGTGTGGGGGGCGTGTCCCTACATTCCTTGGCATTATCCAATCAGTGCTGCAGCTGTCACGCCGCGCAGGGACACACCCCTTTCCCTAACTTGTGAACATATTCATACATTTCCAGGAGGGATAACAGAGGAACAGCACAATACAGAGTAATTTAATGAGACATAGCATGTACTTACTTAATCAGGCATGTGGGGTGACGTGAAAAGGTAAGGTATCTATATTACAAAGCCATTGTTTTTGTATTTAAGATTAAAAAAAATGATGTGTGTGGATGGAAAACCCTTTAATTCAAGCAATTTCAGTTCTAGGCAGAAGAACCTGTGGTGTAGGACACTTTAAGTAAAACCACTATTACAGGAGAAGTGTATACATGCAAAATAGAGATGCAGCATTATTTGTGTGCAGTTCTTCCTGAGCAACCTGTTTCATGAATAAAATTCTAGTGCTACAGTATAGACTGATACAGTCAAAGCAGTGCAAAGAGAGGTAATTTTGTGTAACCCTACGGATTTATCCGCCAGTCAGACGGTGGGGATGTGGGTGACGGCCCCCATGGGCACTAGGGTTGGTGTTTTTAGGGCACCTCACCCAGCATGGGTTACAGTTATGTCAGAGTACAGAACAGTCGCACCTCATGTAGACGTTCCTGTAGATACAAGTGTTCAGGCCGCTGCTCGGGAATGTTAATCCCCCCGCTATGCCCCTCGATGACTGTACAGGAGATTTAAGGAGATTTTATTATTGTGGTTTTCCATACATTTCTCGGACCTGTCTTTTCTAGCGGATCCTATAACACAACTGAGCTGTGACTAATGGAGGGTCTGTGTATGGGTCAGGACATGGGGGGGCAACAGGGGGAGGCCCGGGCTATGATGTTAGGTTTTACATCCCACAGATTTCTGCACATACCCTATATAAGGTGTATACACTATAGAGGGATGTATCCCGTAGAGTAGACTATAGGGGGATGTATCCCATACACTATAGGGGGATGTATCCCATACACTATAGGGAGATGTTTCCTGTATACTACAGGGGGATGTATCCCATACACTATAGGGGGATGTATCCCATACACTATAGGGGGATGTATCCCATACACTATAGGGGGATGTATCCCGTACACTATAGAGTAATTTTACCCATACACTATAGCAGTGATGGCGAACCTTTTAGAGACCGAGTGCCCAAACTACAACAAAGACCCACTTATTTATCGCAAAGTGCCAACACAGAAATTTAATTTGTGATTTATACTCCCTTTTCTGTCACAGTTTTCATTGATACCCTCACCCTGAGGACACCAATAAAGCAGAAAATAGTCCCAGGTAGAGCTGTCACTTTAAAATAGCTCTGTGCACAGCAAGTCTTGGGCTGTCTGGGACTGCAGGAAGATACCTGGAGTCATCTCTGGTGATGGCCTGAGTGCCCACAGAAAGGGCTCTGAGTGCCACCTCTGGCACCAGTGCCATAGGTTAGCCATCACTGCACTATAGGGTGCTGTATGCCATCCACTATAGTGACGAGTGATTCTGTGCGTCTTGCAGTAATTACAGCTGCGCTGAAGCCACAGGACATCTCCATATACTCAGCCCTGAGGCCACATCAATGCTAATGACTAACAGCGAGATTATATATTATGACAGACGCCAAATTGCTTTTCTGTAAATGTCACATCATCACAACCACAGCGGCTGGGATCTTAGATGTTTTATATGAAATGAGGCCCATTATGTGGTAACTGAATTCAAGGGAACCCTATTCTTTTTATAGGACTTCTCCTTTAAGGCTAATGCCTGACCGCCTCTGGCCGGCTCAACCACAGCTCCTCCCTAGGATTGTGCCCGTCAGGACTTCTTTTTATGGTACATTCCAAATTAAGGCCATATTCAAATGGTGCAGATTTTAGGTAAAATTGTCCTTAGTAGAAACAGTAATTTTTCAGCGTATGGATCAATTCAATTGTTCTCCAGATCTCTGCTTGCTGTCTTTCTATATGAATTTTCGTTGTATACTTCTTGTGGTTAAATCCCAGTCACTGTTCATGTGATGTCACACAGGTGCACGGCTTCTTATAACCCTGGTCATTTAATGTCACACAGGTGCACAGCTTGTTATATGCCTGGTCATGCGATGTCACACAGGTGCGAGCCAAGCACCTGTGTGACATTACATGACCAGGGATACATAACGAGCCGTACACCCGTGTGACATCAGATGACCAGGGATATAACGAGCCGTGCACCTGTGTTACATCACATGCCTAGGAATATAACGAGCTTTGCGCCTGTGTGACATCATATGACCAGGGATATAATGAGCCGTGCACCTGTGTGACATCACATGACCAGGGATATAACGAGCCGTGTGCCTGTGTGACATCACATGCCTAGGAATATAACGAGCCGTGCACCTGTGTGACATCACATGACCAGGGATATAACGAGCCGCGCACCTGTGTGACATCACATGACCAGGAATATAACGAGCCGTGCACCTGTGTGACATCACATGACCAGGGATATAATGAGCCGTGCACCTGTGTGACATCACATGACCAGGGATATAACGAGCCGTGTGCCTGTGTGACATCACATGCCTAGGAATATAACGAGCCGTGCACCTGTGTGACATCACATGACCAGGGATATAACGAACCGTGCGCCTGTGTGACCTCACGTGACCAGGGATATAATGAGCCGTGCACCTGTGTGACATCACATGACCAGGGATTTAACGAGCCGTGCACCTGTGTGACATCACATGACCAGGGATATAACGAGCCGTGCACCTGTATGACATCATATGACCAGTGATATAATGAGCTGTGCACCTGTGTGACATCACATGACCAGGGATATAAAGGGCCATACAAGGTGGAATACATTCACAGCATGCCAGGTTGATATAATGGCAGAGAAGGAGGACACAAGGATAGTAGGCTGAACACAAGTTCCCGCATGTCCAGGCCTCATTTAGTGGGTTGGCAAGCCACATACCAAATAGGGGACATCACCCAGATGAACTACAACTCCAAGCACGGTGCCATCGCCATATTATAGGTGCTGACACGAGGAACACCGGTTTCTTACAAGGTGAAAAACAACTCCACCGCATGTCCATGGTGATTTTACGGTTACAGAGGGCAGCACAGAGAGGGGGGTATAACATGGTGATACCCAATTACCAGCATATTCCACACTGCTACTTTCGGCTGTGGATCTCCTTATAATGGATGGTCACAACTTGGGCTTTCATCTTGCTGGTTTCCCGCCGGTTATTGGGAACATAGCACAGCACACGATCTGACCCACAAACATCCCTGCTCTATATGCAAATAAGCTAATGTACGAATCTATAGGCACAATCCGCATAGACTCGTAATATGGCAGCTCATGCCGAGTAATATCACCTGAAATAAGTTCTCTTGCCCTAGTCTCCATGAGACAAATAGGAATGATTGTGGGCAGCTTCCAAAAGTGAAGCACGGCTGAGGGACTGAAAGCCGGGCTCACGAAGCTGGTTAGCTCCAGCTCACGTCAAGAGGCCTGACCGAGCCCCTGGCCATCGATCACCTGATAAAAGGAGAAATAACTTAGATTTCAAGAAAACAGACGAGAAACCTGGCATGTCTTGTCTTCACGAGAGATTTTTATATTTGAAGGAGAGAGAATCCGTTGTATAACACACGAAGATGCGGATAGTGCACACAACAGCATCTTCCATTACCCCAAAATGGCACCCCCCTCCAATAATGACAAAGGAGCCAACAATGTGCCCCCAAAATAGAGTTTGTGGGTCTTCAAGTTGCAAACGAAAAGTTTTGTGAGTAAGGTACAGATCTGCGGAAGAGGAATCTGGTGGGGCAGGTGTCCGGAAGCCACAGAGACCAGAGCAAACTTTCCGGTAGGTTACTGAACCCCACTGACAGCAACAGTAGATAACCTGAGGGTTTCAGAATTTGCAAGATTGCCAGTGAGCAGTTGTACGGATTGGGCCAGTTAGAGAACCAGAAGATGCTCGGGGACCTCGCGCTACGACAATATTGGACCCCACCAAATACAGCAATGGTAGAAAAACCTGATTAGAGGGTTTCAGATTTTGTTGAGAAGTGTGTTTGTCCTGGCCCAACACAGAACCAGGGGGACCAACTTGGTGGACTCAAGCTTGGCATATGGACCCCAGAGAACAGAAACGTAGAAACCTAAATTTGACGACAAGGAGCTGCGCAACACTTCTCCCATGTGTCCCATGCCCCTTCGGCTGTGGACAATAACAATGGGTGCTGGGGGATCGTCGATATTACTGATCCTATGGCAAGGTTTATCTTTTTAATCCCAGAATGTCCGAGAATTCTTGTTTTATCTAGATCACTTATTTAACTTAGAAGGTTTTTTATGGACAAACGTGGTCAACCCATGCGCAGAAGCTTTGTGGAGCTCTGGTAAAGAGGATAGGAGACAACCTTGAAGCTGGGAGACTAAAATCACTAAGCGAGTGTTACAAGGGTGTATTGACTAATGGAGGGATAGGAAAAGAGAGGATCTATGATAATAGATGATTAGCCAGATTTACCTTGTGTATAGAGATCGAGTATAGCTTCGGGAGGTACAAAGATGCAGTGGGCCTGGTTACTACTGTTAGAAATCCACCGTGTTCAAGATGGACACCCTGAGTGGACCAAGCACCTGATAGCATGGGAAGGAGGATCTCAGACTTCGGTCACAATGTGTTAAGAGGAGTCAAGGGTTGGAGCCATTTTGGTAAAAAGAAGAAGAACCCGACTAGAAATATTAAATTTTTTGGGCACTGGCGACTTGGCACAAAAAAAAAAATATTTCGGGGGCCCTACTCGGTATAGGCCATTAGTGGACCACCAAATTAAGTTGTTTGTTTGTTGTATCTTTGGTGCAGTATTTTTAGAGCTTGGGCTAACGGGATCCTGCTGATTCACTGTGGGCCAGTCTGATTACATGATTATAACTATGTGTTTATACAGTTCTATGGTGGCAGAGGGCGCACTTTAAGTCGCAGAGCATAGAAGTTGTGCAGATATCAAAACAGTGCCCCTTTGGTACCCCCGAGTACAAAAGACGTATAGTATAACACTAGATGTTTCTGCAGCAGAACAGTGTGCCGCCCAAAAAACCTGGCCTCTAACCATCAGGGGTATATCTGTCAGAGCAGCAATCTCCGCATTACATAAATGAGCACTGTGAACCTTGGCCAGGATAACACACCAGACCCGCGACGTACCATAAGTGAGAACCTACATCAAAGAGAATGTATTCAACCCATAGAATCTTCTCTGGCTTTGGAAGCGCCTCCTGGCACGTGACGTTTCTAAAGCCCTATAACTGAATATCGAATTGACAATTAATCCTTGTCAATAAATATTTTTTCTTCTGCTCTTGTGTTTTGTCGCGACTGTGATAGAAACTGCATGAGTTGGGAAAACTTCCCCGCCGGTCGCAAGTAAGTGTTCTTGAAACAGGCCTGGCACACGTTACCGCTGGTTGGGATAGGTAAGGCCTCTCCTGCTCCGCTGTCAGGAAGTAGACAATCGACTCTGCTCCCGAGAAAGGTTTGATTTTTTTTTGCCACAAAGCAGGTGTTTGAAAGAGCCCAAGCCGTTCCTCTCTCGCCGAGATTTCTTCACTGCTGCAAAGAAACCAGGGTTTGTGAAACTGGCGTGGAGAAGGAAGCCGTGCCTGGCGTCTCGCCATACGAAATATCCAGAATGCGCGGTTAAGAGCGGGGCGGTCTAAGTACTCACACAACGGGAAAGTGTCTTCCCTCTGCTGTTGTTTTTATGCAGTCTTGCAAGGGTACGCTTGTCTTCCGTGTAAGTTCAGGTCCTTCGGCTCTCGAGGTCCTGTCCCCTGACTGATCCAGGTGGAGGCCCCAAGGAGACAAGATCCGCGGATCTGGATCGTTGGTGGAAGAACATCAGCTGAATTAATGACTAAACCGAGAATGCTCCATCAGGTAGACACGATATTGCGGCGAGTTTAGTAGGGAGAACAAGTGCAATTGTTGTGTTGTTTGTTGTGGTTGACTATAGTTGGATGTAATGTTGGTCCGGCAGGCTGGTCCTCCGTACAGACACACAAGTTTCTGATGTGTTACTGAGTTGTGTCTGCAAAATCACTGTCTGATTAATCCATGTGCCACAGGTGAATTGCCAATCCGTGAACTTCTGGTGGCGCTTGCTAAGATGTTTCTGGTGGACCAAAACTCATTATCACTGAACAAACGGGCCTACCGAGGTCCTTGGACTTGAGGGTTCGGGCCAGAACACTCGGCAGTGGCACGGAGACCTGCTCTGACCATTCTTCTGAATGTTTGGGGGGCAACGCCTTTAGCAACAGCAGTAACGGTTAGGCACGAAGATATCTGGAGGTGATTGTGAGATTAGAGGTGCAAAGTAATGCATATGGTGACAAATAATTGGGCACATGTACTTAACCAGTCACTGGGAGTTCCCCGAAGTGCATTGGTCCAACAATAATGCACTGTGCCGCGATTCACTAGACGTGCCCCAGATAGCCTGCATGTGTGGCGCTGAATCACACCCACGCTCGGTCTGACAGAGGTTTCACCACTCTGTGGTGGGCATGCTTAAAACAAGGGCGTGCGACACAATTTAAAAAGTAATACGTTCGGACTGGCCGCGCACGCCCCCTAATTTTGTTGTGCGAGGAGGACCAGCGCAAAAAGCATGAGCCCACATAGCCCAGCACAGGACACTTGCTATACCTGTTCCCAACACGTGCAAACACCCAAAAATGCGAACAGTCCGACTAAAAGTGCACCAGCGAACCCCTAGTAAGAGATGCGTCTTATCTTAGCAGCTTTGTTGCTCACTTTTTTGAGCGTGCTTTTGAATCAAAAGTCCATGGGCCCATGAACCACAAGAATGTGTGTTGAGGGCAGAGTTTCGTGCAGATTTTTTCCTGAAAATAGGCAAATCACATGTGAAAAAAGAGTAAATCCGCGTAACGATAAGGCATGAAATCTCACAGTTGACCCGTGAACATGAAGTACTGACACAACAAAGTCACGAGGAGGACCTTAAATGTTATGGATGCGGGCCGGCACCAGCATTGGGCAACTGGGACAGCGTGGCAGGGCCCAAAAGCTGTGGGAGGGGGCCCCCCACATAAGGGAAATAAGGTTTGAGGGGCTGTGATCTACTGAAACCATAAGGGGCTTGGGGGCTAATTTAAAATAACATGAGTGGGCTGTGTTGGTTAAGATAAGACGGTGAAAATAGGTGAACAGGACACTGTTTTAGTTCTGACTTTTTAATTGCCCCCATGTAAGTCACGCAGGGGCCCAATCAGAGGCTCTGTCACCCAGGGGCCTACTGCAACGTAAGCACCAGCTCGTCTGGGATGATTTCCACACTTAAGGCTACCCAGGATGAAGGTGTTGAACCAGCACCCGAGCACCTACTGATGTGGTGCCCCACTGGCGGATTCGTCTCTTCGTAAAACCCAGCCCTTTTTTTTAAGAAAAAACGGTTGTAGAAATTAGCAAAGGAGCCTCCGTTAACACCTATAAATCTGGAGACCCCTTGGGCTATTTAGCTGCATGAATTTACAAGCCTTTTGTTTTTTAAGAAAAACCGACATGAAGCTAAAAGAAGAGCGATTCCTCCACACACGTTGATGTCAGTGGTTGCTTGGTGTTACAATGCTTGCATCCTGGGGTGAGTTTCAACAGTACAAGGAACATAGCAAGAACAAATTTTCTGGGGACCCAACGTCTATAACCCCTGGGGAACAAGAACCACTAATGTGCCTCCAAATTGGGTTGTCAAGACACATTTTTGTGTGAGTCTAAGCCCATCGGAGGAGACCTAAGTACCCCAGTGGGTCCTCCTGAACCTCGGATAGGAGCCAGGAACTCTATCATTGTAAGAAGCTGGGATGCGGGAGTCACTATAGGGCCTAGGAAAGGAGCAATCCACAAATAAGTGAGGTTCACGGTGACTAGAACTCGAACCGAACCTGCATAGTCTCACCACCTAAACCTCTTTAGGCCTACGTACTAATAACCGCACCCCTGATATTATGCTGTTTTGTCTTAAAACAGGATTTATTGGATCGGAGTTGCTCCACCATTCATCATCATAGCAATTACTCGCTGGCTAAGCGTTATGCGTGTCAGTTTCACTGACGTTTAAGGGAACATAAGATCAAAACATAAACGCCCATAGGTTCTAGTTGTACATGATAGGTGATAAATGTCTAAAATCCCACAATCCGAACGTGGTCCCACTAAAGCAATGGTCATACTTTAACAGCTGCTCATCAAATCTCTATGAGCGTACATGTCTCGTCTGCGTCATGTAGGCCGTAGAGGCTTGTCAGCAAGGTATGTCAGTGGTTTCCATGAATGGGGGACATGGCACCGTCAATAACGCGTTCAACTTTTGTGTGATGGGTAGACACCATTTGGTTTTACGTGGATCGGTATGTGAGAAATCTTCAATGTTTTAAGTGGCTCGCTGGAGCCCCCATTTTGGATGTTGTCATGATGACTGCACCTGAAAGCACACTTCGGGCCCCACTCAATGGGGCACATTGTACTAAGATCCACGGACTGGTGATTCCGTTCAGGCTTTTCCCGAATAGCCGTTTGCGCGCCGCTGACCGGCGGGTTTTGTGCGAACGTGATTGGAGTTGTGGCGCATCGGCGCTGCTTGCATGCAACAGGCAATCAGGGGGGGGCGTGTCCGTAAGACAACCTGACGGATTCTGAAAACCGTTGGAAGTTAAAAAACACAATGGTGTCGCAAGACACTCACTCATATGCACCAGGAAGAAGAGGTGTGAACTCCCGCGACCTCGGCGGCAGGAAGCGACACCTGCAGGAAGGGAAATTGGACCGAACGCCTTAGTGAATCGCGCCGGAAACGAATCTCATCGGACAAATGCACCGCCGATCTGCGACGGAACCAGGTAAGTAAACTGCCCCATTGTCTTCTCTACCTTCAGCCATGCAATTTTCTTCACCGATGAGTGTATCCATTGTTTTCCGTTTTTTCTAACTTTGCATACTGGTCGCTTTATGGGGGAAATGAACACCTCGTTGATGGGATTCGGTGATGAACTGTACGCCTTTTTGTTCCTCAAGATTTCTAACCCTTGAAGAGTTGGACCCAAGGTTGCTTGTTCCCCTATCCAGATCGTAGAGGCTACGAAAGCTGGGGATCACCACTGATCAAGAAACAGGCCACCCAACCATGACCGAGAGTGTAAGCAAGTAACTGGTATAGAAAAAGAAATAGCTACAAGTAACATCAAGAAAAGTTAAAAGAGCATGAACTGTTCAACGGTCCACGTAGCTCCAAGCCACGCGCGTATCCAAACACCTCCTCAGGCAAGAGCAAGCATACTGGTACATCAAGAAGCAAAACAGTCATGGCTCCCAGTATGTAAACATATAGTTCTTGTTCCACTTGACCTCTGGATCCCAAAGCTGTTCTTCCATCTTATGGTAAAATGCTGAGGAAAACATGCCGCTTTCGGTAGGATGTTTAGGGCTCCTGGGGGGCTGAAGTGGATGCGGTGGTGCCCCCTCTTGAAAGGCTGACAATTGTGCGCCATGTAAAGGATGATTGAACTGTCTGTGCATTGTAGGCCGAAGATGAGTGCTTTGCGTATCCATCGAGAATATTATTTCGTTTTGGGCTGCAGGTCTGGTTGAGCGTGTAAGCTGTTAAGCGTGACAAGATGGGCTTTGACAACAGCGTTGCCGACTGTTTGGATGAGAAAGCTCCGTCAAGTCTCATCTAGTTACTGGTCACTAGAACCAGAAAAGGCTAGAAATCCTTGATGAAATAAGACAGGATTAGGGTGTAAAAGGCCATAAAATGGGGAGGAATATAGAGCCTATAGGACACGATGAGGCTGGGAACAGAATGGATAAAGTGTTGCCACATAGATTCCCCAAGATAATAAGAAAACAATAAGTAACGCAGAATGGGGCAAACCCACAGGAAGGTCTTCGGGTAGGACCGTCTATGGATGACATGTGGCCTTTGTTCCTCGTGTGTAGACTATAAAAGAGGGGGGTTAATGAACATATTTGGATAAAAGTTTAGACTTCTTCTTTGAGAAGACCACCCCATGAAGCCAGGCAGATTCCTCCTTAAGTGTACCTTACTAGTATAGGGCGTTGTTCCTCGTATGATGTGTGACTCGTCACGAAAAAGACCACTGTTTAAATGGGCAATCGGGGTGGTCCGCCTCCATGAAGAGCAGAGAAGAACCACACACACAGAACCTTCAACCGATATATTGACATACAACCACACTCATAGTAAATACCACCAGGAGTCCGAGCAGCCCATCTCTGGGGTGGTAATTGGCCATGACAAGCGGAGAAGACCTCAACAAGTTTGCAGAAGAGCCCGGTTTTAAAGGTGACTTTCATGTATTTACTTGTCACTGGGACTTATTTCTCATGGGTAGAGATATCTCTGCTCTCCATCTCTACCACTTAACTGTTGTGTTTAGGAGGTCAAAACTACGGCATAAGGGGAGGAAAATGATAGTAAAGAACCTGGTTAAAAGTTGAAACATACTTCAAGGACCACCCTCAAATCCAGACCGGAGATTCTAATTTAAGCTTGGTTGTTTTTTGAGAGAAGACCCACGACAGAAAGACCACTTTCAATGTAATTTGGGTGGTCGATACAAGAGAACTAAGCCATACTATGATTATATTCATACTTTGACAACAGGGTCAGAGTGATCCACCACTTGGTGAAAACATTGGCTTAGGACTATGGAAAAGTTTAGCAGAAGCAACCCATATTAATATGGCCTCTACTTCAGAAGACCACTTCTGAACAGTGATGGCAAACATTTTAGATACAGATGCAACAACTAAACCAAACCACTTTTATGTCGCAAAGTGCCAACATGACAATTTAGCAGAGTAACCTATTGATCTCTGCTGTTCACAAGTTCAATGTATTTGGCGCTCCTGAGGATACCAATACAATAGAACCAGGAGACTTGGGATTATAGCTTCCTTCCAGGGTCCTCTCAGGAGAAGAATCAGGGGACCGAAGCAGGGCTCCAACGATAATCCTGTCCAACCTTCTCGCCTCCTCCACTAGTCCGGCAGCCAAGTAGGTGTCACTTTAAAATGCACTGATCATTGCATGGCCATGGCTTGTCTCTGGACTGCAGGAGGAAGCCTTGAGTCCTATCAGGTAAATTCCTTGCTGGGTACCAAGATAGGGCTCCGAGTGCCACCTCTGGCACCCGTGGCCAAAGGTTCGCCACCACTGTTCAGAAAAGACCACTTACATCTACACTGATCAGATCATATCTGGTCATCTTTGCTGAGAAAAACTATTATAACTCAGGACCTTGGGAAAGCTTGGTCAAGGCTGGGTGCCAGATCAAACACATTAGACACGAGCTTGTAATTACACATGGGGGTGAGTCAGTGAGTATTCTGCCTTCAGACACAACCCAGGGATTACATCATCCTCTCCTGCAGTGAAAAACCACATGCTAGGAGAAGCACGGACCAAGCGCTGAAGGAGCTTCATTGGTCAAAGTTTATATCTATTTATCAGCAAAACCACTCAGCTCAGGAGATTAACCAAGATATGACCTGCATCAGTGTAGCTACAGCAGTCTAAGGTATGTCTGCTTCATAATGCATAAATCAAGAATGGTAGGTTTCATTCAATAAGGTGCAGAGGGAGACAACCCTATTGGAGGTGAAGGTGCAATCACTTTTCACTAGGTCTCTATATCTATGTGGCTTAGGGCATTCTCTCAGAATCTATGCTGTTATGTTCAGACACAAATTCTGGTAAACGATTGTGGAGGTCCTAGTGTCCTAGAGTGGAGGGTCCTAGTCAACGGATTTCCACCCCAAACTTTTTTTTTTTTCCAAAAACAGCACTTTTTTGTGGATATTCCATATATTGTTTCAGATTAACCCATCCGAGGGAATTAGACCAATTACGGCCCATTGCTGAAAAAAAAGAGCAGAATAAATGGAAGACCCTTTAAATCATCAATTTTGTGTGAACTGGCCAATAAATACGTGACCTGAGATAAGGATACATTAGTCAAGAGAGAGATAATAGTATCACAGACGGACATGTGCAAACATATTGGGGAGGTCTTTGATTCGGGCAGTATGAGATGAATGGGTTACATATCACATCTCGCCTCCAATATCGACTGGAGACAGAAGCCAGAATCCATACAATAAAAATCTAATTTCTTGGGAAAGGGAATCAATGGAACCTGTTCAAAAGTCTAAAAACTCTGCAATATCCTCTGTTATTCTTCCTGGAACAACTGGGTGTGACTTTAGGCGTGTGGGGGGCGGTCCTACATTCCTTGGCATTATACCAATCAGTGCTGCAGCTGTACCCGCGCAGGGACACACCCCTTCCCTAACTGTGAACATATTCATACATTTCCAGGACGGAACAGAGAACAGCACAATAGAGTAATTTATGAGACATAGCATGTACTTTACTTCATCAGGCATGTGGGTGACGTGAAAAGGTAAGGTTATCTATATTAAAGCCTTGTTTTGTAGTTAAGATTAACAAAAAAATGAATGTGTGTGGATGAAACCCTTATTCAAGCAATTTCAGTTCTAGGCAGAAGAACTGTGGTGTAGGAAGCTTTAAGTAAACCACTATTACAGGAGAAGTGTATACATGCAAAATAGAGATGCAGGCATGTATTGTGTGGCAGTCTTCCTGAGCAACCTGTTTCATGAATAAAATTCTAGTGCTACAGTATAGACTGATACGTCAAAGCAGTGCAAAGAGAGAGTAATTTTGGTAACCAGGATTTATCCGCCAGTCAGACGGTGGGGATGTGGGTGACGGCCCCATGGGCACTAGGGTTGGTGTTTTTAGGGCACCTCACCCAGCATGGGTTTACAGTTATGTCAGAGTACAGAACAGTGCACCTCATGTAGACGTTCTGTAGATACAAGTGTTCAGGCCGCTGCTCGGGAATGTTAATCCCCGCTATGCCCCTCGAGACTGTACAGGAGATTTAAGGAGATTTTATTATTGTGGTTTCCATACCTTTCTCGGACCTGTCTTTCGCGGATCCTATAACCAATGGCTGTTGACCTGAATGGAGGGTCTGTTTATGGGTCAGGACATGGGGGGCAACGGGGGACGGCCCGGCTATGATGTTAGTTTTACATCCCACAGATTTCTGCACATACCCTATATAAGGTATACACTATAGAGGGATGATCCCGTTAGAGTAGACTAAGGGGGATGATCCCATACACTATAGGGGGATGTATCCCATACACATAGGGATGTATCCATACATATAGGGGATTATCCCATACACTATAGAGGGATGTATCCCGTAGAGTAATAGATAAAGGGGGGGGATGTATCCCATACCCTATAGGGGGATGTATCCTACATATATGGGGAGTATCCCATAAACATAGGGGATGACCCATACACTATAGGGGGATGTATCCCGTACACTATAGGGGGATGTATCCCATACACTATAGGGGGATGTATTCCATACACTATAGGGGGATGTATTCCATACACTATAGGGGGATGTATCCCATACACTATAGGGGGATGTATCCCATACACTATAGGGGGATGTATCCCATACACTATGGGATGTATCCCTTACACTATAGGGGGAGTATCCCATACCTATAGGGGGATGTATGCCCATACACTATAGGGGGATGTATCCCCATAACTATAGAGGATGTTATCCCAACACTATAGGGAGATGTTCTCCTGTATACTACAGGGGTGTATCCCATACACTATAGGGGGATGATCCCATACACTATGAGGGATGATCCCATAACTATAGGGGATGTATCCCGTACACTATAGGGGGATGTATCCCATACACTATGAGGGGATGTATTCCATACACTATAGGGGATGTATCCATACACTATAGGGGATGTATCCCATAACATAGGGGGTGTATCCATACACTATAGGGGGATGTATTCCATACATTATAGGCGGATGTATCCCATACACTATGGGGGGATGTATCCCATACACTATAGGGGGATGTATCCCATACACTATAGGGGGATGTATCCCATACACTATAGGGGGTGTATCCCATACACTATAGGGGGTGTATCCCATACACTATAGGGGATGTATCAATCACCTATAGGGGGATGTATCCCATACACTATAGGGGATGATCCATACACTATAGGGGGATGTATCCCATACACTAAGGTGGGATCCAGAAACATAGGGGGTGTATCCCATACACTATAGGGGATGTATCCCATAACTATAGGGGGTGATATCCCATACCTATAGGGGATGTATCCCATACACTATAGGGGGATGTATCCCTATACACTAGGGGGATGGTATCCATACTATAGGGGTGTACATACACTATAGGGGATGATCCCATACACTTATGGGTGTATCCCATACACTATAGGGGTGTTCCCATACACTATAGGGAGATGTATCCCGTACACTATAGGGAGATGTTTCCTGTATACTACAGGGGGATGTATCCCGTACACTATGGGGGGATGTATCCCGTACACTATAGGGAGATGTATCCCGTACACTATAGGGAGATGTTTCCTGTATACTACGGGGGGATGTATCCTGTACACTATGGGGGGATGTATCCCGTACACTATAGGGAGATGTATCCCGTACACTATAGGGAGATGTTTCCTGTATACTAAAGGGGGATGTATCCCGTACACCATAGGGGGATGTATCCTATACATATAGGGGGATGTATCCTATCACTATGGGGGGATGTATCCTGTTACACTATAGAGTATTTTACCCATACACTATAGCAGTGATGGCGAACCTTTTAGAGACCGAGTGCCCAAACTACAACAAGACCCACTTATTTATCGCAAAGTGCCAACACAGAAATTTAATTGTGATTTTAATCCCTTTTCTGTCACAGTTTTCATGATACCCTCACCCTGAGGACACCAATAAAGCAGAAATAGTCCCAGGTAGAGCTGTCACTTTAAAATAGCTCTGTGCACAGCAAGTCTTGGGCTGTCTGGGACTGCAGGAAGATACCTGGAGTCCTCTTGTGATGGCCTGAGTGCCCAGCAAAGGGCTCTGAGTGCCACCTCTGGCACCAGTGCCATAGGTTAGCCATCACTGCACTATAGGGTGGCTGTATGCCTCCACTATAGTGACGAGGATTCGTGCGTCTTGCGTAGTAATTACAGCTGCGCTAAGCCAAGGAGCATCTCCATACTCAGCCCTGAGGCCAACTCAATGACTAATGACTAACAGCGAGATTATATATTATGACAGACGCCAAATTGCTTTCTGTAATGTCACATCATCACAACCACCGCGGCTGGGATCTTAGATGTTTTATATGAAAGAGGCCCATTATGTGTGTAACTGAATTCAAGGGACCCTATTCTTTTATAGGACTTCTCCTTTAAGGCTTAATGCCTGACCGCCCTGGCCGGCTCACACAGCTCCTCCCTAGATTGTGCCCGTCAGACTTCTTTTTATGGTACATTCCAAATTAAGGGCCATATTCAAAATGGTGCAGATTTTAGGTAAAATGTCCTTAGTAGAAACGAATTGCAGCGTATGGATCAATTCATTGCTCCAGATCTCTCTTGCTGTCTTGTCTATATGAATTTTCGTTGTATAACTTCTTGTGGTTAAATCCCAGAGTCACTGTCCTGTGATGCACACAGGTGCACGGCTTCTTATAACCTGGTCATTTAAGTCACACGGTGCACAGTGTACATGCCTGGTCATGCGATGTCACACAGGTGCGAGCCAGCACCGTGTGACATTACATGACCAGGAACTAACGAGCCGTACACCTGTGTGACATCAGATACCAGGGATATAACGAGCCGTGCACCTGGTGTTACATCCACATGCCTAGGAATATAACGAGCTTTGCGCCTGTGTGACACATATGACCAGGTATAGAATGAGCGTGCACCGTGTGACATCACATGACCAGGGATAAACGAGCCGTGTGCCTGTGTGTGACATCACCATGCCTGAGGAATTAACGACCGTGCACCTGGTGACATCACATGACCAGGGATAATGAGCGTGCACTGTTGTGACATCACATGACCAGGGATATAACGAGCCGTGCACCTGTGACATCACATGACAGGATATAATGACGCACCGTTGACACACATGACCAGGATTAACGAGGCCGTGTGCCTGTGTGACATCACATGCCTAGGAATATAACGAGCCGTGCACCTGTGTGACATCACATGACCAGGGATTTAATGAGCGTGCACCTGTGTGACATCACATGACCAGGATATAACGAGCCGTGCGCCTGTGTGCTCACATGACCAGGGATTTAACGAGCCGTGCACCTGTGTGACATCACATACCAGGGATATAACGAGCCGTGCACCTGTGTGACATCACTGAACCAGGGATATACACGAGCCGCGCACCTGTGTGACATCCACATTGACCAGGGATATAACGAGCCGTGCACCTTGTGACATCACATGACCAGGGATTATACGAGCCGCGCACCTGTGTGACATCACATGACCAGGAATATACGAGCCGTGCACTGTGTGACATCAAATGACCAGGGATATAATGAGCCGTGCACCTGTGTGACTCACATGACCAGGGATATAATGAAACATGACCGTGGAACATCACATGACCAGGGATATTTATAACGAGCCGCGCACCTGTGTGACATCACATGACCAGGGATATAATGAGCAGTACACCTGTGTGACATCACATGACCAGGGACCGGTGTTTATTTCACTGGAAGTAAACAATGAAGCTTCCTGTTGAATGGCAGCAAGCAGAGATCTAGAAAACAGCGAGGAATCGATGCAGAAAGTCTACTGGAACATTGTATCACTTTTCATTACACAAAATATCATGAAAGTGGACAACCCCTTTAACATTGCATTTACGTAAATGAAATGTTGACTCAATGTAAACTGAACTTTTGAGAAGAGCTTGGGCCGGGCTGGTACTACAAGTATTCTGGATCCACTGGTGAGGCCCGGGAGACACGAGCCGCTGACTATAAATACCCGTGCGTTGTGTTGTCAGTGATGGCAGCCTCGGTGCGTTCCATCTGGCAGGCTATAAAGGGGTTACATGTGAAGGCAGCATTCCCATTGTTCCTGCACATTTGTTTCTCATTTGCTGAGTCGCTCGGTGCTGCTGGTCTTATCCCCTCCGCTCGCTCTTATGGAGGAGAAGACAAGCCGGAGATTATCCGCTAGCTTCTAATTATCCGCAGGCTCCGGCCAGGGCTTTTCCACATTGCTGGCAGCCTCCCTCGCAACACACAAGTTGCTATAAAAGTTTTCAAAGCTCCACGTGGAAGTCTCCGTCACTGTCTGGAGGAGTTTATAGATACAAAGTTGTGTGGCTTCATACCCCGGCTGTGCGCTGACTGCCTCCACCTGGGGCAGGTGATCCGGGGGGGAGACCTGGGCTTGGTTACTTGGAGTAGACCTGGCACGGAAACGGATGACAATGTGAGTTACTTTTACTGTCATTTCTGTTTATATAGGCTTTTTTTTTCCGTTGTAGACCAATTTGCGCAGCGTGTATATCGCTATGTGTCTAATATATGTTTGGAAACCTGATGGACCCTATTCTATACAGTGGGGGTCATCGGGTGTACACCATAGTGCGTGTGAATAGAGGAAAGCTAGCCATAGACATGATACTTTCTATATATCACATTTTTGAAAATGCATCAGTTTTTGATGGTTTTTCCTAATAATCTAAATTAGGAAAATTGAAAAACGGACAAAAAACGGATGCCTTTTTCAATGGGCTGCTTAAAAACTGCCTAAAAACGGGTTCAAAATGACACGTGTGGCGCGTTCACACGTTGCGTTTTGGTTGCGTTTTCCTTGCATTTGATGAGAGGTAATTTGCCTAATTACATTACCATTTACGTTTGTTAACGTAATGTTAATGCATGCGTTAACAAGTTGTTAGCGTGTGCGTTAACATCGCATTTACGATGCATTTTTTTTACGGAAATGTTAACAGTGATGTAATTAGGCAAATCACCCCTCCTCAGCTGTTGTAATGCGTTTCAAACACAATGAAAACGCAGGTCAAAACGCAACGTGTGAACGCGCCCTAAGTCTGCGTTCACACGTTGCATTCTCAGATGCAATAGAATAGCCGAGGAGAGGAGATTTACCTAATTACATTTTGTTAACAATAGCCTTAACATAACATTAACTTAGTGTTTTGTAAACACACAATTAACACATTGTAAACATAATGTTAACATTGCGTTTTGTTCACAGCAATGTAATTCGGCAAATCTCCTCTCCTCTGCTGTTGTATTTTGTTTCAAAATTTCATGTAAACACCACGTGTGAACAAAGCCTAAGATGTGAGGAGTGGTGACTCCCTGTTGTTGATTCAAGCCTTCAAGGGGGCCCATGGTCACCCAAACCACCCACCAAATTTTATACTGAGAAGGACCTTCACCCATGAAATCCTCCCCATAAAGATAACTTTTCTGTAACATTCGTCCTGCTTAGTACAACACTATACAATCGTGGTCTATACAATCTATACCATATACTATACAAGTCTGGTCGTTAGCACACTGGCTGAATTTGGTCCACTGCATTTGTTACACGAAGCCAACACACATCTACCATCAACATCCTTCATGATAAACCAGGGACACTTCCTCATAGACCCAGGCACCGTGACTGTGGTAATCTTGTTACCCATGGCCTAGTTACGCTAAAAATACAGCTTTTAATAAGTTATCTATGAAGCTGGGAAGGCTCCAGTTGGTGTTACCCAGAGCCTGTCCTGTTGGATGAGATCACAGCTGTCACACTGCGCAGGAGTACTTTCGCCATGCCACTGTATGAGATTATAGCGGAAGTGCTGAGGGAGCAGGGGACAGTGTAACAGCCTGTGAAGTCAGTGCACAGAGGGGCTCTGGTATGCCCACCCCCAGGGCCCTTCTGGCTCATTAGCATAGATTTAAAAGTTAATTTTAGAAAGGTAGGAGGCCATGGATAATAAATATAAGAAGATTATCACAGTCACATTCTGGGACTTTGGTAAGTGTCCCTGGTTCTCCATGATGGATTTTGATGGTGGATTTCCTTTAGAGTTTAGGGGGTAGAGGAGACAACCCGAACGACTAAAAGACCTGGTAATCACCCAGACTTGAAGGAGTTTTTCCTACCCCCTATAACAGAGTAAAATATACAGCCTTGATGTCCACCACAGTGGATAAAGCCATTTGCCTTCAGCTCCGTCCATAGTCACGCATGTCGAATCAACCCCACCAATCACCATTTTAATTAACCGTCCATCATTATGGAAAACACTTGTTGGAAAATTCAGATTTGGTAATATGGACGCAGAGGACTGATTTTCTTTCGTCTTTCCCCCTCCCCCACCTGATACTTCATGTAAAGGAAGTTACAATCCATTTCCCTCCTGTGCTTAATTAGCCTCCTATTATATTGGAAGGTAATCGGCTTAATTATGTGGGGAAAATTTATTGGTTACATTTAGGATGTGAGCCTCCCCTGAAGACCCCTTCTGCAGCCACAGTTTTGGAGATGGTCTAAGACTGCAATGGCAGGTATAACCCTTCCAATGCGCGTCACACGCTGCGTTTGGTCGCGTTCTTCCATGCGTTGAAACGCTATAACAACAGTGATTGAGGGGCGATTTTCCCAAATTACATACCGTTTACGTTGTAAACGCAATAAACGTTAACACCCCGTACAAGTGAGTGTACTAGACAAAATCCCTCTCCTCAGCTGTTTGTATATGCGTTTCACACGCAATGATGAAGACGCAGGTCAAAACGCAGAGTGTGAACGCAGCCTCAAGACTGTCCCACCAGAGGATCCATATTACCTCCACATGTACGTAGCCCTGGCACAGCAACATTGACGCTGTACAGATCACGGGTTACCCGACCTCTACACTTGAGAAGGTAGTGGCACATATCCATGGTATTACATACCTCAACCTTTGTCGTGCCTTCAATTTCCACTCATATGTGCCCTCTCATTTTCCAGTGATCTCCACTCTAATCTTAGGTTTTAAGTTCAGTAGTAGAAGCATCCTGAGAACGATAAAGGTAAATATACATCCATGAGCGCAGATGAGACCACGCATCATCCATACAGCGCAACGAGTACACATCCAGAATGGATCACAACCTCATGCAATAACCCAATTCCAGCATAGGGGGACGTCAACCTCTACTGGCCCTGTCCACAGCATGAGTCTGTATGTTCTACAAGAATTAGGACTTCCCACCTATGTCATGAAGGCATGCGAAAGTGGAAAAACGGGGATCTGGAAACTAACTGTCTCAAAATCCTTACCGTACTGCTCCAGGCACTAACATTTTAGTGTTGTTCCCCATGTTGAGAATATGCCACTCACGAGGTCTGTGGAGGTTCTTTTAGTTGAAAGTTGATTAAGTAATCATTGGAGGTCGGTAGCTACCTTCAAAGTAATGTCCAACCCTGTTAAACTGTCCTGAAACAAGACTACGGTGTGGCCACAGCCACAAAACCTCTGCAGATGACTTCATCCATTGAGGACTAGTGTTGAGATTGACTGTTCCATTAATTACAATTTCCAACCCCCCCCCCCCCCCCCCCCCCCCCGAGGGAAAGGATTCGTTTCTAAATGGTTGTCTCTCTAATGGAAGTATGGGGCTCTATGTTTAAATATTAGATGCTCATTGAGGTCCCATGATCCATGGGAATGTCAAAGACAAGACGCCATGGTTGCCTTTCAAAGGCCATCTATGGGTCAATTCTGCACCATCTATGGGCCTGCCAACCATCTACAAAATATGGGCTACACTTACAGACAATGAACATGGGTACAGAATTAAAAAAAAATTGCAGCAAATTTGCCCAAAGTGTCCCATTCAACTTGGTTTGCAAAAATATTCCAATTTTGATTCTTGCTACAACCTATTGGAGGGGGACTTGTCCTACTAAAAAAGTTGTAAAAAAGGAAGGTAGCACCATATCTTAGGGCGCGTCCCCGTTGCGTTTGCAACGCAGACCAAAACCACGCCACATGGGGCGTCCGATCGCATCGTGTTTCTATGGAAACGCCTGCCGATCAGGAACGACCGCGCACGCGCGTGTTCCATAGAAAAACACCGATGCGATCGGACGCGGACCGCCCCGGTTGGGCCCGGTTTGGTCTTGCGTCTGGCGTTTGCAAACGCCAACGTGGGACAGCGGCCCTTAGAGTTATGTATGGTAGCTGAAAAAGAACCGTTATAAACTCTCTAGGTAGAAGTACAATATGATCCGAAATGTCCACTGGATCTACCTATTGGCCAAGACCCTAGTCTCTAATATCCCAAATATTTAGGGACACTATACCTCAGATATGAGAATTGCCTCATAATCGGCTCACTCTTACAGATCATCAATTCTTACTGCGACATCTCTTCACAACAATCTCTTTATGGAAACAACATGCACTGGACAAAATAACAACGTCATCAGAAACTACTGTTTGTGCCATTCACGGCCAACAACACACAAAATAAGTACAACCGAGGAACAGAGAATAAAGTTCCACGCAAGCAATAAACAATCCCACTCAAAGCCACACACAGCACATACGAATGGACCTTATAGACAAATTGACCAAGTCCAAGGAGATGTGTATCTGAGGGACTGTGAAGTAGGTCTGGCCTAACACAAGGGTTTTTAGCTCAATCCTTCAACTATGATAGGATAATAACATATATATGAACCAACCTATCTTCTGCCTCACTGAATGGAAATTAAAAATGGGGGACCTTATGGCCTGTGTGGGGGAAGTGTTGGCATGGCGTATAGTGAAACCACTAGGATGACCATCCAATAGACTCTTTAGTCTGGTAAGGGTGATGTCATAATGATGTGGTCTTGGAAGGTTTCATGTTGAGGCCCCTACATCTCCATTATCACTCCCCCTTCACAAACAATTTCAATTCCTCTTTGTAGCAGTTTTCAAAAACGAAAAAAAAATGAAAATGTCATTGCAGAACATGAATAGACATCATGTTTATATTCAGGTGTGTATAATAGTGGCTAGGCCAGGATGCGAACCTTGCATAGGTGCCAGGGTGGCACGCGGACCCTTTCTGTGGGCACTCAGGCCATCACCAGAGAGGCACTCCTGTCTTCTCCTGATTCCCAACAGCACCAGCCTTGCTGTGCACAGAGCTTACGTAAAAGTGACAAGCGCTACCTGGACTACTAGCCGGAGGGGGAAGAGTGCTGGACAGTTGGAGTATATTGTAGCTCCTCCTCGCCGCCCAATTCTTCGTGTTTATGGACCATGGACAGAAGCTACTACATCGCTAGTCTACCCAACTTCTTCTTTTTCTGTCTTTATATTGTTTGTCCATGGGTGCGGTATTGAAGAAAGTGACAGGCAGGGAGTATTAAATCACTAATTAATTTCTATGTTGGGCACGTTGCGATAAATAAGGAGTGTGTCTTGGTTGTAGTTGGGCACTCGGTCTCTAAAAGGTTCACCATGCATCCAGCCTGTCCTAGAGGAACCAAGGAGAAGCGCGTTAACAGAACCAACCATATGACCACCTGCAAGGTTCAGAATGACTTCTATCCAATCCCCTTCCCTTCACAACCACAGAGACTTCAGACCTTGTGCGGAGGTCCACAACTTTGGTGCTGTGGCCCGGCTCAATTGATGTCACTTATGCGAGCCTGGTCTCCCATCTCTTGGATTTTAGTTGATGATCTTACCAGCTGAAGTTTGCACATCTGCTACCTGAAGCTCATTGGATCAATTGACCGTACAGAGCTCAAAAGGAACTAGCAGAAGAGAAAAAAACACATAAAACAAAATAAATTAAAAACAAAATAATTGGTATGACATAATAGTACAAATAAGTATCTAACTAAGCATGAAATTGAGTGGTCTATGAGGGACAGCATTCCTAACACCTCACCACATTTCCAGGAAAAGCCCGCCGGCGGCCAAGCCGAGTAACCAGTGTAATTGCTTCTGCTCCAGCTCCTCGATTCCCAGACTTCAAAGTGGTCACTCTGTTTTCACGTTACTTTATGTCACTAGTGACCGTAGTGTCCATCAAGGCCACCGTGGAAGTGTTCCTCAAAAAGGGACACCAATGAACTTGAACAGGAGCAGACCAGTTTAGTTGAACCCCCCCCCCCCCCCCCGTTTCCAGAGGTATTTTAAGCACGATTTCTCGAAAACCCCTTCATAAAAACCTAAAAAAAAAACAGTTAAATGCACCCTATGCGACCCAAAATTCAACCCAAATGGAGGTTTTTTTTTGCTTTTATCTGCACTAGGCCCAATGGAGGATCCTCTTTTTACTCTGGAGGCTACCAGTACATTTCTCGTCGGCCCAATAGATGGAGATTATACTATGGTTCAGAGCCGAAAAGGTCACCATGGATGAAGTGACCTACATATAGCCCAAAATATGTCCTGGACAGTTGCTCCCCAAAAAAGTAAAACTAGAAAGTTACTCCTTGAGAAAATGAGTCACTTCACGCATGGCTAAGGGGTTTTGTTTCAACATTGGTGTGAGAAAGTCTGCCATTCCTGTGCCTAATGGTTGCCTTTTGTCTTGTGTAGAAGATTTCCGAACACTGTCTGGTGAAATGTAGCCGAGATAGAAGAAATTGACTTCTTTGAGATTTATTGATTTCTAAAAGACTCCACCAAGAATTTTTTTATATCTTAGCTTCTTGATCTGGATGGTGGAAGATTGTGGTGGAAGAAACTGGTAGAGTTTTTTTGTAAATTTTCTGCATTGATCCATTCAAATGCAAAAACTTGGCCAGGTATAGTCTGAATGGACCATACTAGGATCCACAAGCTGCCCCCTCTCCGTCAATCACCGCCGTCGTAGTACAAGGGACATGGAGCTCTAAGAGGTTGGGTCCATGTCCCTACAAAAGATGGTCACCCACAACTCCATCCACGAGCTACTCACACCTTTTTGGCTACTACAGGGACATGGCCCGAAACGTTTCTTTTGGAGACCTGTTTTATATTGCCCATTGCCCCCCCGTTACCAATGGGTCTCCGCCATCCCCAGCTGGTCCCTCCCGGGCCACCCCACTGCCCCCCCGGCCATCCCCATGCATCAGGCCATGCAAGTTTCTGTCGAAACTGATCCTCCAGAATGGGTTTGTCATCCCCAGAGATTTCTGCCACGTGTGAATACATTTATAGTACTTTGGCCAGAGATGAATTTTGTCAGGTTTTTAGTTGTTGACCCAAAAACAGGTTTGAAAAACTTTGTTTTTTCCTGGTTTTCCGCCGGAAAAGTTATATTGTCAACGTTGCCGCCAATGCCTGAGCTATATGACAGAGTGTAGCAGTTCAGTAACAAAGAGACGTCAGGAAAAGATCAACTAAGGCGATCATTTTTTGGAGTTCTAGTCTGTTAAATGTGGTTTTTATTTAGTTGTGTAAACCGTGTGGAAATTTTCCTGAGTACGAGCCCAATTACGGCCTGCACATACTCATACTGGCAATCTGTCACCCCCAGGCCCCCCATACAGATCACGATATATACGAGATACTAATAGAGGCCAAAGGGACAACGGTCAGCTGTAACAAAACATTGAGTTCTTCCATAAACAGCGCCACCCTGGTTCATAGGTTGTGCGTTGTATTACAGCTAAGCTCCTTCATTTTAAGAGCGGACATGCAATAACACAAAAGCTACAGCACCATGTTTTTCTAATTATGTTACAACCACTTTTATCTATCCGTTGTGTGGAGTTTGTCAATGGGAAAGTTATCATGTGGCAATGTAAATCTAAGCGAGGTGTGTCCTCACACTGCGTGCTCTCTGCACTAACATCTCCCTGCACTCTGGAATGACTGATGTTACAGGACTCTGAGCAGAGTAGGAGGTGTGGGCAGTGATACAGAGATCTAAGAGCACAGTTAGTGTGAGGACATGCCCAGTGCACTGGGCAAAATGGCAAACTTCAATAATTTATTTGTCACGTCCTGCTGCTACTAACACATACCAAGCTGGGACCAGTTACGACTGTCTGCAGAGAGCTAGCACACGCAGGCGAGGACACGCCCTAGATGCACACAAAGTTACATCCAGACAATATTCACGTTCTTGCTGCTACTAAACAAGATACACAAAGATTCTACATTACACAGATTCAAGGGGCTTATAACCAGATCCTGTCTGCAGGCGCTAATACACAGCAGTGCAGAGGACCTGACGCTACCCATACAAGGTATGATTACACAGATCTGCAGGAATAATCAGGACCGTTTTCTGCCTAGGCATCATGGACATGTTGCCTAGGGCGGCAAAAATGGGGGGGGAGTAGGGGGTAGCTGACGGGGCAAAAAAGTTTTTTTAAATTATTTTTTGGATACCCCTTTTGCAGGATGGTGGGGAGTCGGGCGGTGCAGTGTAGTAGAATAGCAGCGGCATTGCTTTGTTTTGTTACAGTGTGTCAGCTTTGAGTCAGGTGACAATACCAACACTGTGCAGCTTTGCTATTATATGGATGAAAAATGGATGACGTTTTCAGGAAAAATTAAAGGGTATGTCCGTTAAGGGCAGATGTCCTTAATTACTCGCTATCATGGCACACTACGCCGGTATCTGAAGGATTGGTTTCCATGATGACATGTTGATGACAAGTGGAAGTGAAATCAATATCTTCCAGAGATTTTATAGGCTGGAGTGTTTGTACTAGCACAATAAGAGACTCAACAGCTGCGGAGCGGTCGCCTCGCCAGCAGCGGCCAAATCTGTGGGGAGGAATCTGATGCAAACACAACGGCCTATATGAAGAGTAAAGAGGTGCCCTAAAGGGGTTGTCGGGAGGTGCTTTATTACCAAACAGCGCCATGCCTGACCATGGTATGTGCTGTACTGCAACTCAAACTCCCTGTAAGCAGTTGCAATAAAGGCACAAACCGTCAGGTGGTCATGGTTATTGCAATAAAGCAGCCATGTTTTTCAACCCCTGGACTACCCTTTAAGCCACAGATTGTTCGAGCATTCTGGGAGTTGTAGTTCGGAAGAGCATGCAGGTTGTAGTCATGGTCTTAGGGGATATATGTTGCCCTTACTTTATCGCTGTATAAAAATCATTTAAGAGGTTTGCAAAAACAGCCCCACCCTGCCTTACAGGTTGTTTGTGGTATTACAGTCAACCCTATTCACTTCAATGGAATTGAGTGGTAATACTGAGATAACCCACAGACGGGGTGGTGCTGGCCCCAATATTTTACACTATATATTCAAAAGGTCGTCCTTTTTAAGGCCGTTAAGACATTTAGACGCCCACCACTCTAGAGTAGCCCTTTCAGGGGGGTGGAAGGGATTAACATTTTACTACTACTACAAGAAACTGAGCAGTGTCCAACTTTAGAATTCAGTCGTCAAGGGCCCTGGACGGAATTATCTATCACAAAGCTGCGGACAGCTATTCCCCGTGACTTTCCTATACACCTGCACACCAGGCTTGGTGGTGTGTGCATGTGTTTTGAATAGGAAAGCAAGTCTTTAACACACCTTATACTGAAAATAGGATATTTAGGTCTTCTTTCACTTTTGAGGGACAGTTAGGAGCCCCCTATACACATCACACCACAAAGGTGGAGCTCCCCTTTAAATGTCTGTCATTCCATATAGAAGTAAAAGGCTGGGATGATGGGAAGAGTTGTCAGAAGTCTAATATTTCAATCGCATATTTCACATCCACTTTGGGATTTGGATGCAGAGAAAAGTCAATTATCTGACACTTAAAGGAGGAAGGTTCTGAGAATAGATATGATGGCACACTCAGGATAGCGGAGGGCTGCAGGGGTCCGGTGTCAATCTCCGAAAAGCTCTAATGAGGCGCAGTCCAACAGATGTTGGTGTATATATAAAACTGTACGTCAATGAGTGACGGGGGAAGGGGGTCGGAGGGGAAAACCACTCTGCCTATTGTGAGGACTCCTCGCTGTCGTTTTTCTCCTTTTCTAACCCGACCAGCTTTATCTTCAGTGTGGAAATTCTCGCCATCAGATCCAACTTTTGGGTTTCGAGCGAGGTGCCGACGTTAGAAGTCCTACAAGATAATGAGAAAAAAAAAACCCATAAAAAATTAATGTACAATCTGTGCTAGTGCCTATTTACCTCCATACAGTGCACAAATAACGATGCCATACAGTGTCTTCTTACATCAGTACCAGACAAAGACTAAATTTCACCGACATAGACAGTAACGGTGTACACCGCAACCAGAAAGAATAATACACTTTCAAGATTATGGTAATGAAGTGTATGAGAGCAGAATTACCCATAGCGGCCAATCAGAGCTCAGCTTTCATTTTCCCACAGCTGTTTAGAAAATGAAAGCTGAGCTCTGATTGAGGTAAAACTGTTGCCAATCAGAGCTCAGCTTTCATTTTCTAAACCGCTGTGGGAAAATGAAAGATGAGCTCCGATTGAGGTAAAACTGTTGCCAATCAGAGCTCGCTTTCATTTTCTACCGCGTGGGAAAATGAAAGTGAGCTTGATTGGCAACAGTTACCTCAGACACTTCCTTCTATATAATGTGTAGCGCTAATAAATACCGCCATACCGTGCTCACAAAATACCGCCATACAGTGCTCACAACATACCGCCATACAGTGCTCACAACATACCGCCATACAGTGCTCACAACATACCGCCATACAGTGCTCACAACATACTGCCATACAGTGAACTAATAAAAGCTCCACATTGTATGTAACGTAACCTAACAGTAACTGGTTTTAAATTTAGGGGTTCAAAGCTAATCTTTTACCCCCCTTCTTCAGCAACTTGTTCCTCTTGTTGATTAAAGGGTTTGTCCTAATTTTGATTGTCACGCCCGACCCGATTTCTAACCATCCAATCGGTGAGGGTCTGACTGCTAGCTACCGCACTGACTGCGAGAACGAAAATGAATTTAGCGTTAGGTTGAGTAGGCCTACTGCTAATTCATTGAATACCATGGGAGAAATGGTCAGAAATTGTTGAGCACAGCGCCGGGTATCTCCGGCACTTTTATTTAGGCTGCATTCACGCGAACGTATGCCCACCGGGATGTAGCTGGGCGGCTACATGGAGAAGAGGAGTAGTGATCCCTCCAGCACACGGCGCCGTAACATGGTGAAAAATAGGATATTTCCAATCTTTTCCCTGTGTGGGGCACTGTATCGGTCTATGCGCCCATTGCCAGCCTATGGGGGGGCACATGTTACGTCCCAAGGTTGTGCGAATGAACCTTATATCAGTGTGAGCGATGGAGAGAAGGAGAGCGCTGTGCTCAGAAAATCAACACTCCCAATAAATTGAATGGAGCGGCAGTAGGTATATCGACCGGGCATTCATTCCTTAGCGAGAAAATGACTCGCTTCTCTCACCTATCCTTATGCTATAAAATTGGGCTACAAGGTTCTGTATGTAGAAGTCTATGACATCAGGCTGTGAGTGACCCCATGTGCTGACTACACGGGTGATATAAAAGAAATGGAGGATTAGGTTTCATGAGCGGAGAACGTCCCAAATCAGGACCTCATACTCGGAAACCGTAGAATAATAATTCTCCGAAGCCGACTGAGAAAGGAAATGGACGCAGGCCGTGCCAGCGATATACAAACGGGGCGAGGCGTTGACGCTGTCACAGGAACAGCACAAGTGGTGTGTAAAGATAGTGACATCACTGACGACTGCTGACATAATCGCTCGGGGGCTTCCTGTCTAGATCTCTGGTGGATACACATAAAAAATACAGCGCCACCCATGTGCTTTGGTTGTGTCTGGTACTGCAGCTCAGCCACATAGAAAATGAGAGAAGCTGTGCTGCAATACCACAGATAATCTGTAGCGTGTTGGTATTAGGAAGGAAGCAGCCATGTTTTTCTAAATCCTGGACCATCCCTTTAAGATTTTGTTTATCTCGGAAGCTGACAATGAAACCTGTCCCAATGCTTTTAAAGTGGTTGTCAATGATGTAAAAAATGAAACACTAATTTAAGCTAAAAAAAAAAAAAAACAGCGCCAAGAGATGGTCATATATGGTACTGCAGCTCATTAATTGCAACGTAGGTGTATTGTGTGCAACACATGTAAAGTCATGGTTTTTGGAATATAGCAGCCACCAGGGTTGGATTAAGACCATGGGTCCTGGGCTGTATGGATATTACAGCCCCTACAAGTCTGGAATCACTTCCTACATCTGGTACTAGAATCAGCTTCTTGTGAATGGAGGATGCGTCACTTCTGCCTGCTTTCAATCTGTGGTTTGAGGACCTTCAAAGAGTCCTGAAATGGCTCTTGTGTTACATGTGTATTGAGAGAAGGTACAGATGTATAGAAAATGAAAGCTGAGCTCTGATTGGCAACAGTTTTACCTCAATCGGAGCTCATCTTTCATTTTCCCACAGCGGTTTAGAAAATGAAAGCTGAGCTCTGATACCCACCAAATTTTATACTGAGAAGGACCTTCACCCATGAAATCCTCGTACATCTGTACCTTCTCTCAATACACATGTACACAAGAGCCATTTCAGGACCTTTGAAGGTCCTCAAACCACAGATTGAAAGCAGGCAAAAGACACATCCTCCATTCCCAAGAAGCTGATTCTAGTACCAGATGTAGGAGGTAATGAGCTGCAGTACCATATATGACCATCGCTTGGCGCTGTTTTTTTTTTTTAAGCTAAATTATGCTTTCATTTTTTCCATCATGGACAAGCCCTTTAAAAGCCATTGGGACAGGTTTCATTGTCACAGCTTCCAGAGTAAACAAAATCTTAAAGGGATTGTCCAGGATTAGAAAAACATGGCTGCTTTCTTCCTAATAATATAACACACTACAGATTATCTGTGGTATTGCAGCTCAGCTTCTCTCATTTTCTATGTGGCTGAGATGCAGTACCAGACACAACCAAAGCACATGGGTGGCGCTGTCTCTAATATTTCTGCTGCTGGGTAACCCTTTTGATTGAGTCCTTTGGGGTTTTGGTATTTTTTATGTGTATCCACCAGAGATCTAGACAGGAAGCCCCCGAGCGATGATGTCAGCAGTCGTCAGTGATGTCACTATCTTTACATACCACTTGTGCTGTTCCCTGTGACAGCGTCGACGCCTCTGCCCCGTTGTGTAATCGCTGGCACGGCCTGCGTCCATTTCCTTTCTCAGGCTTCTGGAGAAATTATTATTCTACGGTTTCGGAGTAAATGAGGTCCTGATTTATGGCCGTTCTCAGCTCATGAAACCTAATCCTCATTTTCTTTTATATCACCCGGTGTACAGCACAATGTAGGTCACTCACAGCCTGATGTAATGACTTCTACATACAGAACCTTGTAGTGGGGGTCGATTATCGCGGGATTGTTTTAATATACCATATTTATCGCCCAAATTTAATAGCATAGGGATAGGTAGAGAAAGCGAGTCATTTTCTCACCAATTGAATGAAGTGCCCGGTCGAGTATACCTACTGCCGCTCCATTCAATTTATTGGGAGTGCTGGATATTGCTGAGCACAGCGCTCTCCTTTCTCCATCGCTCACACTGATAGTAAGGGTTCATTCACACAACCGTTGGGGGACGTACATGTGCCCCCCCACAGGCTGGCAATGCGCGCACAGAGCGATACAGTGCCGCACACAGGGAAAAGATCGGCAATATCCCATTTTTCACCATGTTACGGTGCCGGGTGCTGTGCATCGCTACGGAGAGGGGAGGGATCACCAGTCCTTCTCTCCATGGCACCGGACGTATGGCCGCCCAGCTACAGTCCAGTGGGCAAACGTTTGTGTGAATGCAGCCTAAAGAAAAGTGCCGGAGATACCCGGCGCTGTGCTCAGCCATTTCTTCCATAGTATTCAATGAATTAGCAGTAGGCCTACTCGACCTAACGCTAAATTAATTTAGTTCTCAGTGCGGTAGCTAGCAGTCAGGCCCTCACCGATTAGATGGTTAGAAACAGGATCGGCGTGAGAATCAAAATAAGAACAACCCCTTTAATCAACGAGAGGAACAAGTGGCTGTAGAAGGGGGTACGAGATTAGCTTTGGCCCCCTAAATTTAAAACCAGTTAATTAGGTACTGTTAGGATACGTTACATACAGTGTGGAGCTTTTATTAGATCACTGTATGGAGGTATTATGTATGGCGGTATGGCGGTATTTATTAGCACTACACATTACATAGAAAGAAGTGTCTGAGGTAAAACTGTTGCCAATCAGAGCTTAGCTTTCATTTCCCACAGGTGTTTAGAAAATGAAAGCTGAGCTCTGATTGGCAACAGTTTTACCTCAATCAGAGCTCAGCTTTCATTTTCTAAACAGCTGTGGGAAAATGACAGCTGAGCTCTGATTGGCTGCTATGGGCAACTAGAACAATTCTGCTCTCAGACGCTTCATTACCATAATTTTGAAAATGTATTATTCGTTCTGGTTGCGCCGTACACCGTTACTGTTTATGTCGGTGATATTTATTCTTTGTCTGGTACTGATGTAAGAAGACACTGTATGGCATGATTATTTGTGCACTGTATGGAGGTAAAAGGGCACTAGCACAGATTGTACATTAAAATATGTTTTTTTTTTTCTCTTATTTTTGTAGGAGCTTCTAAGTCGGACCTCGCTCGAAACCCAAAAGTTGGATCTAATGGCGGAGATTTCCAACCTGAAGATAAAGCTGGTTGGGTTAGAAAAGGAGAAGAACGACAGCGAGGAGTCTCACAATAAGGCAGAGGTTAGTTCCCCTCCGACCCCCTCTTCCCCTCCCCCGTCACTCATTGATGTACAGTTTTATATATACACCAACATCTGTTGGACTGCGCCTCATTAGAGCTTTTGGGAGATTGACATCGGACCCCTGCAGCCCTCCGCTATCCTGAGTGTGCCATCATATCTATTCTCAGAACCTTCCTCCTTTAAGTGTCAGATAATTGACTTTTCTCTGCATTCAAATCCCTAAAGTGGATGTGAATATGCGATTGAAATATTAGACTTCTGACAACTCTTCCCATCATCCGCCAGGCTCTTTACTTCTATAATGGAATGACAGCATTTAAAGGGGAGCTCCACCTTTGATGTGATGTGTATGAGGGGGCCTCCTAACTGACACTCAACAGGGAAAGAAGAACCAGATATCCTATGTTCCAGTATTTTTGTTCCCATGATGTGATAAGGTGTTAAAGACTTGCTTTCCTATTCAAAACACATGCACACACCACCAAGCCAGGTGTGCAGGTATATAGGAAAGTCACGGGGAATAGCTGTCCGCAGCTTTGTGATAGATAATTCCGTCCAAGTACCTTGAAAGTGAATTTATAAAGTTGGACACTGCCTTTTCTTGTAGTAGTAGTAAAATGTTAATCCCTTCCACCCCCCTTAAAGGGCTACTCTAGAGGTGGCGTCTAAATGTCTATTAACGGCCTTAAAAAGGACGTACCTTTGAATAATATAGTGTAAACTGTTGGGTACAGCACCACCCCGTCTGTGGGTTATCTCAAGTATTACCACTCAATTCCATTGAAGTGAATAGGGTTGAACTGTAATACCACAAACAACCTGTAAGGCAGGGGTGGTGCTGTTTTTGCAATCCTCTTAATATGATTTTTATACGGTGATAAAGTAAAGGCAACATATATCCCCTAAGACCATGACATACAACCTGATGCTCTTCAGCGAACTACAACTCCCAGAATGCTCTAACAATCTGTGGCTTAAAGGGGTAGTCCAGGGGTTGAAAAACATGGCTGCTTTATTGCAATAACCATGACACACCTGACCGTGGTTTGTGCCTTTATTGCAACTGCTTACAATGGGAGTTGAGTTGCAGTACCAGCACATACCATGGTCAGACATGGCGCTGTTTTTGTAATAAAGCAGCCTCCAGACAACCCCTTTAAGGGCATCTCTTTACTCTTCATATGAGGCCGTTGTGTTTGCATCAGATTCCTCCCCACAGATTTTGGCCGCTGCTGGCGAGGCGACCGCTCCGCAGCTGTTGAGTCTCTTATATGTGCTAGTAACAAACACTCCAGCCTATAAAATCTCTGGAAGATATTGATTTCACTTCCACTTGTCATCAACATGTCATCAGTGGAAACCATATCCTTCAGATACCGGGGTAGTGTGCCATAGGATCGAGTAATTAAGGACATCTGCCCTTAACTGGACATACCCTTTAAATTTTCCTGAAAACGTCATCCATTTTTCATTCATATAATATTGCAAAGCTGCACAGTGTTAGGTATTGTCAGCCTGACCTAAAGCTGACACACTGTAACAAAAACAAAGCAATGCCGCTGCTAATTCTACCACTGCACCGCCCGACTCCCACCATACTGCAGAAAGGGGAATCCAAAAAATAATTTAAAAAACTTTTTTGCCCCGTCAGCTACCCCCTACTCCCCCCCCAGTTTTGCCGCCCTAGGCAACATGTCCATGATGCCTAGGCAGAAATACGGTCCTGATTATTCCTGCAGATCTGTGTAATCATACCTTGTATGGGTAGCGTCAGGTGTCCTCACACTGCTGTGCTCTTAGCGCTCTGCAGACAGTGATAGGTAATGCCCCTTGATATCTTTGTAACCATATCTTTGTGTATCTTGTTAGTAGCAGCAGAACTGTGAAATATTTGTTCCTGGATTGTAACTTGTGTGCACTTAGGGCGTGTCCTCACACTACTATGCTTTTAGTTCTCTGCAGACAGTTTTACGTGTTGTCCCAGCTTGTGTATGTTGTTAGTAGCAGCAGGACTGTGACAAATAAATTATATTGAATGTTTGCCATTTTGCCCAGTGCACTGGGCATTGTCCTCACACTACTGTGCTCTTAGATCTCTGTATTACACTGCTCCACAACTCCTATCCTCTGCTCAGAGTCCTGTAACATTCAGTCATTCCAGAGTGCAGCGGAGATGTTAAGTGCAGAGAGCACAGCAGTGTGAGGACACACCTCCGCTTAGATTTACATTGCCACATGATAACGTTCCCAATTTGACAAAACTCCTACACAACGGATAAGATAAAAGGGGTTGTACAGCATTATAAAAACATGGTTGTTATAGCTTGTGTGTGTTATTGCATGTCCGCTCTTTTAAAATGAATGGAGCTTAGCTGTAATACCAGACGCAACCTATGAACCAGGGTGGCGCTGTTTATGGAAGAAAACTCAATGTTTGTTAACAGCTGCCCAGTGTCCCTTTGGCATCTCTTAGTATCTCGTGTATCATGTGATCTGTAATGGGGGGCCTAGGGGTGACAGATGCCAATGTATGAGCTATGTCAGGCCTGTATATTGGGCTCGTACGTCAGGAAATTTCCACACGGTTCACACCAGACATTAAAAAAAAAACACATTCTGAAGAGACTAGAACATCCAAAAAAATTATCTGGCTCTAGTTGTATCTTTTCCTGAGCGTCTCTTGTTACCTTGAACTGTACAACTCTGTCATATTAGCTCATGGCATTTGGCGGCAACGTGTTGACAATATAACTTTTCCAGGCGGAAAACCAGGAAAAAACAATAAGTTTCAAACCTGTTTTTGAGGTCAAACAACTAAAAACCTGGAAAAATTCATCTCTGGCCTAAAGTTACTATAAAGATGTATTCACACGTGGCAGAAATCTCTGGGGATGAAACCCTATTCTGTGGTCGTTTCGACAGAAAACTCATGGCCTGATGGGCCACCGCTGGGGATGGCCGGGAGGGGCCACCGCTGGGGATGGCCGGGAGGGGCCACCGCTGGGGATGGCCGGGAGGAGCCATTGGTAACTGGGGGGAGGAGCAATTTGGCAACATATAAAAACAGGTCTCCAAAAAGGAAACGTTTGGCTCCATGTCCCTGTAGTAGCCAAAAGCTGTGATCCGCTCCGTGGATGGAGTTATGGTGACCATCTTTTGTAGGGACATGGACCCAACCTCTTAGAGCTCCATGTCCCTGTGTCTACGAGGCGGTGATTGAGGAGAGGGGGCAGCTTGTGGATCCTTAGTATGGTCCATCAGTACTAATACCTGGCCAAGTTTTTGCATTGAATGGGATCAATGCAGAAAATTTTACAAAAAAATCTACCAGTTCTTCCACCACATCTTCCACCACGATCTAAGAAGCTAAGATATAAAAAGAAGTTTCTTGGTGGAGTCTTTAGAACAATGAAGCTCAAAGAAGAATTTCTATCCCGGCTTATTTCCCAGACAGTGCGGAAATCTTACACCGACAAAGCAACCATTAGGCACCAGGAATGGACAGGACTTCTCACACCCAATGTTGAACCCCTTAGCCATGCGCTGAAGGACTCATTTTCCTAGGAGTAACTTTCTAGTTTACTTTTTTGGGAGCAACCATGTCCAGGACATGTTTGCTTGGGGCTATAGTGTAGGACACTTCAAGACCATATGGTGACCTTTTGGCTCTCCACTATTGGGCCATGAGAAATGTACTGGGCCTCCAGAGTAAAAGAGGATCCTCCATTGGGCCTAGGCAAGATAATAAGCAAAAAAAAAACCTCCATTTGGGTTGGACTTTGGTGTCGCTAGGGTTCATTTACTGTTTTTTTTTAGGTTTATGAAAGGGGTTTTCGAGGAATCGTGTAAAATACCTCTGGAACGGGGGGGGGGGGGGGGTTAACTAAACTGGTCTGGCTCTTGGTTCAAGTTCGTTGGTGTCCCTTTTTAGGAACACTTCCACGGTGGCCTTGATGGCACCTTAGCGGTCACTTATGACATAAAGGAACGTGACAAGAACGTGAACAGGAGACCCCTGTGAAGCTGGAACGAGGAGCTGGAGCAGAGCAATTACACTGGTTACCTCTGCCCTGGCCCAGTGGGCTTTTCCTGGAAAAATTGGGTTGAGATGTTAGAATGCTTCCTCCATAGACCACTACAATTCTTTTCTTATTTAGTATTACTTTTTACTATTATGTCATACAATTATTTTTGTTTTAATTTCCTTTTTTATGTAGTTTTTTCTTCTTCTTCTTCTATTCCTTTTTGCAGTCTGTAGTCAATCTGATCAATGAGCTTCAGGAGCAGATGTGCAAACTTCAGCTGGAGATCAATACTAAAATCCAAGAGAGGGAGACCCAGGCTCGCATAAGTGACATAATGGAGCCTGTCCACAGCACCACAAGTTGTGACCCCCCACAACCGGTGAAGTGCTCTGGTTGTGAAGGGAAGGATGTATGAGAAGTATTCTGAACCTTGCATGGGGTATGGTTGGGTTCTGTTCTAAAGCGCTTGTTCCTTGGGTTCCTCTAGGCACATATTATGCACAGTAGATTATAAAGTAGATGTCTATTAAAGACATTCATGAAGTGAAATCCTTGTTTCTGAAAACTACATTTTCAAAAATGTTTTTAGTTTTTGAAAATTTTTGAAAACTGCTACAAAGAGGAATTGAAATTTTTGTTAAAGGGGGGTGTAGACAATGGAGATGTAGCCTCAAATATTGAAACCTTTCCAAAAGACCACATCATTAAGATGATCACCCTTATCCAGACTAGAAGTCTATTGGGGGGTCATCTAAGTGGTTTCACTATATAGCATGCCAACACTTCCCCCAACCAAGGGCATAAGGTCCCCATTTTAATTTCCATTCAAGGTGAGGCAGAAGATAGTTGGTTCATATCTAGTCCATCCTATCATAGATGAAGGATTGAGCTAACCCTTCGTGAGGCCCGACCTCTTCACAGGTCCCTCAGATACACATCTCCTTGGCCACTTTGGTCAATTTGTCTATAAGGTTTCCATTCGTAGTGCTGTGTGTGCTTTGCGTGGGATTGTTTTATTGCTTGCTGGAACTTTATTCTCTTGTTCCTCGGTGTTTACTACTTGTGTGTTTTGCCGTGACATGACAAACATTATTTACTTGAACATTGATATTTTGTCCAGTGCATGGTTGTTCCATAAAGAGATTGTTGAAGAGATGTCCCATAAGATTGATGGATCTGTAGAGAGAGAGCAGTTTATGGGAATTCATCATCTGAGGGTATATGTCCCTAAATATTAGGGGATATTCATAGTCCTAGGGTCATGGCCATAGTAGACCTCCAGTGGACATTTCTGGATTCATCTTGTACCTCTACCTAGAGAGTATATAAGGTTCTTTCAGCTACACAATACATAACTCTAAAGCTACATTCACACAAATGTATGGAGGACGTATATACGGCCGATATACGTCCCCCATACACTTCTATGGGCTCACGGCCCTGTACGGGCACGTGCGGCACCGTACCGCTCCGTAGCCCGGGAAAAGATAGGACATGTCCTATCTTTTCCCGTGATACGGTGCCGTGCGCTGTATCTTCCTATGGAGAGGGGCGGAGGTGAGCAGCGCTCATCCCCTGCTCCTCTCCGCAGCGCCGATGTATGCCCGCCGTACTACGGTACAGCGGGCATACATCGTGTGAATGTAGCCTAAGGATTAGGTGCCTAATCCTTTTACAATTTAGTAGACAAGTCCACCTCCAATAGGTTTGTAGCAGGAATACCATTGGAATATTTTTGCAAACCAAGTTGAATAGGACACTTGGAGCAAATTTGCTGCAAACATTTTTAAATTTGAACTTCCTGTACCCATGTTCATTGTCTGTAAGTATAGCCCATATTTTGTAGATGGTTGAAGGACCATAGATGGTCAGAATTGATCCCATAGATGGACCTTTGAAAGGCAACCATGCTTCCTTGACTTTGAAAGTCTTGCCTTTGACTTGAAGCCCATGGAATCATGGGATCCTCCAATGAGCATCTTAATATTTAAACATAGCCCCATAATTCCATTAGAAGACAACCCATTTAGAACTGAATCTTTTTCCTCAGGGGGTTTGGACATTTGTATTAAATGAGCATGTCAAGTCCAACACAAAGTCCATCAATGGCAGAAGTCATCTGCAGATGTTTGTGTGGCTTGGCCAACACCGTAGTCTTGTTTCAAGGCCAGTTTACAGGGTTGGACAGTGACTTTGAAGGTAGCACCGACCTCACAAGACAATGGTTGGCCAGTAAGACTTCTTACGTCAACCCTCACTAAGAAGAAACCTCCCAGATCCTTGCTGAGGTGCATATTCTACTAGGGGAACAACACTAAAATGTTAGTTGCCTGGAGCGAGGTAAGGACTTGCTGAGACAGTTAGTTTCCAGATCCCGTTCACCTGTTCGCATGCCTTCCTGACATAGGTGGGAAAGTTCCTAATCTCTGAAGAACATCAGACTCATGCTTGGACAGGCCAGAGATGGGTGACGTTCCCCTCTGCTGACATGGTGTTTATTGCATGAGGTTGATGATCCATTCTGGATGTGTCTCCTGCTCTGTATGGATGTGCGTGTCTCATCTGCCGCTCATGGAGTATATTTCCTTGTATCGTTCTCAGATGCTTCTACAAGAACTTAAAAACCTCAAAATTAGAGTGGAGGAACTGGAAAATGAGAGGGCACAATATGAGTGGAAACTGAAGGCGACAAAGGTTAGTTGATATAATACCATGGATATGTGCAGAACCTACCTTCCAGGGTTCAGAGGTCGTGTAACCCTTGATCTGTACAGCATCGATGTGCTGCTGCACAGGCTATGTAACGTGGGGTATATTTGGATCCTCTGGTGGGACAGTCTGAGGGCGCGTCCACACGTTGCGTTTTGACCTGCATTTTCATTGCGTTTGAAACGCATATACAACAGCTGAGGAGGGGTGATTTGCCTAATTACATCACTGTTGACTTTTCCGTTTACAAAACGCATCGTAAACGCAATGTTAACGCATGCGCTAACAATGCGTTAAAGTGTGCGTTTTGTTAACACATGCGTTAATATTGCGTTTACAAGCGTAAACGGTAATGTAATTAGGCAAATCACCTCTCATCAGCTGTTGTATATGCGTTTCAAACGCAACCAAAACGCAACGCGTGAACGCGCCCTGACACAGAAGGGGAAATGGAGAAATAGTCCTCTGAGTCCATATTCCAAATCGAATTTTCCAAAAGTGTTTTCCATAATGATTGGACGGTTAATTAAAAGGTGATTGGTGGGGGAGCAACTTGTGTGACACTATGGACGGAGATGGAAGCAAATGGCTTTATCCACATTGTTGTGGACATCCAGGCTGTATATTTTACTTTTAATAGGGGGTAGGAAAACTCCTTTAAGATCTGGGTGATACCAAGTCTCTTGTCAGATGAGGTGTCCCTCTACTCCCCTTTTTTTTTTTTTGCTCTCACATCACCTTCATGATGTCTGTTCAGACCACACATGGAATATTGTGTACAGTTTTGGGCACCAGTGTATAAAAAGGATATAGTAGAGCTGGAACGGGTGCAGAGGAGAGCAACCAGGATTATTAGGGGAATGGGGGGATTAGAATACACTGACAGATTACACAATTTGGGATTATTCAGTTTAGAAAAAAGACGACTGAGGGGAGACCTCATTACAATGTACAAATACCTGAACGGACAGTACAAGGATCTCTCCAAAGATCTTTTTATACCTCGGCCTGTGACCAGGACAAGGGGGCATCCTCTACGCCTAGAGGAGAGGCGATTCTACCATCACCATGATTGACAGTAAGAATCCAGATTACTCCTCCCACACACAGTGATTGACAATCTTTTGTGCTCATCGGCCGATAAAGTTCCCACTGTGTGCGTGTGGTGGGGGGTAATCAGGACTCTCTTTCTCTCCTATTATACCAGTCAGAGTTTATTCTGCTTTTTAGTTAAATTTAATGCTCTAAACACCTAATATTATTATTATTATTATTATTTATTATATTATTATTATTATTATTATTATTATAACAATAATAACAACAATCATTATATAGCGCCATCAAATTCCAAAGTTCTTTACAAATCAAATATAACCCTTCATATCCCAGAGCTCGTCTTCTCTCCCTCTGTCATATCTGCATAGCAGAAACCGATGTAAAGTGACCGGACTGGTTCACTTTAAAGGGATTGTCTTGAGAACAACCAAGGCCGATGTATCCAGGAGGAATTACTCTCCGCTGCTCGTTTCTGTTGATATGTATAGTGTCATTTTTTTGGATGCCCGTATACACATTGCTCCCGACTTTTTTTTCGGTATTTGAAATTCTAAACAGATGAGTCACTTTATAAATTATGAAGCTCATTGGAATTACTCAAAAATTCACCGCTTTGTTACTGACCACCACATGTGCTTGGCCATAGGAATCTGTGCTTACAGCAAATCTAATCTCCATGTGATTGGTTTAAAACTGCTAAAAAATTTTGTATAACCCCCCTCCCCCTCCTTGAATATCTGTATAATAATAATTGTCATTTTCTGATCTGCAGATCAAGAAGTTCAGAGGCTAAAGCTGGGAATGGAGACATTGCTGGCGGCAAATGAAGAAAAAGTGAGATTCTGATAGGATTGGGAACTTATTGGGGTCCAACTTAGGCAAAATTTATAATTGTTATCACCATTCCCAATTCCAAAATTTGGTATGGAGGTATGAATGGCTGAAGACGCTCAAAAGCTGTGTTGAAACTAGGGCTGGGTCTTCCTGAAGGGGTTCGACACTGAAATCGGAACATCACAGCGATTTTAATAATTATATAATGGCGAAATTCTAGCTGCCTGTAGCCGCCACTAGGGGGCGTTTAGGAGTTGATTGCATACATTATTTTCAAAGCTGATATTTTTCACCTGTTTATCGTTCAAGAAGTTCTCCCTCCCCAATGTTTTAAGCCGAACACAATGCGGAGGGGCCAGGAAGGGAGTTATGTAACATTGTTATAGGAGCACGTAAAATTAGAAAATTAGCTTTTTTTTCTCTGTCTCGCTGTCATAATGTATGAAAGGAAAAGAACAGATATGCTGCAGGGGACTAGAGATGATGGTTTAGTACCAGGCCTCTTGTATAAAGACACAGCGGTACCCTGCGGGTGCTAAGATGTGTGAAAACATTGACTGTCTGAATAATTTAAGATCCCATTACCAAATCTACTTTAACTGTGAAGTTCTTAAAGGAGTAGGCGAAAAAAAAATTGTGTATTCCCACCTGACTCATCAAGGCAACCTCCTTCAGGAATATTAGTGTTCGACCTCTAGGGGTCCTACAGCTGTCCCTGAATAATCTATGTGAATGCTGTGGGACTGATCAACACTGTGCCCCGTGCATCAACAGATCCTTCTCCAGTGTATTAAAGGGAACCTGTCACCAGGTTTTACCCCACTAATCTAGCAGCCCCTCATGTCGGAGGCAAAATGTCCTTTCTAGAATTCCCTATTTATGTGAAATCTCAGCCGTTTACCGATAACAAATCTCCTCCAAAGGCATATGCGATTGAGCTGAGATGAGTCACTTTTTGCCAGAGATTAGTTATAGAGACTAAAAGGGGAGCCACACTTTAAATGAATATGAAGGCAGTCCCTCGGTTACATACAAGATAGGTTCTGCAAGTTTGTTCTTAAGTTGAATTTGTATGTAATTCGGAACTGTATACTTTATTATTGTAACCCCAGTCAAATTTTTTTTTTTGATCTCTACGACTATTGGATCGCAAAAATGTTGGGTTGTCATAAAAAACAGGATTAACAATAAATCTTAATTGCAGACACCTCTGATAACTGTTATAGATGTTTATTGTAGCCTAGGGCTAAAGTACAGTAAATTACCAAAATCTAAAGGTCTGTTTGTAACTAGGGGTGGTCTGTAAGGCGGGTGTTCTTAACTAGGGGACCACCTGTATTGTGGGCTCTTTAACAGCTAGAACCATGGTTCTGGTATCATATAAAAGATGAGAATCTCATCTATTAAATCACATCAGACTTGTGGTTCTTCATGCTACAGATCTGGAGAAACAGGGTAGTTAAAGACTTTTTAACTATGTTTTTAACTGCCCATATCGCTGGTTCTGTACCACACAGAACCACTAGCATTATGTAATTTGCGGGTTACGATTCTCATCTTTTATATGACACCAGAACCATGGTTCTAGCTGATAAAGAGCCCAAGATATGGACATCTGAAGTGACGCATTCCTTTTGGTTCTGACTCCTCTCAGGCAAAATCTGACTCTTCTCTGCTCACTGGTAAAATGGTGAGATTTCACATTAAAGATGGAATTCTAAAAAAAAAAAAAGCATTTTGTACCCGACCTGATGGAGCTGGGAGTTTAAACTGTGCATGACTTGACTGTATTCTGTGGACTTGGCAGCCATGAAGTACGGAAAGACGTGGCGTCTACTCTGGCACAAGTCGCCCCATGGAAAGATTTGAGCAATAAGCTGTCAAGTCTTAGTCCTGGAGTCAGTTTTCTGCACATGGTTAGATTTCTAGTTGTGTCTGCAGCTGTTATTATGTACATTGTATTCTACAGCGTGGTGTAATATGTTGTATGGCCAAGCCTGGGAGATGAAGGTGCGGGACATGTCCTTCAAGGAACTCTGATTCATGTTCACAAACTATTTCTTACATATTTTGGATTCATCCTGTAGGACCTTCGGATCGAGGAGCTCACCATGCTGCTGAACCAGTACAGACGGGTAAAGAACTTTGTGATGGCAACACATGGTGAGTTGTGTGTGTATACTCTAGATTGGAATGGATTTAAAGGGGCATTCCATTACGGGAAGTTTTCCCTTATACACTTAGTAAAAGACAACTTTGTGATTGGTGGGGGTCCCAGTGATCATGATAAGGGGGATCTATTATCTGCAGGTTGAACACATGCCCCCTGCTGCTCTCTTCATTTTTATGGCACTGCTGCAGGTAATTGGCGCAGTTCTATGGATGTTGAATAGAGACTCTGGGACTCCACCCATAAATGGTTTATCCACTCAATCCCATAGTATTACTAGTATCCCATAGTATTACTAGTATTATTATCTGTAGGGGCTGTTTCACAGATTCAGGGGCACTTTGAATCTTCTTTCTATCTCCCACGTTTGCTGAGATATCAGTCCCCATATCTGACCATTGTAAACCTCTTCACTGTCAGAGAGGAGGTGCTGGAAGAGAGGAGTGTCTTATGGTAATCTTCTCACTAGCTGTGCGGGAGAGAAGATTATTACAATACATGCCCCCTCCCATGCTCCAGCACCTTCTCTGTGATAGTGTAGTGGTTTATAATGATCAGATACCAGGACTGATATCTCAGCAACTGTGGGAGCTAGAAAGCAAATTCAAAGTGCCGCTCAATATCTGAAGTAGCCCCTACAGAATGATTGCTTATCTCTCGTTCTGGGGACATAGGTTCTATCTGCACTTACAATCCATGATGTTGTTTCGGGGGATGTGAATTTAACTCCCTCCTGCCAAATAGTTGTGCTATAGGGTAGTTCAATCGATGTGTCTAAACTAGTAGTTGAATAAAAACGTCTACATAGCCTGGTGGGATAACAAGGGTTTTTGGTGGCAAGCGCAGGCGATCATGGATCTCCCCCACACACCAGCCGTGATGGAGAGGAAGAGTCCTGAGTTACTCACCCCACCCACCGTGATGAAGGGAGAGCCCGATCTGATTCTCAACCCAGTGATTGTGGGCAGACCTTGATACTCCACCCACCCACACGTGATTGTTGATGGGAGAGCCCGATATCTCTCACCCACCCACATGATTGATAGGCTAGAGGTCCTGACATTACTCAACCCACAGTGATTGATAGGGAGATTCCACACTGAGTTACCCACCCCCCAACAGTGAGTCGATAGGGAGAGCCCTGATACCCACCCACCACCAGTGATTGATAGGGAGAGTCTCGATTACTCCACCACACACATGTTGACAGGAGAGATCCTGTTACTCTCACACAGTGCCCAGTGACTGGACAGTGGAGAGTTGATTGACCCCTCCCCACACTCGAGTGATTTGTACAGTAAGAATCCAGATACTCCTCCCACACAACAAGTGATTGACAATCTTTTGTGCTCATCGGCCGATATAAGTTTCCACTGTGGCGGTGTTGTGGGGTGGGGGGTAATCCAGGATCTCTTTCTCTCTCTTCTATTATACCAGTCATAGTTTAGTTGCTTTTTAGTTAATTAATGCTCTAAACCTAATATTATTATGATTATTATTAATTAAACAATAATACAAACAATCTTTATATAGCGCAATCCAAATCCATGGTTCTTTACAAATCAAATCCTAACATATCCCAGAGCTCGTCTCTCTCCCTCTGTCTATCTGCATAGCAGAAAAACGGATGTAAAGTGACGGACTGACTGGTCACTTTAAAGGGATTGTCTTGAGAACAACAAGGCCGATGTTCCAGGAGGAATTACTCCGCTGCTGTTTTTTTTGTTGATATGTAGAAGTGTCATTTTTTGGATGCCCGTATATCACATTGCTCCCCAGACTTGTTTTTCGGTTATTATTGAAATTCTTTCTAAACAGGAGTCACTTAATAATTATAAGCTCATTGGAATTACTCAAAAAATTTCACCTGTGCTTGGTTAACTGACGCACCACATTGTCTTGGCCATAGGATCTGTGCTTACAGCAAAATCTATCTCTGTGATTTGGTTAAACATCCTTAAAGAAAAATGTTGCTATAAAACCCCTCCCCCTCCTTGAATATCTGTATATAATAATGTCATTTCTGTCTGCAGATCAAGAAGTATCAGTACACAAACTGGGAATGGAGGCATTCGGCGGCAGAATGAAGAAAAAGTGAGATTCTGATTAGGATTGGGACACATTGGTGAGTCCAACTAGGCAAATTTATAATGTTTATCCCATTTCCAATCCAAAAATTTGGTTATGGCGGTAATGAATGGCTGAAACCGCTCCCAACTGTGTTTAAAAAACGTGGGACTGGTGCTTCATGATGAGGGCTTTCGACACTGAAATCGAACATCACCAGCGGTTTTAATAATTGTATATAATGGCGAAATTCTAGCTGCCTGTACCCCACTAGGGGGCGTTTTATGGAGTTGATTGCATTACAGTATTTTCAAAGCTGATATTTTTTCACGCTGTTTATCGTCAAGAAGTTCACTCCTCACACACAATTTGGTTGAAAGCCAGAAAACAAGCGGAGGGTGCAAAGGAGTTTTTAGTAACATTTTTATTAGGAGCACGTAAAAAATCATTAGAAAAAATTAGCTTTTTTTCTCTGGATCTGCTGTCAATGTTGAAGTGAAAGAACAGATATTGGCTGCGGTGGGACAAGGTGATGGATAGGTTTAGTACAAGGCCTCTGTATAAAGACACAAGCGGTACTCCTGCGGTGTGTGACGACTGTGTGAAAAACATTGACTGTTCTGAATTATTTGTAAGATCCCATCACCAAATCTAATCTTTACGGTGAGTTCTTAAGGATTCGTCACACAATAGTGTTATTCCCACCTGACCAGCAAGGCAACCTCCTTCAGAATGATTAGTGTTCGATCCTCTAGGTGGTCTGACAGCTGTCCCTAATAATCATTGTGAATGCGCGTGGACCTGACCAACACGTGCCCGGTGCAATCAACAGATCTTCTCGCAGTGTATATAAGGAAACATGTTCACACAGTTTTACTCCAACTATCTAGCAGCCCCTCATGTCGGGGACGAAATGCCGTTCTAAATTTCCCTATTTAGTGAATCTCAACTGTTTACCGATAACAATCTCCTCCAAAGGCATAGCGATTGAGCTGAGATGAGTCACGTTTTGCCAGAGATTAGTTATAGAGACTAAAAGGGGAGCCACACTTTAATTGATATGAAGCATCCCTGGTTGTTACATCAAGATAGGTTCTGCAAGTTTGTTCTTAATTTTGAATTTGTATGCAAGTCTGAACTGTACTATCTTATTAGTGTAACACCCAGTCAAATTTTTTTTTTTGATCTCTACGACGATAGGATCGCAAAAAGTTGGTTGTCTAAAAAACAGAATTACAATAAATCTTATTGCACAACCTTGATAACGGTTATGATTGTTTATTGTAGCCTAGGGCTAAATTACAGAAATATACCAAAATCCAAAGTCTGTTTGTATACTAGGGGTCTGTCTGTAAGGTGTTCTTAAGTAGGGGACCACCTGTATGTGGCTCTTTAACAGCTGAACCATGGTTCTGGTATACTTTTAACAGATGTAATCTCATCTTATAAATGACATTCAGATCGTTGGGTTCTTCATGCTGCTAGATCTGGAGAAACAGTGTTTTAAAGACTTTTAACATGGTTTTTAACTGCCCATATCGTGGTTCTGTACCAACACAGACCCACTAGCCTTATGTATTCAGCGCGGTTAAGATCTCATCTCTTAATACCCAGAGCATGGTGGAGCGGACACAAGAGCCCAAATAGGACCTGCAGTGATGCAAACTTTTTTGCTGATCATCTCAGGCAAAATCTGACTCTTCTCTGCTCTCTGGTAAAATGGTGGAATTTCACATTAAAGAGGGAATTCTAAAAAAAAAAAAAAGGATTTCGTACCCGACCTGATGGGGCTGGGAGTTTAGTGGGGCAAAATCTGGTGACAGGGTTCCCTTTAAACTGTGCATGACTTGATTTCTAGATGTGTCTGCAGCTGTTATTATGTATATTGTATTCTACAGCGCGGTGTAATATGTTCTATAGCCAAGCCTGGGAGATGAAGGTGTGGGAGATGTCCTTCAAGGATGTCTGATTCATGTTCAACACTATTCTTACATATTTGGTATCATCCTGTCAGGACCTCGGATCGAGGAGCTCACCATGCTGCTGAACCAGTACAGACGGGTAAGAACTTTGTGATGGCAACAATGGTGAGTTGTGTGTGTTACTCTAGATTGGAATGGATTTAAAGGGGTATTCCATCACAGGAATTTTCCTATACACTAGTAAAAGACAACTTTATGATTGGTGGGGGTCCCAGCGATCATATAAGGGGATCTATTATCTGCAAGTGGAACACATGCCCCCTGCTGCTCCTTCATTTTTTATGGCACTGCTGCAGGTAATGGCGCAGTTCTAATGGAGTTGAATAGAGACTCTGGGACTCCACCCTAAATGGTTTATCCACTCAATCCCAAGTATTACTAGTACTCCATAGTATTACTAGTATTATTATCTGTAGGGGCTGTTTCACAGATCAGGGGCACTTTGAATCTTTTTTCTATCTCCCACGTTTGCTGGAGATCAGTCCCCATATTGACCATTGTAAACCCTTCACTGTCAGAGAGGGTGCTGGAAAGAGGAGTGTCTATGGTAATCTTCTCCTAGCTGTGGCGGGGAAGATTATTACAATACATGCCCCCTGCCCAATGCTCCAGCAACCTTCTCTGTGATAGTGTAGTGGTTTTATAATGATTCAGATACCCAGGACTGATATCTCACAACTGTGGGAGCTAGAAAGCAAATTCAAAGTGCCGCTCACTTAGCTGAATAGCCCTACAGATGATTTAATTCTCTCGTTCTGGGGACAGGTCCTAACACTGCTGTGCTCCTAGCTCTCTGTCTAGGCAGCTCCACAGCTCCCCTGCTTTATGGAATTGCTGTTCTATCTAACCAGAATCTAAAGTTTTCTCCCTGACCAAGGATGGGGATTGCGGAACAGTTTAATGCAGAGAAGAGAGTACAGCAGTGTGAGGGGATGTCCCGCTTCCAGTTTATTGATAGAGCACTATCTAATATTACATAATAATAATAATTCTTTATTTATATAGCGCACACAGATTACGCAGCGCTGCACAGGCATTCAAATTGGTCCCTGTCCCCATGGGGCTCCAATCTAAACAACCTCCAGTATGTTTTGAATGTGGGAGAACCGGAGTAACCGGAGTGAAACCCACGCAAAACACGGAGAGAACATACAACTCTTGCAGATGTTGACCTGGGTGGGATCGAACCCAGGACCCCAGTGCTGCAAGGCAGATGTGCTACTCACTCAGCCACCGTGCCGCCCTGTACATGTTCTGCTGACAGTTTCCCTTCAATACTAATAATAATGATGATTTTCTCTCTGGGACTTGGTCCATCCCATCTCTCTCTAAGAAATGGGGGATCATATCTTGTGTATTGTATATGGTGCGTTTTTCTGTGTAGGTTTTTATGTGCCGTGGATTAACCCTCACACTGCTGTGCCGTGACTACTTTGCTCCTTGGTTTGTTAACATTACCACCATTTCCAAGTCTTCCAATAAACACCCTCATTACCCGGAGAATAGTTTCCAGATTCTCTTCCAGCAGCCGAATATTTACTTATTTTTCCTATTTAGAAGTTGAGACCCCGGCTGCATATTTGCTCCTATTAGGAAGGAATGTGAACTTTTAAACGGAGAACTAAGCAAAAACATATGAAACTACCTAAAATATGATGCGGAGAGATCAGTGTTCCAATGAGAACACTTCACATCATGTGCTCTAGACTTATCGTAGGTGCAGCACTAAGTTAAAGGGATGGAGGGCAAAGTGTCTGATCTATGGGGGAGTGATAACTGGGGCCCCCAACGATCATATAGATCCTCTGATGAATGGGGCATTGGTGTCCGTGCCTGATCTATGCCCCATTCACTTCAATAGGGTGGTGCTGGAGCATAGGCACCAGTGCCGCACTCACACACATACAGGCCGCCATTCTTGTGCGGTCCAAGTTTCATTCAGATATAATATATAATATAATATACAATTATGTAAAATTTCATATCAAGTTGAACTATTTGATTTCATAATTAGTGAAAATAAGATCTTCATATGGATATTAGCAAAAGCAAGGGAGGTTTCATTATCATCTCAGAGGTAAATAATAATTATTCCTTATTTATATAGCGCACACAGATTACGCAGCGCTGCACAGAGTTTGCCAAATCAGTCCCTTTCCCCAATGGGCTCACAGTCTAATCAACCTACCAGTATGTTTTGGAGTGTGGGAGGAAACCGGAGACCCGGGGAAACCCCACAAACACAGAGAGAACATACAAACTCTTTGTAGATGTTGACTCTGGGACTTGAACCCAGGTCCCCAGTGCTGCAAGGCTGTAATGCTAACCACTGAGACGCCGTGCCGCCCTGAGGTTATCTAGTCTTCTTAAGGATCTTTCACAGACATCTTTAAAGGGAAGCAGAGTAGTCAGGGGGTGGGTGTTAATTGGTGCTAGGATTACATGATGGAGTGGATTTCTAAACTATTTTGGTAATCCAAAAAAATTGGAAAAACTTTCTGGTGTGTGTTGTTTGTTTTTGTCATTTTTTAAAAAAATCTTCTTTTTTAATTGCAGGTTCTTCTGAAAGGATACTTTCTGTTGGCAGCGAGGATGAAGTGGAATCGACCATGAAGAAATTAATTCCAAAAAACAACCAGTCGATGGAGTTACTGAAGTCAGAGGTAAGTGACCGTGTGGTGTTTTCGAGACATCAGTGTTTGGGGTTTTTTTTTTACATATTTTGACAGAAAATCCCTGAAGAGGGCAGAATTTGGGGTTGCGAAAAAAGGAAGAGAAGGATATACTTCCCCCTCCAGAGGGTGTCCCGGATTCTTCGAGTATTCAGCTGTTCCACAGTGGTTTGGCGCCAAGTGATGACATCACATTCATTGTTCACATGACAAATGGGCCAATCGGCTGTAATGTGTAAGGATAAGGATTGGTCCAGATGATGTCACGTGTGCAATGGACACGACTTCATCATTGAGAGCGTAAGGACTGGGGAGGAGACGTTCGCCGCTTGCGCCAGGGACACCATCCAGAGGGGGGAGTACAGATGTTTCTTCTATTATGTTGCACTTTAAGGGGGGGGGGGAAACCCCGTTATCCAGGCAACTTGGTATGATCCAGGCAAGTTGGTATGATCCAGGCAACTTGGTATGATCCACGAGAGATTTATCGTAAGCCACGTGCATCATTTTAAGTCTAGAGCTTAAGTGATTGAGGAACATCAGATCTATAATATAGATGGGAAGCGGTTGTGTGGCAGCTACTTCCTGTCGGCCATATTGGATCTCAGGAGGCCGATATTTCTATCACCCATAGTCTTTTCCTTTCAGTTCTCGACGGCAACCCAGAAAAAAAATTGACTTTGTATAATTTACCCATGTACAGTAACCTCTGCCTAATAGCGTGTACCCACCTTCCCTCATATAGGTGGGCTCCACCGCGTCCTCCCCAACTGCACCAACTTCACCTCCTCAAAACGTCCTGGAAAATGGGTAAGAATAGAAAATCGGTGAAGACTTATGTGTTATATTAATGGACATGGTTCTGAACCGGTCCAGTTACTATCCCCAGTAATGGACCATGTTATACCCCCTGCAGGAAATAGACTCCCATGACCCCCCCTTCCCCATTGTTGTATATTGTATTATAGTGCTGTTATCTATCTTTACACATTACCATGCCCCCCATTTATGTACATTGTATTATACTGCTGCTATCCATCTTCAAACACTACCATGACTCCCCCCCCATTTATGTACATTGTATTATAGAGATTCTATGTATCTTCAGACTGTACTAACCTCCCCATTTTGTATGTTGTATTATAGGGCTGTTATGTATCTCAACACTACAGACCTCCCCATTTATGTACATTGTATTATAGTGCTGCTATTATATCATCAAACACTACCATTACCCCCCACCATTTATGTATGTTGTATTATAGTGCTGTTATGTATCTTCACACACTACCATGCCCCCCCCAATTTATGTACATTGTATTATAGTGCTGCTATGTATCTTCACACACTACATGACCCCCCCACCCCATTTATGTACATTGTATTATAGTGCTGCTATGTATCTTCACACACTACATAACCCCCCCCCCCATTTATGTGTACATTGTATTATAGTGCTGCTATATATCTTCAAACACTACATGACCCCCCCCCATTTATGTACATTGTATTATAGTGCTGCTATGTATCTTCACACACTTGCATGCCCCCCCCCCCCCCATTTATGTGACATTGTATTTAGTGCGTGCTATATCATATTCCAAACACTACTACCCCCCCCCCCCATTTCGTACATTGCTATTATATGCGTGCTATCTATTTCAACACTACATGACCCCCCCCCCCATTTTGTACATTGTATTAATAGTGCTGCTATATATATCAACACTACATGACCCCCCCCCATTTATGTACATTGTATTATAGTGCTGCTATGTATCTTCACACACTAGCATGCTTCCCCCCCCCCATTTTGTGTATTATATTATTCTGCTATGTATCTTGACATAAGGCCATGTTTTCTCACCCTGGATTTAATTAGAGAGAAATCATGTGGTTGTTGCATAATTCATCTACTGTATGTGAAATTCTAACCACAGCGGCTGCAAATCACGTGCCAAGTTATGTAGTTCTCGGAGCAGTCTTATAGCTGCCATACATTACGCTTTATGAACCTTGCAAGGTGCTTTCGTGTTTGTAAAGAAGTGAAAAATGTGTGTATTTGTCATATTTAGGACCATGATTCTGTGTTGGTTATTTTCTTATTATAACTATACTTTCTGAAAAGGGCCTCTAAATAGATTACATAGAAATAGATTACATTACACTACCTGCTTACACCACTAGGGGAACTCAAGCTGAATGTATACCAATATGCAGGAGGCTCCCCCTAGTGGTGGCAGCCGGTAGTCAACATTTTATTTTGGGCTTCTGAGAAAAGAAGAGTCCCCCCCCAAAAAAAATGTTAAATTGTGTTAACATCTTAAATGGGTTTGTCCAATTGTTAAAAAATGTAGAGTGGCTTGAAGTTTAGATTTAATGTTATTCAAAGTGTAAATTAGGGATTTCTTGAAAACCCACTGGGGACAGTGTTGATAAAAAAATTTAAGTGTTACATAACCCTGTTTTAGGGTTCTATGTTTTTCGGTGGTCCTTTTGGTCTTCGTTTCTGGCGACTCAAACACTGGGAAGTCACTGGTGATGTAATAGGGAGTGACGTCCTATGGCCCATCAGTCAATGCAAGCCTGAAGACCACTAAATGCTGGAACCAGGAGAAGGAGCAGTACTATTTCTTATTTTTTTGGGGGGAGGGTCACTTTCTGGGTCCCAAAGAGTTTTCCAGGATTCCTAGAAAACCCTTTCAGAGAAGTATTTGAAAATGGTGTCAAGTCGAAGGGAACCCTGGTCTCAAGACTTACTTCTGAAGCTCCTTTTCAGGTTACCTTCTTCCATACAACAGAGCAATATAGACTGTAGGCCATTGTAGTTACAAAATTTCCAAGACCTTCTAGTGGTACCAGACTACAACATTGCCCTAAAGTCCATACAACAAAACCTTTGATTATAATATGTATTGGCAGGACTTGCACACCTGGAACACCTGAGAACCTGAATTCACCTCCAGAAGAAACCATAGAGCCTAGGAATAGGTGAGAAACTATTTGATGGCAAAGTAATCCAGTCAATAGATTTCTAGCTGAAATTGTCATCCATGGATACTCTATAGGATACGTTTTGTGACTGTGTTTTCTTTGAGTAGAGTCCAGCCCCGGCAACTCTCAACCAGTTTGGAAGATTTGCAGAGTGGATCTACAGAAAAGGTACAATAACATGCACATAAACACTATTGAGCTAGGTTAATTTAGATAATTGCCGGTTAATATCTGCTAACCTGTGTAAATCAGAAGCACAAAAGCTCTTTAAATGATTAAATTGGTGACTTTACTACCACCAAATAGTAAAGGTCAGGCTTATTTCATTAAAAAACATGGTGAATGCAAGGCTTGGGATGGTTCTGGACCCCATGGCGGTCCCTAATTTCTTTTGAAATTGTTAATGTACAGTCAATAGCAATAACAAATGATAGCGAGAGTCCGACATCATAAGACCAAGAATGGTTAATCTTCTATCTTAATCTACAAACTGACCTTGACAAGACATATATTAGGTTCATGTTGGCTAATAGGAGAAGCGTAGACAGTACAGATCTGGTCAAGTTTTCTGGCATGAGAGTCGATTTCACTTTTAGTTAATTATCTTTATTAATATACTGTGTGTGTTCTGAGAGCAGCGCAAGAGACCTTTTATATCTAATATATGACATTTGTTGTGTGCATGTCTAATACATGTCTTAATTCTGGTGGAGGTACACATTTTCCTTCATGTTCATTGTTTTAAGCATATTAAGAGGTTAGCCCTGGTCTATATGGATGGATCATGGAGGGAGATGCATTAGTTCAGTGATGGCTAACCTTTTAGCGGCCGAGTGCCCAAACGGCAACCTCAAACCCCCCTTTTTTATTGCGAGGTGCCAACCAAAGCAGTAACTTATTGCTCCCTGTTCCTCAACAACGTCCAATCATATTGGCCTCCTGAGGACAAGATGGAAAATTTGCATCATTTTAGCTTCTTTCCAGTGTCCCTCTGTACTCAGAGAATAGTGGGGCCAGCAGAAGGTCCTGCTGGGGTGGTGGCCCGAGTGCCCACAGAAAGGGCTCGGAGTGCCGCCTCTGGCACCCGTGCCATAGGTTCGCCACCACTGCCTTAGTTGATGCATCTCCCGAGGAAAGGGGAGCCTATATAGCACATAGTAGACCACCTTCTGTCCCCTTGGACCCACCATTTATTACATCTAAAGAATATGCCTGGAAAAAACTCTTGGCTTATACATTAAACAAACCAAGAGTCCTCCTTACCACCCATTGAGGCCTTCATCGGGTCATTAGCATACCTGTCCACCTTAGCAGAATTGGGATGCACACCTCTATACAGGGCCACTAATTAAAGGCTTGATCAATATCTACATGCTGCATAACAGCAGGAGAAGTTTCGAGGGACCTCTGTAGGTTCTTCTGTATCCAGTCAACAGCAGCTTGAAGATTACGCATTTGTCCGAAAAATATTGTCTCTTGTCCTTCATCACTTGGGTCACTCGTGTTTTCTACCTCCAGAAGAAAATGTGACGTGAGATATTTGACTGGACGTTGTGTTGTGTGACTAGCAGCATGTTATATATTCATGAATATTCAGAGTTTCAGTCACTTGAGATAAATTTGGCATCACTGTAACCCTTTTACTCCTTACTAGAATATGTCCCGTCCATCTATGGTTCAGGGGATTCCCATAATGTATCTCCTACCCAGAGGATTGATGCTTAATAAGGGTTTCCACTGCTCAAAAGAACAGGTTCCTCTACTACCAATATCACTGATGGTCCACCAAAGAACCAGGGACATACACGAGTGGGAAAGTCTTGGTAGACCATTATCTGGTCTGAGGACCAACGTAGGAGAACTTGGAAAGTGTTTGGTATGAGCAGTAGCGCACTATAATATAGACCATTTGGCCAAGGGCTCATGGCCACCCAAAGTTTTATACTGACCTGTAGAGAGAGGCACCTCTAGCCCCAAAATCCTCACTTGACGCACATGTATACAAGATGCCCCTCCAGGACCTTTGAAGGCCTTTAAAGGAAATCTACCATCAAAGACAAGCCTGATAAACCAGGGACATTACTCATAGATCCAGTCACCGGGACTGTGGTCATCTTCTTATATTTGTTATCCATGGCCTCCTTTGAAAATCAACTTTTTAAATTATTTTACGTAGCCCAAAGGGCCCTGCGGGGCAATACCACAGCTTCACGGGCTGTTGCACAGTGTACGAGCACTTCCCCATCCTACTGCAAGATTACAGCAGACAGAGGTGCTGAGGGAGCAGAGATGGAGACAGTGTAACAGCCTGTGAAGCTACAGCATGGATGGGCCCCCAGAACCCTTCTCTTGATTTTAGAAGGAAGGAGCCCATAGATAACAAATATAAGAAGATTAACACAGTCTCGGTGACTGTAGAACCAAAAGTCAACAGAAGCGACCCCCTCCACCTTTCTGCAAATCAATGGCCAATTGTAATGTAATCTGCCGCTAGATATGAGACCTATAAACAAAGATCACACAGGTCCTAGATTAATCTATTGCTGCTCTGCCTTTAGGCCCTATAGTTCTATGGTTCTATGGTGGATTATTCTACATGGATTGTAGTTCTTTGAGCATCTGAGATCTAGAACTTCTGAGGGCCGGAGGAGTAAAAGGGTTAATGCCAATGAAGTTGTCGTAATCCTCATCCTAACCAGTCACTGTGATGTATTTGCACTCAATACTAACTGTATGTTGTCCCTTTTCTCTTCACGTCCTGACCCTGTGTAGCATGCAGATGGGGAAATCTCAGAGCCTGTTGTAACAGAACCTGTTGTAACACCTGAGGTAGATTAACTTTATTAAAACTTTATGTTTTATTGATGAAACCTTTTGTCTTGTGTAATTACATTCACATTTGTGCGTGTTTGTGCCGTCGGTCACCTTCGAAGTACTAATAACTAAATAAAGGGGGTCCTGGTTTATTGATGTACAGTCAGAAATGGTAAATTCTACCGCAGGGAATATTTATATCTAAAGTAAGACATCGGCCAGTAGATGCGCTGGAGTCCTGATCTATGGACATCCCAACGTAGCATGGTTCCCTCTTTTATGTGAAATCTCATCCATTTACCATAAAAAAAAAATCCCCATAAAAAAATCTCCCCTAAAGTGAGGCAAATATGACTCTTCTCATCTCATTTTCCCATGAGATGAGTCAAGTTTAGTGATTGAAGGGGTAGTGTCAGTTCAGAAGCCTATAGAAAACTTATATACTCACCCTCCGGCGGTGGGTATATATAAGGCACACCGGATTATAAGGTGCACCTGATTATAAGGATGAATGACCAGCAGGTGGCAGACCTGTGCACAGTACAAGGCAGCTGTTGTCTGTAAGTACGGTTCATATGTAAGGCGCACCTTTGATTTTTGAGAAAATCAAAGGATTTTTTGTGCGCCTTATAGTCCGAAAAATACGCTGTATATATTCTAGAACCAAAGATTGGGACGTCTAAAGTGACGTTTCACCTACAACCACTAAACTTGACTCCTCTCATGCGAACCTGAGGTGAGAAGAGTCATATTAAACTGACTGTGGGAAGATTTTGTGTAAATGTGGCCTTACCTAAAAACAAACGTATGCCAGCCGGGCCCCCTCCCCTCTCCATAGAGATGCACAGCCGTGCATATGGGGAAAGATGGGGCATACAAGCTTGTGCACCTAGATATGTCCCCCATATAGTGGTGTGAATTCGACCTATTCACATAAAAGGGGGATCCTTAAAAAAAGGACATTTCATCTCCTACCTGAGTGGGTTGCTAGTTTAGTGGGGTAAAACACGGTGACAGGGTCTCTTTACATTTCACCATTTTTCATGCTCCCTGTTCTGATCGTCTACAGATATCATTACTGTGTAACCTCATGTTCCATATCTAAATGACCTATTCGTTCATCCATATCAGAGTAAAGTGGATCCCAGGTACCAAACCTTACCGGGAAAACTGTCTCGTACTACTCCAAACGGATCCCATGATGGCTACCGAAAACCTGCCTCCCAGAATGCATTGCACATCAACAGTGAAACCAACGGAATGCAGAACCTGTGTAAGTGATACCTTGTAACTTCCACCATGTTCTGTGTAACACAGATAATAGACGCACCTTATAATGGGGGGAGGGAGAGAATACTGGCGAACCACAATATTATAAATCTGATTGAGTCTAGTGGTCTTTGATGTCACATGATCCAGTATGGCGGTTTTCAAGATGGCGGCAGTGTTATCTTTTAAGTTTTGGATACCCCTTCCTGTAAGACCCCGGAGTCGTCTTGCTCATCTTTCGTCTTACCTTTCGGTTTCTGAAATTTCACTATCTTTTTTTTTTTTTCTGCTTGCTTTGATTTGAAGATATTATCAGAAGTGCCAGCGCCCCAGTAATAGGTATCGTACCTGTACCCGTAGCGTGTGTACTGCATGTGTATGCTATGTTCTTGCCTCATGGGGTATTTTGGTTTTGTTTGATGCAAATCTTCCAAAAACTTTAGGCCAGACTGACTGGGCATCAAAAAGACATCCAAATGTTATACACCACGTGTACATCATCTTAGGAGGTGTGAATTAGCATGTAAATGGACCTGGATTTATGTCAAAGGGGTGTGGTTTATCAAGAAAAGGGTCAGTAGAAGACGTGGCTTGAGTTTGTGTTCTCCAAAGAATGTTGCAAAATTCTGATTCTAAGTTAGCCAAACTAATGCTTTTGTCATGGATGACTTTAAAAATCCACACGGTCCCCAATGAACCCCAACTTTAAAGGAAATCTACCATCAAAATCCATCCTGATAAACCAGGGACATTACTCATAGATCCAGGCACCGTGACTGTAGTCATCTTCTTATATTTCTTATCCATGGCCTCTTGCTTTCTAAAATCAACTTTTATAATTATGCTAATGAGTCAGAACGATCTAGGGGTCGTTATCAGAAACCCTCAGTGTTCTGACTTCACAAGCTGTTACACTGTGCAGTGCACTTCTTCAACCCACTGTGAAGTAGGGGGGAAGCTTCAGCACAGAGGGGTTCTAGTAACACCCACCCTCATTGGCATAATTTAAAAAATTTTAGAAGAAGGAAAATGAGAAGATGACCACAGTCACGGTGCTTGGATCTATGAGTAAGCGTCCCTGGTTTATCATGAGGGCCTTTGATGGTAGCTTTAAAGGAATGTGCATGAATATCTGATCGGAGTGCTGTTTGTATTGTGGGAATTTTGTAGAATACCAAAAAATTATACTAGTGCAACTCCCATGATGCCATGAATTTCTTTTCTGCTGGATCCATGCACCACCTGGAGGCAGAGATATACCTACCTATGGCACCCTTGTATTATCCCCCTGTTTGCCTGATACTTCCCCCGGTGACCTCACTGACACCTCCTATATGGTCCCGCTCTCCAGACCTTAGTAAGACTCATCTCTATGTGCCAGGAGTTGGCTTGCACTTAACAAGGAGTCATTGGCAGTGTCTGCCTCCGCTCCAGCCAAGTATTTCTCAGCGAGGGATAATATTTGTGTACATATGTGTTTTCAACCTGCCCTGGTAAGGAACATTACAGCACAGAGAATTATTCGACTACGAAGGTGGTGCCACTATGTACAATCTGCTCAGCTCCTCCTGCTCTATAACTTGCTGCCTGCAGATAGGACACTATGTACTCTGCTTGGCTCCTCCTGTTCTATAACATGCTGCCTGCAGATAGGACACTATGTACAATATGCGCAGCTCCTCCTGCTCTATACCATGCTGCCTGCAGATAGGACACTATGTACAATCTGCTCAGCTCCTTCTGCTCTATAACATGCTGCCTGCAGATAGGACACTATATACAATCTGCTCAGCTCCTCCTGCTCTATAACATGCTGCCTGCAGATAGGACACCATGTACAATCTGCTCAGCTCCTCCTGCTCTATAACATGCTGCCTGCAGATAGGACACTATGTACAATCTGCTCAGCTCCACCTGCTCTATAACATGCTGCCTGCATATAGGACACTATGTACAATCTGCACAGCTCCTCCGGCTCTATAACATGCTGCCTGCAGATAGCACACTATGTATAATCTGCTCAGCTCCTCCTGCTCTATAACATGCTGCCTGCAGAAAGGACACTATGTACAATCTGCTCAGCTCCTCCTGCTCTATAACATGCTGCCTGCAGATAGGACACTATGTACAATCTGCTCAGCTCCTCCTGCTCTATAACATGCTGCCTGCAAATAGGACACTATGTACAATCTGCTCAGCTTCTCCTGCTCTATAACATGCTGCCTGCAGATAGGACACTATGTACAATCTGCTCAGCTCCTCCTGCTCTATAACAACAAGCTGTATACAGATACAACATACCATGTACAATCTGCATGGCACCTCCTGCTCTATGGCAAACTATGGTCTGATATCTTTGCCAGTACGAACATATATAAGAACCTGCATGAGCTGATGGATCCTTTTCTATTGGTGCAGCCTCTCCTCTGTTTATTATATTTTACATTTTCACTTTATTCTCAAACAGGTGAAACCGAAAACAACTTAGACATCACCTTTAATGACCTCTCTTCTGCGGGAAGTGAATCTGGGCCAAATTCACCACTCTCTCCCGAGGGCAAGAAAAGTCCAAAAGGCATCAAGAAGTTTTGGGGAAAGTAAGTCCCTATTCTGTAGGACTGCTCAAATAATAAACACTTACTAACCCGGAGCTGGATTGGCCCCTTTAATACCGCATACCCCAAATATAAATAACCACACAGAAACCATTGCTTAACCATTCTCAATAGTGGGTTGACTCGGGGTTGGCCACAGCTTTATTGAAACCATTGATAATTTAACCATTTCTTTGTTTGAATATATAGACACTGTTAACCATTCCACTTTACATAACACCAGATAACACCCTGTATGCCTGCCATATGTAAGGGCATGTAGGGCAGTGTTACCCCTAAAAAACCGCCCGCTGTGACAAAAAATACACGAAAACGATATAAAAAGGGAGGGAGGGAGGGAAAACCGATGAAAAAGAGGCTGAGTCTCTGCTACTCAGAGTATTTGAGCATGTGCCCACCTCCTGTACCGCCCACGTTACTAGCCACACCCCCAGCACATCCCTCTGATGAATAAAGATGAGAGAGGGTGGAGCAACCTCCAATTAAAGGGGCCACACACTTTCTTTTATTGTATTCGGACTGCTAGCCACCTTTGAGCAGTCATTAGCCCAACGGCTATGCGCCTAGGGGCTATCAAGACTGTGGATACCCTACCTGAATATGTATATGGCCTGCCCTCTCTAAGACAGGGGGCTGCTATATATATCACCTCTCCTGCCCATCACTTGCATTTGATAATACAGTCCTGAACAACTGAACAAGGCTGAGCTGCAATACCAGGCACCGCCTGTAGACACAAGTGGCACTGTTTTTATTTTTGTTGAAATATAGTAATAAAATTTTACAATTACGGCAGAGGGCCTACAGTACACACAACTAAGATTCCTGCTGAATGTAATACCGTCCTCATTTTAAAGGATTACTAGTAGATTTTATACTTTTGTCCTTGTAATCTAATCCATCCATTCCCCTAATTTCCTTGCTCGCTCCCCTCTGCACCCCTGTTCTAGCTCCCTTTCATCCTTCCTATACGCTGCTACTCAAAATTGTACATAATATTCTGTGTGTTATCTAAGGTTAAAATTATTGTGGGTGTGGTTCACAGTAAAAGGGTGGGGTTTAAAATAAAGGGGAGTTTCTCAAAAAAATTGGATGTGGCTTTATGTGCACCAAACTTTTTTTACCCACTAAAAGGGAAGTGAAATGAAGAATGAGATGTGGAAGTAGCGCATTTAATATAGATCAAATTTTATTTCAGATTAAGGAGGACGCCCTCCGGAAACTTCAATACAGATGAATTAGGATTATCCGAATTTAAAAGGGGGGGAATGAGAGCGACGGCCGGACCTAGACTCTCCAGAACCAGGGATCCTCGGAACAAAAATAGGTAATTGTAACACAGAAATCTTTTAAAAGTCCCATGTAGACCGAATTTTTGCTAAATTCTCACTAAATGGTGTATTTAAAAAAAGAGGCGTGGCTTATAAGGAAAGAGGCGTGGTTTAAAATTGCTTCAGCATTTTGTAAACATTTTTAGAGGACCATTATAAATGTAAAGCCTTTAACAGCAGCTGCTTGACACTGTTACACTCTTGGATGTGTTTATTTTTACATGGGGCTGCAATGTTCGCTAACGTGATGTGGAAATCAATGATAAAATTGGATCAGCACTAGAATTTCTGTTCTATGTGTAGGTTCTCGTCACCCATTAAAGGTGTTCTAATCAGCGGGTAGAGTGTTTGCAGTGAAATAAATTGGTATTTCTATCATATCTTTGTTATTTCTGCATTTTTTTCTTTCATTTCCAAGATGTTCCCAGTTTAATCCGTATGCTAATGAGGCAGTTGATGCACTTGAATGTGTCCTCAGCATCCACAGCACAGCTATTCCTCCTTATATTGCTTTCTTTGGTTCTCATAGGACAAATCTGCTTTATTTGATGGGAAAGATAATGATCCGGGCAGGAGTAGCAGTTCTGCGGGTGCTGAGGACACACACGGGTGCACCAACTGCCTCATTAGCATACGGATTAAAATGGATATTTCAATGGACTGGAATAATACAGTTTATTTTTTATAATTCTGGTGGATTTCTCTACGAAAAGTTTATCATGCTTGTGTCGGTGACCAGCCCTCTCTTCCCTCTATGTTCTGTACATTATAACAGTAGGTTGTTCTTCTTCTGTCTTGCAGTGATTATAACGCTCCTTTCGCGCAGTGGAGTAATGAGCAGGTCTGTAATTGGCTGGAAGATTTCGGCTTGGGACAATACGTCATATTTGCCCGGCAGTGGGTGAGCTCGGGTCACACGTTACTGACGGCCACACCTCAGAGCCTGGAGAAGGAACTTGGCATAAAACACCCGCTGCACAGGAAGAAGCTTCAGCTGGCCCTCAATGCCATCAGCACCAAGAAAGATGAAAGATCGGGGCAACTAGACCACATGTGGGTGACACGTAAGTGCACATTAATTTCAAGACTTTAAACTTTTAGTGAAGATGCCTTAAAGGGGTTGGCCACTTTTCAATAAATCTTCTCCATTAGACCTGTCTCTGCATGTATTTGTACCTGCACGGCGGCTCAGTGGTGAGCACTGCAGCCTTGCAGCGCTGGGCACCTGGTTTCAAGTCCCATCCAGGTCAACATCTGCAAAGAGTGTGTATGTTCTCTCTGTGTTTGCGTGGGTTTCCTCTGGGTCCACCGGTTTCCTCCCACACTCCAAAACATACTGGAAGGTTGATTAGATTGTGAGCCCCATTGGGGACAGGGACTGATGTGACAAGCTCTGTGCAGCCCTGCGTAATCTGTGTGCGCTATATAAATAAAGGAATTATTATTATTATTGCATGTACCTTTTCCTCCTTTTGATTGCTACAGCCTTCTATATTCTCACCATGATGCCCTATGCATATACACAGCTTCCTCTCTCTCACTGCTCTACGCCTTCCTCATGTCATGTCACCATGAGCTGCGTCTCTTTTCACTGCCCATCCTCACTGACAGGGAAAGGGGTGTGGGAGGGAACCGGATGAGTCATAACTCTACTGCTGCAGCTTCTCCTATTCATCAGAGCTCAGACATGTAAACAAAGAATCATGGAGAGTCTGTACACAGCACAAAAGGAAGTATCAGGAGTGCTGAATCACTTGATGAACATTCAGGGATTATTATTAATAAGGTGGTAAAGGTACATGGACAACATGTAAAAAAGTGGATAACCCCTTTAAAGGCTCCTATTGTTTTGTGTATGCATTCATATGCCGTTCCATCTCTCTGGTACTTATTTCCAAAATATATTAGATATAGGAGGGAATATGACCGCACACAGGAGGTTCTGTATGTTGCCCCCATGTACACTTATTGGTCTGCATAGGTGCTGTGTACACAACAGTAGGATATTCTGAATGTAGTGTGAATGGTCAGCCATGTAATGCATTCTCAAACCTCGTCACCCAGGTCAGGAGCCACACGAAGTGGCTTTTCCATTCCGCCACAGATTGAGGGTCCTAAACGGTGGACCCTCCAAATGTTGTAATAGGGCATGTGGGTAGGGGGTGTTTAGGTGAAATAACCCCTTTAAATGAAGTGTATCTTGGTGGAGTAGACTAGGTTTTGCCAAAATTTACTTTGGGCAGACTACAGGCTGGAGCATTCTAGAGCGCCACCTACAGGCAGCTGTAAGATCAGCAGAGTCTAGTGTATGAATGATTGGATAGCCGTGGATATTACTTGATCTAACTAACACTGTCCTTTTATTTTTAGGGTGGCTAGACGACATCGGCCTGCCACAGTACAAGGACCAGTTCCATGAAGCTCGCGTCGATGGGAGAATGCTACAATACTTAACTGTGGTAAGGAGTCCACGGGGAGGAGTCAGCTCTCACAGTAGGTGTCCTTAGTGGGTGTCTTTAGATCAGGCACTCGCATAGGGGGCATCAGTGCAGATCTGATACACTGGGGCACATTTACTTGCCCGTCCCGTCGCGATCCCCGAGGTGCGTTGTGCGACGAAGATTCAGAGCTGCCGCGATTCACTAAGATCGTGCGCCCGATATCCTGCATGTGTCGCTTCCCCGCTCAGGTCCGCCGGAGTTCACCTTCTTCTTCCTGGTGCATGTAAGTGCATTGGCTTGCGACACAATTTTGAATGTTAAATCCCGCGCGTTGTCCGAATCCGTCGGATCGTCCGTTGGCCCGCCCCCGATTCCGGTGACATGAAAGTCGTCGCCAAAATCTGATTGCGTGCGACACAATCTGCTTTTAAATGCGGCGCAAAACAGTAATCGTCGGAATATCCAACGTATGTGGGGTCCGTGGACCCTTAGTAAATGAGCCCCACTGTCTATTGATAGGAATGTACTGGGCAATTGCATAGATAGCAATTCCGTGATTTAGTACTTCTGAAATGGGTTTCCGGTTGAGGGGTAATTCAATACATAAAGGAGAGCTGTGTGATTAGTATCTAAAGGATGCAAATCTTATACAAAAATACTCATCACAGTCAAGATCTCTGCTTGCTGCCAGTGGTGCTGCTTGTGTCCGTATATACAGAGGTTGGATCAATACAGGGTATAAGAACTGAGTGTCAAAAGGAAGCTTTTGAGCCGTAATAGCTAAGTGGGATCCACTGAGATGAGAAACTTCTTGCCTGTCCTATGGATGGATAACTAGTTGTTGGATAACCCGTTTAACCCTTTCCTGATGTCGCGCTTTTAAATAAGGAGCCAGCTTGGGTAATTGACACAGGAGAAATGTATGTGGTCACTTTAATGGGAACCATTAAACTCCCAGCCCACTCAGATAGGGGATGACATTTCCTTTCTAGAATTCCCACCTTTGTGTGAAATCTCACCCTATTACCTATAAAATAACCAAGACGAGTCATATTTTACCTGAGATGAGTCAGGCTCAGAGGCTGCAGGCAGAACAGTAATTTAGATGTCCAGATCTTGGGCTCTACAGCAGCTGGAACCATGGCTCTGGTATCATATTAAAGTGGGGTATTTTATCTTTCTCATTGCATCGGGCTTCTGGTTCTGTGAGCTACAGAACCAGAGTTATGGGCAGGTAAATACATAGTTGGGAATATGAGCTGCAGATAATGATCCAATATCATAATAGGTCTTAAACTCCCTGTATCTCAGGTTCTGTAGCTCCCAGTATTACAGGCCTGAAGCAATTTGAAAGATACACTATTCCTCTTTAATATGATACCAGAACAATGGTTTTATCTGCTATAGTACCCAAAATATAGAAATCTACAGTGACAATAGACTTACAGTTACTGAGGTTGACTTTTCTCTGGCAAAAGATGACTCTTTTCTGCTCATTTTGAGTGACTTTGGTAGAGATCTTTTTTTTTTCTAATATGTAAATAGGTGAGATTTCACATAAAAGTGAGAATTCTAGAAAGGACATTTCATCCCCTCTCTGAGGGGCTGCTAGTTTAATGGGGTAAATACTGGTGACTTGTTCCCTTTCAGGGGGAGGGTATCTTCTGGTGTCCCGAGTGAGCGATTCTCCAAGAAATGATGCATGCTGTAATATTGTATCAATAAAACCAAAGCTTGCGCTACAATAAATGTTCATGGAACTATAAAAAAAAATAGTTGAAAACCTTTTTATATATACCATATTTTTCGGACTATAAGGCGCACAAAAAATCCTTTGATTTTCTCAGAAATCAAAGGTGCACTTTATAGTCCAGTGCGCCTTATATATGAACTGTACTTACAGACAAGAGCTGCCTTGTACTGTGCACAGGTCTGCCACCTGCTGGTCATTCATCCTTATAATCAGGTGCACCTTATAGTCCGGTGCGCCTTATATATGAACCTAGACATTTTAGCAGGCATTTATTGATGGTGCGCCTTATACTCCGGTGCACCTTTTATAGTCCAAAAAATACAGTAAACGTTTTATATAAAGCCTCAAAAACTAAGAATATTTTTTTTTAGCCTTCCAATAAACCGCACAGAAAATAAAATGCTCTTAGGGAGTATAAATTGTCCCTAAAAAAAAAAAACAAAAACTAATGTTGAGAAATATCAAATATAAAATGCATTAAAAAAAAAAAAAGCTAAAACAGAAAAATGTTGCTGTCTGCTGAAACTAAAAAGTGGAGCCCAGTGACCCCTGCTGGATGTATTTATAACTGCAGCTAATCCTTTTTGTAATGTTATTTTTGCAGTAATAAGGGTGTAATGTGATTATATTATGTATCTATGCAAGCGATGACCTGCAGCTCTTCAGCTGTTGCACTACAACTCCCAGCATAGCCCTGATGGCCTACAGTTGTAGTCCTTGCAGCATGTGAACGTCTCCTCGCCAGTGTAAATATTTTCCCTGACAACCTGATCAGTATCCGGGATATGGAGCCATAGGCAGAATGTGATCTCCTGGTCACGAGGTGCAGGGACAGGTGCGCTGCCGGGGACCATACGGAGACGAGGAAGTGAAGGATTAGAGCGTCCGTGCTAAAAAAAGGGACGTGGTAATCCAATAGATGGGTCTGGGGGATGGAAAATGCGCAGCAGGAAGTGAAAATTCTTCACCAGGGCTCGGAAAATAAACATGGGCACATGCCAGGGAGATTTAAAGGGGAACCGTCACCGGGGGTTCCCAAAAAAAGGTGTAATAAAGTTGTGAAATTCTACAATAAACTGACGGCTCTTCAGATCTCTGCTTGCTGTCATGCAATAGAGGTGGATACACATTTGACCCATTCATGTGATTTGTATCCTTCGGAAATAAATAACTGAGGTTTCTATGGAATTCCTAAGATTTTAAAGGGATCTTCCATCCTCAAAAATTATAATGACTTTTGAAGGACCTTTTGAAGGTCCTCAATATCTTATCCAGGGAGGGGAATTTGGGGGGTCCCACTGATAAGCTGCCTCTGGTGCATGAATCGACCCATAGATGGAGCGCCATTCTCAGTGTAGTGGCTGAAATGTGTTACTGCAGCTCTTATACAAGTGAATAAGAGCTGAGCTTTAATTATCTGATCCGGCACTAAAGGCAAACAAAATCGGCTGATTCGGGGGTTTCTGGGTGTGGGACACTTTAAATAATCTTGAAATCCCCTTTAATGTTCTAAGTATAAGTTTGCATCACACAATGGATTTCCCCGCATGTGTTATTTAGATTTCTACTGTCAGTGAATGGGGAACACCTGTAGTTGCAGATGGTAGTAATAGATGAACTTGCCCTTTAAATTGGACATGTGGCGCGGCTGGTGCAGAGTGCCAGGAATCGCCAGGCATGCCGCTAGTAATTGGGTGATTCCGACGAGCAGTGACAGCTGCCGGGCGACACATATCTATAGACCCGGCTCGAAAATCCCCCCTACGTTATTGACTATGTAAGGGTTATCATAAGTTTAACCACTTAGTGGCCTTATGTCACATATAAAAGCACTTCTATATAGACCTATAAGCATTTCACCAACATGATCAGAAATTATAAATCCAGCAGAGGCCACAAGGGGGAGCTCTCTGCATACATAGTGTATACATAGTTATGCAGCAGGCTCCCCCTAGTGGAAGTTTTGCCGCGCTCTCTGGGAAAGATGTACATTTTCTGCCACAGCTAAAAACTATCCATGAGAAAATGATATAGCATTTGTTATTTTACCTATTCTTCTTCTAATATCTCCCTTTCTCTTTCAGAATGACCTCCTGTTCCTAAAGGTGACGAGTCAACTGCACCATCTCAGTATTAAATGTGCCATCCATGTGCTGCACGCCAACAAGTTCAACGCCAACTGCCTGCGCCGCAGACCTGCCGATGAGGTGCGTCTATATACATGTATACACAGACTGTACATGACGGATCTCCTCTATCCCTCCTCCTGCTATATACATATATACACAGACTGTACATGACGGATCTCCTCTATCCCTCCTCCTGCTATATACATATATACACAGACTGTAAACGGCGGATCTCCTCTATCCTCCTCCTCTTATATACATATATAACAGAATGTACATGACGGATCTCCTCTATCCCTCCTCAGCCTAGATATATATACACAGGACTGTACATGACGGATCTCCTCTATCCCTACTCCTCTATAATACATAACACTGACTGGACATGACGGATCTCTCTAGCCTCCTTCCGCATAGATACATATATTACACAGGACTGTACATGACGGATCTCCTCTATCCCTCCTCCTGCTATATACATATATATACACAGACTGTACATGACGGATCTCCTCTATCCCTCCTCCTGCTATATACATATAATACACAGACTGTACATGAGGATTCCTTCTAACCCCTCATGCTATATACATATACACAGGACTGTACATGACGGATTCCTCTATCCCTCCTCCCCTATTACATATATACACAGGACTGACATGACGGATCTCCTCTATCCCTCCTCCTCTATATACTCTACACGGAAGGTACAGGAAGGATCTCCTCTATCCTCCCTCATTGCTAGAGACAATATACACGGACTGTACCATGAGGGATCTCTCTTATCCCCTCCTCTGCTATTTAGACATATATACACAGCAATGTACGGGACGGATCTCCTATCCCTCTCTGCTATATCCATATACACAAGACACTGCTACATGACGGATCTCCCTACCCTCCTCCTGCTATTAATATATACACAGACTGTACATGACGGATCTCCTCTATCCCTCCCTCCTCGGCTATATAAATATATACACAGACTGAAATGACGGATCTCCTTATCCCCTCCCTGCTATATACATATAATATACACTGAATGTACATGATGGATCTCTTCTATACCTCCTCCTGCATATAATATATATACACTGACTGTACATGACGGATCTCCTCTATCCCTCCTCCTGCCTATATACCTATATATACACTGACTGTACATGACGGATCTCTCTATCCTCCTCCTGCCTATATTACATATAACACCAGACCTGTTACATGACGGATCTCCTCTATCCCTCCTCCTGCTATATACATAGACATGAATGTACAATGACGGATCTCCTCTATCCATCCTCCTGCTTATATACCTATAACACAGACTGTACATGCGGATCTCCTGCTATCCATCATCCTGCTATATACATATATCAACCTCACCACACACCAGAAATGTACATGAAGGATCTCCTCTATCCCTCCTCCTGCTATATAATAATATACACAGGACTGTACATGACGACTCTCCTCTATTCCCTCCTCCTGCTATATACAATTACACAGACTGTACATGACGGAATTCCTCTATCCTCCTCCTGCTATATACATATATACACAAACTCTGTACATGACGGATCTCCTCTCATCACTCCACCTGCCTACTTATATACATATTACACAGGACTACATGTAGGATTATCCTATTATACCTCCACTGCTTATACATATATACCAGACTGTACATGAAGGAGATCTCCTCTATCAATCCTCCTGCTATATACATATATACACAAACTGTACATGACGGAATCTCCTTCTCCCTCCTCCTGCTATATACATATATACAAGCACTGTACATGCGGATTCCTCTATCCCTATCCTGCTATATACACCTATATATACCCAGACTGTACATGACGGATATCATATATCCCTACCTCGTCCTAGATACATATATAACAACTGGAATATCCTCAATTCTCTTCGCAGAATAACATCTCCCCTTCAGAAGTTGTACAATGGTCCAACCACAGAGTCATGGAGTGGCTACGATCCGTAGATCTGGCGGAATATGCACCGAACCTGCGGGGGAGCGGAGTACACGGAGGTCTCATTGTAAGATTATTTGTGGATATATCTGAGCCTATGGTGTATATACAGACAACGTATATGTGTCCATAGTGGGAACTGCCTTCTCTGCTTTCCACAATACTGTTATATTGCTTACCTGCAGTCACCACTAGGGGGAGCTGGCTGCTTACAGATTTATGCAGTATTTTTCTGAATGTTGTAATAGCCTGTATATTCCCAGGTTCTCTCTTCTCAAAATAGTTTGGTCTACCTTGGGTCAGACCGTCACACAGGGAGTCCCATTGGTGCAACCAACAATGATCAGAAACTCACCTAGGGACCAACTCTTCCAAATGTACAATCTATGAGCAGTTGGCTCCCCCTAGTGGTGGCAGCATCCTCATTAATTTATCATACCATTAAAACAGTGTTCTTTCCTAGGGAGATACGGATGATCATGTGATCCTTGGCTTGTCTCCACAGATTCCTGGAGACCTACGGTTTAACTCGGACACCCTGCCCATGCCCTCCTTAAACATTCCCCCTAAGAAGACCCTCCTGATGGGACATTCATCGCTACAAACTTCAGTTACTCATTCGGTCCAGGAGGCTCAACAGGGGAGAAGGAAAAACGGGAGACGAGGGACCCTCCCTACCCTCGCCCCCCACAGTCCCTGCAATTCCCACCCTACCTTACTCTCTATTTCACTCCCTCCTCTTACCCATTTCTAAGTTCTCGTGATTTTCCCTGTCCTTTTTTTCTCCCATCTCTCATCCTCCATACTTCTCTCCAATTTCTCCTCTTTTCCGTTCACCCCCTCATCTTGTCCCATTTTTCCTGTCCCCCCGCACCACCCATCACCTCGTACGTGTTATCTTCTTTACCCCATCTTTACCGCCTACATCTTTACCCACTATCTCGCTTCTACTACTTACTCTAATCATTCGTCCCCTCCGCTTGCATACCCTCTCTCCGCCCACTATCTCCCCACCCTTTACTTATGCGACCCCCCCCTTACCTTCCCCATCCTCTTCCTATCTCCCATTCCCCATCCTCCCCTCCTTCATTTCACCCCCAAATTTTCAATCGTTCCATTTGATCTTACTCGATCGACCTAATCTTCACTCCTCATCCCGACCCCTTTCCTACCTTCACAATGTTTATAACTTAATTCCAATGCTATTCCAACACTTCTTCTTCGTTCCCCCTCTCTTCTCCTCTCCCTCTCTCTCATACACCAATCTCTCCCGCCTCTTTTCTTTCGACATTTTTTTCATTTCGCCTCATTTCACCTCCATTTCTTCCCCGCCCTTTTCTCCCCCTTCCAACCGCCTTACCCCATGTCACACAGTGACCAAAGTGCGGGTAGGTTTGGAACCCTCCCCTCTTCCTTATGTCCTTTGTCATACGGGGCTACCCAGTTGATCTGTACTTATTATGGTAAGAGATGGGTTAATTTTCTGGGATACCCCCTCTATTAAAGGGACAATGGTCACCAGTTTTAGGCCCATCACTGTCGAAGTAGGGTTATAATTAAAATCCTTTCTTCTGTGAAATCCACCCAGTATCTAAATGAAAAAAATCTCTCTAGTCATGAAAAAAATAAGAGAGGTCAATATTCTTTTTACCTGAGATGAGTCTTTAAGAGGCTGAAAGATCCACTTCAGCGCCCCTTATCTTCGCTTCTATAGGGCATGAAACCATAGTGTCGGATTCATGATTAAAGACAAGATCTCAATCACTCAATGTGTTTTATTTGGTGGGACGAGATTTTCTACAGGACCAGCGATACAGGCAGCTAAAGCATAGTTGGAATGTGAACTGTATCTCCTGTCTGTAGACACAGTACCACAAACGGCTGATGCGATCTGAAAAAAAAGATTCCATCCTTAAAATGATACCTGAGCAGTGGGTTTATGGCTTATGCTTATAGAACCGCCCACAAACTAGATACCCGTCTCCAGCTTGCTTAAAAGTTGACTGCTATCATGAAAAATATGAACTCTTCTCTGCTCATTGCACATGATTTTGAGAGTTTTTTTATAGGTACGTGTAGACGGGTGAGATTTTACATCAAAAGGGGGAATTCTGGAAAAGGAAATTCACCCCTTCCTGAGGGGGGGCAGGGAGGTTGAAGGATTGGTGACCGTTTACTCTTTGACATATACGCCTGGATTTTGTAGATTGTTTCACCTTACTGTTCCCTTTGCAGCCAAAAGAAGCTCGGACTCTCTCACTTCGGAACATGAGCAAGAAGCAAGTTTGACGACCTCCAAGGGACTACGTGTGCCCGTGGACCCCATGCCCCACAAAAGAGGCGACTTACAGCACCCCCAAACAACGGTTCCATCCAAAGAAGTAGGGACAAATGTGGAGCAAGGGTGGGCAGGACTAATCTGAGGGCGTCTCACTCCTTGTCATGTGTGTTGTCTATCAACCAGCCCATCGCCTTCATAACCCATCCAACCATCACTTACCAGATGGCTCCACCACAGGAGACAGGACTCCGCCCTAATAACACCAACGCATGGCCCCGAGATTCGGGAGGCTAGCTCAATCACTGACCATTTCCAGATTATCCAGAATGTGCTTTAATTGACGCACTGAAACATTTAATCTCGCAGAGTAGATATAACTGTGTAATACAGCGTGCAAGAAGGTTAGAGATTATGTGTTGTGCGTGATGTCATAGCTGTAAGAAACGACTGGGCGGCCCCGTGTATGTTAAAAAAAAAAAAAAAATTGTTACATTTGAAAGAATGGACCGCACCCAACTGATCCGATCTGGAGAAAATATAAAGAAATGATTATTACTTTATGTGGAACTTGGTGTCTTATTCAGTCAATATTATCTTCTGACACATGGGTTATGAAGTTGGTTACCCAAATTGTACTAAGAGAGGGCACTAATACAAGAGTAATGCCTTTTATGTTTTGTCACCACTAGAGGGGAGCTCTGTTTTCAGTATCGTTATACAGTTTGGGCAGTGCAGCTCCCGCTCATGTGGTCGCAGGTAGACAGACTTTTATTATAAAGTGCGATGTTATGTGGAGAGGTTCGGAGCCACTGAATAACGGTTGAAGCAAAGTCTGACCCCCCAAAATTTATAGATTAAGATGGTACAGCAGCTTTTTTAGGAGCTGCTGGACACACCAGGAATTAGATGGTGGATATTGAAAAATGTAACTAAATTAAAGTGATGGACCAGAAATGCTCCTAACAGCTGATGTTGTGTAAGGGATTTAATTGCCAGACCCCATTTTACTGATTAGCAGGAACTAATGCAAGATACTTAAATAGTAACCAGTGGGAGATGGGGCGCTGTTTTTTTTAGTTTGGAAGAGAGAAACCTATTTTAACCTCTCATATGGGCGAGCTGGATATTCCCTATCTGATTTTTATTTGGGCAATGTCATCCATACCATTTGTATCTATGAACATAGAGGGGATCAAAATATAAAGCTGCTAAATTTACTCCAATTTCGCAGGTATTAAAGGGCGTTTAATTTAGTTGAAACTGCCAATACCGACACAAGCATATAAACCAGAGTGCAGCATTTGTAACTATTCAATTGTAATGTAGGATAAGCTGCCAATACCAATGCAACCGAAGAAGGAGAGGCGCCTGTTTCTGTAAAAATGAAAATTTTTAATCAGGTGTTAAGTTCGTTTTTTGGCAGAGTCACCTTATAGTGACCTCATGTTTTTTAGTGGAGCATCCAAATCCTTTGCGGACATAACTCCAATTATGTAAATAAGTATTTGCCAGGGCAGGTTTCGGCATCGTGGGTGCAGTCTACACATCATTGTGTGAGATGTCTGACCCTTTAACCACGCTCCTGCATGCGAGTTATCTCGTCGTTTAGGGTGGTCATTGTCATGTAATCACCAGGTGACGTCTTGTGCCAGGGGGCGGCAGACCATGGGCGGGCAGGCTAAGCAATGCCATCTCTACTTTATCTCTACATCATATCTACATGCAAGATAGGGTTTATTACGCCCCCAAACCCACACCCCCCCCGGGTGGCGCAGCAGAGTAACAGTGTACCTGTGTGTATAATAACATGGTTATAATAGATCACTATCTATAAGTGTGTGGTCCCCCCCATAGTTGAATACGGGGACCCCGAGATGCTCCTGGGTATTGTGTGGTGCATGCGGTTTGCTGCGGTTGCAGTGTACACGTTATCACTCCTCCATATTGATGAGGTCACTGATCCTGTATTTTACCAGTGGTGCATTCAGCAGGGGATGGTATAAAGCAGATAGGGGATTTCTCTGAAAGGCTATGTATAACCTTGACAGAGTACAAATTCTTATTGCCATCATATTTCCAGGGGCAATTGGAACTTATTTTCATTTGCTGAAAAGTGAATATTCTGATGGACAGTTGTTATAGAGCATGAGAGGAGTGAGAAGTGTGTACAGAGTGTCATATTGCAGGCAGCAATGTTATTAGAGCAGAAGAGTATGAGTGAGATTGTGAATAGTGTCCTATCTGCAGCAGCATCAGAATGTTATAGGCAGGAAGGAGCTGAAGGCAGATTGTACATAGTTCTATCGGCGGCAAGCCATGATAGAAAGGAGGAGCTGAGCAGATTGTACATAGTGTCCTATCTGCAGGCAGCATGTTATAGAGCAGGAGGAGCTGAGCAGATTGTATATAGTGTCCTATCTGCAGGCAGCATGTTATAGAGAAGGAGGAGCTGAGCAGATTGTACATAGTGTCCTATCTGCAGGCAGCATGTTATAGAGCAGGAGGAGCTGAGCAGATTGTACATAGTGTCCTATCTGCAGGCAGCATGAGATTAAAAAAATTTTTAATACTTGTTCCTATCCCTTGTATCTCTTCCAACAGAATTTTAAAGGGGATTTTTCAGGGCTGGAAAAAATGGCTGGTTTCTTCAAAAAAAGGTGCCACGCCTCACTGTGGTTAGTGCTGGTATTGCAGCTCAGAAATGCGTGGAGCTAAGCTGTGATACCCCACACTACCAGTGAGGTGTGGCACCGTATTTATTAACTTAAGAGACCTCTCCTAGGAGCTGCCTGCTCTTCCTACCCCCCTTTTTCACCTACTTTTGTCATGGGTGGTAACATCTGAGTCTCTGCAGGTGTTGTAGAACTACAACTCCCAGCATATCTCAGACTGCTATAAGGGTAAGTGATGAAGTCACATTGATACTCTGCCCCCTGTGTCACCTTGCTGACTGTTTCCATTCCAGAATATGCTGAGTCAGGACGAGCTGCTCAACAACTACAGGTTTCTATCCAACTATGATGCGTGGAGATGACCCCCAACATGAGGATAGCCGCACCTATCAGAAGCCAAAGACATGAGTGGACTAGTCCAATCCCTGTGTACACACAGCCATGCTGGATATATCTTCCTTGGGGGGGAGGGGGGGATTACGATGGGTGTAAATTTTGTTATTAAAAAATTAATATAAAAAAATCACGACAGACGTGTATATAAGGTTATACTGTATTAACTTAAAGGGGAAATTCACTTTTATGAGCTGGGGGGGAGGTGTGGATGAGATTAAAAAAATATGATTGTTTTATTCCTAACACAGCGCCCCCCTCTTCCACAGGTCGTGTCAGTTATTGCGGCTCTTTCTTGAGCTGAACTGCAATACCAGACTCGTACTGTAGATAAAAGTGGCGCTATTTCAAAGGGAAAACAATAGTCATGGTCTTTATTTTTTTTTTTATGTCATGCGACCCCTTTAAAACCAACTTTGTCCAAATGACCTTAAAGGGGTTGTGCCAAGAAAAGGTACTAAGTGCTAACCAATAAATCCCACACTGATAATTGGAGTAGGGGGTCCCTCTTACCCGTATTAAATGGAGCATCGACCATAACAGACTCATTTGGAAAGTTCCATAGTAACGAATGGAGCGAAAATTCCCCTGTGCGACCCCCGCTCCATGAAAATGCGAGTACGAGGAAGTAACTGGACACCCAAAATACTGGCACCCAAAAGACAGTTGATAAGATCTCAACCCCTTTAACAAATATAAACTGAATGTCAAAAAGTGACCTTCCCCTTTAAGTGTAATATCGTTTGTTTTGTCTCTTTTGCCCGGAGTGTCTTATCCCTTGGTACAGTTTTGTATTTGCTGCTGTATGATAGTAATAATTCATAAAAAAAATTTTCTTGTAAAAACACTAAATTAAATGTATTAAGAAATCAGAATTTTTTTTTAATTTTCTCTCCTCGCACCCCTTTAATTGTGTTTATAACAGGGTGGAGCAGTGACCCACCTCGGTCTCTGGCTGAATATCCTTCTCGATTTCTTCCTGTGTGGTTGAGAGACACCCGCTCTGTACTAAAACATCAGGTTTTAACAAAAACATCGACTTTTTTTTCGCAGGAAAAAGTTTAATTATCCAAACGGAAGCTGACGACAATGGGCCATTGTTACAAGAAATGTTGTATAAAAAGTATAAGTGTGTAAGGGGAACCTCGGACGTCGTGCAAAGAGATCTTGGTCCTGAGTTGGATCTTATTCTACGTTCACAGCTTGATAGACCGTAGTGTGATGTGTCACAGTCTCCAGAAGATGTTATACAAAAAGCAAATACAATTCTGAGGTACCGTAATGGGGTCCACAATTACCCCTTTATATCAAATATGGCACAAAACGATCATTTATGACTTTAATGAATGAACACTCTGGGGGTCATTTAATTAGGTGCCCGATTCGCGTTTTCCCGACGTGTTACCCGAATATTTCCGTTTTGCGCCGATTTCCCCTGAATTGCCCCGGGATTTTGGCACACGCGATCGGATTGTGGCGCATCGGCGCTGGCATGCACGCGACGGAAATCAGGGGGGCGTGGCCGAACAAAAACCCGACGGAGTCGGAAAAACCGCCACATTTAAAACAAAAAATGTGTCACGGAGCTTGCACTTACCTTCACTAGGAATAGGCCGTCAAACTTGAGCGTGTTCCGATGCTTTTCAGCGCAGCAGCGCCACCTGGTGGACGTCGGAGGAACTGCCTTAATAAATCCCGGCCGGACCGGAATCCAGCGCAGAGAACGCTGGATCGCGAATGGACCGGGTAAGTAAATCTGCCCCATAGTGGTGTCTAGTGGTATTAGCCTATTTCTCTCCATTGGGAGCATAACTACTACTACTCCTAGCCGGCACTGTCATGGCATGGTAGGAGTTATAGGCTTACAACATGATTGAGTCCACTCCTGTAGTTATCATAATTTTAGGATTGCATTAACACTACAGTCTATAAAAAACAGTGAACATAAAAATATCACATCACACTAGTAAAATACACATATAAAAATCTTATAAAAAGCTGAGAAATAGTGGGATCCTCTGAGGTGACAATACATAGATTATTAATGACTGACTAGGTATTGGCCCAGTAGAGATGTGTACTCACACCTTTGTGTATGTAATTAGCAGTAGGACTGTAAAAAATGGATTTACATTCCAGGATTGTAACTTTTCCCAGTGTCCTCACACTGCTGTGCTCTTAGCTCTTTGCATTGAACTGCACCACAGTTCCCTCCTTCAGTTGAGTTCTATAGTTTTCGACCTCAAGTCCGCTTCAGCTTTTACTCTAATTTGAGAGGAAGGGCAGTGGATGCAGAGCGCTAAGAGCACAGCAGTGTGAGGAAACACTCCCGGGGAAAAGCTACAATCCTGGAATATACCATATATATACAAAAAAACGTGCTGAAAACCCAAACTCGGCTTATACTCGAGTTAAAAAAATATAGGTTTTACCAGGTTTTTGTGGTAAAATTAGGGACCTCGGCTTATACTTGGGTTGGCTTATACTCGAGTATATACGGTAAATCGTTTTTTCACAGTCCTCTAGCAACATATGCAAAGATATACAAAAAACACTTCAATATCTTCTCAAAGCTGCTGACAGATTCCCTTTGGGGTGGATTTCTCCTATAGTTTTCCTGTATGGAATGTTTCTGTATCTTCTCCGATGTGAATGGTCTCACACATGGCATCATATGATATTATTAGAAAATATTTTGAGGATATGCAACCTCTTGAATAAAGATACCGGGTTCACAGTGTGTTGCAGCGGAGCACCGGCTGAGTACTGGCCCGGTGGGCCTGGAGGAGGTAGACCACATAGGGAGACTGACTGGATCAGTTGTGTATTTTCTGTGGGTCCTCTCCAGACATTCGCTGTCTGGTATGAGGATCGATGGCCTTCACCCAGTCTTAATAGGCAAATCTCCTGTCCTCAGGGTAGCCGAGCTTACTCAGGTTGTCCTGGCATGCGAACTGGATCATGGGTGGGGGGCCGCACATGAGCACCAGGGGGTTGTCCGAAGGTGGAGGCAGGTGCTTCTTAATCATGTCGGCTGTGACAAAGCCGGATCCGTATTTCCAACCTGGATGATATATGTAATGAATGTAAGGATACCCGGAAAATATTACACCAGTGATGTCACATGTCCAGTGATGTTGTATGTCTAACAATGTCATACAGTATGATCAATGTTGTATAGTGGTTTAATACTATGGGGGAGATTTATCAGAAGTGTCTGAGGTAAAAATGGTCTAGTTGCCCATGGAAACCAAGTGTCTGAGGTAAAACTGGTCTAGATGCCCATGGAAACCAAGTGTCTGAGGTAAAACTGGTCTAGATGCCCATGGAAACCAAGTGTCTGAGGTAAAACTGTCTAGTGCCCATGAAACCAAGTTTTGAGTGTAAAACTGGTCTAGATGCCCATGGAAACCAAGTGTCTGAGGTAAAACTGGTCTAGTTGCCCATGGAAACCAAGTGTCTGAGGTAAAACTGGTCTAATTACCCATGGAAACCAATCAGAGATCAGCTTTTATTTTCCCACAGCTGTTTATAAAATGAAAGCTGAGCTCTGATTGGTTTCTATGAAAAACTCAAACAGTTTTACCTTAGACACTTCTGATAAATCTCCCCCATATCATACGGCCAGTGATGTTACATATTATATCCAGTGACGTCATACTGTCATGTCACATGTCCAGTGATGTCATTCTGTATGTGCAGTGATGTCATATGTTCAGTAATGTCATAATCTCCCATCCCACCGTTTACATGGCTGACTCCATAAATCCTCAGAGAATATATGAGAGTTTCCTGTATACAGGGCCGCACATCCATCAGATAAGACTTATCCAGCTGGAATATTCCTTTAAAATTGGTTTTCTGAAATTGCACTCTCATAGTAATATTCTATTTGTATTATTGTTTACTCAGGCAGAGCGCCATACATTTGGCTGTGGCTGTGTTTGGTATTGCAGTTTATAGCAGTGCAGTCCTGCTCAACAAAATGTGCATGCACAGCTGTGTCTAGCACTAATATGAATGGAGGGAGCCCGCCCTGGTCATAGCGGCTACACAGGCAGAGCCTACTATAGACCTACATAGAGGCAATGGCGGATCTTCATATAGGTGGTATGCCCGGGCCTTCGGCTTCCCAGGGGCCCACGTTGCCCATACCTAGGCACTACGTGAAAATCACTGGTCATTTCTGTAAAGGGGGGGCCCTGCACTACCGTGGACATTTCATTAATGGGGGGGGCTCTGCTGTGGGCATTTCATTAAAGGGGGGGCTGCAGTGACAATTTCATTAAAGGGGGGCTCTGCTGTGGACATTTCATTAATGGGGGGGCTCTGCTGTGGACATTTCATTAATGGGGGCTGCAGTGACATTCATTAAGGGGGCTCTGCTGGTGACATTTATTAATGGGGGGGCTCTGCTGTGGGCATTTCTAATGGGGGGGGGCTCGTGGGCATTCTGAAGGGTGGTGATGGGGGTTGGGGGCTGCAGTGCAATTTCATTAAAGTGGGGCTCTGCTGGGAATTTCATTAAAGTGGCTCTGCTGTGGACATTTCATTAAGGGGGGGGGCTCTGCTGTGGGCATTTCATTAAAGGGGGGGGCTGCAGTGACAATTTCATTAAAGGGGGCTCTGCTGTGGACATTTCATTAATGGGGGGGCTCTGCTGTGGGCATTTCATTAATGGGTGGGCTCTGCTGTGGGCATTTCATTGAAGGGGGGGGCTGCAGTGACAATTTCATTAAAGGGGGGCTCTGCTGTGGACATTTCATTAAAGTAGGGCTCTGCTGTGCATTCATTAATGGGGGGGGGCTCTGCTGTCGGCATTTCATTAAAGGGGGTGATGCTCAGTGACAATTTCATTAAAGGGGGCTCTGCTGTGGACATTTCATTAATGGGGGGGCTCTGCTGTGGGCATTTCATTAATGGGGGGCCAGTACGGGCTGCGGAAGAGATTAGGCCTCTGGGCACAGATTGGTTTGGATGCTGGGGGGCCCTAGTCGTGTGAAGAGCCCAGGGCACATGAGACACTGAATCCTCTAGTGCATAGGGTAGTTACCTTGAGGCGGTCGGTCCAGAGTGTAGTGAATCTTGAACTGTTCGGGATGACTCTTCACCACGGATTCCAGTTCTGATCGGAGTAAAATGTCTTCTTCAGTCTGAAAAAATTAAAATGAGTCTCTCACTCAAAAATCGGGAGAACAAATATTGTATCTGGGAGCAATACCTGCCCCCTCCACTGCATGGCGCCCTCATCACCATGAGTATGTCCATAGATAACAGATGCAAGGATGTAACTGGCTACCAGGCTGGAATTATTTTCATTTGCACGTGATATTAAGAGATTTGGTTGTCACCTGGTTAGCGAAAATGAGATAACATTTAGTGTCGTCGCTTGGGTCCTGAGTGAGGTGACGGATCAGCTGCAGCATGCGGGGTGATTCCTAAATGGCACGAAAAAAAGATATACCATAGTCCTACCATGCCAACATAATAAGGGTATACATGGCACACACCATTGCCATAGAGCATACACATAATACTGCCATACAGTATACACATAATACTGCCATACAGCATACACATAATACTGCTATACAGTATACACATAGTACTGCCATACAGCATACACATAATACTGCTATATAACATACACATAATACTGCCATACAGCATACACATAATACTGCTATACAACATACACATAATACTGCTATACAGTATACACATAATACTGCTATACAGCATACACATAATACTGCTATACAGTATACACATAGTACTGCCATACAGCATACACATAATACTGCCATACAGCATACACATAATACTGCCATACAGCATACACATAGTACTGCTATACAGTATACACATGATACGCCTCCACATAACAATTACTGCCATACAACATACACATAATACTGCTATACAGTATACACATAATACTCCATACAGCATACACAATACTGCTACAGTCATATACCATAATACTGCCATACAGCATACACATAATACTGCCCATACACATACACATAATACTGCATACACATACACATCATACGCATACAGTGTACACATAATACTGCTATACAGTATACACATATACTGCCATACGCATACCATAATACTGCTATACACATACACATAGTACTGGCTATACGCAATACACATAATACTGCTATACAGTATACACATAATACTGCTATACAGCATACACATAATACTGCTATACAGTATACACATAATACTGCTATACAGTATACACATAGTACTGCCATACAGCATACACTACTGCCATACAGTCACATAATACTGCCATACAGCATACACTAATACTCCATACAGTATACACATAATACTGCCATACAGCATACACATAATACTGCCATACAGTAACACATATCGCCATACATTAGACCATTACTCCAAAGCATACACATAATACTGCCATACAGCTTACACATAATACTGCCTATACATATCACATAGTACTGCCAACAGGCATACACATAATACTTGCCATACACAGCATACACATAATACTGCCATACAGTATACACATAATACTGCCATACAGCATACACATAATACTGCCATACAGTATACACATAATACTGCCATACAGCATACACATAATACTGCCATACAGCATACACATAATACTGCTATACAGCATACACATAATACTGCTATACAGCATACACATAATACTGCCATACAGAATACACATAGTACTGCTATACAACATACACATAATACTGCTATACAGCATAAACATAATACTGCTATACAACATACACATAATACTGCTATACAACATACACATAATACTGCTATACAACATACACATAATACTGCTATACAGCATAAACATAATACTGCCATACAGAATACACATAGTACTGCTATACAACATACACATACTACTGCCACACAGTATAAACATAGTACTGCCATACAGCATACACATAATACAGTATACAAATATATACTATCCACATAACACTGCTGCACCATGTACACTTAATACTGCCATACAGTGCCCAAATTATACCATACATTATCAACATAATACTGTGATCTACAGTAGTATGCATATAGTATCCATATAATACTGTATATACTAACCTGACATACACTATCCACATAATACTTTCATATATATAGTTGCCCAAGTTAACAACCATAATACTATAATGTGCAGTAGCATTAGTACTGCCATATACTGTCCCATAATGCTGTTACACAGTGGCAAAATTACACCACCTACAGTTTCCATATAGTACTGCAATGTAGCATGCACATAGTACTGCCATATACTATCCACATAATACTGCAGCACTTCATACTGTTATACAGTGGCCAAATTATACCGCCAAACAGCATCCACATAATGCTGCAATGTACAGTAGCATGCATATAGTACTGCCATATCCTGTCCACATAATACTAGTATACAGTGGCCAAATTATACCGCCATACAGTATCCCCATAATACTGCAAAGTACGGTAGCATGCATATAGTACTGCCATAACCTATCCCCGTGATACTGTTATACAGTGGCCAAATTATACCGCCATACAGTATCCACATAATACTGCCTAACACTACATAATACTCTCATAGACTAACTACATAATACTGTTATACGCTGACTACATATTACTACCATACACTGAGTATATATACTGCCAGAACTGACTATATATATTGCAATATAACTACCTTATAATGCCATGCAATGCCCATAAAATACAGCTATATAGTAACAACACAAAACTTACATGCAATACCAACATGAAACTGCTATACTACACTTGGCTTCTTAAAGGTATCCTCCCGTTTCTCCTGGTTACGTGCAGTAGTGCAGGCGGCTCTGCCAGGACCTTTGTCCTTATATAAACATCACAGATCCTATCACTTACAGGATTATCTCATTCTATTGTATCCAGCCAGTAACCGCACTGCAGAGCCTCCACATGTATACTCCAGCACAAGCAGAGAGTATACAGCGTATGTGAACATGGCACGCAGACCCCGTAACAAGGACTTACCTGTCCCCCCTGCCAGCATGGCCAGATGCCTTGTGGACTTATTCTGAGGCTCAGATTTCTTATCAGGCCTGATGGAAAATTTACCTAAAAGGAATCCAGAAACAAGGGAATGTGAAAGGGTAATGGAGGAGGCCGTGCTGGGTAATGGAGGAGGCCGTGCTGGGTAATGGAAACGGTAATGGAGGAGGCCGTGCTAGGTAATGGAAACGGTAATGGAGGAGGCCGTGCTAGGTAATGGAAAGGGTAATGGAGGAGGCCATGCTGGGTAATGGAAAGGGTAATGGAGGAGGCCGTGCTGGGTAATGGAAAGGGTAATGGAGGATGGGCTACAGGCTGGAGGTTTTTTCATTTGCACGTGATATTAAGAATTTGGGGTTTCACCCGGTTAAGCGAAAATGGATAACTTTAGTGTCGTCGCTTGGGTCCTGAGTGATTCCGGATCACTGCAGCATCGGGGTATTCCCTAATTGGCAGAAAAAAAGATATCCATAGTCATACATTCCAACAATAATAAGGGTACAATGGCACCACCAGTGGCCATAGATCATCACTATACGCTATACGTATACACATAGTACTGCTATACATTACACGATAAGACGCATACAGCATACACCTATCCGCCCATACAGCATACACATAATACTGTACCGCCTTACAGCATACACATAATACTGCCATACACATACACAAATACTGCTTTATACAGCATACACATAATATTGCTACTACAGCATACACATAACTACGGCCATACAGGGGGCAGTACACATAATACGCCATACCGTTACCAGATTACTCGCATACAGTAATGCACCATGTACTGATATACAGTTATACACATCATACTGCTATACGGCCTACACATCATACTGCCATACGCATACACAGAATACGCTATACAGTATACACATAGGCTGCTATCACAGTATACACATAATACTGCTATACAGTTATACACATAACCTGCTATACAGCATACACATAATTACTGCCAGAGCAGCATACCTATACTGCCATATCAGCAATACACATAATACTGCCATACAGCATACGAGATCATACTGCTATAACAGCATCCATAATATGCTATACACATAAACACATAATACTGCAATACAGCATACACAAATATGCTAATACAGCATACACATAAACTGCAATACAGCGTACACTAAACTGCCATACAGCTACACATAATACTGCCATATACAGCATACACATAATACTGCAAATACCTGTCTCATCAGCATACACATAATACTGCCTATAGCATACACTAATACTGCTACATCACTAACGGCATACACTAAATAATAACTGCTATACAGTGACACATAATACTCATACAGCAATACACATAATACTGCTATAAGTACCAAGACGCCATACACACTAACTGCCTTAATGCAAACACATATAACTGATAAGCATACACATAGTACTCTCAGTAACACATGATACTGCTACCATAATATACTGACAATACACCATACCACAAATACTGCTATACAGTATACACATAAATCTGCCTTAGACAGCAACACATATATGCTATACAGTATACACTACTACTGCTAAATACAAGATACAGAACACATAATACTGCCATACAGCATACACATAATACTGCCATACAGAACAATACACTCGATAATATACATCGCCATACCTACACAAAAGACACATACACTAGCTGCTATCAGTATCGCATAATACTGTAGTACTACACATATACATACAGTCTACACATAATACTGCTATAGAACACTATGCATACTCCATAGATACTGCCATACAGCAATACCACATAATACGCAATACAGACATACACATAATACTGCCATAAGACACTATACGCACATATACTGCCATACACTGCTAAATAACACATCATAATACTGCCATCACTACCAAATACACATAACGCCATACAATCATACACTGCTGCCATACAGATACACATAGAACTGCATAAGCTACAAAAACTGCCAACAGTACATATACTCTAGTCAGTATACACATACTGACGCCATACATGCATACACTAATACTGAGCCATACAGCTGACAATAATACTGCATACATCATCCCCATATACTTTATAAGCATAACATAATACTCCGCATTCAGTCATTACACATAATACTGCCCATATACAGCCCATACAATATGCCATAAGTCCAGCATATCTGCTATACAGCATACACATAATAGCACTATACAGCACTAAACTAATACTGCCATACAGGCATAACACATAGTACTGCTATAACAAACATAACAGCATAGACTGGCTATACGCTACTAAGAACTGCATATTACAGAACATAATACTGACTATACAACATACACATACATACGCTATAACAACATACACATAAATGCTATAGCAGCATAAACATATACTGCCACATACATAGCATACCACATACCTAACCTACTGCACACATAACAAGATCACATACACATGTACTGCCATACAACATACACTCTACTATCTACGGCCACACATTAATAAACTAGTAGCTGCCATACCAGCCATACACATACTACCGTATACAAAATATATACTACTGCACATAACACGGCTGCACCATGTACACGTAATCTGACCATACAGTGCCCAATTATACTCGTACTTATCAACATAATACTGGACTACAGTAGTAGTATCATATAGTATCCATATAATACGTCGTTAGGTACTACCTGACATACACTATCCACATAATATTTTCATATATATAGTTGCCCAGAGTAACAACATAATACTATAATGGAGTGCATATTACTGCCATATACTGTCCACATAATGCTGTGTACACATGGCGAAATTACACCACCACTTGTTCCATATGTACTGCAATGTAGCATGCACACGTACTGCCATATCTATTCCACATAATACTGCGCACTCTCAACTGTTATACAGTGCCAAATTATACCGCCAACAGCATCCAACATAATGCTGCAATGACAGTAGCATGCCTATTGTACATACCAATCCTGTCCACATAATACTAGTATACATGGCCAAATTTACGCCATACCAGTAATCTCCCCTAATACTGCAAAGTAACGTAGGCATGCATATAGTACTGCCATAACCTCCCGTGATACTGTTTATACAGTGGCCAAATATATAACCGCCATAAGAACATATCCACATAATACGCCAACACTACCTAATACTGCTCATAGACTACCTAATACTGTTATACGCTGACTACATATTACTACCATACACTGATATAATACTGCCAGAAACGACTATTAATATGCAATATACACCTTATAATGCCATGCAATGCCCATAAAACGCTATATAGTAACACACAAAAACTTACAATGCAACCACAGAAACTGCTATACTACACTTGGCTTCTTAAAGGTATCCTCCCCGTTTCTCCTGGTTACGTGCAGTAGTGCGGCGGCTCTTGCCAGCCTTTGTCCTTATATAAACATCACAGATCCATACTTACGAGATTTCTCATCTATTGTATCCAGCCAGTAACGCACTGCAGACCTCCCATGTTACCCAGCACAAGCAGAGAGTAATCACAGCATATGTGACATGGCACACGCAGACCCCTAACAAGGACTTACCTGTCCCCCCTGCCACATGGCCAGATGCCTGTGGACTTATTTCTGAGGCTCAGATTTCTTATCAGGCCTGATGGAAAATTTACCTAAAAGGAATCCAGAAACAAGGGAATGTGAAAGGGTAATGGAGGAGGCCGTGCTGATAATGGAATAGGTATGGAGGAGTACCGTGCTGGCGTAATGGAAGGGTAATGGAGGAGGCCGGCTGGGTAATGAGTGGAGGCCGGGGCTGGGTATGGAAAGGGTAATGAAGAGGCCGTGCTTGGTAATGGAGGAGGCCTGCTGGGTTTTGAGGTAAGTGTGTGTCTGGATATGGTAGGGTAAAGGAGGCCGTTCTGGGTAATGTAAGGTAATGGAGGAGGCCGTCCTGGGTAATGAGGAGCCGTGCTGGTAGAGAGGGTATGAAGGAGGCCAGCGTTGGGTAATAGACAGGGTCTGTGATGGAGGCCGTGCTGGTACTGGAAAGGTTAATGGGAGGCCTGCTATGGTAATGTAGGAGGCCTATCTGGTATCGGAACAGGTATGAGGTAGGCCCCTGCTGTTAATGGAAAACGGTAAG